>JANBPO010006516.1:21683528-22283528 GCA_024336825.1 Amorphophallus titanum
GCCACGGTCCTCCCTAGGCCGCGCCAAGAATGCACGGCCCCTCTGGGGATCGTTCCAGACAATGCACGGCCAACAGGGGCCCGTGCCATCTCTGGACAGAATGGAGAGCCACACGGCCGAACCCTGGCCGTTCAGGAATTGCAAGGCCAACCCTCAGCCGTGTAGGTAGATGAACGGACCCCACTGGACCGTTCAATCACCCAACGATGTAGAAACATGACGGCCAACCACTGGCCACTCAAAGACAGAACGGCCAACAACAGGTCGTGCAAGGACATGAATAGACCCCACAGGGCCGTTCAATCGTTCAACGGCACAGAGACTAAACAGCTAGCCTCAGGCCATTCAGTGACTGCACGGCCAAACCTGGGCTGTGCAATCCCAGCACTGTGCAATGGTCACAAACCAACGGTCAAAACTAACAGGGTGCACGGTTGGCCACGGGCCGTTCAGTGGTTACGCGGTCACCCGATAGGCCGTGTAACCCACCAACGCTCCAAGGCCACAGAGCGGTCATCGTCTGGGCCATTCCAAGGCGTACACAGCTCCTGGTAGGATCGTGTACGTCCCGCCGGATCGAGAACGGTGAACCTGTCAAAAAAACCCCATTTTTGGCCCCAAACAAGCCCAGTTGAAGGAGGAACGAAGGGGAACTCACCCCCAAGCAACCTAGCATGCATCTACACCCTCCAGTCGAGGAATCGCTGCTCAAAACACTAGATCGGGCACTCGAACCGCAAATCATGCTTTTCCCTTCCCGGTGCGAAACAACCCACTCTCGACGATATTTGATCTGATATATTAGGATCATTACCATTTTTAAGAGCTTTTTGAGCCTCTAGTGAGGTGATGGCTTTAGTGTAAGAATCTATTTGAAAGTTTTTAACAGCTTCAAATGATTTAAAAGCTGCTGAAGTGTCTGTAGTATCAGAATAATATAAAGCATCAAGACCTACTTGAGTAGCTGCCTGTTGATCAGTAGCTAGGTAGGTAGAAAACAATTGTTGTACTCTTTCCTGCGATAATTCTGTCCTCTTACCATTAACTAAAGCATACGCTTTCCAATCAGGTTTTCCGTCAGGTCCTACAGAAAAAGGATCTTGACTTACTTCAATATCTGGATGAGCTTGTTTCATGAAATTAAGCCAAGACTTGTTGTAATTATAATATTGAGTATAAGTTTGTTTACCTAAAGTAGCTCCTGGAGTAGTGGAACTCTGATAAGCTCTAATGTTTCTCATAATAGCATTATCATTAGAGGCAGATGATTTACCTTCAGCATGAGCTTTCTGTATCTGAGCCATTCCATCTTGAGCAAACCTAGTGGAAATTACAGCGTTTTGAATTGTTTTATCATTGTATATTTTAGATGCAAATGCACCAGCTTGATTAAGCACTGATAACTTACTTAAATCAGAGCTGGCCAGAGTTTGAAGATTGTTCTTCAATTCACTCATTTTTTCATTTAAGTACTGCTTATCTGGTTCATTCATTACCTGCAATCCACCAATAGTATCTATAACACCTTGAATCTTCTGGGCGTTTTGATTGTACTGTTGCTGTTTGTACATACCAACCTGTTTTTCAGCTTCGTAATTACGAGCTTCTAACTCTAAGTTTACTGATGGTACATATGGAGCAAATGACTGAGGAGTAGTATCTGTAAAGCTAGCCATTATCTATTCTTAAATTTGAAACCAAAAGCTGCTTTAGCTGTCTTGTCTGCCAAAGCTTTATTTGTTTGAGCTGTTTGAGCAGCCTCTATTGGTGTTAGTGGGGCATTGTTTATTTGAGGGTACATCCAAGCATAAGGACCATTGCTAACAAATACCTGATTCCCGTTTTCATCAAACCTATAATTATCATATAAATTTCTTTAGATTTGGGCCTTTATATACAAAACTTCACTAGAGTGATATTCTAGTATATATTCAACAAAAATATTTTAAATTGAGATCAGATAAGTTTCCATATTACAATCTCTATTAATAAAGTCATGGCCATTTATATAAACGTTGGAGCCCCCCGAAATGCTTTAGTTGTGATGCATGGCCTCTGCAATGTTCTGTTCACAACTTCTGGGGCTCGGTCTAGACTTTGCTTGACTTTCAGTGCATGTCGAGGCTGTGCTGGAGTTCTCGACTTTTTTTTGATTCAGCCCTCGGCACGGTCGGTTATAGAGTTGTGGCCATATCTTCCGCCTGGGGGGCTTCCTTACCCAGTAGCGGACCACCAGGCGAGCTCTCATCTTGATCGGGTGAAGTATGGGTTTTTTCGGACTTCTCATTTTTGACTTGTGCTTGAATGCGTAGACACGGGTGCCATATGATCATCATCATCATTTTTTGACATCTACAAATGCCCCCTACTCACGGGTGGCGCAAGCGAGGGACGAGTGTACGGGGCCCGCGAGTGTAGAGTTCTTTGAGAAGCTATCTACCTTTTCAGGCTAGTGAAATGTTGGTCTGATGCTTATTTATGGGAGAGTGCTCACTCCTTCAACGAAGGGATGTGGGAACCGCTCCACCGCGTGTCTACGTGGACCAAGATTCCTTTTGTTCATCGACTAGGACGGAAGTTCCGAGCTGGAGCCAGTGAGGCATTCTTTTGTTCATAGACTAGGATAGAAGGTCTGAGCTGAAGCGAGGAGGTTCTTTTTGTTCATCGACTTGGACGGATGGTTCGAGCCAAAGCAACAGGGTTCTTTGTTCATCGACTTGGATGGAAGGTCCGAGTCGAAGCAAAGGAGTTCTTTTTCTACATCGACTTGGACAGAAGGTCCGAGCCGAAGTAAAATAGTTCTTTTTATTCATCGACTTAGACGGAGAGTCCTAGCCAAAGCAAAAGAGTTATTTTTATTCATCGACTTAGATAGAGGGTCGGAGCCATAGCAAAGGAGTTTTCTTTTTGTTCGTCAGCTTGGACGAAAGGTCCGAGCTGAAGCAAAGGCATTTCTGCTCATCGACTTGGATGGAAGGTCCGAGCCTAAGCAAAGGAGTTTTTTTGTTCATCGACTTGGACGGAAGGTCCGAGCCTAAGCAAGGAAGTTCTTTTTTGTTCATTGACTTGGACGGAAGGTCCGAGCCAAAGGTTAATTCACCGGTGGGACTGAATATTGCAATATTGGGGATGGTTTATTCATTGGCAGGGGGTTAGTGCCAAAGCAATGGTCTTTTGTTCAGGGCTTTAGACAGAAAGTCTACATTACGTTACATGTACTAGCAGATCCATGTTGGAATAATTGTTCAAGATAACCTCGATAAACAATGAAAAGACACTCCAACTTATAATTTATGGTACACATAGAAAAGGTTATCTAGTAAATTTAAATGCAAGACATACCAAGCAACAGCCATCCAACTAGCAGGAGAAAGATCAATGCTTCTTAGTGAGTTCAATCCTGGATATTCCTCTGCTAATTTATTTACCTTCTCCCAAAAACAAGATAAGAAAATTAAACAAGAGGATAGGGACTATGCAACATAAAATAACTTTCAACAAAGTGACTTGTACAATTAGATTGGAGTAATTATTAAAAAAGGGTCCAATATTTACCATGTCTTTAAGTGGGAATCTTAGATGAGGACCAGTGTCAGCAAAGTATTGAAAGTAAAGCTTGCCAAATCGCGCTTTCACCCTTGAGTCAACATCTGGATCAGTCCCCGAGTCATCTGAATCCCACATCTTGTTTGAACCATTGCTGTCTGACCTGGACGACCTCCCCTCCTCACTGTCACTACTTGCAGAATCAGTCTCACACTCTTCAGTGTCCTCCCTCACATTCCTAAAGTGATAACATCAAAAATGCCACCCAGTTATTTTTAATATGTAGAGCAGAACTCTTTTTGCCACTCTCACTTCGGCTGACCGAGGTGAATAACTTAAGTTCGGTGCTCCTGAGCTAGGGAGTACCAAACTTAAGTTCACTTTTTCCACCGTCTGATTTTCAAATTAGATGACATTGCAGTGGGAAAAGTATGTGGCAAAATGGGTGGTAGGGAGCACCACATCATTCCTCTATTATATATAGCATCTACATAGAGAGAGAGAGTTCCATTTGACAAACCTTAGATTGACAGATTTTGTTGTGTACATTTGGATGCCAGAAAGGTAAGGTGTGTAATATTGGGCAACATTCTCATGACTGTTAATGCGAATGGGAGCTTCAGCACCATAGGCGCTCCACTCATCATAGCTATCCCAGAGATCCTCCAGAATGAAGTACTCAACCGCATCCCTGCCTCCCAGCCACTGCCACTGATCATTCAAGTTCCGGATAGAGGCCTTCCAATTTTTAAACACCAAAACACAGCAAAAGTAGTTTCTATAAAATGAATGAAAATTCAATGAAGTAGGAAGCATAAAATGGAGGAGAATCTTCAATAATCAAGTGATTCTACAAATCTAAACCCCATCTACGAAACAGGCAAACCACTTGGGAAGAATTCTGTGGACGCTTTCACGCTAAATATTTCTCGAAGCATGTTAAGGAGAGAAAAGCTGTAGAATTCACCTCTCTTCATCAAGGTATGATGACCGTGTCCGAGTATGAACTATAATTCTCAAGATTGGCACCCTATGCTCCTCACCTGGTTAGCACAGACCTATTAAAGGCTAACTGATTCATGGATGGGTTATGTCCTATCTTCATTCAACAACTTGGACCTAAAAATATCCAGATGTATACCAAGATGGTCCATAGAGCCTACCTATGTGAAAGGACCTTGGAGAAGGTCAAAAAAATTAAAGGTAAGAGAGAAGAGTCTAGCTGAAAGTTTGATCAGTGAGGAAAGAAAGAAGAAAGATTTAGCATCACGGAACCCTACAAGTCTCGTGATAATGAGAGGTCCCATAACGGGAATGACAACAATAGCAACAACCACAAGAACAAGAAAGTAAAAGAGGAAGAGAACCAAATCGCTACGACTTGCTCATTTTGTGAGAAATTTGGGCACTCAGTCGAGGAATGCTGGAAGCATCTCGACGTTTGTTTACATTGTGAAAGTCGGGAGCACTGCATGTCAGATTGCCCCCTTATGAAAGAACAATCCTCCAAAAATGATGCTGGGCACTAGTGGCAGGCTCGTCTTAATGCCGTTCTAGAAGAAGAAGCACCCAAGGATGATGGGTTAATGGAAGGTACCATTCAAACTTATTCGCATCCTACTTTCATGTTATTTGATACTGGCGCTTCTCATTCCTTTATATCTACTGCTTTTGTAAAAACTTTGCCTGCTTCACCCGTTCCTCTACCTTCGGACCTAGCTATTACAATATCTTGCGGTCTTGGAACTTAGTTTACAACCCACTACCCAAATAGTGAGGTAACAATAGAAGGCCATAATCTTCCCGCGAACCTCGTATGCCTTGATATGGTAGGCTACAATGCCATCTTAGGCATAGATTGGCTTGTTGATAACTATGCACATATTAATTATCGTAATAGGAGAATTTCTTTCTACAAACCAGATCTTCCACGATTTTCTTTCCTTGGCATCAAGTATAGGAAGCACCCTGCTCATATCTCTTCTCTTCATACTTGCAAGCTCACCGTTATCGCAGGCGTGCTGGGCCTGATCGTGGGCAGTTTTCTCAATGTGGTGATTCTGCGGCTGCCGGGTCTTTGTTGTGTGGGGATTGGGGGGGGGGGGAGGTATGGTATGTGGCAGGAGATTGCTTTGGACTTGCTTTGTTTCGTATGTTTGGTCTTCTGTTGGAGATGTGACTTCTTTTCTGCTGGTGGGGGTACTGCTGGTCGGAGAACTTGGCGTTGGACTTGGTTATTTCGAGGATAATTCGTTCGGCGTGCAGATCAAAATGTCTTGGGAAGCGGATTTTGTTGAGTTCTGGGTTTATGATGTTCATTTTTCTTTCGTCATATTGGCTCGTGCGAGTAGTAAGCAACACTTTGTGTGCACTTGAGGCCGCTGTCAGAAGAAGAGAAAAAGAAATACACTTGAGGCTTATGGATAGATAAGAGGACGGAATGAAATAGAAGATAGAGTTGACTGATCTGCTCGATTGCCTGGAAATTGCATGAAGTGGGAATTGTTTCTATGACAATTTTAGGCATCTGAACGTCAGGTGAGTATGACTGAAATTCCGTTCTCCACATCCTTGAAACATAGAATCAACATCATAAAAAGCAGCATCTTTTTATTTTTAGCATGCGTCTTTTCCTAGGCATTGACCTTCTTTGTTATCATATATTCCCCTTCTGAAGACGAACATGCGCATAAAAAAACCAACTTCTTGACGGTAATGCTTCCAGTGTCGATGCGATATATCCGTGAGGAAGGTAAACTTTGAATGGGTAGTCTCTTGTATGGATTCAGTGACTTCCCTGAAGACTGGCCGGATTGGGGATTGATAGTGCCAAATTACCTTGGGACTCTGAAATGAGGAAAACCCTGAGGTACATTTGCAAAGCACAGAAATTGTATTTAATGGTGATAAGGGAGGAAGAGGAAGTTGGTCAGTGCAGGAAAATGAACTCACCGAAAAGAAGAAAGAGAAAGGGAATCTCATTGGAGTGGTGAAGTAGTTTGAAGTTCAGGAGGATATAACAAAAACAATACCCACAGAAGCAAGTTACTCGTTGTGCCATCATGCTTGCATTGAGTGAGTTTTTTTGAATCGAGGTTATGGTTGGATTGATAGACTTTGTTTTGGGTCTTTGGATGTTTCTCCGGGACTGACAATCTTTGGATCCATTCATGTATATTTCCTTCCATATGGCCTGTACTGTTGGTGGGTTTGAAGGATCTTGAAAGCCACTTGGAAAGAGAAGGATGGGGGGGGGGAGGAAGGAAGCATACATACGTGTTCTTGATTTTTTTGGAGTTTTGAAAACCAATTCGACCTTGGTAACCAGGGCTCTCTCTATTCCACTAAGAGTTCCCCGAGGTTGGCGTGCAATAGGGGTGACAATTCACTGGTCGAGCCTACCTCATCTTCGTGACGGTGCTTCTCCTATGGCCTTACCCTGGGTACGTTCCAATCCTTTTAGGGAGGAGGGGAAGAACAGTTGGGGGTAAGCCTTACATAGGGATAGGAGCTTTTAGGGCTCGAATCCCTCTCATGACAACCCTTCGAAGATTCAATCTGTTGCGCCAAGGCTTTGTGTCCATCATCAAACCCTCATCCTTCCTAGGCACGAATATGACCGGGCTCATAAGGTCCTGTGGGGAAACTGTACTGTCACTCTTGCCATGCCTAGTTTAATTCGATTTTCATAGAGCAACTTTGACATTGGAGCTCGGGCTTTTGATAGAAGGAGTGATGACTTTTGCCTTAATTGATGCTCTTCGCTTTTGACTTGATTTTTTTTCTCGTATTTCTTTCTTTTTCATTGTGGAATCAGGTCATAATGGACTGCCCCTATTTGAGACCTCCTCTCGTAAGGGTGTCTAGATCGGTCATCTCCCCCTTATTCACTTGCACCTACGCTTTGTCGAAGAGAGAAGAGCATGGACCTTTACTCCCCCTTGGCATGGCCAAAGGAGAGACGATGTCACTTAGTAGAGGGAAAACCAGACCAAAGTTGTCATGAAGTGTATGATTGCCGCGCTCGGGGTCCTCTTTTGTGGTGAAAGAAAAAGACACCTTGCTGTCGGGGTGGCACTGGTTTGACTCTAAGGAAAAAAATGTTTAAGGTACAACCCATTCCAAGCGTGAGACAGCTCCTCACCTTCTGCGTTGACAAGGCGGTATGTGTTCCCTAGATAAGCCTATCTAACGACGAACGGCTCTTCCCAGTTTGGTTATAATTTAGATCTGGGACCTGCTGACCTAACAAATTTATGTTTCAAAACTATATCACCTACTAGAAATTTACGTTCGATTACCTTCTTTTGAAAATAACGTGAAACTCTCTTTTGATAAGCAGACACGTGATCGGCTGCGTTCAGCCTCTTCTTATCTAAAAGCTCTAGCTAGACGAGCAACGCCTCTCGACGTTCATCGATATTAAGTTCCTTATCGAGCTGTACCCTTAGGAAAGGGATCAAAATCTTGTATGGGAGCACCACCTCCATCCCGTAAGTGAGAGCATTGGGGGTTTGCCCCATAAGAGTACGGACAGAGGTGCGGTAAGCCCATAGAGCTTCCGCTAATCATTCAGGCCAATCAGAGAATTTGTGAGATTCGCATGTTTTCTTTATGATTCTGAGAAGGGTTTTATTAGTGGCCTCGGCTTGGCCGTTACCTTGAGGGTAATATGAAGATGAATGATGCAATGCAATATTGAACTTCTTACATAGGTCCTGGAGCTCTTGAGAGACGAATTGGGGTCCATTGTCGGTGATGATGCTGCTTGACACTCTGAATCGTGAAATAATATTCTTCATAATGAAGTGGCACACCGTGGTAGCTTTGATCTTCGTGTACGCTTCGACTTCAGCCCACTTGGAGAAGTACTCAGTTGCAGTAAGGATGAACGATTTCTATTTGGTCTGAGAATTGGGATCACCGAGCAGGCCGATAATGTCGAAAGCCCACATGGAGAATGGCCAAGGAGCAGAGAGAGGGTGAAGAGATGAAGCAGGAGTATGGATTTTGTCAGCGTGGAGTTGGCACTTAAGACACCTCCGGACATAGAGGGAGCAATCTTCCTCTAGAGTGGGCCAATAATAGCCCTGCCTAAAGATTTTATTTGTTAGAGCCTGGCCATTAACATGACCCCCACACTCGCTAGAATGGGCTACTTCGGCCACCTTCCAAGCTTCATCATCATCTAAGTATCTCATGAGCATTCCATTGAGAGCATGCCTATAAAGTTCTCCAGAAATGATAGTATACTTTGAGGCGGCTCTTCTGATAGCCTTACGCTGCTCGGAATTTGCCCCTTCTGGCAATGATCCGTCTCTGTAATATAGCTCGATCTCATGGTACCAAGGTAATTCTTCTTCCTCCAAGATCTCTTCTAATTCTGTCAAAGATACTTCCTTTAGATCTTCCTTCTCAGCCCTCGCCTCTATAGTTTTCTTAAGATTGACGTACCAAGGATCCTGAAGAGAGGGTGTGTCCAGTCTCTAGCCGACGATGGTCCCAGTGCTCCGACTGAGAGGGAAAGATAGAGAGGAAGCGAGTAACGCTAGCGTGTCGGCCAGAATGTTCTGAGATCAAGGAGTATGGATGTAAATCAACTTGTGAAACAGCCTAGCTAGAAGAGTGACCAAATCCAGATATGGCTTAAGCTTCGGGTCATGGGTGCGGTAAGTGGACGGAACTTGCTGCAGAACGAGTTGAGAGTCTCCTATAAACTTTAAGTGGCGCGCGCCTAAAAGGTAGGCATGCTTCAATCCGGCCAGGAGAGCCTCATACTCGGAGATATTATTGGTAGTGAGAAATCAGAGTTGATAAGCAAAAGGAATCATCACCCCTTCCAGAGTGAGGAGAACAATGCCTATCCCTCGGCCTTGAGAATTGAGCGCACCATCGAAGTGTAGAGACCAAAAGGGATGATGAGTGATGATAGAGAGATGCTCATCAGGGAAATCATCCTGAATAGATCAGTGCAGGGGATAGGAAGATGGGTGAGATACTCAACGATGGTATATCCTTTGACTACCTTCTGAACAATGAATGTGACATCGAACTGAGAGAGGAAGCTCTGCTAGCGAGCTAACCTATTAGAAAGGATAGGCTTTTCTAAGAGATAGTGGATCGGGTCCATTCTAGATATCAACCTAACTGGGTGGGCACGAAAATAGTGTTTGAGCTTCTGAACTACCCACACTAAGGCAGCACAAGTCTTTTCCATGATGGTGTATTTGGATTCTATCGGGTTAAATAACCTGGAGAGATAATAAACTGCCCGCTCTTTTCCTTCATCGTCTACTAGTGCTAAGACCACCCCTAAGGAGTCCTCAATGACTGAGATGTATAGGATTAGGGGTTTCCCAGGGACAGGAGGTTGTAAAATCGGGGGATTGGATAGATAGACCTTTAAGTCCTCATAGGCCTTTTGACAATCTTGATTCTATTCAAATTTGACCCCCGCCTTGAGCAATTCATAGAACGGACGGCACCTTTGGGAATGCTGAGATATGAATCTTCTAATGAACTGTAGCCAGCCAATCAATCCTCGAAGTTCCGTGATATTTTTAGGCGGAGGCATGTCCATGACGGCCTTTGCTTTGTTAGGATCAATCTGGATCCCCCGTTTGCTCACTATAAACCCTAATAGCTTCCCTGAAGAGACTCCGAAAACACACTTCTTCGGGTTCATTTTAAGCTTATACTCCCTAGCTCTCTGCAGCACCTTAGCCAGAATAGCGGGTCAGATGGAAATAATTCGATGGCAGATCAAAACTAGATGTTGACAAATAGTGTATGCCATCATCAAAACAGTAGGGATGCAATAGTCTCCCCCTTTTTGATGATGGTAACACTATGTCAAACAATTGAAATGTCAAGACATGCATGATCTCTCAAACTCCCCCCGACATGCTAACATCAATGCAGAAAGCATGCTGACATGTCACTCCATTTTCACCATCATGCAGATACCATGCAGACACCATCTATTTTCACCATCATGCAGACACCATGCAGACATCATCAATTTTCATCATCATGCAGACACCATGCAGACGCCATCAAACTAAGTAGAATACAAACTCTCCCCCTTTCTTGTAAACTTACCCCCTTTCTTGAATACTCTCCCCCTTTCTTGTATCACTTGAAGCTCCCCTGAACAGACAACCCTGAACAGACAACACCACCAGAGACTCTTTTGCAACTTTCTTCCAGAGACTCTTTTGTAGTTTTCTCTCCCCATTTGACATCATCAAAAAAAATATGGTGGGAGAGAGGAACAGTGTTATTAAGAGAAATTAGATACAATAGGTTCACAGATATAGGAAGTGCCATACCCATCTCTTAAGGAATTAAGTGTGGTAACTAAAATTAGCTTAGATGTTTCCAACTGATTATCCAGAGAGACATAGAAGAGAAGGTCTGGAAAATTATCTCCATACAGGAATAAGGAGATCGAGCAAAGTGTTATATAAATGCCTTGAATGTGCTGTCTAAATACTATACTAGTTGAACTTTCAGAGACTTCTCAAGTGAAAAATTTCTCAACAGTATTGAGGACAAACAAACCACACTATACTTTGCATTGGGGCTTTGACCACTTTCAACACTTTTTCGTAATGAGCTTCTTTTTCCCATTGAGCAATGTGGTTGAACCTACACCTTTTTACGTGAGGAGATACATTGGTTAGATGCAGGAATCCTCAGTTACTCAGTGTGGTAACCTTAATGCTTCTCTTTTGAGAACAGAGTTAGCATCAGAGATGTCTTTTTATGTGAGGCACAACACGTCTTAGGTGAAGTGACCCAGTTACTCAACATTCCATACCATTGCTTTATCATGATTTTATTTTCAGTACCCTTTTAATCAGAGATAATCTGGTACTTCATGGCTCAACCTTTCTTCACTTCATGGTAAAGGAGTTGGTTTTTCAGTAAACCAAACTATTACGGCCCTCTCCAAATCCTAATCAACCAGGGAAGAGGGTGCCGTGCTAGGGGGAGGCTGCCAGGAGGTGGGGTTGTATCGGAGGGGTCTTCACAACACCATCGTCGGGGAGGAGGGGGGGCATATCAGAGGCACTCTCTCCTCTACACTATGATCGCGGTGGGGTTTGGCTGGAGGGGGTTCGCTAGGGGAGGAACAGACCGGGAGTGTTCTTGGCAAGCACAAGGGGGGCACACAGGGGTGGTTTGTGTTGGTCAGTGACTACCGATGGGGGGTTCTACTGAGAAGGCCATTAATGTTGCTGGCCTGCGGGCTGGTAATAGTGGTTGCTGGACAGCGAGGCCAGCAACGTTGGGTGCGACCCAAGCCGTGTCCTGCTCGGACGGGAAGAAGTAGAAGAGGGAGTGAGGGGGGGAAGAGAAATAGAAGGGGGAGCAATGGTTGTGCAGACGGGGTCGGGGCGGGGCGAGGGGCTGGTGGCATTGGTCCTACAAGTGGGACAGTTATCTCACAGCGGAGAGGATGAGAGGAGGAAGGCGAATGGTGGAGCATGCGACCGCAACAGATCCAACCCCTACTATGACCACAACAGATCGATGCACTCAGCAACCTGCAGACCCGGCATCTACTGCCAGCTAGCCTTGCCTCCTTTGCCCGACCCTCTACACATGCTACAGATCTAATGTCTTCGGGTCACACAGTAGCTTCGAGAAGCACAATGCCTGGTAATGGCTCAGGTGTTGAAGGCCCGATGATAGTCCCATCCTCAAATCCAGTGACATCTTTGACCTCGTCGCCTCCCTCCTATTAGACCACCTCTACACCTCCCTCGAGGTGCTCAAGTCATCCTGCCCCACGATGCAATTACCTCCCTTTCTCTCTTCTCTCTCTTTCTCTAACCCTCCCAGCAAGGTTGTCGGCGCCAGAGGGAAGCACCACCTGCAACCCCTCTCTCCTCTGCCTCTTTCTCCTTTGCCTCTTTCTCATCTGCTCAAGTTCTATCTCTCTCTCTCTATATATGTGTGTGTGTTTTAATAGGGTGTTTGGTTACGTTTTTTTCTCTTCTTTTTATCTCAAATTTAAAAAAGAGAGAGAGAACTCATTTAACCGTGTTTGATAAGTACTCTCTAATTTTTAGAATAGAAACTAACTCCATTCAAATCTCTTTCTAAAACAAAATAACTTCGGAGTAATTTTTTTCTGAAATCGTCCTGTGCGTGCGTGCGTGCGTGCGTGCGTGTGTTGGCCAAGAGAGGGGGTGCCAGAAAAGTGGAGAGTGTGACAGGGAGCATGCATGTGTGTGTGTGTGAAGAGAGAGCGCGTGTGTGTGTGTGTTGGCCAAGAGAGGGGGTGTGCGTGTGCGTGCGTGCGTGCGTGCGTGCGTGTGTTGGCCAAGAGAGGGGGTGCCAGAAAAGTGGAGAGTGTGACAGGGAGAATGCATGTGTGTGTGTGTGAAGAGAGAGCGCGTGTGTGTGTGTGTTGGCCAAGAGAGGGGGTGTGCGTGTGCGTGCGTGCGTGTGTGTGTGTGTTTGCCAAGAGAGGGGGCGTGTGTGTGTGTGCTGGCCAAGAGAGGGGGTGTGCGTGTGCGTACGTGCGTGCGTGTGTGTGTGTGTTGGCCAAGAGAGGGGGATGTGCGTGCGTGCGTGCGTGTGTTGGCCAAGAGAGGGGGTGTGCGTGCGTGCGTGCGTGCGTGCGTGTGTGTGCGCGTGTGCATGCGTGTGTATGCGTGCGTGCGTGCGTGCGTGCGTGCGTGCGTGCGTGTGTATGCGTGTGTATGCGTGCGTGTGTGCGTGCGTGCGTGCGCGCGCGCGTGTGTGTTGGCCAAGAGAGGGGGTGTGCGTGTGCGTGTGCGTGTGCGTGCGTGCATGCGTGCGTGTGTGTGTGTGTGTGTGTGTGTTGGCCAAGAGAGGGGGTGCCAGGAAAGTGGAGAGTGTGACATGGAGAATGCATGTGTGTGTGTGAAGAGAGGGGGTGCCAGGAAAGTGGAAAGAGTGACAAGGAGAATGCATGTGTGTGTGTGTGTGTGTTTGTGTGTGTGGGTGTGTGGGTAACTGTGTATTTGTGTGTGTGTGCAGTGGCCAAGAGTGGGGGTGCTGGGAAAGTGGAGAGAGTGACATGGAAAATGTTGTGTGTGTGTGTGTCAGTGGCCAAGAGAGGGGGTGCTGGGAAAGTGGAGAGTGACATGAAAATGTGCACGCGTGCGTGTGTGCAGTGGCCAAGAGAGGGGGTGCCGGGAAAGTGGAGAGTGACATGGAAAGTATGTGTGTGTAGAGAGAGAGAGAGAGAGAGAGAGAGAGAGAGAGAGAGAGAGAGAGAGAGATGCACCTATGAGGGTGAGGTGGACGGCGGCGGGATGCTGGCGGTGAGGGAGGGGGTGGCAGCGAAACCCTAGTCACTTGCTCTCATCACGGAGCTGGGGGTTATTCTATATGTGGCAAATTTGGTAACAAAGTACCTGTGTAGAACCCATTTCTTATGACAAAATGTGAGACCCTTCAATGTCATTTGCAAGTAGGATTTGATATCTGCTGGAGAAAGAACAATATTTCGGTCACGAATAACAGCCTCTAAGTCACTTTCCATGAACTCAAAGACAAGATGCAAGTTTCCTTTGTGAGGAAAAGCATCTATTAGCTCTATTATATTCGGATCCTTGAGTTCTTTAAGCAGTTTGATTTCCCTGAGAGCCGTAAAATTTATTCCCTCCTTTTGTGCTCCAAGTCTAATCTTCTTAATTGCAACTGTCTGTCCAGTCTGCAAATATCCTGATGTGTGTAAGCACATATTATCGGTACAAGGGGAGATGATATAAAGTACAACATGCTTCAATGTGAAACAAGAAAAACAATGGCAATTAAAAGACAAAACAGTATATTATATAAAGAAACTTCTAAGCATTACATAAATTGGAATATCCAGTAACTTCAACCTTCATCTGCCTCACTACTTTTCTTAATAACCTTCATAAGAAACTAAGCCATCACCAAGCTGCTAGTAAAACCTTATTGGGCAAAGTTCTACATCAAAATCTGCTTAAACACTTTGAGGATATGAACTAAATTTAAAGCAGAGATCTAGCTAAAGGTAGCAGCAGAATTGAACCTTATCTGCAATATGGACTAAGGTATGGAAGTATGTGCATTAGGAATCACTGCAACTTCAGCCTAGCCCTTTTGGGCAAGTGGCTAAAAAATATTAGAATACAACATCAGGGTCTTTGAGTGGAAATCCATCAAGCAACATTATTATGGAAGAAAGAGAGTTTGTCGCATTTTCACAAGCACTTCTCCAACATCTCCCATTGATGGAAGGGTACTCAGGCATGTGTTGTGATGCCCTTAGGCATATCCAAAATGAAGAGTGATATGAACAGAGTTCCTGGCAAAATAAATGGTGTGATAAGGGAATATTGGCAGATATGTTCCCAGATCTTGTCGGCATTTCAAATGATCTGCTAACCATTATGGCTGATGTATTTGATTTCAAGCTAGCCCTCTTGAGCAAGTGGCTAAGAAATATTAGAATACAAAGAGTGGGAAAAGTAAAGGTATTATACGAAGAAAAGAATTTGTAGCATTTTCGTGAGCCCTTCCTCCAGCATCTCCTACTAACAGAAGGGTAACTCCTCAGGTTCACCGTGGGTGTACTTGACCGCGTTTATGTGGAGAGCACCGCCTCGCGACCAAACTGCGAACACAATATGCGGCACCGGGCGGCATAGCAGGACAGGGTTTCCTGGGAGCTCCTTGGTCCACTGCTGGAAGAACCGCTCTTCCGCGAAGCCCAGCGCGCGGGGCACTTCAACCATTCGTGCCTCCTGTGAGTTTGTTGGTCAGACCGCAGATGATGCACTTGGCCGAGAGGAGGTCGTCGGCTTGGCATAGCGGGCCAACACACTGGCCCGTGCTCTGCCTTACGATGTCTCTAGGATGGACACCTGGTTCGTGCCGATACGCCGCGATGTAAATAGGGCCTTCTTCCAAGACGCCCTGCCAGGCGCCGACCCAGTGGTCCTTGCCAGCCCTACAGTAGTAGTGCGGCTTAAACCCACCATGCGCAGGCACCTACCCCTCGTCCGGCAGGCCGAAACTCTCAGGCAGCTTCGCCACGACTGGCCTCCTCGAATAGCTCCAACAGTTTATCCTGCACGCGCTGGTGCTGACGCAGCATCGCGTAGACCTTCTTCTCGACCGGCGTGCTCTGCAGGTGCAGCAGGAGCTGCTTGTGCTTCTGGCCGACGCGCCGGATGCGGTGGTTCGCCTGGTCGTAAATCTCGAGCGAAGTCACCGGTGCGTACCAGATGACCGTATCGGCCGCGGTGAGCGTGACGCCGTGCGCCAGGCACTGCGGGTGCGCCGCGAGCACGCGGTACTTCGCCGTGTTCTGGAAGAGGTTGAAGATCTCCGAGCGCTCGCCCATGGACGTGTCACCGGACACGACAGCGTGGTCGATATTCTCCTTCGTGAGTGCGCCGGAGATCCCCTCCAGCGCGTGCTTGAACGGCACGAACACGAGGACCTTGCGGTCGGTGGCGGCGATCGCGTCGATCAGCGCCTGGACGCGCTCGTCATTGTCGAGCGCTACGACCTTCTTGTCGGAGGTGTAGACCCAGCCGCAGCTCACCTGCAGGAGCTTCATCATCACGGCGCCGGCGTTGGCGGCCGTGATCTCGTGGTTCTGCACCGCGGCGTAGCACTGCTCGGTGAGCGCCTTGTAGACCTTCGCCTGCTTCGGCCCCATGTCGACGTCGAGGGTCCGCTCGATGCTCTCGGGGAGCTCCATGACGTCGTCGAGGGTGAAGCGCACCGCCGGCTGGAGCACCGCGAATGCGCGCTCGACAAGTGTGTGGAGTGCCCAGCTAAGGGTTGCCCTTAACGAGTGGGGAGAGAATGCCGAACTCCTAGCGTGGGGTTCTTATAGCCAAAACACTGCAAAAATAAACCTAAAGACTCTCTCATTTTTTTTCTCTGAGATGAAAGACCTAACATAAGGCTTAGAACAACCACTCTTAATCATGTTAAGAAGCACTTCATTTTGAAAAACCGTGTATCCATAAGTTGAATTAGATAATGACAACATAAAAATGCATTCTTATGCAAATATGTTACCTTGCGACCTTGTGGAAGTGCTGTCGGAGGCTATCTTGATAGACATGGGATTTTCAGTCCTCATTTGGCAGAAAATAAAAAGGATAGTAAAGTTTTTTGAAGTGGCTTAACAAGAGGGAGCGGTGCCCAGTCCAGACTACGACAAATAAGAAAAAAAAGGAAAAGAAGTGAGGGCTAGAACTCCCTTACTAAAGCGTCGAGACCCTGATCACAAGGAAGGTCTACAGAAGGAACAAAAAATCAAGGGGAGGGGTGAGGACTAAAGTCTCGAAAACAGTGGGAGAAAGGGAAGATGCCCAGAGCAATGGATGTGGAAGAAGTCGAGGCAGACCCGGGATTAAGAGAAATTGGTAAATCAAGAGAGGTGGATTCGAAGGGTCCAGAGGCAAATGAGAATCATGGGGGAAAGAATCCGGAGGCTCCGGAGGAGAAAAATGTCAAGGAACGTGGTGCCCCGAAAAAAGATATGGGAAAAGATGATTCAAGAGGAAGAAAAGAACAAAAGATGCGATGTCCTGGAAGAGTAGGAAGACAAATCGGAAGAAAGAGAGGAGATCTGGGGGCTCTAGAGGGATAAGATAAAAAGGGGCGCGATGCCCAAGAAGGATGAGGATTAGGGAGTGAAAGAATCCGGAGGTTCCGGAGGAAGAAAGTGTGGAGGGACGCGATCCCCTAAGAGACGAAATAGAAAGTCTAGAGGTTCCGGAGGAAGAAGATAAGAAGGGGCACGGTGCCCTAGGAGAATCAATGGGAAAGGGAAGAGAAAATCTGGAGGTTCTGGAGGCAAATGAGAATCATGGGGGAAAGGATCTGGAGGATCCGAAGGTATAGAGTGGGAAGGGGCGCAATGCTTGGAAAGAATCAGGGAATGAGATAAGAGATCCGGAGGTTCCGGAGGAAGTGAGTAAGAAGGGGCGCGATGCCCTAAAAGGAGATCTGGCTCCCGACAATGATAAGGACACCTTATTTGAATCTATGCTTTCCCTGCTTTTTAAATGCAATTTGATGGCAGCCTCCATGGCTAGAGAACATCTTCCTGAGCTTTCAATTATTCCCTTGTTGGTCAATTTTGAAAGGCGAAGAGACGTGCGGGGGAACTTGTTAAGGAATCTTGATCCGTCGGTTCCTCCCCCCTCTACGTGATAACTTCTGGACTCATTTATAGACCAATAATTGACACCTCTCTCTCTCTCTCTCTAACCCCGGTGATTCTCAAAGGACGCAGAATTATGAAGTCGTGACGCGCGAGAGTGAGAGAGAAAAATCTGCTAAAATTTCAGGGTGGACGTCGGCTTCGCAATACCCCTTATCATGTCATGGACGCTCATCCCCGTTTTGTTCCGGTGTTAACTTTGGGTTACTCTTTATTTAATCTAAAGTTAATTTTTTCTAATTTTACGTGATCAGACTTACGTAATCGAGTTAAATACAATTCAATCTGAGCTAATCTAGATTAACTTATTCTACCTCGACATGTGAGTTGAGTTAATTCGACGACATGTCAAAATATAAAAATAAAAGTGAATAAAATAAATTTAATTAATTTTAAGCAACTTAACTTTAATCCTGAACCAAAGCCAGGGTCAAAGTCTCGATGTCCTCTTTGTTGAATGGCGTGGCAGGCAGCAAGCATGTATAATTGTCCGTCTTTCTCAGCTGTGACAGGTGCACTGGGACATGCATGTGAGTGTATATATATACATATACTTTGCTTTCATTAATCATGGACATATAAGATATTATTTCCTAATTTCAGACTCTTCTGATATGAAAGGTAGCCACGTTAGCTTATGCATTGTTAAACTATTACCGCTGTATCGTATCACGTAATAATCTTTTGGGTTATTAGACAAGTTTTAATGAGAAGTTTATATGAAAAGGTACATGTGGGCTTTGAGATCTACCCGTCACGGCCTCGGGTGATAGATAGCCCGCAGCCAGGTACATGAATCACAACCTGGGGTTCTTTATACACTAAGGCCACGTTTATTTGGTTCGTTCGTGAAAGGAGACAGGTAGCTGCGCGCCAAGCCCCCTCCCCTCAGGTCACAGGGAGTTTTCTCCCTTGCAAAATGGCCGGTGGGGGGAGCTCCTGTCGGGAACTCCCCCCCCCCCCTCCTCCTCTCTGGAGGCTTCCGACAAGTGAGTCAAATCATGAATATACCCAAGTATATGAAAACAGAAATGGAACAGGAATAAAACCTAATAAACTAGGCTTACTATTTAGTAAAAAGGGTAATCTACATTATGTTTCAGGTTAACACCATATAGAGTTTTTGGAAGCAAAAGCGGTCTTATTGTGGACCGTTTGTCATAGCTTAGTGGTCAATCGTAGGGCCGCTAGAGCAAACCAGGAGGTCTTAAGGAAGACCGTTTCTTCCTGTAAACTGTAAATAGAATTAAAATTGAAATATATACTATCTAGGGCAACTAGATGCATGAAATCAACGTAAAAATGTATCTAAACATGCCACAAGGTAATAAGGCTAGGAACATGTTGGGGTTTATGGAAAATAAACAAGAGATTTAACTTTATCTTCCTTAGGGTTAGATATGTGCGTGAACATGATCCTATATGCATGGTCTTAGTAAAACATCAAATACTCCATACATAAATCATGAAATTTACCAGAAGAAAAGGGCTTTTATCGTTAATATCATGTTTAAGCCGTTCATGAGATAACCTACCTTTGGCCTAATCTTTAAACTCTAAATTTAGGACTGGAAGTTGACCCCAGTTTCTGCTCGTCCTGAACTACAATAGCAACTTCTCGTCCCTCTAACTCGTGATTCTCTTGACCTAAAGATGTAAAATTTGGAGGGTAGATAGAAGACACAAAGGAAAATAAAAAGTTCTAAAAGTACTAGTTCGAAATACCTTGTTTAAGGCTTCTATTTCCCTTATCTTTCTGGTCCTGTTGCGCAGGTTCCTGAGTTACTTGTGCTGAATCAGCAACTTTGAAAGCTTCTAACTCCTGGTAATCTTGATCTCCTAGAACGAAAGTTTGAGGGTAGTTAGACCTTAGTATTAGAAACAAAAACCTTTAAAGAACATACCTCTAATTCTGCCTCCTTACCTTAGTTTCACGTGAGCTCAAAGTAGGGGTCACGCAGGTTGGTTCTGGGGTCTATTTATAGGGCTAGATAGAGTTTCAAGGATTTGGACGACTTTAGAGTCCTAATTAGGTCACCATACCTATCCCAATCTATTTTAGCTTCTTCTAATTAACAAATTGCATCGATCTCTAGAGATTTAGCCTGAAGAAAATAGAGTTTTGATGCGATCTAAACTGCTCACGATCGGACTCTGGTATGCGGTCCAATAGGAGACAAGAGTTTGTTGCGTCCACGCAGTGAGTCTTCCGATCTGAAGGCCTTTTCCCCGTTTTTGTTATTTTTTTTAGGGAATGGGGGGTTTACGCGGACTGGACTAGGGGTTTGTGGGGTCCTATTAAATCCCCATTTTTGTACTTCTTGGACCCACTTTGACCTAGTGTGAACACAAGAAGAAAAGGATGCAGACTGGACTGGTGGCTGGTTGTGTCAGCGCGCTATATGAGGAGGTTGACCGGTTCCTTTGTGCGAGACTCTGTGCTTTGAACTTCTTCCTGACGAACACTCCTCGAACTGGTACGTAGACTAGAATCGAGCAGGACTGGGACTGGAACAGGCCCGAACTGGGACGGGAGAAGCTGGGTGAGGAAGCCCTGGGGGAGTTCGCCCCCCCTGGGCGCCGCGCCTAGGGTGAACTCCCCCCAGGCAAGTTGTCGTCCTGAGGGGCACCCTCGGGGGTCTTCTTGCATCGCTTGTCGCTATCCTTTGATGGATCTAGGTCCCCAGGACACTGGTATTGACCTATGGGGGTCGATTGTTTAGTGTCGTTGTTGCCGCTCGTAAGGTGTTCGGGAAAATTATCGATACATACTGGATTGTTAAATGGCTTGGTTAGCTGGTCCGACGGGCTTATACTTAGCCCCAGGGTGAGGGTAATAGCTTGTAGGGACTGAGGGGAGGCGTCCTAGGTGTGTGGGCCCACCCTTGGTGAGGTATGCCACATTGTATGGCGGGTTGACGGGCAGCCTCGGGTTGGCTCGAGGGCTGAAAGTTAACGGCTCGTTGCCGTATGTCTGAGGGTCAGGGGTGGCCCCAACTTGCTGGAGGGTTGCCGTATGATGCGGCTAGTGTGTCCAAGACGTGGGTTGGCCCCAGCCTATTGTAGAATGGCTGGAACATACGCGCCCACGAGGTGCTCGGGGAAATTCCCAACACGTGACCACGGGCCGTATGAGTGTGCTAAGGGCTCTTGAAGCCCATGGTTGACTGGGGAAGGTACTCCTTTGGATTTAGAATGCTGAAGGGAGGCATTATGGGGATAAATCCCAGCCTCGTTGGTGGGTGCCACGTGACGCGGCTTGTTGTCGGGGTGCCCCCGGGTTGGCCCGAGTGGTTTAGTTGAAGGCAGGCGAAACAACATGTTGGGTGATCGGGGATGGTCCCCATTAATTGCAGGTGTCGCCGTGAGTCACGGCAAGCTGGCTAGGGCCCTCGACTGGGCCCGACATGTCATGCAGCCCAGAGTTCTCGCCGCTGATCGCGCCGGTGAATCGCTCCACGTCGCGCACCTCGACCCCTGCGAACGTCTGGCCGGCGAACTCCGGCCGGTGGTAGTCCCACCACTTCCGGTCGCTCGACACCAGCGCGTCGGCCCACGGTGCCAGCTTGTAAGCGTCCGACACCGCGATCACCTTGCAACGGCCGCGCACGGCATCGGCCACCGCCTGCGTCATGCTCGGGCCGGTAGCGAGGATCGCGAACGTCATTGCCCGTCGTTTACGCCTTCGCTGATCGGGAGCGTCAGGTAATCGATGCCGGAATCCTTGTCCGACAGCACGCCCTCGATGTTGTAGACCTTGCCCGCGGCGCCATCGACCATGTGCACCAGGCGCATCGATGCGTTCACGCCGGCGCGGTAGCGGATCACGACCTGCCCGATCACCTTCGACTGCTCGGCGCCAGCCGCGATGAAGGCGCGGACGGAAGCGGGTTCGATCGCGGCCCATACCGTCGCCAGCGTCGACCACGCAACGACCATCTCGCCCGATACCGGATCCTGCGTCTGCACCTGCTGCTGCAGCGCCATTTGGTGCCGCAGTCGCCCCGCCGCGATCCCCATCACGCCACCGTCGATTTGCGCAGCGTTGCCAGCATCGCGGTCGACGCCTTGTTCAGCACATAGCCGTGGCCGGCGTCGGCAGGGACCGTGTTGTCCGTGCCATCGCCCTCGCGGAACCGGTACACGCTCGCCAGCTCGATCAGGACCGCAGCCTTGACCAGCGGCTTCGGGGTCATCTCTCCGTTGCTGTCCAGCAGCGGGACGTCGTCGCCGGCGGAGTCCTCGATGGGCTCGCCGTTCCCGTCGAGCTCCGGTTCGTAGGCGCGCCATTCGTCCTTCAGCCACAGCAGCACGGCTTGGGACACCGCCGGGATGAAGATAGACAGCCATGCGTCATCGGCCGTGCCGGTGTCCAGCCGCAGGTGATTCTTCGCCTCGGCAGCGGTGACGAGATCAGCCATTGGAGGCTCCGAGCGCGATCGGGCCCGGCGGCGGCTTGCCATCCTTGCCATCACGACCGTCGCGGCCCTTGCGCGCGGCCAGCTGCCAATCGTCCGCGTTCTCCAGGCACGGCTTCGCGGTCGTATCGCGCTTGGCGATCCAGAGCGCGCCGTCGTGCGTGATGGCCTGCAGCGCGTGGCACTTCATGCCCTCGCGGTAGAACAGGACCGACTTGCTGGTGTTGGAGATCCGACCCCTGGGGGTAGTAGCAGCATTTCTTTGGCTCCTTCTTTGGCGGGATGCCATCTTCTTTCTAGTAGAGCCCGCGTCGAAACAGACGTGGTGGACAAAACAACCCACAGTCATAATCGCCAGGTGGTCAGGAGTAGTTGTTGGTGATCCAGCAGCAGCAAGTTTGGTGGTAGAAGTCCCCATGGTGGGGATATGGACTTCGATGGGCTTGGGCCCCTCGGTCTCCATCAAGTTGACGAAATCCACCCCCAAGAAGTTGGGGAAGCCCACCACCGGAAGAAAATTGCCAAACTTGATCGGCACTGTGAGGTAGCCAAGGTCGGCATGGCTTGCGACGACTAACGGTCCGAAGCTGACGGCCATTATAATCGTCGTAATATGATCCTTGCAATTGCAAATAAAATAGTTTAGAATTTCATGAGGAGGCCATAAGGCCCCTTATCCCGGCAAGGAGATGAAGGGAAGTCTCGTCCCACCGGGCGTGCCAGACTTGTGGATGAACTTTTGGGATACTTCTTTTATTTAATTCATTCAATTCATTTGTTCATTCATTTAATTAGTTTATTTATGCGAGGGGGTGTCAGTCAAAAAGTGATGATTTATTCAGACTTCAAGGAAGCCCTTGGTGTGCTCGATCTGACTAATCAGACGATTATGTGTGTCGTGTCAGGACAAGAAACCCGTCCTGCCATGAAGGTCATGATGTTAATTACATCCCCTCGGAGAGGGGAAAACCCTTGATTAGTCGCCAGGAAGAGGGGCCCTACGGCCATGAAATTGACATTAACGAAATAGATTACTGAAATTTATGAGTTGCATGAAAATGCCCCTCGATGGGGTGAGAATGCTTAAATCGTGTCGGTCCTTTACAGACCATTTTGTGTTTAGATGGAGGTCCATGTTGGAAGCGTGATGAAGGCAGATACAAAACCCGTGCAAATGTATGTCGAGTTTATGGCAATTTCAATAAAAGAATAGAAACGAATCCCAATGGGAACGAGTTCGATTTGACGAACTATCGGCCCAGAGCAATGTCAGATCACGGCCACATCGGGATGGTTCCGAAGGTCCAAACCCGACTTGGAGGGGCAACGTTAATATTCCCTTTACACTAGGTCTCGAGGAGAATCGAGGCTACGGAGCAAGTTTCATCATGTTATTATTATTTGATTTTTTAATGACATGCGCCGATGGCTCAACGCGGCCGAAGCGATCAAGGCGGCCACCGATGGGTGAGGACACACGCGACAGGGCGGCGACGCTGTTCGATGCGCTGAGAGAGGCCGACAAGCGGGGCGAACTGCTGAGGGACCGCCCCGAGTCGATGTGGTGCCAGCAGTACGAGGAAACGTTCGAGCAGTGGGAGGCGATGGGTGGTGTCCCCGCTGATCTCAGCACGGTGGAGTGCCTGGCGCAGATGGCCCTGACGCTGTGGCGCCAGTACAAGGCGCTCGGCAAGACCGTCGATGACTTGCTCGTGTCCGACCGCGCCCCCAGGGAGGCAACAGCCTCCCCCGCAAAGGAGAAGCCGTGAGCGCCCAGAAGCCGAAGTGTCGCTGCTGCGGCCACGCGCCTGGCACGGACTACCACCGCCGAGAAGCCGAGGGATGCGCGTTCTGCGCCCGCCAGGAGCCCGCCCCTTCTACCCCTAGGGAGGAAACCGATGGGTGAGCCGATCGAGATGGTCGACGTTCCTGTGGCCCTGCTGCGGCAGTTGGAGCGGGAGTACCGGGGCGACGGCAAGCCCGATGACAGCAGTCGCAACGAGTGCAGCATCGAGAGCGGCTGGGGCGGCTCGCCCACGATCGTCGCCCTGCTCGCCGCGATACCGGAATCCGACATGATCGGAGACGGACCCTGCCGGGACTGTGGACGTGACCCGCTCATCTGGTCCGCGCCGAACTGGCTGTGGAACGGCGTCATGGACCCCACCGACGAGCGGGAGGCGGTCCTGTGCTCCCACTGCTTCATGCTCCGAGCCGAGGAAGGTCACCCGATGATCTGGCGCCTGGCAGGGGTTGACGTCGATGGCGAACTGCCGCCCAGGGAGGACACCACCCATGGGTGAGCGCCGCGTGTTCGGCCTGCCGCGTCGGGAACTGGTCGAGATCGTGATGCACGGCGTCCGCCGAGCGAAGGCCGACCCTCGTTCGCTGCGGATCACGCCTGGCATCCGTCAGAACATCGTCACACGGCGGGAGGACACCACCGATGACCGGTGAACCCAAGCCTGACGTGATCCTGTTCGACGAGAACGCGACGTGCCCGAAGTGCGGGAGCGATGAGGTTGGCACGCTCTACCGCCCGAACAACCACGAGTACGCGTGCCGCGGCCATCGTCACCGCGACTTCATGCTCAAGCAGGACTGCTGCAAGGACGAGCACTTCTGAGAACCGCTTGGGAGCCTCGCTGAATTGCGTCGGCTTCGGCGGCTGCTCAGTGGCGACGACCGGCTTCTGCTCAACAGGCGCGGCCTGCTGCGGCTCTACCGGCGCTTTCGCGGCGAACTTGCCCGCTTCGTCGCGCGCCTTCGGCTCAACCGCCTTCACTTCCGGCTTTGCCTCAACCGGCTTGGCTTCCGTCTTGGCCTTTTCCGCGATCTTGGCCTCGGCCCGCTCGATGGCCTCTTTCACCGACGATGACGGCTTCGGCGCTTCGACGACCGGCTCAGGTGCCTTTTCCGGCCCGCTGGAATCGACCGGGTTAGCGGCCGTAACCGGAGCTTCGTTGATCGGCGCAAGCTGTTGCTCGGCGGCGGCCGGAGCCGCACCGTTGTCTACGGTGTCAGTCATTGGGACTTCCTGTCTGAGAGGATGCTAGAAACGCGAGGCGTGCTGTGCGAATGCCTTGTCGATCGATTGCCGGATGGCCTTGCGGTCAGGCTTCGGCTTCGTGAACGGCTTCAATCGGGACGGATCATTGCCAACCTCGATGCAGCCATTCGCCTTTGTGACGCGGCGGAACGCCCGCTTACTGGTCAGATACTCGCCCGTGCAAGGATGCTGCACCGGGTCCATGCAATCGCTCACCACAAACGGCAGCGGTAGGCCGGAGCGCGCGACATCAATCTTCGGGTAGCAGGCAGCAGGCCATGGCCGGTCAAGATCGTGCCAGCCGTTGCAAGCCTTGCAATATCGCTCAGCCATTACGCCGGCTCCGACTGTTTCGCCTTGGCGGCGTCGGCCTTGATTGCAGTGCTATCAGCCGTTGCCTGCACGCTGGCATCCGTCGAGCGAATGGAGTTGTCCGTCGCGGTGTTGGTCTGCTCGATCTTCGCCGCCGTCGCCTTTACCTGATTATCGGTCTGCACTTCGGACTGATGAATCTTGGTGTTGAGCAACACGATCTCCAACGCGCCCTTTTCCATGTCCTGAGCGTGCTTCTCCGCCTGCTGCTGGCCCTGCGACGACATGAGCGCCAACTTAGCCTGCGCCTCGCCCTGCTTCGCGCTCTGTTCGATCTGGAATAGCGTCGCCTTGTGCTCCAACTCCTGCGCCCGCGCTGCGGTGTCCTGCTGCTTCGCCTGAGCGTCCGCCATCTTGGTCTGTGCATCGGCTTCCGCCGTCTTGGCGTCGGCCTGTGCCTTCATCTGCGCCGGCGGGGCATGATCCGATGTCCGCGGAGGTCGACGAACGCCTGACGGAGGACACGCTGTTCCTGGCGTGCACGCGGCCGGCCATGGTCGCCGGCGTGCCGATGGAGGCCATGGGCCTGAACTTGATGGTCACGGCGACGGTCTTCCTCGCCGCGCACTCACCGGCCTATCTGCTGATCGCTCCGGCGGTGCATGTCGTCTTCCGGGCGATCTGCAAGCACGACCACAACGCCTTCCGTGTCCTGTGGATGTTCGTGGACACAAAGGGCCGCGCCCGCAATGGCGCGACGTGGGGCGGCAGTTCGTCAACGCCGCTCCCGCTGAAGCGCCGCTACGTCGCCGCCGAGGTGGCCCGTGGCTAGCCTGCTGCTACAGCCTCGCGCATCGGCGTCCGCGCTCGGACGAGATCTCGATCCGCGCGGCGCCTTGCCCTACGCGCGCCATGTGACCGGCGAGATCATCGGCCTGGACACTCAGGCCCTGATGATGACGTTCCAACTGGACGGCGCTAGCTTCGAGACGGCCGACGTCCGCGACCTCAACGACTGGCACGGCAAGCTCAACGGCGCTTGGCGCAACCTGGCCAACGACCACCTTGCGATCTGGCACCACTTGGTGCGCCGCCGCCATGAGGGCTATCCGGAGGGTCGGTTCCGCTCAGGCTTCGCGGTCGAGCTCGACGCGCAGTACCGGGCTCGGCTCGGCGCGACCCAAATGTTCGTCAATGAGCTCTATGTCACCCTGGTCCTGCATCCAGGGCGCGACGCCACCGAGCGCGCGGGCGCTTGGATCGCCAAGCGCCGCCGGTCCGAAAGCGACCAGGAGGCCGCCGTCAAGCGGCTGCAGGACGCCGGGCGAGACCTGGCGCAGTACCTCAGCCGCTACGGCGTTCGCACGCTCGGCCTCTACGAGCGGGACGGCGGCTGGTTCTCGGAGCCCCTGGAAGTGCTGCGGCTTGTCCTGACCGGACGGCGCGAGCGCATGCCGCTGATCCGCGGTCACCTGGGTTCGGCCATCTATTCGGCGAGGGTGATCTTTGGCCGGGAGGCCCTGGAGATCCGTGACGCTGCCGACGCTAGGTTCGCGGGCATCTTCGGAGTGAAGGAATACCCGGCGGTCACCCGTCCCGGACTTTGGAATGGGCTGCTGTCGGCCCGCTTCGCTTTCGTGGCTAGCCAATCCTTCCCCTTCCTGTCCAAGACCGCCGCCCGGGAGGGGGGACCGAATTCATCGGAAAACAATTGCCGGATCGGCCCGCCGCATCAGCGCCTTGCACGCGCCGCGCAATATTCCAGGCCGGACAGATCGGGAAACGCCTGTCCAACGCTCCGTTGTCATGGCCAGGCCCACGCAAGGTGGGCCATGACAGGAAGAGTTCGTCGGGGTCGGGTGAAACTGGGGCGGCCACGCCGCCTGTGGCCACGCCGCCTGAAATCAGGCCGCCGCCAGATACTGCGCGATGAAGGCCTGCACCGCCGTGCCTTCCACCGCCAGGCGGGCGATGGCTTCCTCGGCCTTGTCGGCCTGCATCACCAGGTCCACCGGCTCGGCCGCCGCGGCCGCCTCGCCCATGCGGAAGGCGCCGACGCCGCGCGCCGCGCCCTTGATGGTGTGGGCGATCTCCTTCCAGCGCCTGGCGTCGCGCTGGGCCAGGACGCCCTTCAGGTCCTGGACCATCGCCGTCACCTGGCCGTCGAACAGGCGCAGGATCTCGGTGTTCAGGGCATGCTCGCCCCCGGTATAGCGGGCCAGATGGGCCATATCGATCGGGGCTTCCAGGGTGGCGGCGGTCTGGGTCATGGCCGCCAGCATCGCCCCGCCACGGCTAAGACCGCGTTAATGCGGCGAAACTTCCCTGCCCGGCTCGCGCCACCCCCGAAATGATGCTTAAAATGCCGCCGGTTTAGGGCGAAGGCGCGAGGCGTGAAGACATTCCGGCAGAGCCAGCCCGTCTTGCTGGACAAACCCGTTGAAAAGACTGCGGAAATCCGCTCCGGCGCGCCGCTGGGCACGTCCGAGATCCGCAACGCCTCCCTCAAGGTGCGCCCCACCCGGTTCGGGGCGGTGGCGATGACCCTGGCGGCCCTCTCGGCCCTGTTCTGGGTGGGGGTGGCCGGCGCTTTCCTGTGGGGCTGGCTGGGACCCCAGGGGCTGGCCACGCTCGATCCCGTCCGCGCCGCCCTGTTCGCGGCGGCCGCGCTGCTGCCGCCGCTGATGTTCCTGACCATCGCCGCCACCCTGGCCCGCAGCGCCGCCATGCACCAGGCGACCCAGGCCCTCTTGGCCGCCACCGACCGGCTGTTCGCCGCCGACGACACCGCCGCCAACAATGCCGCCCGGCTGGCCCGCTATATCCGCCGCGAACTGGACGGCCTGAACACCGGGCTCGATTCCGCCGCCCAGCGCATGCGCGCGCTCGATTAACAGTTTAAATATAATAATTATAGCCCAGAGTCAAGTCCAAAGAAAATACAACAAGTGCCAAGTACAGTCGACAGAAAAGAAAAGACGTACCAGAAAGTCGGGGGAAGCCCGACTAGGGTACCAGCTGGCCACAACTAGACGCTACGAGCACGCACCCCTGGTACACACGGAAGCCGAACGAATGACCACCACCTGTAAAGCAGGGGTGAGCCTCATGTCACTAGCTCAGTAGGGGTCACGCGGATCCCCACCAAAAAAAACACGCAGTAACACACTAAAACAGCAGGCAATAGTAAGTAAACAATAGGTAGTAGTAAAGCAGGAAAGCTAAACTATAAAGCTGTAAAAGAAACAGAACAGGGAGTAGGAGTAGGGAACAAGCTAAAGAAGAGCGGAAGGAATAAGCCGTACCAAACAACGGCTACCGAACTAACCTCGGTACCCCAAACTACTCCAAGCAAGGGCAGGCGAGCGACTCGGAGCTGACAGAGTCAGGAGTTGCCGAACTGCCTACGCAAGGAACCTACAAAACAGACACTACAACAAGCAAAGACAGAAGGGGGAACTCTGAACTAAAGAAGTCAGAAACTTACCGAACTGTCAACACGACGCCAGGCTCCAAATGAAGACCTGCAAGGACAACAAGAAAGCCTAGAAAAATCTAGACAGACGACCGACATGGACGACAGACAACACGATAAGGACGTCGTGCACACTACCGCGCGCATGACAAGAACGTCACACATGTGACAAGACACCGACCTCGAGTACATCCACCAAAAAGGGCTAACCCAGAAGGTCACGATGCACGAGACACGCCGAGAGTACCGAACTATATCCACCAATAGAAGAAAAATCACCACTTCCCCCAGAGATAGGAAAAGGAAGAGACCAACTAGAAGAGAGAGACCAGATGCGTCCATTGACGACTTATACTGCATCTCAAGCAACTCGCAAGTCAGACAAAACACAACAAGCGAGAGGCGTAAGGGAACCGAACCAAGTACTATTCAGAATAACACTCGTTAGTGTCAGTCCAAGTCTCTGATCACGTGTGCACACACTGACTCCTACCTAGAGCTAGGTCTCTAGCTAGTATTCTCCCCCTGTAGGATGCCATGGTAACAGCGGGAGCCCACGGAACTAGCTTAAAAATCGTGTAGTGGGAAACAGCCCTCCACCTTTCCCAGGTAGGCCGACACTAGAGGTCGCTGGGCTACGACTAGTGGTTCCATCACGAGGGACGAGGAGACCAATCTATCAGTGAACTAAAGTAGGGTAGCATAATACCGCGCTTCAAAAACACAAGTGCCGAAGTACATTCAGGCAAGAATGACCCGCAACACGTACTCTGAAGCACCAAAGGTAGCACAGGAGACTGCCGACAGACTCAGGACAAGGCAACTAGACCTGCAGCTACAACGGTCCCAGAGTCCTATGACTCTGAGTCGGGATCGTCGCACAAAGCAGAACGAGCCGCCAATCGATCTAATCCTAAGCCAAGGAAAACGATGCTCCAAGAGAAAATGACACACGGAGACCTAAGGGGACACCAAGAGCCCTCAGCACACCTGGATACACAAACTGAGGTAGAACGGTACCTCGAAGCATCCAGAACCAACGTCTTGAATTGGACAAGGCTGCCGAGACACAACAAGACTTCCTGTCAACCACTAGGTAACCCCAGGTCGACTGGAACCAGACACGACACCGACACACTTACACATCCACCGCCATAACACAAACAAACAGAACCACCAAGAACATGAGCGGTGGAAGATGACAACACTCTGGGCAGAGCAACTTGTCAGTCAACTGCTAGGGGGAAACCCAACAGTCAAGAGATAGCCGCTACGCAACTAGAGACGTGGACAATGGTAGTTTCTAGATTGAGTCGTTAGGGTACTGTCATAGTCTAGGAAAAGACCATAACTAGTCACCTAACCGACCAATCCAGATAACCACCGACAGATAGACACCGCCCTAAACAAGGACCTAAGACAGATAGACACACAACACAGCACAAGCAAACGGTCGATACGGCGAACAGGGCTATAACGCACCAGCATAGGGGCGTTATACCCTCATAACGCACCAGAGGAGGCGTGTTATGCCAACCAGACCGAAAACTACAACAGATGATATAACGCGCCAGCATAGGGGCGTTATATCAACATAACGCTCCAGGGGAGGGGCGTTATGTCCAACAGACCCAAACATGAACGACACGAAGTATAACAGACCACAACAGGCATGCCATACTAGTATAATGCACAAGGGCAGGTGCGTTATATCCAACAGACACAAAAGCACACTAACCATAGACCAAGGGCATATAACAGACCATACCTAATCCGTCATAGCCACAAAACGCACAGGGTAAGGCACGTTATATCAACTGCCATACCCAGTCAAAGCATTGGTGAACGGACCATAACGGATCTGCACTTGAGCATTATCTTAATCATAACGCATGGGGAGAAATTCGTCATGCAAATCGACTGACACAGTCTTCGAGGCAGACACGATCGTCGAGAGGATTGACATGGTAGTCAGCCTCGAAAACTGCCCGACCATAATGCACCTGGACATGGGCGTTATGCTCCATATAATGGACCTGTCTTGGTCCGTTATGCTCCAAGACCTCCGAAGATGAAAATCCATAAATGATGCATAACACTCTATCGGGGGACCGTTATGCACATAACGGTCTTTGGTAGGACCGTTATGCCAATCCAACGGTGGAAACAGTGAAACGACCAAATCGACCCATTCCACGCCCCATGCATGCTGTAGCGCAGGGGAAATACATCCAAACGGTAGGAAATCCTTCAAGGATTCTAAAAACACCACATGCACATTGTGAAACACTCTAAATTGCGAGATCCGGGCGATTTCGACGAATCGACCCAAATCTTACCACCGGGGTTCCCAGACTCCTATCGGTCCCAAATGACGACCAATCAACACGAAACTGGTGGGGTTGGGATCCTGACATCCCAGCGGTCAGTTTGACACTAACTGCATCGCGAATGGCTGCCATTTTCTGGCCAACCCTACGAACCCCAAAAATTACGATTTATACTAAACTGGCTCGATCTCCCCCGATCGGCCACCAAACTACGCACGGAGACAGGGGAAACGTGTAGAACGCGGAGGGGGTCCATCTCCCTACCTCCACCGACAAAATCGAGGGCCATGGGCGACTAAACCGCGTCGAGAATGTGGTCGCGAACCGAACCGCCGACTTCGAATCCGCCATTCGGGATCACACCAAATCCACGCCGTTCCTCGCTCCACCACACGTCTCAGTAAGTCCCACGCGTCGTCACCTCGCCCGTGGATCGCTCCTTCTGCAATCAGGCTCCTCCGGGAGAGAAAATGAAAGAGAACGAGGGGGAGAGAGAGTGAGAGCGCAAGAGTGAGAGAGAGAAGAGGGGGGGTGGGTTAATGGCGGTCGCAGGGAGAGAATATCGGGCCGTCTGTCGGTCACCTCGCCCGAGCCGTGTGTGCTGACGAGTTGGATGCCCTTCTCGCCGCCGCGCCATCCCGGCCAGTCGAGCGCGCGAGGGTGCCGGATATAAGCAGGTTGCAGCGGTACTTCCCGAGCATGCCGCCGAAAACGCACCCGGGATGGGTCATGACGCCAGCCAGCACCGGCGAATGGGTGCTGTTTTCCGACGTGCAAGCCATGCTCGCCGCCCCGTCCCAGCCCGAGGATGCAGCATGAGCACGATGACGCTGATACAGCAGTTGCGTGGACGTGCCGCGTTCCTGCGTGACAAGGGCCGCATCAAGTCGCCTAGCCTCATGGAAGAAGCCGCCAATGCACTGGAAGCCCGCCTCGCCCAGCCTGCGCAGGCGGTGGACGTGGGGGAGCTGGTCGAAGAATTGCAAATGGTCATCGACGCTCACAAAGGCATGCGCGCGGGTGACGAAGGCTCCCCTGCAATGACCAGGCGCGTATGCCGCGAAGCTATCCGCGCCCTCTCCGTCCAGAAGGCGGGGCCGGTGGGGGATGGGTTGCCGCTTACCAACACGTTCGTTCAAGAGGTACCGGACAAGTGCGACCGGATCATCTGGCGCGGTCGGTATTACCACTTGCATGAAGGCCGTAGCCCCGCCTCCCCCGCGCCGGACAAGGAGGGTGCGTGATGGCTAACGAACTGTACTGGACCTACAACCTTCCGCTTCAGGTTTGGCCGAAGCATGCTGACCCGGAAGATGAGAACTCGCCCGTGATTGGCGCCCGCATCCTTAACTACATGCCGCGCAAGGAACGGTGTTGCGACCTTGAGCTTGAGGAAGTCATGGGCGAGCAGTCGCGCGAGGAATTCTTCGAGTGCGCCGCTCTGCGATTTGAGAATTTGGCTCGCCTGATGCGCGAGGCCTGGAAGAACTCCGCCATGCACATCTACTACCACGATGCGGGCATGGAGCCGACCCCATGAACGCAGACTTCAACCCACGCGGCGGCCTCACCATCGACCGCGACAATCTGCACGCCTCGCCGGGATACGCGAGGCAAGTCGAGGCGGCGAAACAACTACGGGAGAGGGTAGTGAACGCAGACGTGGAGAAGGCGGTGGAGCTTGCCGAGGTGCGCAACGAGATGCGTGGCGATTCTGGCCGCTATCCGAATGGCGAGGGTTGGGGCCCGATTCTCAGACCCTGTGTAAGGGGAAAACAAAAGTTACCCAACAGTGTGAGCTTGGTTCTCGGGGCCTTTCTCCCACCATAGCCATGCTCACGTGCTGTATCGGACTGATAATCCATTAAGGTGGGCTCACCCACATAGGGACTCACCCCCCGTCCTTCGGGAAATTAAGCATCCGGCGTGCCACATGCATGGCATACATTGGCACACAGTCTGTGCCCGTCCCATGCCTTCTCGAACGGGGTTATCACCTAAATATTAAAGGGCCGATATGCAGTCGATAGTGAGCTAATAGTTCCACCGGTTTAATAAGCAAATGTGTGCTCATGCCGTGTTTGAATTCTTACTACCTCTTATCCTTTCACGTCATTAATATAGCTCTCTAGGCCGTAGGGCCCTTATTCCTGGTGTCTAATAAAGGGTGTTCTCCCCTCCGAGGAGATATAATTAATGCCGTGACCTTCAAGACACGGCGGGTTTTGGTCCTGACTTGAACTCCAACTTCATCTGACCAGTCAGGTGGGGCACCAAGGGCTTCTCTGAAGCCCGAGTAAACCGTCACACATGTGACTGGCACGCCCACGCACTTAACGAATAAATAAATAAATAAAAATAACTTAATTAAAAGTGCGTCCACAGCATTCCACTGTCATCTTTAGTTGTGACTACATTAGCAGTCACGGCTGTCATAGCCGCCCTTGGGCTTGTTTTGTCAACAAGGGTCTGTAGCACCTCATTTGTAGCTTTCCTTCTTCTGGTGAGACGGCCTGGCCTCTGTTGGACGCATTTCGGATACCTATTCATCTTTTTATTTGTTTAGATCGTCCTTTTTATTCTAGATTTATTTGGTCTTATTAAGTGCGTGGGCGTACCAGTCACCGAGGTGACAATTTGTCTAGGTTCCAAAGACCAAGGTAGTCATGAACCACTAGTGCACTCCGTCTGTCTAATTAGACGATGTGATAATCGGGTCGAGACTAAAACCTATCGTGCCATAAAGGTCACAACGTTAATTACAACTCCTCGAAGAAGAGAAAATATTTGATTAAACGCCAAAAGAAGGGGCCCTCGGGCCTAAAAGCGGTATTAATGAAAAGGGATAAAAGAATTTCTGAATTTCAATAGAAACATCTCCCAATGAGAGGTAGATAGTTGAACAAAGCCAGTCATTAATTGACTAATTCATGTTTGGACAAGAGTCCTAATTTATCATCAAGAAATGACAAAAATGCACCTAAAAGTCAAGAAATAACAAAAATATTCAGGAAAGTCAATAAATGACATAAATACTCAAAAAAATAAGAATTGATGGAAATACTCAGGAGAGTTAAAACATGACAAAATTGAAATGCCCTAAGAAGGTCAAGAAATGACGGAAATATCCAAGAAGGTCGTGAAACGACGTAAACTACCCTGAAATGTTAAGGAATAGCATAATAGCTCCATGTTATTAATAAAAGATAAATATACTCAGAAAGGGTCCAAAGTTGTAGAAATATTCAAGAAGAGTCAAAATTACAAAAATAATTAGAAAGGGTATGAAACTACAAATATACTTCTGGTGCAGAAATGTCCTTTATACACATCACGTCAACTCAAGGGTCCAATCACAATCAAAAGAATGATCATGACCAGCAAGTAACTCTGACCGTCTGATAGTAATCATCTTGGCAATCCAACAAACCGATCATGATGAAATTTGAAATCAATTGTTAGACATCGATTTCGAACAAATCTAATAGTCAGATCTTGACCGTATTCAAATTCAACGGTCAGATCGAGGCCATGAATCAATTCAACGGTCAAATCTTGATCCAAAGGAGATTCAATGGCCACATTTCAACTATGATCAATTCTGATGGCTACATCATGATCGGAAGCAAATCCGATGAACCCACAGTGATCTTCTTGGCGATCCAACGATCCGATTATGATGGAATTCAAATTCAACCATCAGATAAGGAGATATAAGCAAATTAAATGATATGATCGTGAGAGAAACAAATTCAAAGGGTCTAAATGAAGATCGAAGAAAATTCAAAGAGTCTGATTGTGACCGGATGTAATCCCGGACATTTGATTACATAATTGGGACCAAATGTGAAGGTCTTAAAAGATCAATTATAATTTAAATTATGTATGTTCAGGGAATAAAGATCATCAAATTAATTTGTTTGCAAGAGTTGGTACCCATAATTGACGATCATCATAGTCATTTATATCACAACGGATAGAGGTAAAAGTCGTTCTTTGGTATTTAATCAAAAGTGTTCAGACTTTACGCTGATGTAAACACCAATCACGGCTGGTGGAGAAAGATCCAACACAAACCCTAATCGTTTGATAAACCAAGTGCGCGGAATTAACAGTGCACATGCTGATAAACTAAAGGAACAATTAACTTCATATTTCCTATTATTGAGTTGGGCCAGTATGCACCCCACATCTTTACCGATGAGACTGTGAGGACTCAGTAGTTTCTGCCCTCCTGCACGAAGATCACGTCATACTCCGAGCTCATGACCTTCTGCGGTTTGTCCAGCCCGCCCACCACCACCGTGGAACCGTTCGAGTACCGGTAGGCGGCAGCCTCCTGCTGGCTACCGCCGTACCAGACCACGTGGCCAGCGGCGATGGACTCGGCGGCCACCTTCTCCCGCCACGTCACCAGGCCCGTACTGCCCAGGCTCACGAGCGTCTTGCGGACGATCAGGCCGCGCGCGCCAGGGTTCGCCAGCATCATCGCGTGCAGCTTCTCAAGAGCTGCCCTCGATTTGCCCGTTCCGGCAGGCCCGGAGAGGAGAACTTCGGGTGCCCGGCAAGCGAACACTTCGGCGGCGGCGCCACGCGGCCGGTAGACGTGGCGGAGGGTGGTGGCCACGACTACCCGTCCTCGCCGGCCAGCGGCATGCCGAGCGGGTCGCGCAGCATCACCCCGAACGGCGTCACCACTGGCTCCAGATCCGAGACGTAGACACAGCCGGGCCGCCGGGCCAGCGCAGCACGCACGGCCCGCTTCCACATCTCCGACAGCATCGCCAACTCTGCCGCCTCCATGGCGTCGAGCTCGAACTCCCGCCCGGTCACCGCAACCCCTCCAAGTCGATGCCCTCGAACGAGTACGTCACCTGCACGTCGCCGGCCACCTTCTGCACGACCGGAGTGTCCAAGCCCAGCAGCCTCGCCCGCCGCTCCTCAATTTGCAGGACGGTCTTGATGGCCAGCAGCGTGGGCGCGTCGTCCTCCATCGGCGCGTCGTCGAGATAGATCACCTTCCCGTTCGACACGGTGATGTGCTTCCGCTCCAACACCTCGTACGCCCGCGCCAGCATGTCGTCCAACCGCTCCGCCTGCTCCGCCCGATACTCCGCCACCTCCTGCACCGGGATCTTGCGCAGCGTGTCCCAGTAGAGCTGGTGGGCGCGCTGCCGGGTGATGCCGAGCTGCTCGCTGATCGCTTCGAAGGTCTGCCCTTGGCGGCGTAGACGCATGACCTCGGCGCGCCGTTCCTGGCTCTCCTCGGTTGCCCGTCTGGCCATTTGTCAACCCCTCCTGTGTCAAGTGTTACCCGCCGGTTCCGCAGGTGCGCTGATGTGCGCGTACCTACGCCGAGGTGCGCGGCGGGTTGAGGCTAGTTGCAAAAGGCTATAACTAGGAGTTTGGTATAGATTTTGAAGAGTCTTATGCTCCTGTGGTTAGGATAGAAGCCATCATAATTCTATTAGCCTTTGCATGCTCCCATAGAATAAAATTTCAACAAATAGATGTGAAAAGTGCCTTTTAAAATGGTTTTATTAAGGAAGAAGTTTATGTCGAACAACCCCCCAGTTTTTAGCATAATAATTTTCCTAATCATGTCTTCAAGTTGAATAAGGCTCTGTATGGGCTGAAGCAGGCTCCAAGAGCTTGGTATGACAGACTGAGCACCTTCATAATAGGTAAAGGGTATTGCAAAGGTATGGTTGACCAAACTCTCTTCACCAAGGTTTCAAATGATGATATCATTATAGTTCAGGTGTATGTTAATGATATAGTGTTTGGTTCGACTAACCCTAAACTGTGAGAGCAATTTACTAAACTCATGACTAAGGAATTTGAAATGAGTTTGATCGGTGAACTTCAATTCTTTCTTGGACTATAGGTAATACAATCTGAAGAAGGTTTTTTCATAAACCTGTCCAAGTACACTCTGGAGATCTTAAAGAGGCTTGGAATGAACGATACAAAGCACATATCCACGCCCATGGGAACAAGTGCATCCCTAGATGTCGACGAAGGAGATAAATCTGTAGATCCAAAAACATACCAAGGAATGATTGAATCCCTTTTGTATCTCATTACTTCTAGGCTAGATATATAGTTTAGCGTATGCTTGTATGCTAAGTTTCAAGTAAATCCCAAGGAATCTCATTTGATTGCTGTCAAAAGAATTTTGAGATATCTTGCTAGCACACATAACTTAGGGTTGTGGTATGCTACATCATATTATTTTGATTTAATTTCATATTCAGATGCTAATTATGTTTGGTGTAAGCTTGATAGGAAAAGCACTAGTGACTACTACCAATTCTTGGGTGGGTGTTTGGTTTCTTGGGCATCCAAGAAGCAACACTTGGTTGCACTTTTCACTGCAGAAGTAGAATATGTTGTTGTAGAGAGTTGTGGGACCCATGTGCTATGGATAAAGCACCAACTCCAAGACTACTGTGTAGATCTTGGATGTACACCCATTATGTGTGATAATACAAGTGCCATTAATCTGATAAAGACTATCCAGCATTTCAGAACTAAACACATCGAAATAAGGCATCACTTCCTTAGAGATGAGGTAAACAAGAACAAAAACAAAAAGCAATAGCAAAAAAATCATATGCTTATTTGCATCATGTGTGGTCATGTTTTCATTTTTTTTACATCTGTATGTTTGCATGTTGCACCACTTGAGTTCCTTCTTTTATTATTTTCACCTTACTTGATTAAAGGCTTGACCCCTTGACCCATTGTCAAGGTCAAAGAAGAAATCCACCTATTTATTGAGCAAGGGGCCAAGTCAGAATAGAGAAACTAATCTATTTGTTTAAGATCTGTTGCACAGGAACAAGAACACATGTACATAAACACAAGAGAGACAAGCTGGTGACACAAGAAAAGTATTTTCTATTAATTATCATAATCATGTACATGTACATCAGGATCAAGGATGATGTGTACAATGAATCTCTCTAGCTCTCGTCACCACCCTCCTCTCTCCTCTCTCGGCTCTATGCCTCGCTCCTCTCCCTATACCTATCCCTATCTTTAAGAGGGACCGGAGGAGGACCCATCGATCCCTAGGTGGCAATAGGCCTCTCGCCTTGGGGCCTTGCCTCCACCTTGTTCCTCTGATACACAGAGGAGCTAGCTAGGTTATTGGTGCTAGAGTGGGATGCCCCTCGCGCTAAGCCCGCTCTCCCCCTCTGTGATAGCACTCCTCGTCACCCCTCAAGCGCTCCTTAAGGACTCCTAACCTGGTTTGTAGCTCCAGTAGCTCATGCTACCTCTCTAGCTGCTCCTCCCTCTCCCTTGCTCTCTCCCTCCTCTCCATTTGTTGCAAGGTCCGCAGCTCCACCACGCCGCGAGGTAGCTCCTCGGCATCCCGACGCCTCCCCTCCTCTTCTAGCTCCGTGACCCGCTTGTCAATCACCATCTCAGTCTTCACCTGGGCAGCTCGAGTAAGCGCCGCCTATAACTCCTCGGCCTATGGAATTCACGATCCTCATATCACAAGTATCAGAATAACATAAACATTTTTATGAGGAAAAGAGTACATGAATGTTTAAATGAGAAATATCGTTATTATGTACTAGCCTACGTAGCCAGGTCTCTCTCTACCTCCTCGGCACGAGCAACTGCTCTGACAAGACACTCCTCTAGAGAGCTATCTCTGTGGCTAGGTCCCTCGAACTAGAAGAAGCATCTCCTTCTCCTACTACCACTCCCTGCTGGGCACGCAACATCAAATTAAGACCGTTAATTGTTGAACATCGAATATCTAGGAATAATCATTTTCTTTGTTTATTCATTTCTCCGCTTCTTGATACTTTGGTTCTGTTGACAATTTAAGATAATCTTAGTTTTATTAGATCGATTGGATATGCTTCAGGTCATATAAATGTTGAACCAGGAGGATGTAGTTTATTCAGTTCGTTTGCCAACATCGACTTTGGGAATAGATGGCATTCAAAACATGCATTTTTTTACTACCATCTGCCCTGCTGTTGATACTGGTACATGGATTTTCTTATACATCTCAAGGTACTTGAATTTCGTAAAAGAGGACATGAACCTCAAGCCGCTGACATGTGACATCTTATTTGGAGGTTCCAAAAACACAGCTTACTTCCCCAGCTGACCTGCCTTCTAAGAAACTCAGGGCATATCTCCGGCCAAGGGAAACTGCCATGTTGATGGCCATGGACTGTTTCTTTAAAAAAATTCTAACACTAAAATGCGAGATAAATACTATTACGATGATTTGGTACACTCTTCTATTTATGGTGGGAAAGTGTGTTAGAACACACCTGCACATTCCTGCCAGATACTTTATTTTTGTGATTTCAAGTCGAACAATTAAGGAGTTCTACAAGTAAATCAGTTATTAACTTGTTTATGTCGTTTATGTTTAAACAGGTTTTAGTAATCGTGCCATATTATATCCATCTACAAAGGCATAAATGAGCATGTCCACAAACTTACTGTCTCCATTTTTTATTTTTATATCTTGTCGTATTTGACACATTTGTTTATGTCAACACTTTGACACACTGATGACCCCACTTCACAAATCTTAAAATGTGGGGGGAAAAGTTAAGAATTTAAAGAGTGCACCCTTTAGTTACAGCGACATATCATTCCGGTGCAACTTCCCCATTTCATGCATGAATCCGAGAACGTGACCCTGTGTATCCAACCCGCAATCCCCCTTTCCCTCCACATCCCCCACACCCCAAACAAAACGGTGTTACCGTGTTAGACCTAGAGAAGGCGTGCCAAATTTACGATGGTGACTCTCACGAAGGTGAGATGTTCCAAGTGGGCTGAATTTGTCAATCAAGTAGGAATCTCTCTCTCTCTCTCTCTCTCTCTCTCTCTCTCACACACACACACACACACACACACACACACACACACACACCCCTTTCGTTCTTTCTCTCTATTCTTAGTAGCCGCAACGTACTCAACTTCTCGACGAATTCTGAAACCCCACGTTCGTTTTATCTATTTTGGATGAGAGGTGAATAAGAAGTACGATGAGAAAGTAAAATATTATAAATACTCTCATAAATAGGAGTTTGAACATGCATTATTGTTGTTTTGTTAAAATATCAATTTTCCAACTTTTATTCAAATGAGATCTAGATTCTGTCACATTGATGTCGAAAGTAACATATATATGAAATATGGGGGGACCCGATGCTTGCACAGTTTTGTCTAATGAGGTCAGGCATAAATTTTGTACAGCCTTCTTCACTTGGCTGAGAACCCTCTCTAATGATCCCACTGGCAATGGAAGCGGTCTGACCATCTCTTTCGTCGACCCTGGCCCTTCTTAAACAATGTTCAGTGTTTAGAGAGAGGCTTCCGGGCTTCTGCGATCGAGCCACCAACATACTCCTTCCTTGCTGATCTTTGGATCTGTGAACCCATGAAGTCTGTCACAAAGTTGGCATGGGAGTGAGTCTTGTTGCAGTGGCGTAGGTTATCAGTAGACTTTTTTTTTTTTTGTATTCCAGTAGTTATTACTCTTAATTTTCTCTGAGATATATACGTGCCTAAAAACTTGGGGAATAATGACAGGATGCACGTAAGATCATGTACATAAATGCATGTGAATACATGCGAGTGTTTGTACAATAATTAAGGATAAGATAAATTTACTAGATTTAAAAGATGTCACCGATGAGTCCTAGGAATACTAATGCAAGACTACAGCCCACTTGTGATGTCACTGCAGGCGTTCTGCATGCTAGGGTTTCCTAGCTGATCTTGGCCGTCGCCCGGCCATGTCCGGTCTTGGGGGAGACCCTGCATACATGCGCCTCCCCACGGCCCTTCACACCTACCATCTTGGAGGCCCCCTTGCCTACTTGACCCCCCCTCCTCTTGCATGTTCCTGTCGGCCCTTCTACTGCGCGCGGCGGAGTCTAAGGAGAACCAGAGGGTGACACCCCTTCCCCTGCAGGCTCCGCGCTCATTAATTTGCACAAGCTCTATTTTCCTCGCTGGTGCCTCGGCCTCTCAATTAAGCTACCGGTCCGCCCACTAGTATATATATATATATCCTTTGGGTTATTGACTCGGGTCGACTAGGACGTGTCGTACTGTATCTGTAAAAATTGATACGTTGCGAATCACTCTCGAGATCGATCGAGTCGGACCGAGGAAGAGAGAGAGAGAGAGAGAGAGAGAGAGAGAGAGAGAGAGACTAATTGGGCCCAATACTACCTTACCCTATTACAAACTTAGGTAAATAACACATTAACCTAGAGACTTGACCCAAAACAAAGGAAAAATTACATCATAATAACTCAAGAAAAGAAGGAAAATACACCAAGATGCCCCAATAGCTAGTCCGAGTGATGGGACGTACCCGTCAAGTCACCGAGCTGCATCCTACCCTTCTCCAGGAGGGAGAGAGGTGCCAAGCCAGAGGGAACCATGGGTGATGTCCCCATCAGAGATGGTCAGTGGGAGGCCGAGCGCGCCGAGCTACTAGACCGAGCGGAGGAAGCTGTGCGCCTTCGGTTGGAGGCCGAGGCTGATCGGGCGGAGGCGGAGAAGCAGATGGCCGAGGCAGATCGAAGGTTGGCTGAGGCAGAACGGAAAAAGGCCAAGCTTGCTAGTAGTGTGGGATCGGTCGGGGCGGAGGCACTCGAGCAATATAAATGCTTGGAGGCCTACCGGGTCGACCTCAAGGAGGCGGCCCTCCCCTACTATGAGTCAGCGCTTTGTCGAGGTATTCGCCGGGGGTTCAAGCACGGCTACGGCTGGGCCATCTCCTGGGCAGAGGAATAGGCACCAGGGATGATTATTTTCCCCTCTGGTCAACGTTACGACTCGGACCTAGTGACCTCAGAATCTTCTGGCTTGACATCGGGGGAAGAGGAGGACCAAAGGGACTCATCTTCGTCTGAGGGATCGCCAACTCCGGATGCCTCGGGAGGGTGCGCGATTGAGGCAGTTCCCACACCGGTGGGGTCAGTGCCAGGGTCAGCCATCGCCGAGGATACCGAGGGCAGACCTTCTGAGCCTTCAACTTCTGAGCCTCAGGATGGGCCAAAGGCTTGATGTACCTGACATTCTTTTCTCCTTTTTTGTATTTTTCTTGAAGAAAAAATTGTCTCTTTTTGGTGTAATGAAAGAACCAAATATGTAAGGCACTGGCATCGTAATTTGGACTTGCCTATTTGTGCTTGCCTTTGCCGTGGTTTGACCACCGTATCTGTAGTAGTTGGAAAGTACCGATTTTTCTTGCGCATCTCTTGCACGCTAGTTGGGCAGGCGTCTGACAGGGTGTCTTTCCATTTTCTCATGCTTTAAATGCCCAGTCGCTTCGTGTGTCCGGCTGGGAGGAACTTAGGAGGCTGAGGTGACCGTTCATAGGGAAAGGCCCCTTCAACGTGTTTTCGAGGGGAGAATCATTTAAGGCAAGTAGCCTCCCTTCGCCTATAAAAGGTCTGAAGGGCGTCTCTTCATCTCCATCACTTAGGGCCTTCCCTGACAGTCTTTCCTCTCTCCTTCTCCACGAAGCATTATGCCGTCAGGTTGACACATGGAAGACGCTCTGAAAGACGAAGATGTAGACGATAGAAGGTGGAGAGCTTCTGTTGCTTCGGGTCTGAAGGGAGTTCAACGGTCGGCGGGTAGGTCTAAAGGGGGTTCGACGTGTGCAAGCACGTTGCCTTCCTTTATCAGTTCCGACGGCGCTGGGGGGGAGAGGGTTGAGCGTGATACACCCAGCCCCTCCTTTTTTATTCCCCTTTCCCATGGGACTTCCCGTCCATGGAAACGGTCTCCCCCTCCTCTCTTCCTACCTCCCTTCTCGGTTCATTCTTCTGTCTCTCCCCCCTTTTCTTTGGAGGGGTTTCTACCAAAGGGTTGGTAGATAGCTCCCTCTTCCTCTTCTTGATCTTTCCCACTGCTGATCTTGTCGGTGGTGGTTTTTTGAGAGAGCAGTCTCTTTCTCCCACTCCTGCTCTTCTCTTTTCATTTCTTTGACTCTTTGCAGGATGTCTCCGGACATCCCTGCGATGAGTTGACTTCCTCTTCCTTGTCATTGGTAACTTGGAAAGTAGCCTTCCTCTTCCTCTCCAATCCCTCTGTAACCTTTCTCCTGAGCTACCCGAGCCAACAGGTCGACCATCCTTTATTCGAGCTAGTTTCTACAGAAGGCAGAGTCAGTGGCCAAGTACAGGAGGGATAACCAAGTCAACCGAGCAATGGTGCAGTGGTACCAGATAGATTTTTGCTTTTTTGACATGTATTGTATTGGCTATTGCCTTTCAGATGTACAAACAGTCTTTTTAATAAGAGAGGAAGGGAATATTTATTTTATTTCGTGCTGCTTACATGACTGGAGTGTTCAGAAATAGAACTTGCGTAGTGTAGTTGCGTTCCACGTCCAAGGGATGGGTTCTCCTTCCATAGTTGATAGCCGATATGCTCCTTTCCTGAGCATCTCGACCACTCGATAGGGGCCTTCCCAATTGGGGGATAGCTTGCCTACCGCCTCAAGTGGTCGAGAAGCTTCGACTTTTCTAAGGATGAAGTCTCCTGGCTAGAAGTGTCTGTCTCAGACTTTGGCATTGTAGTATCGAGTGAGGCGACGTTGATATTTCGTTGCTCACATGCTGGCAATCTCTTGGACTTCATCTGCTAGGTCGAGGTTCTCGAGCAGTTTTTGATCGTTTACCTCAGGTGAGAAATAGATTACTCGAAGGGAGGGGTTGACAATCTCCAACGGGATCACAGCCTCGGTGCCGTACACCAGCTGAAAGGGACTCTCACTGGTTGTCATTCTGGGAGTCGTTCTGTGCGACCAAAGTACGTTTGGCAATTCCTCGAGCCAACTGCCCTTGGCTTTTTCGAGCCTAGTCTTGATGCCTTTTAAGATAGCCTTATTGGCATTTTCGACCAGCCCGTTAGCTTGAGGGTGGGTGACCGAAGTGAAGTGATTGCAGATGCTTAGGTCGACACATTTGTCTCGAAAATAATGAGAATCAAATTGCTGACCATTATCGCTCACTATCACCAAGGGGATGCTGTAACGACAAATGATCGACTTCCAGATGAAACTCCACACGACTATGTCGGTGATCCTCGTTGTGGCTTTGGCTTCGATCCACTTGGTGAAGTAGTCGATGGTGACAATGATAAACTTTTTCTGGGCCAGAGCCGTAGGGAACGGCCCAAGGATGTCGATCCCCCACCGAGTGAAAGGATAAAGCTCGGCTAGGGAGACGAGCTCTGTTGCTAGCTGATGGACCAAGTGGTCAAATCGCTGGCATCGGTTACACTACTGTACGTAGGCCGAGCAGTCACACTGTAGAGTGGGCCACTAGTAACCTTGCTGAAGCAAGATCCTAGCGAGCGACCTTCCTTCTTGGTGCACCCTGCATAAGCCTTCGTGGACCTCTTGAATCGCTCGCCTGGCTTCATCGGTACTGATGCATTTTAGAAAAGGACTATAGAAGGATCTGCGGTACAGGGTGCCATCTAATATGACGAGTTGCCAAGCTTGGTATTTCAATCTTTGGGCCTCCCGAGGGTCAGGGGGCTCTTGAGAATCTCAGAGCCACAACAGATAGGGGGTATGCCAATCGCTCGGGGAGGCCGAGTCAACAACCATGAGCTCCGAATCGATGCTCGAGCTCTTCGAGCACTCACGAGGTCACGTGTCAACCACTGGGTCATGACCGGGTTAACCAGAAACCATGATGACTCTCGAAATAATACGGCATACAATTCAAAATTACGGCACTTTCGGACACCCTATAGCACAGTTACAGCCCTCACGGGACATCTAAGACATCCATAGAACTAAGGGGTTGAAGCCAAACCAATCGAAAGCCGAACCAACATAAAAGGAACACCCTAGGTAGGTGGCGGTCATCCCCTGGCCACTACCAAATAGCCCAGGTAGGTGGCAGTCTCAAGAGGGCCGCCACTTGCAGGCCTGAATGGGTAGGAGGCGGTCTGGCCAAGGCCGCCTCTTGTAGAGGGCGGTCTTCCCAAGGCCGCCTCTTGAAGGTAGTAGTCTTGGCAAGACTGCCATCTCCAAAAAGCCTTGAAAAATGCACGATAACACCTCCTGGTTGTAGTCCTAGCCTGACCGTTACTTCAAGGAGATGGTCAGTCGCAAGACTGCTACTAGGAACTGACCTTAAATTGATTTAAAAGCCAAATGGCGGTCACCCAAGGGCCGCCACTACCAAGTTGTGGTCGGTCACAAGACCGCAACCTGAAATCGACATAAAAACACTAAAAAGTCATATGGTAGTCTCCGAGGACCGTCTCTTGAAGATGGCAGTCCTTCCAGGGCCGCCTTCTCGCGTAGCGGTCTCTGGTACAACCGCTACCACGCTCTAGTGCGAAAATCGTAGAACCTCTCAAAACTCGATCGTTTCATGCCCCAATCATCCCAGAATGATGGGGAAACATCCATAGACTCGATACCAATATTCCACAAGCCGGAAGGGATCCAGAAAACCACAAAATGACTAAGAAACGGGTGATTTCCTCAAATCAACCCAAAACGACTCACATGGGCATTCGGCCTCCTACCGGCCCTAAATCATGAGCAAATGGAACCAACTTGGCGGGAATCGAATCCCGACATTCCAGGGGTTCAAGATTTACCATTTAAACTAGAAATCATTGCGTGGAACAGTGATTTCGTCTCACACCCCCGAAACATGCATTTTCACCAAAAGTAGGAAAACCTACTCAAACTCACGCCAATCGGCTTGAAATCATGAGGGAATGCAGGAAACAGGTAGAGTATCCATCCCCCTACCTCCACTGACGATCTCGGGTGCCGAAACGGCCTAATCCATGTCAAAAACCATCACACAAACCCACCGGCACTTCAAGATTTGAAGCAAAATTCATAGGGTAAGTCAATCAATCTCTTGGGACCACCCTCCTGGGAGTGAGGCGTTTGAGGCAAAAGCGAGGCAGTTTGGGACTGCCTCGCCTCAAAAACCGCCTAGGGGAGCCCCTAGGTGCGCTTACATAGGTTGAACTTGGGTTTTGTGTATTTTTGGTGTTGTGTGATGTGTGGTTTTCAGGCGCTCCTTTGGAGTTGTAACCTTTATCTTTTTCAATGAAATGTGGTTTTTACCAGCTTCAAAAAAAATTGTTTTATCTCAATGAAACATGACTTTTATTGTCACCTTCAAGACAAAAGAGCTTACCAGCAAAGTTGCTGAATATCGCTGCAAAGAGGCAGACCATAACTTTTGACAGTACAGTGGAAGGTAAGTGTGCCTCTTTATATATAATATCCATTTAACATGGCCAAAGATGGGGATACTGCAAGTATTGCCCTAACAGAGAAATCAAATTTTAATTAAATGAGCAAATGGGGCATCTAACCACCAATTATGCATATAACAACAAAGTGGGTAGAGGATGGATGCGGCTCAAGAGGTTGCAGGATGAGGAGACTGGGAAGTTGGGGAGCTTTCACTGACAATGGAAGTTGCTTCCCCTGGCCCAGAGGGAGGACCTGTGGAGTTGGGGATGGGCCTAAGTAGCCTCTGAATCTGCAACTACAGCTACTTGCCTGGGAATGGAATCGGCTACTTACGATTTTCAGAGAAGCTCTTGGGCTCAACTCTTAAGAGGCCCAGTTGATGGTTCTTCTGATACTCCACATCCCCCCACTAGTGCTCTTAGTGCAGCTGCTCCTCCTTTTGTTCCTCATGTTGTTCTTAACCCACTTACTTTGGAGTCTATACAGTCAACAATGTCATTTGTTATTGCAGCCCATATGGCTTTTGTTGCTGACCATCAAGATCAGCAGCATTGTTCACAGAGCTTAGAGCTTCGAAATCAATCAATGTTCGCCGTAGTTCGTCTTGGGAGTCTCTCTTTGCCGTAAACATCAGAGATGACTCTCTGGATTATGTTCTGTTGTCATCGTTGCATAGCCTCATAATTAGATTTTCTTTCCTTTTTGGGACTAGCCCTAGCATTGTAAGGAGTTCATTTGGCCTATGCCCCTCTGTTGTCTTTATGTGGCTCTTTGTCTCCTGTTTAGCTTCTCTTATTAATAAAAATAAGCACTTAGTACGACATCCAAAGATATTTGGCACAAATAACATAGAATGTCATTCATAAGAATGAACTAGGCCGACTATCTAAGCAATTAAATAATTGGCTGAAAATTTTTATGTGTAAGAATAAACTAGGCTGCCTTACTGGGCAGAAACAAATGCCTGCAACCATACCTTATACAAATTTTCAAGTGAGTAATCAAATTGTAATTCAGCAAATAATATTGTGCATGATTTCAACAGTAAAACTTACGTAGTTTTAGTAGAAAACAGGTGCAGATGGGGTGAGCGAGAAGCAGAGGTTGCCAGGTGGGGATGGCAGTCGGTGCAGGAGGACAGGGCGGGAAGTAGGGCTACCGGTGGGTGGGGAAGTAGGGTTGCTGTGGGTCCAGTGGTGGAACTAGGTCTGCCGTGGGTGCAGGAGGGGTGAGCGGGGAAGCAAGGCTGCTGGGGGGTGACTGCCATTTGGGGGGTGACTGCCATCAAAGTAGGGGCGGGGAAGCGGGGCTGCTGTCTGTGTAGGGGGAGCAGGCGGAGAAGCGGGGCTACTGTCTGTGTAGGGGGAGCAGGCGGGGAAGCGGGGCTGCCGTCGATGTAGGCGGGGCAGGATGGGAAGCAGGGCTACAAGTGGGTGGGGAAGTAGAGTTGCTATCGGTGCAGCAGCGGGAACCAGGGCTGCTGTGGGTGCAGGAGGGGCGGGTGGGGAAGCAAGGCTGCTGGCGGGCGACTGCCATCGATGCAGAGGTGGGGAAGCGGGGCTACCGTCATTACAGGTAGGGAGGGGGGGATGCAGGGCTGCCTGCGGGTGGGGAAGCAGGGCTGTCGGCGGGTAGGCTAAAGGCGGCATCGTGGAGGGAGACAAGACATGCGGCTCTTGACAGTGAGGAATGGGGGCCAAGGTGGGGAGGCTCTTGTCGGCGGTGAGAGAAAGGTGAAAGGGGTGAGAGAGTGAGAGAGAAGGTGAAAGGGGTGAGAGGCAGCTCGTGCGGCTCAGCTGGGTCTTTCCACACAGGGAAAGAGGGAGAGAGAGAGGGGGGGGAGAGGTGAGGAGATGGAGGGAAAGTCATGGTGAACGAGGGAAAGATACGATTCCCAAAAACATTTTTAAAACTAAATAAAAGGCTTAAATTTATTTGTGCCTTCTATTTATTAAATTTTATAAGGCATAATCTAATATTCTTCCTTTAATAAAAGATATTTAGTGTAAATAAAAGGTAGATTTTATTTGCACTAGAAATTAATAAAGTCAGCTGTTTAAAGAAAGGAGTTAGTTGTGGTGATATTAATCTAAGAAAAATGATAGAAATGGTGCTCGTTCCATTTTATTTAAGAAATTTATTACAGTTTCTCAATGACAAGCTTTGTGCAGAAGATATGATAGGTCTAATGGCACGATATTCCAACAAAAAGGACAGGAGTAACATTTTATTTTAATTTTCCAGGAGGCAGGAGATGATATATTAAAGGAAAAAACAATGGAGAGGTTATCATAGAAGTGCCAATTAATGTCTTACTTGGCCTTATGAGGGCAGCTTTCGGTTCATTGGAAACAGCTAGATTTTAGTTACACTTTAACATCCAAGAAAAGTCCAACACCTTATTTCACATGGAGGGCAATGATGACTAAGTATAATGGTTTACATTTGATTACCATTTGGTTTCCAATCGTGACCACTTTAATTGTTTCTCATGAGGTATGACAACAATCATGATTTTTTGTATTGATGCTCTTAGGTCTCACATTATGATTAACTCCATATATGCACATCTTGGAAAAAAGTTTCATTTGCATTGGAAATAGGGATCGAAGTTCTTATTATTGATATGCTTCCCATTGCAGGCAGATTTCTTTATAACGTACATTTTAACAGAAGGATTATCTGGGTTTTCTCTCGAAATTCTTCAATTTGGCTTACACATTTGGCATTTTATAATGGCACATTCTTTTGGACAAGAGACAAAGAACAAGCCTTATCTTTATTCTTTTCCATATTTTAGGGTCATCCCCACTGTTTCACTTGCAATCCTGATTGGGATGGTTTATGCAGTTGTTGCCCCACTGCTGCTTCCATTTCTTATTGTTTACTTCTCTCTGGGATATGCAGTGTATGTCAATCAGGTTATTATTCTCTCTTGGTTTCATTTGTCTCTCTCGATCTGTCAGTTTATAAGTTTCTTCTTTGCTTAGGGATACTTACAACTTGAATGTACTTTTCTTTTTATAATATGCTTTTGTTCTACAGTGGTTCTGTTACCACACCAGTATACAATTTTCCTACATTTGAGTTGAATTTTTATGTTGGTCCCTATAAGTATGCGACATGTTGTTGAGATTGTATTTTTTTCCTTCAAGTTTTTCAAAGTAGAATGTTTAGTAGGCAGAATAAAGAAAGTTGTAGACAAATTCACCATATACTGCTTTGTTTTTTAAGATACCGGCCTCGACCGCCTGGGTCATGGCCAGCAGGGCCACCACCGTCTTGCCGGCGCCGACATCGCCTTGCAGCAGCCGCAGCATGCGCGCCGGCTCCGCCATGTCGGCGGCGATTTCGGCGCAAGAGCGGGTCTGGGCGCCGGTCAGCGAGAAGGGCAGGCCGGCGATGATCTTGTCGCGCAAATGCCCGTCGCCCGACAAGCTCCGTCCGGCGCCGCGCTTCAGCGACGCCCGCACCAGCGCCAAAGCCAATTGATTGGACAGCAGCTCGTCATAAGCGAGCCGGCGGCGCCAAACCGGGGTCAGGCCGAGATCGGCCGTGCTTTCCGGACTGTGCTGGCGGCGTATCGCCTCCTGCCAGCTCGGCCAAGCTTCCCGCGCCACCAGATGCGGGTCGAGCCATTCCGGCAGATCCGGCGCCAGCGCCACCGCCTGTTTGACGGCGCGGCCCATCACCTTGCCGGGCAGGCCGCCGGTCAGCGGATAGATCGGTTCGATGGTGGCGACGCTGGCCTGCTCCTCGATCGGCACCATATGGTCGGGATGGGCCATCTGGCGGGCGTCGTTGAAGGTCTCGACCACGCCGCTGATCAGGCGCTCTGAACCGACGGGCAGGGTTTTGTGCAGCCAATCGCCCTTCACATGGAAGAAGACCAAAGTGAGGAGGCCGCTATCGTCGCTGACCTCCACGCGATAAGGCGCGCGGCTGGACCGTCCTGGCAGATGGCGCTCGACGCGCACCCGCAGGCTGACCACCACGCCGATCGGCGCCGCGGCGATCTCCACGATCTGACGGCGATCGATCAGACCGGTCGGCAGATGCCAGAGCAGGTCCGCCACATGCGGCCCCGCCGCCTTGGCCACCAGCGCCGAGAGGCGCGGACCGATGCCGGTCAGCGTGGTCACGGGAGCGAACAGGGGATAGAGGCTTTCGGGGCGCATACCTCACTGATAGCTTACTGAGACATAAGGATAAAGGGGGCCCACGTCATAACTTCCGTCCGCACTGCCGCGCTACTCGCGGTCTCGATCGCCTCCACCATCGTCTTCTTGGCAGGCGGCCCGGGTTTCTCCTGGGTCCATTTCGTCGCCAAGCTGGTGCCGGTAACGGCGCTGTTGATCTGGCTGGCGCCGCCAAAGGGCCGGTATGGAGTGCTGATTTTCGTGGGATTGGCGCTGTCGCTGGCGGGGGATGCTTTCCTGGCTTTGCCACACTAGAACCATTTGATGTGCATGTTCTTACAGAGATCATAAGATCTCACAGAGTGATGTGCGTGTTAGTGTGATTAATATCCCCACATGCACATCATAAGATCTCACGGAGTAATGGACTACTAAGAAATGTATAGCAACTTTTGGTGGCTCTATCTGAGTTAGTGTGATTATCCCGTGATAGTTGTGGAAGTGGGTCAATAATGAAATGTCTATGATTTCGTAAGCCAGTTGAGCTGAGATTTTCATTCATATTTAAACCCTTGACAAATTTTTAGCTTCGTTTGATACCTTTGGTAAATAAATTTCCCGCTGTTGTTATGCATTGATAGGGGGCATTCTGGGAACTGTAAGTTATGATTTGTGTAAGGCCAAATCATTTTCTCACTGTCATAATCATACCAGTCAGTGTAAACCTGGGAAACTTTCAGCATGAGAGGGGGCTAATTTCATAATTTTCATGATTTTTTTGTGCTCGAGCAACTTGCATGAAAATTGGGATTTCAAGCTAGAAAGAAATCTTGTGTTAAAATTTGGTAAATTCTGCAGCATGATTAGTCATCTTTTCATCATTGTCTTTGAGGTTCTAGAGGTTGGCACTTGAACCTCCATCTGACGCGATTAACAACGCGTCTGTTCAATCTGACACGAATTAGGCAGGGATTTGTTTTGGTTTGAACGCGTCTGTTGGGTCCGACAAGATTCAGAGATTGGCATCCTCTAGGTCTGACGCGAATCAGACTGAGGAGTGTTTTGAATTCGGAATCTGAAATTATCGACACTTGCATATACTTTGTGATATCTGTGTAGGCCGTGGGAGGCCAGACATGTACTTGTGAGTCTCTGGACTGTGATTTTGGCTTTGAGAAGGCACTACACTAATAATTGTTGGCCCCTTGTAAGCATCTCCTTTCGAAAGAGGAGGGCGAGGGGTATTGCTTGATGGGTCAGGAACAGTCATACCTGTGGCACTCACTTTGTGTGTGTACCCAAGGTTGACTACAGGGGTAAAAGTCCACTTATAGCACGCACATGGTTGGGGAACATGAGTCTAGGCTTAGAGAGACTTCGATAGGTGCTACTAACCCATCTTTGATAAAGAGTTAGATAAATAGAGGGATAGTCTCTTTGGATTAATATATTCATTCATTTACTCTCATTTACTTTGATAAGAGAGGTGGGTTAAACTGTTCCACCTATTTTGGTGGGCACCCCAGTTGACACCGCTCAGGTACTGCACGGCGTTGGCACGACGCTTCGCCCAGTTGATCCAACGCTCGGCGCGCAGGGCGACGCTGTTGGTCTGGAACATCGACACCATCGTGGTCGGCGTGCCGGTGGCGCTGTTGTTGGTCGGGTTGTCCAGCATCTGCAACGACGCCTCACGCGAGGCATCGAGCACCACCTGGCCGTCGTCGGCGAGGAACACGTCCGACCCGTTCACCATGATGACCATGCCGCCCGCGGTGTCCGCGGTGACATAGTTCGACACGATGACGGGGATGCCGTTCAGGGTTCCGCCGGCCGGGCCGATGTTCGGGAACGACTGCGCGGTGCCCAGATCGTTGTACATCAGCGACAGCGCCAGCGCGGTCGTCGGCGACATGATCAGGAAGGCGCCGTTGAGCGTCTGATTGGCCGCGAGGTAGCTGCCCACCAGCGCGCGGAGATCCCTGCGTACCGCGTCCGCGTCCGTACCGGACGAGGCGATCGGAGTCACGCCGTTGGTCAGCGACGCCGGCGACACGCCAGCCGACGCGGCCTTGGCCGGGTCGATCAGGTCGATGTCGATCCGCTCGATCACCGCATCGGCCAGCGACTGGCGAACCAGCGACTCGGCAGACGGGGTGGACAGGCGGGCCAGTTCGTCCGTGATGACCGCGATCGCCGCGACCTTGGAATGGCCCAGCGTGACGGCGTTGAAATCGAACGAGGTCAGCGGCTTGGGAGCTCCCTCACCCACCCAGTACGCGGTGCCGCCGCTGGTCTGGCCGGCAATACGGACATTGAACGGGACGCGGCGCAGGTAGCCTTCGGCTCGCCCGATGATGGTCTGCGGGCGCAGGAAATCGACAAAGTCACCGGCGAAGTTCTGGTAATCGACCAGCGGCGAGGCCCACGTGGTGTCCGTGGTCGTGCCCGCGGCAACGGCCGCCTTCAGGGTGTTGATGATCTCGGGATTGTCCCCGAAACGGCCCTTCGCGTATTCCAGCGACTGGTGGAGGTTGCCACGGCCGACCGCGAGCGCCTGGGCGTAGCGGGCGAACATGATGCCGGGCTCCAGCTTCTGGGTGTTCTTGACCACCGCATGATTGCGGGATTCGGTGCCACGCTGGCTGGTCGAAGCGTCGACGGACTTCGCGTTGTCGACCTCGTACTGCTGCATGACCTTGAGATCCTTGATCTCGGCGTCCACGAGGCTCTTGTTCTACTTGGGCTTCTACTTCGGGGATTAGCTCGAGGGACTCGAGCTCCTCCCAGGGGACATATTCTTTCAGTTCAATGGGCCGGATCTCAGGCTGTTCATAATCTTCAAGCCCATCAATGATAGCCTGGAGTCTCTCGACCGCCGAACTGACTTCTTTGTGGATCTGCGCTGGTATTTGTTCTTTCTTGTTGAAGGTAGGCCGCCTCATGACCAGTCGAGGGGCCGTATCATGCCATACAGGGTTCACCGGCGGCGGTGCTGGCCGGGGGGTGACACCCTTCACATGGACTATTGGGGCAGGCTGAGGAGCCCATCTTCTCCTATTCTTCTTCGGCACAGACTGCCAACCCACTTGATCCTTGGCCGACGCTACCACAAAAGCTTCATAAGTGACGCGGGTGCTAGCCTCTGCCCATTCTTCAGGCAATTCTTGATACAGAGATATTATGTTGACGCTGGAAGTTATGTTGGGCACTTTATGTGGCTGCGGAGGATCCACCTTGTGCTCTCCCATATCTAGTTCTCCCTTCTTTATTATGGACTCAATGACATCCTAGAAGACGTAACAGTCTTCGATGGTATTCCCCAGCATCTGATGGTAATGGCAGAAGTGAAGGTCATCCTTCTTCTTTAGGTCACCGGGCCTCTTTGGTTCCGGCAACATGATTTTGTTGTAACTGGTTGCCCATTCGAATAGGAGCCGAGACTTGTCTCGGGAAAAGGAGTACAACTTGTTTCTCATCTTCTCCCTGAGCGAGGGGCCTTCCCGCCATTCCGTGGATCTTGGCGATGGAGGGTTTGGGGCACCTTTGGCACTTTCCTTCTGTTTCTCAAAAGTTTGAAAGTCCAATGTGTGGACTTCTAGTGGGATGGGATTCTTTTTGACTTGCCTCGTCCTCTGGCTCGATGCAGTCAGGGTCGAAGAGTACTGGGCAAGGAATGCCTCGATCTCAGCCACCATGTTATTCAAATGGTCAAAAGTCTTGACCTCCGCACTGATCATCCTTTCGAGGATTTCCTTCTTTAAATTTTGCATGCAAATTTGCATTGCATCCTCTTGATACGCGGGGTGCCTACACCTCATGCTGAGGTTCCTTCATCTTTTAATGAAGTCGAGTGTCGACTCATCGTTTCTCTACCTCGTGGCGTAAACCTCTGCCACGGTGACCTCCCGTTCAGCAATGTAGAATCTCTCCTTGAACTTCTTTTGCATGTCGAGCCAATCGGCAACAGACCCAGGTGGCAGGCTCGAATACCATTCAAAGGCAAGCCCAGTGAGCATCGAGCCGAAGAACATCAGGAGGTAGGCTTCATCAGCAGCCAGGTCCCCCATAACATTTACATAATAGGCGATGTGCTCTCTAGGTGACCCTTGCCCATTGAACATCTCAAATCTCGGTAGCTTGGTGATGTCAGCTGGCAGCTTCCTCGTGACATAATGAGTCAGAGAGGGGACTCGATAGACTTCAAACGGCGTTTGATCCCCATCACCCCTTTCTGCTAGCTTCATATCTATCATTTGTTCCAACATCAACCGACTGACTGCTATCGGGTCGACCGGGCTTGGATAGAAATGGGCGAGCTGCACAGCCGGGGTGGTCAGCACAGTCGCCTGAGGGGCCATGGGAGACCCCTGGGGAGGAGAGATCTGCAGCGGGGCCAGTGCCGAGTACTGTGCTTGTTGTAGGGGCATGCCTGCGAGCAAGCTGGGGGTTAATGGGAATGCTGCACCTTGCAGAGTCACTTTAGAAGATTGCCTATTGCTCCCGGGTGCTTCCAGCAAAACCGCGGTCTGTCCGGACGTCGAGGGTTGGGCATTCCTTTCATTGAGTTGCTTCTTCAGCAATTCAATCTCCTACTGGCACTGTTGTATCATGTATAACATGGCGGGGTCAGTTGTGGAGGGAGTGGGCAAGCCCCCTGTCTCTTCGGCCGGGGCATCCTCAGATGATGTGGAGGGCCCGCCACTCGTGCCCCCGGTAGTGACAACATTGGCTGCCAAGGCCATGGAAGGTTCTTCAGAGGAAGTCTTTTCGATGCCCGCCTGCGTCGCTTCACTCGCTACTCTTCCTCTCCTGGTGAGGGGACCGAGCCTGGCGGCGAGCCTAGCCACTTCTTCGGGGTCGGTAGGTTGAGCCCCATAGCGACTAGAGGTTCCTGCCTTATTACAGGTGAAAACTCTCCAGTTCCTGTTTCTTTTTGCCATCCTTCTTGATGGCTTATTTGGGAACACCAGCCTATCAAAAATTGACCGTCGGTGTGGCACTTCCTCCCGCACAGGGGACTGGTGTCATTCCTCCAACCGGTTCCTTGATCCTGCGCTAGGCATAGGTTGGATTTCTTCTTCTTCTCGAAAGGCGGAGGCCACTGTCCCTAGCAGTCTCTGACGACCCATAGGGGTGCTGCCCGGGCCCCGGGGGTAGTTTCTCATGGCTTGCTCGATCCCTTCCCACTCCTGGTCAAGGAGAGCAGTCAGTAGTTGTGTGTCGATGGCGACAGTAGGATGAGTGTAAGTTGCGAACGCCGGGCGAGCAGCATGGTGACGACGCCTGTGACGCTGGCGGTGGGCATTTTTGGGCAGCACTGGTGCAGCAACTGCCGGTTGGTGGGTCGTGGCCGTCACCTTGACCCTTTCATCTCTCCGCCCCTTTCTGTGGCGGGTGTAGCTGGGCCCCACCTGGGTAGGTGCAGTGGGTTGGGCTTCCTTAGGAACCCAAATTTTCTTCAGCTTTGTCAACTTCTGAGCCGACATGTCTTTCGGTGCTGTGGTCGGAACGACGGGTGCCATCTTTTCCTTCATCTTTTCCAGTCCCTGGAAGGAGTTGCGGACTGGAATGGCCGGCACGATACGGTCCAGGATCACTTCAGACCTCTGTCCATTCAAGTGGACTCAAATGGTCCCGACAGTCATAGACTTGCCAGAACTGGAGATTCGGCGCCCCGTGGCAGCGCCCGCGTTGTTCCTTCAGAGCCTCCTCTGATGGGATGTTGACCCTTGGTGCGATGGACTGGCAGCCTTGTGCACATGGTGCACGTTGCAGCCCAATGTCCTTGCCAGGACGTTGTTGCTGTTCTTGGCCATAGCTCGGTCGGTAGTAGCTTCAGTGGCTCCCGGGATAGGAGCGTTGGGCTCGGGCTCGTCGAATGCCTCCACGTCGAGGATGTTAACGAAGGCTACCCCCAGGAAGTTGGGGAAGCCCACGACCGGAGGGAAACTCCCGAAGCAGAGCGAGATGGTGAGGTAGCCTTCTCGGATGTGGCTCTCCATGACTTGCGCGCCAAAGGAGACCACCATTCTCGAGGTTGAAATGTGATTTTCCTATATTTGCAAAGATGAAACAATTAGCATTACAAGAAGTGGGCCGCGGGGTCCCCAATTTCGGCAAAGATATGAAGGGTGGATTGGTTCCACCGGGCGTGCCAGACTTGTGGACGCACTAAAAAAAATGTGGCTTTTGCGATGATTTGGGAAACTTGCATTGTTGTTGTAAATTGGAATTCAAAAAAAAATGATGCTACAAATAGGGTTTGATGGTTTTTTGGTTTCACTTGTTTGGTTTTGTATGCTCCATCTGAATCAGAGGTTGAGTGTGCTGCACTTTGCAAAAGTGGGAAGGTAAGAAAGCTGGTTGTGAATGGTGAATGCAGTTGTTGTCCCACTACTAGTAAGGAAAATTTGTTCTCAGTCGAGATGATTTGGGTGTGCTCAAGCTCATGACTTACGCATTAAAAAGTTGTGTTAGTCAAATAGGTGCAGTTTTAATAGTAAGTTTTAAAGGGCAGACCCGCAGGTTGCATTCGTCTTCCTTCGTTTACTAGTAAACTGAACTATCACAATTGCACTCTATAATATCCAATTGGTTTTGACTTCATGAGTGTGGCTAAGGGCATGAATATTATAATTAACCATTTATGGCCATTTTCATCGCTGATGCATTGAAATTTGATGCAATTTCATATGTTATTCAATTCATCAAACAACCTTATTTTCATTCAAAAGTGGGTTGTATGAAATATCATTTGTGGAAATAATAAACATTGAGCAAGGTTACAAACATAGACCCCATTACAGAAGCCCGAAGTCAGGCACCACAAAATTATATTTTTATCTGTACACTCTCAAGGTTACCAGAAATCGAATGGTGGTTAAGTATTTATTTTTTTATCATGCTGTAAGAAGATTGATGCTATTGTACGATGTAATGCACACCCAATGATCATGCTATAAGAAAAAACGGAATGACTACTTCTGTTGACCTGAAACTTTTGTTGGAGAGGCCGGAAGCTATTTAAGGGTGGTCCTTGGATGTAAACCATTTGATGCAAAAAGTAGGAATGCATCATCTGACGCTCTATTTTTTTTTGGAATATGGGTTTACTAGTGTTAAAGTATATCAGGTGAGCAAAATGGCAGCTGAAACATTTGAATGTGCTCTTGTGCCATGTTTCTTTATGTGTAGAGGTTAAACTCTTGGGAACCTTTTTCATCTTATATGTTTTTATGTCATTCCTTTGTTTGGGAGGTCTTCTTCTTCTTCAAGTGCCTAGAGTATTTATTTTCCGAATACCTCACGATAGTTTTCCATTTATTTTTGTTCAGATAGTTCTTCTCTTTTATTTTTCAGAGAAAAAGGAAGCTTGTAATTAGCCCTCGCGTAGGACCTCCGGACGAGTGCTCGCCGCTCCCAGTGGACACTCAGTGAGTGCTCGCTAGGTGGTAAGGTCATGCAGGAGGGGATTTCTCTCTCAGGAAATGTGGGCGCGTGGGACCTCTCAGTCACTGTCGCTGGGTGAGTAGCTCTATTCTCTGTGTAATGCTCTTGGCAGAAGTTCCATCGTGTCCTTTCTTCTTTGTCGACGTCCCTTTTATATGGGGTTGCCCTGCGACTAGAGGCCTATCCCTTAACAGGGAAGGACGTAAGTAGTGGAGCAATGTCTCTCGCGATTGTGGCGGGAGTTTTCCATTGAGGGGCGAGTACCCCGTGGTCATTCGATCCCTAGGCGAGTCTTACGGTGCTCATGGAGCGTGCTTGCCTCTTATGGGATAGGACCCAGCATCGTGGCAGTAATGGTCGGTCGTCGGAGAGTCTTCAGGCGGTCATGGTGCCTGGGACGCCGCCTTCTCCTAGCTGTTGAATCTGAAGTCAAGTCGTATTAGGCCACGCCGCCTAGGTTGCAGCCGTCATGATCCTTTATGCACATTAGCAGGGCTTGGGCCTTCGTAGGCTTGCGGCTAACGGGCCCGTTATGGGTAGAGCCAGATTTACCCTCCTCACGAGTCCCCCTACTCTCAGTTGTTGAGCACTTTTGAGAGAACTAAGAGTCGAGTATGAGAGGGTCACTTACTTCCTAATGCTGTCGAGACCGGTGGTCCTAGTCGATTGCTTGGCGTGCAAGGCGCCTTTGGCTATGGGGAGTGCCACTTTAGTAATCATGTCATCTCGGGGCATGAGCGTCGAACGGGTGCCTGAGCATGGCGGTTGTATTGTGACAGTGATAAGCGCCTTTTCACCTGCTCCATGACTCCGAAGTGGCCGTTCTACCTTGGGGGTTATAAGAATCGCCATAGAGGCTTCCTAGGACCCCATCTTCTTCTTGTCTATTGGATGCACTAGCCGTAGGCTCCTTCCCCCGTCGTCTGGTGAGGGTCTTCTTTGCTTCTCTGTGCCTTCTCTTTCCTGTAGCCATGTCGCCCCGTAGGAGGACTCTTAGAGTTAACCCAACCTCCTCTGTCGAGGAGGTGGATCCTGGCTGTGGTGGCACCCTGGCACTTCGGGCGCCGGCACCAGTCATCCCCGATCCTCACCGTTAGTTGCCTATAGGGTAGCACGCGGGTTGCAAGAGGCCTTCCAGATTCCTCCAGAAGGGATCGTGATAAAATAGCGATCAAAACATCGTAAACAATCCATGAAACATATAAAATGTGGTCATTAATACAAAACTATAGGTTTTGTCATGAAATTAGCATAAGTTAAAATAAGTATGTGGAACTTGAAAAACATGAAACCTAGCAGTATAGATGCATAATATAACCATTTACATGAATCCATAGTCAAAATCAGGAATACGACCTAATTACCTAGGCTTAAGATATAATTAAAAGGGCCAATCTACATTCTCTTTTAGAGTTAACATGAAGCAGAAATCAGAAACACTTAGCGGTCAGGTGAGGACTGCATAGTGGCTTTAGCGGTCTATCGCAGGGCCGCTAAAGGATTCTGGTGGTCTTATAGAGACCGTTTATCTCTGGTAGCGGATAAAAACAAGATGGGGCACGTAAGGCCTATTTTAAGGTAATAGATGCATGAACATAAGCTAGAAAGGAAGTAAAACATGCTACCATAGAAACCAAGTTCTGGAGATGCATGGTTTTCCCATAAATTAAGCAAGATTATCATCTTTATAATTAAGGGTAGGGATTATGCATGCAGAAATAACCTAGGTGCACAGTGATAGTAAAACATGAAATTTTCTTCATACAGTGCATGAAACTAGGAGAAATCAGAGGACTTTTACTCCTAACACGTTAATTTAGCCTTTTCATGAGATAACTTACCTCTGTAATAGACTGTAGACTCTGAATTTTGGACTGGAAGGATGACCTAATTCCTGCCTGTCTGTGCTAAACCCGTAATTTCTCGTTCCTCTATCTCCTGATTCTCTTAACCAAAACATGTGAAGATTGGAGGGTAGGTAGAAGATATAAAGATGAATAAATTGTTCTAAAGAATGAACTCCTAAATACCTCGATTTGGGCTTCCAATCCCTAGATCTTCCTTGGATCGGCACGTTGGTTCCTCAGCACCTTACAGAGGAATAGCAAGTTTAGAAGCTCCTAACTCTCTGGACGTTTGACCTCCCAGGATGAAATTTGGAGGGGAGTTAGATAAAACTAAGGTAAACAATAAATTCTAAAGAACCTATATGAAATACCCATTCCTTACTGTCAAACAATGCTAGCCAAAACAAGGGTTCGCGCAGGTCCAACCTAGGGCTTATTTATAGGGTTTGAGTTAGGGTCACTAGATTAGGTCGAAATAGAATCCTATTCATGACTCAAACCAATCCCTACGGCGCCCCACGCGGAAGTGATTTACGACGCCGCGCTGCGCCAGCTGAAGGTGGTCGTCGTCGGCTCGCCTGCGGGGGTCACTGCGCTGCTGGCGCAGGCCCACGCCTGGCTCGAAAACATTCGGAACTGACCCTCCAGGCCGTCAAATCCCGCTCGACGCTGCGCCTGGCGATCTCTCATCGCTCGGGCCGCGACTCAGGTCCGCTCGCCACCCCGAACTCCCGGCACGGACGTCGGCCTACGGAAAACAGGCCGGTGACGGCCCGCGACCCTGGGCGGAAATTGGGAAGGTCCGGATTCGGCGCGTGCCCCCCGCGCGCGCGGGGGAGCTGTCACGGAGTGACTGAGGGGGCGTAATTCAGGCGCGGCGCAAGCGGACGCCCCCTCCGGCCCTCCGGGCCACCTCCCCCGCATATGGCGGTGGAGGACGCGCGGGCCAACGTCCTTCCTCCACCCCGTTGTTGGCGTAGATCCACTAAGCCTAAGCTTGGGCAATGAAGAGCAAGGATTTGCCGACAACGGCGCTGCTGGCGATCGGAGCAACCTGTGTGACCGTCGCCTTGCAGGGCTGTGGGCCGACGGTGACGTCTCACGCTGAGCTGCAATCTCCCGACAGGAAGTTCGTGGCCACCGTCAGGAGCGAACTGACCGGCCCCGGGTTCGGGCAAGACCGGCCGCAAACAATCGTTGAAATTCAAGGATCGGGGTATCGGAACCTCCCGAAAACAGTCCTGACGCACGAATATCCGACAATCCCGGTGTCTCTGGTCTGGCCGCGACCGAACGAGCTTGTGATCGAGTACGGCCCGAACCCGAGTCCTGGCGACAGTGTCTCGGTGGCCTTTCAGGCGACGAAATGGGCGGATATAACTATCACGGCCAGACAGGTGACGCGGGTCTGGTAGTTGCCTCGGGATGTATGTCCGCAAACCACCCCGAACTCCGGGCACGGAAGTCGGCTTCCAGGAAGCAGGCCTGTGATCGCCCGCGCCCCTTAGGCGACGTTGGGATGGTCTGCTTTCGGCAACGGCTACGAGAAAAAGTCTCCTGCCAACAGCGCGATCGCATTCAATACTTCGATGCCAACCAACCGACCGCTCCGGTCAAAATCAAGATTGATGGCGCCTCTAGCAAGTTCGCTATCGCAGGCATAAGTACTCGCCACTCCGCCAGGCTCGATCTTGTGCTTTAGATAGATGTATGCCGCTTATGCATGATTACATCTTGGCTACCTGACTAATGTTGAATTGAACAATCCATGATGTATTTTTATCTCGCCATGCAATGTGCCACCCTCTCGACCCAGCAGGTAAGTCAGGTAAGTATTTCACATCCCTTATCACTTAATGCATTACTATATAGTATCTATGCTATATAATCTTGAGAACCGGCTGGTCATTCATGTGCTCTGGGATATGATGTTTCCCTTTACCAAAAATAATGATGATCTAAGTACATGTGTTTAATCGTTGGTTAAGGCCATTAGGTTGGTGGAATTAGGGGACGATGATTCTATTCTGGATGTCGTGGTTACAGATAGTGTCTTGACCCTAATTATTCCAGCCTAGCAATATTATTCTCGAGTATTTTCTAGTTTATCCTTTCTTTGCATTCGTTTTGATGATTTCTTTTATTTTAGCGTAGCATGCATCATATGCATTTTTTTTAACATTCATGACCTGTAAGTTGTCTAAGGTGTCCAATTAGTGATGGATGATTATGCATCTATGGTCTTGGTAAGAAAAGATTATTCCACTCAGAGTGGGAAGGTTTGCTTTGGTCATTTCGCTTGGTTGGTTGACTGAGAGTCCCTTTCTGAAATTTAGCCTGCTCTCTTTTATTTTTCCATTACTACTTATTCCAATTCCCTCATTGGCCCGTGGATTGTGTCCCCCCGATGAGGTTGATTGTGTTTTTCTTTTGGTTAGTTCCTCCATATTGGTGTCATTTTGGTCCAATCATTCCATGTGAGTGGCTCAGTGTTTTCCGGAAGATTCTTATCGCGTGTTAGTGAAGAACGGATGCCGTTTACCTTAACACTTGCTTTTCAGTCCTCTCCACTGCATTGTCGCTTCGTCTTCATGTGTTCATTTTGCCTTCACTTCATCTCCACTCGCTCCCCTGTAAAAAGGACGTTAAGGAGGGGGATCTGTTGACACCCGTTTATATCTTCAAGTTGAGTCTTTTTCTTACCTTCATTTATGATGTCCCAAGTTGTCTGTTATTTATTGAGTCATTTTTGGACGATTTTTGGGCCTATTTTATGGGCACCTTTCTCCCTGATTGGGCTTGCTCACTTAATTTCTTGAATTAAAGCTTGAGTTAACCCGGTATTTGGGGTAAATAATCCTATTTATCAAGCTCCGGCGCCACGCGGCCCAGGTCGCGCTGGTCTGAAGAGGGGTTACCCAGCAGCATCCTCTGGAAATGTGGAGGAAAGTTTTGGGTTTATAAAATTTCTGTACAAGTCAAACTCTATCCGATCAAGCTCCAGGCTCCCCTTTTCACGCGAATATCTTCCAGATTCTTCCATGGAATTGAGTCCCTCTTATTCCTATCTCTTTTGCTCACTATTATCTCAAGATTGATCAAAAGAACTCAAGTTTTGGTGGGCTATATCTCCTAAAATTGTGGGAGAAAGTTTTGAATTTATGTAGTTTTTATATAAAGAACCCTAGGCAAACTGCACGACGGGGGCGTATTTCTGAGGCTAGGGCGAAGCCATGTTGCATCTCAATTGCGTTTATTCGACCCTAGTCTGAAGAAGGAAGTATTAGATTCGCGTTGGTTCTATTAGGCTTTATTTCATCATTGTTTACCCTCTTTTCTTTGCCCCCACTTTTGACAAATCATCACAGATTTCTAGTTTTTTACTACAACTTTGTGACAGGGGCCTGTTCTTCAAACCGAGGCAGAGTTATGCTACATCCTCTTCGTCTTCCTTCAACCCTATCTTGAAGAGGGGAGTATTAGTTTCGTATTGATTATATTTGGGGGTCCTTTTATTCATTCGTTTCCTTATTCCTAAGCCCTAACTTTTCAGGTTTTACCATTCTGTTTTGTCAATCTGAAACCCAGATTTCTTACGAAGGGGGCACATTTGCGTCGCCTGGGCGGGGCCACGGTGTACCTCTTATCATTCTTTTCAACTCCAGGCTCTTAAGGGAAGCATACTCTTCGTTTTCACCCATTCTGGGCTCATTATCTCGTCCGCTTCATGCTTATTTTTGTCCATCATTTTACACTTTCACATAGTTTTCATACTTAAGTCATTTTTCTACCCTATTTTGCACCCTTCGTTTTCTTGTATTTTTCACCCCATTTTTCCCTACTATCTTCCCTATTTTAAACCCTTCGTTTTGCCTTAGTTTCACCACAATATTCTCATCTTTCCACTGCATCCTTTCTTTCCCTTTTTGGTGTCTTATTCTGCAAATTATTCTTCATTCTTTGGGTCCAATTTATGCACTATTCTGCATTTTCTGCACTGTCTGTATTTTTTATCAAATTTCTAGTGCTATAACTTTCGATCCAGGCCTCCTTTTGGCGTGATTCTTATTCCCGCTTATTTCCAATACTGAAGTCTTTTGTCATCCCTATTTTCTCCCTATTTGGACTTCATTTGAATTATCTACGTATCAGGATCATGTTCTGGGAGAAAATAATAAGGACAACGGAAAATTAGAGTTTATTGGCCAATTCAGCCTGACTGAAAAAAATGAAACAGCCATGAAACGACTAGAAAATCCATCCGATTATGTGATTGACAAACGCTGGCCTAAATACAATGAACCTAATTTTACAACAGGGGCATTTACAGTTAATGTGGCTAATTATCAAGACAGATGGTATGATGCCAACGGTTTAAAACCTGCAGTCAGCACATATTTGGATTTAAGTGCTACGGATCCACAAGCTATTGCTTATTTACCTTCTGAGGAGGAGGAGGATTCTGGGGCTACCGAAGTAAGCTATCTGGATATGCTCCGAATGGTTTCCATGGATTATCACGTTGCAAGAATGCTGGGATTAGGGCACATTGACAACATAAAAAAAGATGATGGGTATCAGATTTATGTTATGGAGTATGTAACAGAAGTTTCGATTGAAGATGTTATTCCCACACAAACCACTACACATCTTTTTATGAGTCTTCCGACTTCTTTAACAGATTACCGTCTCCCACCATCTCCCAAATTGAAGCCCATAACATACGGTCTATTTCTAAGTAACGCTAGCGGGAATCCAACACAGCTGACAGATGATGACGGTTATACTCCTTTTGCTGATGAACGATTCATTAATCTTAAAAGAGAAAGGTTTCGTTTCGAAAAATTCTTTGAAGAATTCTTTGCTTCCGAAGAATTTTGTATTTGTCATGAATCACAACCAATTGGTTATGGCATTGAATATAAATTGTCCGGTGAAGCATCCTATAGAAGGCCCGAAATCAATCATGATTCAGAATACAATGATTTGTCCGGATTACCTGAAACGATATATGTCCCTGAATTAGGTAATGAGCTTGTTTTTAATCATCAGGAAACGGAAGAGGGAATTCATGCGTATGCTTTGTATAGTGTTAACTGGTTTTCCAGAGTTTCTCCACTGAGTAATGAACAGCTAACGGATTACACAAAATTCCCAAAACGGAATACCTTACTTCCCCCACTTAATTTCGCTGTTCAGTTAATTCAGGAAGAATCGCCCTTGATTTTCACTACTTTCGCAGAACAGCAACAACTCTCAGCCCTTACTTCATCCGATAAAACCTTGGTCAGAGCTGCATTTGACTGGAATCATATTCATAACAAAGCGTATCAGTTTGCGGATTTCGAGATAACAGTCAACATAGTCTGGCTTCGGACGATGAATAGCTCGACCATTGGTGGTTTGATTCGCAGATCGCGATCCGAGATCACGCTGTAACTCTGTATCAAGAAGCACTGGATCGAGGTGTTGGACGAGGCGCTGGTCGACTGACGAGGCGCCGGTCGACTAAGGCTGTGCCCCGGAGTCGAGGAAGCCGTTGACCGTGGCGGCCACGCCCTGCGGATCCTCCCAGAACGGATTGTGCCCCAGCCCCTCGAACACCTTGACCTTGGCCTTGGGGTCTTTGGCGTACCGGTTCGGCCAGACTGCCGCAAGCCGCGCGGCCGAGTAGTTCATGTTCTCCACCACACGGGTGAAGTTCGCAGATTCCACGACCATCTGCCCGATGAACTCGGCCGCATGCTGGATGCCGTAATTGATGACGGCGCGCTCAATCGCCAGTGCCACGTCATCAGGGGCGCCAAGGCGGGAAGCGACGGTTTCGACGCTCACTCGGAGGCGTCCGGATCGGACGCCATAGCCGGCGTCAACGCCTGTTCCAGCGCAGTGAGATGATGCTGCGCAGCGCCCAGGAACGGCCCGCGCGCCGACACAGGAAGCGTTGCTGCCAAGTCCTGCGCCGCCTGCGCCAGGAATTGCAAAGACTCTGCCGGCGTCACGGCTGCACCTCAACGTCGTAGGTGTTGCCAATGGTGTACTGCGCCGCCTCGGCCTTGGTGACTTGTAGTGACAGCGAAGACGCACCGCCTTCCTCTACAAAGTACAGGGTTGCATTGCGGGTTTCGTCAGTGTCGCTACGGCTCTCGTTTACGGCGCGTCGGTCAAGAATCATGTTCATCTCGTTAAGTCCTGGTGGCAGTAACGGTTATAGTGGCTGTAGCGAGAATAACACCTGATGAGGCTAGGCGAATCTGTACTGTGCCGGTGGCGGTATTGGTTCCTATGGCCGCCTGAGACACGCCCCAGCGTCTACTTGTGCCGAGACTTAGCCATGTGTTTACCGGGTCAGAAAGATAGTTCGGAGTCCCACTTGTTGGTGTCCAGCGCACCTCATAGTCCGAAGATGCGCCAGAAAGACGCCACTGCCCCGTGATGAGCGTATCGCCTACGCCTGAAACGGTGGTATAAGCATTCCCGTTGGTATCGAGGAGAAGCGAAGCGTCAGCAGTAGATGGGTTATAGCTAACGCTGATCGTGCGGCTTGTGAGGTAAGGGGTATGATAGTGGACCTCTTTGACAAAGTCGAGTGAAGAATATGAGTTGAGAGGCTCACTAGGGAGGGCATCGAAAGGGTCAAGGAAATGATGACTCCTCCTGACAGGTCCCTTCACTATACTCACCCATGTCTGATATTCGCCAAGGTGCAGATGGTCACCTTTAGGCACTCTGATGGATGGGACAAGGGGCTCACGTGGAAGGAAAGGAAGGCAATGTTCCTCCCTCGAGATAGTAACACCATGAAATGGGAAAGAGTCAAACTCATCGGGTAGGGAAAGAGCAAGAGGACCTTAGAGGTGACATGACCTAAGGTGTATGCCGAGGTAATGGACCCAAAAGTAGGGTGCATGAAGCTATGACTATAGGGTTGGTCAGACCCTAAGGCCAACATATACGTCAACTCCCATTGACAATCTAAACTCTGGATAAAGTCCTTCCCATTTTTTACAAAACAGAAGGACTGGAAAGTGGTGTGAAAGGAGTTATGGGGTACTACTGGGAGTGCTGGTTCTACGGATGGGTAGCAAGGGATTGGAGCATCTAGAATTAGGCCCTTCCTTAACTAGCTAGCTAAAGATTCTCCAATGACAAGCTCACCCTCGGGAGGTAAGTGTGGCTCTAAGTGAGGGTCGAAGGGCAAAGGATCTCCCTCAGGTGGGGAAAAGGAGTCCTCTATGAAGTGGATGGGACCTTGGCTCTCCATCGATGGTGCTGGGCTGAGAGTGTCGGCCCTGACCTCTGTAGGTTCTGTCACGACTTCGTCCTGGCTCGGGGGTGGGCTAGGGGAAGTCGGTGACCCAATAGGAGTGCGCATCCTCTCAATTCTCTCCCTAAAGGTTTGCAAGAGCTCAGTGAGGGTGGGATCCATCGGGATAAAGATGTCCTAGGAGACCTGTCGGTAATCATAAGCCTTAGTCTCGAACTTAGACTCATACACAGGGGGAACCCTGCTCCTCCAACTATGATGTGCTCGGTTGGGGGTAAAAGGGTGGGGTAGGTAGGTCCTCCTAAGCTCATGTTTCATGTCGTACCAGGACTCGATAGGCCTTTGCTGCATAATATCTCTCAAGCTCTCAATGTGTCTCCACTTATCCTTGGCTTCGTGCAAAAGTCTCTCCTTGGCAAAAGAGACTTGCATGGCTTCGAGCATGGGGTAACACCCAAAATATCTATCCATGGCAGCTTCCCAATTGAGGTAGTCACTCGGGTCATGGGAGCCATCAAAGGTAGGGGCTTCGGGCCTAAGGAACGAGAGTGGGTGGTTCCCAAGCCCATGGGTGTATTTGTCTCCCCTACTATGCAGATAGTGATTTCGCTCGGGTGACCTAAAAGCCATGGGAAGTGTGTGGGACCTATGGGGGTGGATATGCAAGACTCTAAGGGACAAGGGACTGAGACTCTAAGGTGCTAGACACGACTCTAAACAACAATGCAAGTGGTAGAATGCGGAGTCAAATACACCCTAGACAAACCTAAGGACTCAAATGCACCCTAGACAAACCTAAGTTCTGATACCAATTTGATGCGGGACGCTATGCGAACTGGAACTCTATATGAAGACGTGTCTAAAGAGACAACTAAACCAGCAACATCACAATAGATAAATTAGCATAAACTCGACACCTAAGACTCCAAGAGAGTAATTACGCCAACTAACAAGTAACTCAAGCTCGCAATCATCCCCAAGAGAGGGAAGCGTGTTGATCCACATGGTTGAGGAACCGGCAGAGTCTAGGTTAGGCAATTCACACACATGCTCGGATTGAAGCACGGGACGGTCACGCTCTCTCACCGTGGAAGTGATATATAAATATAAACGAGCTAGAATCCTACAACACACAAGCAGTGGCGCTAAAGAGTATACTAAACTAGCAAGATAGACCAAGCAAGGTAGTGGACACGTATCTCCACGCTCGAGGAGTGGGGAAGACTCCCGGCCAAATCACACAACCACCCGGTACAAAAGCTAAATAGAGGTACAACCCAAAATAAAAGCCCACTCCTCACAGGGAGGTAAAAGGCTACACAGTGAATTCGGGGGTCATGCGACGTGGGGTGACGGGCCGCGAGTGGACGTCGAGCAGCAACTCCGACGTGCTGTGAACTGGCACCGCCTAGAACCAGCAGGAGGGATGGCACATCACGGAGGCCAAGGAAGGTGCTCACATCCCTGGTAGCACGCTGTAGTGGATGAAGAGCCTCCTGGATGAAGAGGGAAGTCGATGGCGCCGGCCGAAACCTCTGGAGTAGCAACGAGCGACAGGCAGATTGCTGGCCAGTCTGTGCACACATAGGGAAGCTGATGGAAGAAGAGCCTGGAATGGGACCTTCTGCTCGCCCGCTGGTCACAAAACTTGGTGTAGACGCTATTGAGGATGTCCCAGGGACACCGATCAAGTACCAACTACAGTCGAGTACTGTGGAGAGTGTGGCAAATTTTTTAGCAGGCCTCTGCGCTTCTGGTCTGTTGGCTGGTAGCAGGACAAGGGTAGGAAGAACGGGAAGGAACTGGGGCTTCCAAGTCGCAAATGGGGTGGGGTTTTCTCTGGTGGAGAGGTAGGGCTTGTGGAGTGATAGGGTAGGAGTGGCGGGGTGGCATGTAGTAGAGGTTTTGGGCGTGGTTTGTGAAAATAGACAGGGCTCAGTTCTACAGTTTAGTACAGTCAGAACTGAGAGGTTGAAAGGTGGACGTGGTAAGCAAGGTAAATGGGCTCAAAAAATTATAAGAAAATTCTGAGGGAAGGTTTAGGACGTATTATGCAGTGCTCAAAATTTCATGTCATTCAGAGATGATTTTGGGGTCATCCCTTTGGAGGGGTTGTGACATTGTCTCTGCAGGACTGCACAGGGGCAGTCTGCATGTCTAAAAGGGCTCTAAACGAAAGTTTTTCCACAGGGTGAATTTGGATGCGAGATTTTCAAGGGAGGTAGAGGACGGGGATAGGAAGAAAAGTCATGAAGTGTTGTAGGGGATTTGAGGACGGGATATGGGGGTTCCAACCTGATCTTCCCGGGCCAACTCTGCAGACAGACACCCAAAGAGGGGTGCATAGGGTAGCAAAAGTAATCCTCCACACTTGCAGCAACTCCAGGAACTCCAAGCTCTTGGCTTGATGAGATATTGGGGAGGCCGCCTCCCAGCAATTTGATGCAGCAAGAACCTGAAGAAACCTTGGGAGTCACACCCAAGGAGAAGAGAAGAAGAGGGGAAAGGATGGGAGTCACACCCACAAGAGAGAGAGAGAGGAAAAGGGCACAACCTTCTTTGTGTAATTCTCCAATAATTTCTTCATTAGTCTTTTCCAAAAAGAGTACATGTGTATTTATAGAGGGAGGGGAAAGCCCTAATTTAATTCTAAAAAGGAATCATAATTAAACTTAATTATTATCCTCTTTAGAGTCCTAAAGAAAGGGGGTGAGGGGATAAAGAGATAAGGGGATAAGGGGGCACCATCGGATACATCGCTCAAGTGCAGGAGCAGAACAGAAAGGCCCTCTCAAATGAATGACCTGTCCTCACTCATAGAGCGGCTACCTTGGACGCCTCACGTGGTGAAGAACGGTGCGCGAGAGCATGTTACCTCGTTTGGCGTGTACGACGATGGCAGGACGGTAGCGCCCATTGACTGGTGCTCGTCGCCGTTCTGCGAAAGCAACCGGCACATGGTCGAGTACCTGATCGATCGCGGCATTGATCCACTCGATACCTGCCCACCACCACGCTTGTTGCAAGCCCTCCAATCTTCCCCACCCCGCCACTGCTTCTGGTATAGTAGAACGAGAGTCTGGAGATGCGTCATGACGAAGCCGGATGAAGACACAAAAACTGGCGATGCGTTGCTGGATCGCGCGAAGCCCGCCGAGTTTCCGCTCGATGTGTGGGGCGCGGCGGTCGCCGCGGCCCGGCGGAGCTTCGAAAAGGGCAGCTGGTGCCGCGCAGCGCCGCACGAGAAAAAGGCCGTGCTCTCGCGCTGGGCTGACCTTATCGCCGAACACGCGGCGCGCCTCGACGCGCTCGAACGCGCTTTGCATGAAGATGGAGAAGATGAATGACCGACACCGCCCATTATGGCGTCGTCACCGAGGCCGGCACCGTCCGCTTCGAACGCCTGCTCCCCGGCCCGATCGAGCGGGTCTGGGCCTATCTCACCGAATCCGACAAGCGCGCCAGATGGCTCGCCCATGGCGACATGGACCTGAGGCCCGGCGGCGAGATGGAATATGTCTGGCGCAACTGGGAGCTGGCCCTGCCGGGCGAGACCGCGCCGGACGGCCATGGCGGCGACAAGGAGCACCGGATGAAGGGCCATATCGTCCGGGTGGAGCCGCCGCACCTGCTCGTCCACACCTGGGACGAGGAATCGAGCGACAGCGAGGTCAGCTTCGAGCTGACCGAGGTCGGCGACAAGGTCCGCCTCGTCCTCACCAATCGCCGCCTGCCCGATCGCGACACGCTGCTCGCGTGTGTTATCGGCGAGCCCCCGGGCTTGCCGCATATACCGCTCGAACCGTTCGAGCTCAGCTTCGATCTGCCACTGTGGCCTGCGCGGCTCTCCGACGGCGCCGCATGCCCGCAAGGTCGCCAGCAGATGCACCAGCGCCGCCCGGTTCTCATGCACGAGCCGACGAACCGGCTCCGAACAGTCGCACCGCGGCTGGCTATGCCGGTGGGGAGGGGGATGCGGGCGGGGGCGTTCATTCGCTCTGCTCGGCAATGGCCGCGTCGATCTCGACGATCAGCGCGTCATAGGTCGCGGCGTGAACCTGCTGACCGGCGCAGACCCAACAGCTATCGCTATCGCAATCGACGTCATAGTCGGGCGAGGTCGCAGACCAGTCCATCGAGCGGAGCGGGATCGGCGGATTGTCATAGTGGACGTTCCAGCCGCGATAGGTTCGGGGTTCGGTAGCCATTACATGTTCCTTTCGTTGGTGGGGGTGGGGCGAACGATCGCGGTGATTCGCTGGACCGAAACACCGAAAACTGCCGCAAGCGTCGATGCGCTCGCTTTCTCCCATCCGTGGAAGCGTTCGCGGATGACCTCGATGTCGTTTTCGGTCAGCACCCGCTCACCCACGACGTTCCTCCAATGCGGGAGGGGTGGGGAACTTGGCCCAGCGCCCCTTGCGATGATGCTCAATCATGACCGGTCCATCCTGCGAGTAGACGCGGGCGTAGTGCAGGATTTCGGCCAGCGCGTTCGGTCCTTCCGACCATGCGACAGGGACGCCGCCCTGCTTGAGACGGAAACGATCTCGCCCCACAGAATCCGAGCGCGTATTTGAATCAACTGGCGTCATGCCGCACCGCCGATCGCGGGCGCGCTTTTATTTCGCAATGCATCCATGAAAGCCGCGGAAAGCCGTGGCAGGAACGGAGGGTGATTCGTGCGAATTGTCGAGGATAGAGGCGAATAGTCGGTGGATTTGCAGTCCGCTGCGTCACCACTCCGCCATCGGGCCTCAGGCGCAGAATTGCGTGGAGACAGCGCCACTAGCGATTTCATTTCGCAATGGCAATCCGTTCGTTTCGCAATTTCCATCATGATGCTGTCCTTTCGAGGCGCGCGATGGCCGCTTCCGCGTCCTTTCTCTGGCGCATGTATTTGAGAGCCATCTGGTAGGTCCGATGGCCAATGATCGAGGTTATTTCGACGACCGAGCATCCCGCTTCTTCCATGCGGCCTGCGCTCGCATATCGAAGGCCGTGCAATGTTCGGTGCGGCATGTTGTCGATCGCGGCCACTGCCCGGTTCATTGCCGATGACAGCGCATTGGCGTTCATTGTCTTGCCGTCGGTGAGACGGCGGGCGGCGCCGTCGCCGACGCGTTGATAGTAAATCTGGGAATTACCGTCTCCCGCGTTTAATCGCCCATGGCACACGGTTTCGTCGGTGGAGGTAGGGAGATGGACCCCCTCCACATTCTGCACGTTTTCCCTACAGTTTCAGAAACGGTGACACCGGCGAGATCGGCGAGCACGGCGGGCGGGGCGACGGTGACGACGTTGTTGTGGATGTCCTTGGTGGCGGTGCGGGCGCCGATGACGAGCACGCCGCCGGCTTCGACCCAGGCGGTGAGCGCGGGCAGCCAGGCGGGGTTGAACGTGGTGTAGTGCGTGAGGACGTAGAGCTTCACGCCGGCGAGCGAGTCGTCGGGGTGGACGCAGCCGACGGCGTGGTTGCGCTGGTGGAAGAAGCGGTGGACGCCCTCGGCGGCCTGGCGGGGAGACGGCAGGCCGTGGGAGAGCGGGATGTGCGCGTGTTGCGCGGTGAAGTCGCCGCCGGAGATCGCGACATCGATGTGGACGCGCGTGCCGATGACGGCGGGGCCGACGCGGGTGAGTTCCGCGCCGAGGCGGGCGGCTTCGTGGTAGCGGCGGCGGGGGACGTTGTCGTGGTCGAGGACGCCGCACCAGTATTGCTCGGCACCGAAGGGGCAGCTGCGTTCGCGGAAAAGAAGGAGGCCGTCGGCGCCACGGGCGATGCTCTCGTAGGCCATGCGGCGGAGTTCGCCGGGCTCGGGATTGTCATGAAGGTAGGCGTCTTGTCCGCCGGGGCCGGACTGCTGTTCCATGACGATGAAGTTCCCGGCGTAACTGCGGACGTAGTCGAGGTTGAAGGCGTTGCCGGCGGAGCGGACTTCAGGGTTGTAGGTGAAGAACGGATAAGAATCGAAGCTGAGGAAATCGAGGTCGCGGGAGAAATCGCCGTGGTAGTCGATGGATTTGAAGCAGCCGTTGTGGGTGACGAACCAGGACGCGTTGGCGGCGCGGAGGAGGTCGATTTGTTCGCGCTGGAAGATGGTGACGCCGTGGTCGAGGAAGCGGTGGTAGTCGAGGACGTGGGCGGGGTTGGGGTGCGTGGGTTTGTAGGCGACGGGCGTCGGGATGTCCTCGAAGCGGTCGTAGGTCTGCGCCCAGAAGGCGGTGCCCCAGGTGCGGTTGAGGGCGGTGATGTCGCCGGCGTAACGGTCGTGGAGGTAGGCGGCGAAGGCGGTGTGCGCGGCGTCGGAGTGGTCCTCGGCGAAGTGGCAGTGGAACTCGTTGTCGGTCTGCCAGCCGATGACGTGCGCTATTGGGCCCAATTCATTGGGCTAGGCCCAAGGGCGCCCCCTACCCCTTTGGTTATTAGTCATTGTGTCAAGAGTCCGCGCCAAGTCAAGCGAGACGCTCAGCCGGCCTTGGGCGGCGCGGCGGTGACGACGATGCGCTCGCGCTTGGACACGACGACGCCGCCCGGCGCCTCGACCGTGACCGCGAACAGCACCGGCTCGTCGACGTGCAGCTTCGCCGAGATCGGGACGATGACCTCGCCGGTCGACGACACGTCGAACACGCCGCCGTCGACGGGGAACGCCTGGTCGCGGTCCTTGTCGAAGATCCACAGCTGGTACTGGAGCTGCTTCGCGTCGTTGACGGCGAGGCCCTGGAACCGCATATAGCCGCGCTGCGCCGACGCGCTCCACACGACGTCGCCGGTCGCCCCGACGGCGTTGGGGTCCTTCGTCGCGGTCCACGCCAGCGTGGTCGCGTCCGTCGCGCTCGCGAGCAGCTGCGCGCGCCCTTCGGCCGGCGTCGGCGACTTCGGCGTGGGCGGCGTGACCTCGACGAGCTTCTCGCGCTCCACGATCTTCGCGGGGCGCGTGAACTGCCACACGCTCGCGCCGACGCCGAGGACGATCGACGCGGCCGCCGCGATCACCAGCGCGACCGTGCCGGCCGAGCGCTTGCGCCGCGACTCGAGCGGGATCACCGGCGCGGGCTGCGGCTGTGGCGCGGGCTGCGGCGCCGCCGGGCGTGGGGCGCTGCCGATCGGCCGCGGTGGCACGACGCCCGCGAGCGTCATCGGCATCATCGACGGCATCAGCGTCGTGTCGGTGCCGGTGACGCCCGACGCGGCGAGCACCTTGTCCGCGACGTGCGCCGGCATCTGCTCGATCTGCAAGGTCGCGAGATCGACGCCCGACGCGGCGAGATCGAAGCTGAGATCGTCGTCGACGCCGAGCGCCGCGAGCTCGCGGGCCTCCATGTCGCTGAGGCCTTCGGTCGCGCGCTGCATCAGCAGCTCCTCGGCGCGGAAGGCTTCCATGTCGGTCAGGTGGCGCTTCACGGGACCTCTCCCTGATCTACGCCCAACAGGGCGGCTCGGATCGAAAGAAGTCCACGGCGGGCGTGAGCCTTCACGGTCCCCAGCGGCATGCCGGTCTGCGCGGCGATCTCGCCGTGCGACATGCCATGGCACGTCGAGAGTACGAGCACTTGCCGCTGCTCGGGGCGGAGCCAAGACAGAGCAGGAAGCTCCGAGAAAATCGATCCGAGACCCGATAACGACGATCCGGAAGGATCCGGGTCGTTACAGTCCTCCCCCCTTAAACAAATTTCGTCCTCGAAATTTAAGAACAAAGGTACAGGTACGGGGAAAGACTCACGCAAACAAATAAGGGTACAGCTGCCGCATCTCATCCTCACGCTCCCAGGACGCCTCGCCACCAGAGTGACGCTGCCAGACCACCTTAACCAGAGGAATAACCTTGTTCCGCAGGCGCTGCTCTCGCCGATCCTCAATGCGGACAGGGTACTCCGGAAGGGACAGATCTGGGGTCACCTCGGGCCACACGGCATTCTCAAGTACATGGGAATCATCGGGCATATACTTCCGAAGCATCGATACATGGAACACGTCATGCACAGCAGACAGCTCCGGAGGTAACTGCAATCGATAGGCAACTTCCCCGACACGCTCGACAATAAGAAAAGGACCAACGTAGCGGGGACTCAGCTTCCCACGCTTGCCGAAGCGCATCACACCCTTCATGGGAGAAACTCTCAAGAAAACTCGATCTCCCACAGCAAAGCAGAGAGGTCGTCTCCTCCGATCGGCATAGCTCTTCTGCCGGCTCTGAGCTGCCAACATCTTCTGCCGAACGAGATGCACCACCTCCACGCACTGCTGGACCAAATCCGGTCCTACCAGGACACGCTCGCCCACCTCGAACCAATCAAGCGGAGTCCGACAAGGTCGCCCGTACAACGCCTCATACGGAGCCATACCAATGCTCGAATGATAGCTATTGTTGTAGGCAAACTCCACTAACGGTAAGTGGTCGGTCCAGCTCCCCTGCCACTCCAGGCAACATGATCTCAACATGTCCTCCAAAGTCTGGATGGTCCGCTCAGACTGACCGTCCGACTGAGGGTGATACGCTGAGCTGAATGCCAACTCGGTGCCCAGAGCTCGCTGGAAGCTCCTCCAGAATCCCGATGTGAACCGCGGATCACGATCAGACACGATGGAGATGGGGACTCCATGCAACGGAACGATCCGCTCCACATACAACCGGGCCAATCTCTGCACGCTCCAACTGACTTTGATCGGCAGCAACCGTGCCGTCTTCGTCAGTCGATCCACCAATAACCAGATGCAATCATGCCCACTAGACGTCCTCGGTAACCCAACCACGAAATCGGTGGTCACGTGGTCCCATTTCCGACCCCGGGCGTAAGGGAGATACGGGGAACGCGCCCACATGGAGTGGCGGAACCCAACAATTGGAGGTGGGCGTCCGCAGACGACAACACCTTAGACAACTTCGGAAAGCGTGAAGGAAGATGACGACGAGGGGGGCTGTAGGGCTGGCCATAGGAGATGAGTCAGAACAAGGGGAGGGTAGAGGTAGGTGTGCTGGTGAACAGGCCAAGAGGCGTACCGCTGAAGGGTTGAAGGGCTGGGTGTGCCGCTGAAGGAAGGTGGCTAAGGGTGTACCGCTGAAGGCAGATGGCCAGGGGGTGTACCGCTGAAGGAAGGGCAGGCTGGGTGTACCGCTGAAGGCAGATGGCTAAGGGTGTACCGCTGAAGGGTTGGGGGGTTGAGTGTACCGCTGAAGGAAGGGCAGGCTGGGTGTGCCGCTGAAGGGTTGGAAGAAGGGTGTACCGCTGAAGGAAGTGGCCAAGGGTGTACCGCTGAAGGGTGGGCTGGCTGGGTGTGCCGGCCAGGGGGTGTGCCGGCCAAGGAGGGGTGACGAAGAGTGCACCGTTCAAGGGGGCTTGGCCAGGGGGCTACATGGGTCGAGGGTGTCGTTGCAGAAGGGTTCTAGGACACGCCATGGGGGGACACCTCGATGAGGACTGGTTTAGAAACAAGGGAGGGGGGTCAAGAAGGCTAGGTATGCGTGTGCATACAAACGTCGCCCAGAACGGGGAGCCATCGAGCATCAACACAGGTTGGACAAAAAAGATAGTCGGGGCAAACAAGAACCAAGATTTATTCATGCAAAGCAAGGAACGGGAATACAACAGGTGAGAAGGGATGATGACAGGAATGGAAGAAAAAAGGGGGAGAAGACCCGGGGCTAGACCCAAGGCCACAAGGCCCTAGTCCGCCCACGGTACCACATAACCCACTCACATTCCCTCTCTCTTCCTTACTCTATTTCCCTCGAGGGTGGTCGCCGGAAGAAGATCCCGTCGGCAGCTCCTTCTTCTTCCTCTTCTTCTTCTCTTCTTGTTCCTCACCCGTCGGGGTCTCTGCGGGGTGTCTCTGGTGGTCCTTCCCCTTCTTTTCACTATCACCTTTGTTGGAGTGGAAGAAGGGAGGTTTTTATACTCCCCGGCACAGCATTTGTTCGAATGCTTGGGGCAGCGTGGGCGGGAAAGGCCACATTAAATGGGATTTGACATCCCATCATTTCGTTGACAATAACGAATATTGTAGAGGCTAAGGCATTCTTTTACAGTTAATCAAAGGTGTTCAGACTTTAAGCCGATGCAAATTAAGACTAACCCCAATCGGTGAGGAAAAGTCCAGCATATGAACCCTAATCATCTAATAAATCAAGCACGCGGAATTAACAAATATGCCAAAATGTACGCATATTTATCCAACGAATGGATATTTTAAAATTAAAATTTTCTGCGTGTGAAATAGGGTTGTAGTGTTTTGTATTCAGCCCATGGCATCATTCGCCATCTATCAAAAGTAGGATCCAACATTGCTTGAAGTTGACAAGAGATATGACCCCAATAGTTAATATAGCTCAACTGGCTACAGTGAATTGCCTCCTGCAAGACTGCAAGGAGGTTCATATGTTGAGTTGTCAAGATTCTGATTCCGCATTCCAAAATCAAGGTCATAGTCCCCCATATCCCAAGTTCAATGAAGTCTTAAAGGAATGTTCACATTCTGAGTCTCAGAAATAATTAGCCAAATCCTTTAACCTGTATTTATCGGTATGAAAACATGCACGCAACATGTTTGGGGACACTCCAGAGCAACGCATAATAAATAAATAAATAAATACACATACATTAACAACTTCAACCTAAAAACATAACTCGTCAAATACTGACTAACATCTGTTGTTCTATATTTTCCTATGCAATTAACAAGTCAAGTTGCATAAACCATTTCTAAACAATTCCTTGAAATAGTTTCTAAAGTGTGCCAATGGTCAACACAAATGTTATGAGGAACAGTCTTTCATCATCTACAAAATTTTGATTAACTAAGACTAGGAAACTGGATCCCGTGCCATTATTCAACTCTATCATACATCTTCTTTATGTTTAATATGCATTATTTCATAATTTTCTTCACTAACACCATTCAAGTTCCTCTCAATCTTTCCCTTCTCCTTTTATCACCCTCACAGAAATGATGAGGAGGACTTTATTCGTCCAAGTACTTCACCTTGGGGAGCTCTTGTATTATTCGTTAGGAAGAAGGATGGCTCGATGAGGTTATGCATCGACTATCGGCAATTGAACCAGCTTACTATCAAGAACAAATACCCATTACCGAGGATCGATGAATTATTCGATCAGATAGTGGGAGCACGTTATTTCTCTAAGATCGATCTTCGATCTGGATATCATCAATTGCGGATTAAGGAGGCTGATATTTATAAAAAGTAAAAACATGTGATAGCTCTATCCTTGTTTCTCCTCCTACCCACATTCAAAGATGAATCATGAACATGTGTTTTAGGCATGGAAGGAGATGAGCTTCTAGGAGACCAATGAGTTGAGTTGATTTTTGATTGTGATGTTTTTTCTTTTTCAAGAATAGCAATGACATTCTTCAACTCATGGATCTCATGCTTTAGAGATTGGATTTTATTTTCAGCCACTTCTTTGGCTTGTCCGCATGCAGTTTTTTTAACCTTCTCTTGTTCTAAATCACTCTTTAGTTGTTCATGCAATTTATTGAAGTTTACTTGGTCCTCTCGCATACATGAACTTTCTTCTTCAAACAGCTCAATTTTAGATACAAGAGTTTCATTTTCATTCTTCAATTTTTCAGTTTCAGATTTTAGTACATAGCAGTTTTCACATGGATTTCTAGCATGAACAAGATGTTCAATTTTCTTTTTCAACTGCTTATTTTCAGTTCTGAATTTTTTACATTTTTCATACAATGATTCATATGCAATTTGCCATTGATCACAAGTGAGCGACTCAGTTTCAGATTCTACCTCTTTTGCGTCATCTTCATTGGCCATGAAATAGAGATTCTGAACTAGCTCATCCAGTTCATCTTCATTTTCGGACTCTTCATCGTCCTCATCACTCCATGTGGCCACCATGGCCTTTGGTTTCTTGAACTTTCCCTTTTTGAACTTCCTCTTCAGATCGGGGCACTCACCCCGCATGTGTCCGGGTTTCTTGCACTCGTAGCAAATTACCTCTTCTTTCTTGCTGCTCTCCCCTTTGTTAGGACCTTGCCTTCTTGGTCCTTTTCTGAATTGACCACCAAACTTCCTTGTTGTTTTAACAAACTTTCTTGCTCTTCTGGTGATCATGGCAACCAGCTCTTCATCTTCTGTGTTGCCTATGGAATCATCCTCACTATCCTCTGAATCCTGTGGATTCACTTTCAAGGCCAAGGGTGTGACTGGCTTCTTCTTCTTGTGATCCTCTTCGCTCCTCTTGATGTTGATCTCATACGTCATCAGAGAGCCTATCAACTCGTCAAGTGTCATCTTGCTGAGATCCTTGGAGTCTTCGATTACAGTGGCCTTGGTGTGCCACTGTGGTGACAATGATCTCAAAACTTTTCTGACGAGCTCCTTGTTTGAGTATTCTTTACCAAGACCCTTCAATCCATTTGTAATTTCGAATAAAAAAATTGAGAAGGGTAAGATCGACTTATCCCATGAGAGACCCATTTCCACTAGATCCAGCCAGGTCCACAGTTTGCGACGCGCATGTCGGGTTTCGACAGTAGTGGCCCATCACGGACGGCCCGGAACGAATCGTCCTTGGATCTGTCAGCGCATAAAGGGCTTCATCCCAGGCGCAACGGCCGCCAAATGACCTTCCAGCGACCGAACGTTACCTCCCACGACATTGGCCTCAACTCCACTGAGGGCGAGCACGCCCCCCAAACATCAGAAGACTCGTCAGAGAACCATTCGATTCTTAAAGAACGGACACTCAACAAGAAACTCCCCACGCACGATCACGGGAGACGTTACTCCACGACTTACGCCTTTCCCCACGAAGGGGCTGGCTCTTGCCATCGGGACAACCCCCTATAAATGAGACTTTGGCGAACAGGCAGAGACACGGTGATTCTCATTAAGAAACGCACACTCAGCTCTAGTCAAGGGAAAAAGAGAATCTAACCTGCTGTCTAGAGAGAAAACCTCCGCCAAGTCCCGGCTGCCCTCCGAGCACCCTTATCACCCAGTGAGCACTCTCTGAACGCCAATGGCGGAGCCAGGGGGGACAAGGGGGGGCAATTGCTCCCCCTTGACCTGCGTAAATTTTTAGAGTTCTTTACATTTACCCCCACCCAAAGTTGGGTTTTTTGGGCCCATCCCGTCCATTTGGTGGGCCTGGATTCTACGATATGTTAAAAGGAGGGGCGGGGTGCATTATACCCCACCCCATCTTAAACTAATACCTAAAAAAGTGAATTGGTGGTGTGAACCTGGAAACAAGGAAACACAGGTTACGCAGCGGCGACAGGTTCTCGTCTTATGCGAACCTAGAAATTGGAAGTGCATCAGTCGCAGCTTACTTCTTGAAGGGAGAGAAAGAGAGAGAGAGTAAAAAAGGAAGAAGCAAGGGAGAATGATGGGAATCGAGTCCATGCACCCACATTTTATTTTTACATTTATGTACTTTTACTTTTATTTATGTCCTCGCATAAATGGGTGTGCAATTATAGGGCTTTAATAGCCAAAGTGTCATTCCCTAGGAGTCTTTGGGTTTGTTTGCAAAATAACCATTGGGGGTCCCATGAGCCACCTCACCCTCTTCCCATTGGTCCATGTCACCCTTGTGGGGCTGGTCAAACTTGCTTAGGTGGCATCTAGAAGTTCACCACATGATTTCTTCAACTTATCATTTTCAGTTTGCAGAGCAGAAATCTTATCATTCAATGTGGTGTCCTTCATAAGAGAGTTGAGTTTCTTCTTAAGATGTCTATTCTCTTTCCTAACATCATCAACTTTATCTACTAGATCACAATAAGCATCCTCCCAATCAGAGACAGTGTAATTTTTGAACCGAGAGGATACCTGATCAGACTCTTCTTCTTCTTCTTTCCCACTCCTGGCCATCAAACAGATAGGCTTTTCTTCATCTCTGTCACTTTCTGAAGTACAGCTCAGGGTTCCTTCGTCTTCATCACTCCAGGTACTCACCATGGCTTTCCCTTTCGCATGCTTCTTCTTTGATTTCTCCTTGAGCATTTGAAGGTCTAGATAGTCTGCCTTCATGTGACCAGCCTTCCTGCAGTTATAGTAGACATTAGTATGTAACTTCTTAGCAGGGTTAGATTTATACATGTTTTGCCTCCTGCTGCTGTAGTGCTTTCTGTCGAGGTTTCTTCCTTCTCTCCTGAGAAACCTTCTGAACTCTCTGATTATCATAGCAAGCTCATCTCCTTCGGGTTCTGATCCAGAGATGCTCTGATCGCTAGATGATCCATTATAACTGGATCAGTTTGATCGACTATCGTTGGCCTTCAGAGTAATAGGTTTCTTCTTCTTTTCTAGCTCTTTTGTCTTCGGCAGATTCATGTCATATGTCATTAATGAACCAATTAATTCATCCACCTTCGTATTCTGCAGATCTCTTGACTCCTCAACTATTGTTGCTTTGGTATGCCATATCGGAGTCAGAGATCGTAGAATCTTTCTTACAATCTCATAATCACTATAAATCTTCCCCAGACCTCTGAGAACGTTAGTGATTATAGTGAGACAGGCATACATTTCCCTGATGGTCTCACTAGGCTTCATCCGGAAAGCTTCATACTCAGAGACTAGCATATTCACCTTGGTCTCCCTCACCTGTGAAGTCACTTCGTAGATGACTTCGAGTTTATCCCACATCTCTTTTGCTGTGGTGCATGATGATATTCTGAAGAACTCTGTGGGGTGCAGGGTGCACTGTATAGCATTGCTAGCGCTCCAGTTGATAGTGGACTTCTTGATCTCTTCTTTTGTCCACAGATCCTCATTCTCGGACACATAGAATGGTCCTTTGCTGACCACCTTCCAGATCTTGAAATCCTTTGCCCCATTAGCTGAGCTAGAGGAAATTTTAGAAGAAGAAGAGCTGCCGTGGTATCATGAGATCGAACAATATTGTAGGGATAGGTCTTTTCCGGAGATGGCCAACGCTGAGCAGCGGAAGGCCATTAGAAGAGTCACCTCGAGGTATATAATCATTGCTGGAGAACTATACAAGAGAGCTCTTAATGGAGTTCTTATGAGGTGTCTAGATGACGATGAGGCATGAAAAGTCATAGAAGCAGCTCATACTAGTGAATGTAGAGGACATGTTAATGAACAGGCGTTGGCAAAAAGGATTCTTAGGCAAGGCTATTACTGGCCAACCTTAGAAGAAGATTGCTTCACCTATGTCCGTAGGTGTCTTCAATGTCAGCTTCACGCTGATAAAATTCATGCTCCTGCTTCTTCTCTCCACCCTTTGTCCCCACCTTGGCCATTCTCGATGTGGGCCTTTGATATCGTCGGACCACTAGGTGACCCAAATGCTCAGGTTAAATAGAAATCCTTTATCCTTACAGCAACCGAGTATTTCACCAAGTGGGCAGAAGCAGAAGCATATGCCGAGATCAAAGCTACCACTGTTTGCCGCTTCATCATGAAGAATATTATTTCGTAGTTCGGGATGCCAAGCGACATCGTCACGGACAACGGGCCGCAATTTGTCTCACAAGAACTCCAGGACCTCTGTAAAAAGTTTGGTATTTCATTGCATCATTCATCACCCTTTTACCCTCAAGGTAACGGCCAAGCCGAGGTCACTAATGAAACCCTTTTTAAAATCATCAAGAAAACATGCGAGCCACACCGCTATGCTGATTGGGTCGAACGGTTAACGGAAGCTCTATGGGCCTACCGCACCTCTTTCCGCACTCCCACGGGGTAGACCCCATTTGCTCTTACTTATGGGATGGAGGCGGTGCTCCCGTACGAAATTCTGATCCCTTCCCTAAGGGTACAGCTCGACAAGGAACTTAATCTCGACGAACGTCGAGAGGCATTACTCGTCCAGCTGGAACTCTTAGATGAGAAGAGGTTAAATGCAGCCAATCATGTCTTTGTTTATCAAAAACGTGTCTCGCGCCATTTTCAAAAGAAGGTAATTGAGCGAAAATTGGAAGTGGGTAACATGGTTTTGAAACGTAAGTTCATTCGAACAAGTGGTCCTAGGTCCAAGCTACAACCAAACTGGGAAGGGCCATTTATAGTAAAGGAAGTCTATCTGGGGAACACGTATCTTCTTGTAAATGCCGAGGGAGAGGAATTGTCACATGCATGGAATGGGCTGTATCTAAAACACTTCTACCCTTAATAAAATCTGGCTAATGACGGCTGGATGACGAGGCAACCTTTTCTCTTACCTTTGGGCATGATTCCGTGGCACAACCTATACACACACTACACGACATTCCCCTTGGCTAGGGCGTTCTCTTTCACGTGGGCATCATTTCTCCTTCGGCCATGCCTGGGAAGGGTGGTAGTCCTTTGCTCTCCTCTTCTCTACCTAGCATAGGGGCAAGGGGCTGACGGGCTAGATGACTGACCTGGGCATTCCCCAATACGGGAGCGGTCTCAAATAGGGGTAGTGCTTAAAAGAAAAATCAAGGAAAAGGAAGAAGAAAAAGAAAATCCCCCATGAAAAATGCCCCTGATCCTAGTAACCGGGCCTGCTTCTCCTGACAAGAGTTGAGATTCGCGTAAAACGGTGAAGGGTAGTGCAGCATCATGGGAGAAAATCATGATTTAAAGCACGACAAGAGGGAAAGTCCCCACCGATTATCTGACCGGGGCGTAAGCGTGCCAGCCAAAAGCCCCTAGTACAATACACCGACTCTTTGAGGGGTAATGCCCTCGGAAGAAGTTGGGTCCCCATACCCTGCGTCCATGCATTAGGCTCAGCCCCCAACCGTCTTCCGCTTTCCTCCTCAAGGATCAGAAACCTACCCTGGGTATGGCCCTTCGAGAAACACCGTTTTGTGAACTGAAGCCTCACCACAAAGCTGGCTAACCAGTAGGCCAAATAAGTTGTTAGATATGTAATAAAAGGTAGCTTCTGTGAGTTCCAGCCTTGTGTCAGTGCAGGCAAGTGACGAGGGTGAGGGGAAATATCTACTACGAACTCCCTGCACTCCTCCCAGGTGGTACCGAACTGCGTGAACTCCTCGTAGAAGCAGAAGGGGCCGCTATAGAAGTGACTCACCCATGCATTCAGGGTCACCCGTGGTGTGCGAGGAGTCCGGTCTTTGCCAACTCGGGATAAATCCCTCCAAGTCTTCATAAAAAATCTGAAGCAGTATGGCAGGGTGTACCGCCCGACGCCGTCAGTGGAGCTAAGGTGCAGGTCATCCAGTGATAGCTCCTCGTATGGCCTCCCGCAGATCGGAAGATCAGAAATCCTCTGGAAAGTCCAGAGGTCTAGAGAAGTCTCCCCCCCCCCCAGCTATGACAAAAGTGTTCCACCGACGGTTAAACCTCTCTACACAAGCCTGCAGCAGGCCTGTATGATAGGGGTAGGAATATAAGGCGGCCGTCACTGCATGACGGATCCCTACCTGTCCAACACCGACCGGTAGACAATCAGAACACCCAGAGCCATTCTGTCACGCCCCGGTGATAGCTATGAGACGGGATAACAGACCACTTCCCATACAGCTGGGAGTCTTCAATGACAAAACCCTCTCAATCATGCAGTCATGGACATACTCGTCCTGTGCGAAGCTCGCCCCAGTGGGTGTCAAGAAAAGACCGTCCACGACCTGATCCACGATCTTGTGCTGCCCATGCATATGCTAAGCTGCTGGAGATAGTGGTGCAGTCCGAATAGTAAGGCTCTCGTACCGTTGGAAAGAGCCCAGACTTTGCCGATCCGGGTATTGTCTCTGCCGGGTAAAACCCTCTGGGTAACTCGGATAAGTCAAAGAGCACAGCTCATGCATGTTGTCTCTCCCTGCCAATATCGCCCTCTCAAGGTGACGCCTCTCCTCAGGAAGTAAGGGATCATCGGCCTCCATGCCGATCGGTGCAAAACTCTAGAGGAAACCGTAGAGGTGATGGTCCAAGGGGTAGTGGCGTGGATAGCCCCCTGTGCGGTCCTACGTGCAAAGGCCGTCTCGTCTCGTGATCCGAGACACGTCTACAAGGCCCTCCGTCTCCCCAGCACTCTCAGTCGGGCCCTCAGCGACACACGAGTAGCCAAAGTCCAGCCGGCTGAAATGGTCATCATCAATGACACGGGGAGGGAAAGGCGGCATCCGCCGGTCGGTGCGCTCAACACGGCACTCGTCAACACCCTTGGCCCTTGACCTCCTCGGCCGACTCCTATCTCCGCTGCTGCGAGCCATGCTCAAAAGCACAGAGGGGAAGAAAATAGAAAAGAAGTGTCAGGCCAAACTATTTTGGGGCACCAATATAATTATTCAATGGAGTGCGGAAAAAAATGCAATGGCTATGAAAAAATTGCATAAGCCCAACAATGACCCATTTTCAAACACATACAATCCGGGTTGGAGAAATCATCCGAACTTCTCTTGGAAGCCCCAGCAAACCCAAAATTTTCAACCCAAGCCCCAACCTCAGGCCCATTTTCAAAACCAAACTTTCCACAGGGGCCAATTGTCACAACAGTTACCCAACCACCCTCAATTCCCCTATGGCCAGCCATCTTATGGCCAACCCTCATTTACTCAGCCCGCATATGGGCAATCTTCACATCCTCCTCCAATTTACCAACCACCTATCCAACCTCCGCCAGTGGCCCAGAATGATGATAGAATCAATCAATTGCAACAGCTCATTTTGGCCCAAAATCAATCCTTCCAAACCCAAATGGCTGAAATGAAGGCCCAGATTGGCCAACTTTTAGAAACCAATGTGAGGAGAGATCCGGGTCAACTTCCAAGTCAACCCATTCCCAACCCACGAAATTATCCTCCAGGTTTTCAGCAACAGCCCCTCCCACCTGCTCCTCAAGGGCAATTTCAACAAGGCCCAAATCCTCAAAAGGGCCCCCAATTTGAAAACGCCAAGGCCATCTCGGCATTAAGAAGTGGTAAGATTCTATCAGATCCTTATCAAACCCATGAATCCAATCAAGCTTCATCCAGTCAAGCCCAAGAAGAAGAAGAATCCATTACCATTCCCATAGTGGATAATGAGGGAGTCAATAAAGAAAAAGGGAAGGCAAGAACTGATGAATCTCCTGATACTTACCAGCCTAAGATTCCCTTCCCTAACGCCTTGGACGCTAGGAAAGAAAAGAAAAAGAAGAACAATCAAGCTCAGAATGAAGAATTGATGAAGTTGTTCAAACAAGTCCATATCAACATCCCTCTTCTAGATGCAATCCAACATGTTCCTGCATATGCCAAATTTCTCAAAGAAATGTGCACTCAAAAGAGGGAACCAAAGACAAATCAGAAAAGAATTCTATTGTCTGAGGATGTTAGTGCTGTCCTATTAAATCAACTCCCCCAGAAAATGAAAGATCCTGGCACCCCACTCATATCTTGTGTCATTGGGGGGGTCACCTTTGAAAATGCTCTGTTGGACCTAGGAGCAAGTGTCAATCTCCTCCCAACATCTGTGTACCAAAAATTTGGTATGGGAGAACTCAAATCAACCCCTGTCATTCTCCAATTGGCTGATAGATCTGTTAGAACACCTAAGGGGTTAATAAAAAAATCAGATTTTTTTAAAAACCTACGTGCTTCTCTCTCTCCACTCACTTTTCTCTCTCTCTTTCACTCTCTCTCGAAAACACACACGCGAACCCTCTCTCTCTCTATTTTTCCTTTCGTCCGTTCTGGGCCGTGCCGACCCTGGATCGAGGCACAGGAGGTGTCGTTGGGACCAGCTCGTCGAGAGGATCGCGCTGGTACCGTTCGTTTCGCGGATCGTCGATGTTTTGATCGGGGCGGGTCGTGAGACAACCCGACTTCCCGACGTCCATTCGCACGTATTTCGAGATTTTCGTCATGATCAAGATAGGGGGATGATTTTCTTACTGCACTAGGAACATTTGGACTGTACATGCATGATCATCGGTAGGCGTTTACCTCGATTTCAGTGCATGAGGTGATTTTAGGGTTTTTAGGCTTTTAATTACATTAATACTTGTTTAGGGATGGTATTTGTGCTTGTTTGGGGGTGGCGCAGTTATAAGTTTTTAACTATTCAACCACTCCCCCATTTTCTCTTTTGTATTCTCGTCGATCCGGCTTGACCGGAGGGGAGTTTGGGTACAAACTCGTCCTTCGGAGTTTTCAGGAAGCATAACGGACCTGTATAGGTGCGTTGTGCATTGCACGACGGACCTGGTGAGGGTCGCTATGCTATCGAAGTGTTAAATAGGTCGTTAGGTCGTGATGCATAGCAGACTGGAAGCAGACCGCCATGCATTGTATAGCGGACCTACATAGGTGCGTTATACTCTGTGGTTTTCTGAGAAGTTTTCTGTGGATTTCACATTCGGGTGACCTTAGCGGATGTTCCCCGGTGCGTTATCTTAGCATAGCGCGTTCGCTATGGCGCGTTATGGTTCGTGCGTTTTATGTAGAATGGCTGGAGAACATAACGCATACACTGAGGAGCGCCATGCAATGCATGACGGCCCCCAGGCGGTGCGTTATAGTCTACAACCCCAGGGATTTCCTGAGTTCGGGTAAGTATAACGGCCCCAGCCAGGCGCGTTATACTCTTTTAACGCCCCCTTCCTGGTCCGTTATACTCTGCAACCTGGGAAATGTTAAAATGCATAATCCTTGCTCCGTTTATGTTATAAATGCTATATTTTATGGTTCTTGGCTCGCTCTACAATCCCGATAGAGTGCTTGGACTTTCCAGGTGATGGAACCACTAGACGTAGCCCTAGACCTCGCGGAATAGACCCTTCCGCCGACGGGGCGTTAAACCGAATAAACCCTTCCGCCGACGGGGCGTTAAACCGAATAGACCCTTCCGCCGATGGGGCGTTAAACCGAATAGACCCTTCCGCCGACGGGGCGTTAAACCGAATTGACCCTTCCGCCGATGGGGCGTTAAACCGAAATAAACCCTTCCGCCGACGGGGCGTTAAACCGAAATAAACCCTTCCGCCGACGGGGCGTTAAACCGAACTAAACCCTTCCGCCGATGGGGCGTTAAACCAACAAGACATTCAGCCATCGGGGCTTCAAGCCGGCAACTACCCCATTGTCACCCCCCTTTTAGGCGACAGCTATTCAATTTTCGGCCTCCGAGCCAACAGCTTCCCAACAAAAGAATAGACCCTTCCACTTTGGCTCGGATCCCTTCCCGACCAGAGGATTAACACAAAGACCCTTCACCTTGGCTCGGATTCCCCCCCGACTTCGGCTCTTTGCAGCCCGCTCCCTGATATCAGCTCCTTGTAGCCTGCTTCCCGATATTGGCTCCCGCAGCCTGCTTCCTCCAACTTTGGCCCTTTGCGGGCTGCTTACCCAATCTCAGCTCTCATGGCCTGCTTTCCCAAAATTCTGGCTCTCGTAGCCTGCTTCAAGAATTTCGGCTCTCGCAGCCCGCTCCCTAATGTTGGCTCTCACAGCCCGCTTTCCAGCTTTGGCTCTTGGCAGCCCGCTTCCCAACCTTTGGCCCTCACAGCTACTTTCCAACTTCGGCCCTCGCGGCTTGCACCCCCAATGTCTCTTTGACTTTTTGTAGCCCGCTTCCCGATTTTGGCTCTTGTAGCCTACTTCCCAACTTCGGCTCTTTGCGGCCTACCTCTCAACCTCGGCTTGTAGCCCGCTCCCCCAATATTTTGGCTCTTGCAGCATGCTTCCCAGCTTCGGCTCTTTGCAGCCCACCTCCCAACTTTGGCTCTCATAGCCTACTCCCCAACTTTTGGCCTTTGTGGCCTATTTTCTCCACTTCGGCTCTCGCAGCCCACTCCCTTAATGTCACTTGGCTTCTATAGCCTGCTTCCCTAATACCTTTACTACCACTACACCTATACATAACAACAATATTTTTCTTACGCGTAAAAAGGAATACAAAAAGTAAACAAATGAAAAATATAAAAGGGGGAAAATAAAACAAAAAAACATATAAAAATATAATAATAATAATAATAACTGGAGCTGCTATATCCTTGAGGTTGTCCATCTTGTACCTCTTAATCAAATCCCTCGTATACTTGGACTGAGAGAAGAAGATTGACATTGGTTTCAGGAGTTCAGCCACATGTTTATGGTTATGAGAAGAATCCATGAACTTCCCCAGTAAATTTAACAGACCTCATAAAGCGGTTATGGCTTGACCTGGACAATTTTTAAGGCAAGGCAAATCAGTGAAGTCCCTCTTTGCACTCACAAACAAATCAGGAAATTCTGATTACAACCATTCTTTCACAAGTTTGCTCTCTTTCTCCCTTCTTTTTCTGAAACTCCACAAAAATGCAATAGTGTATATTCTTGTGATCATGCAAGATTGTCATACCATCAAGCTAGCCATTGCACCAATACAAACTCTACACACACATTTATTCTTTTTCTTCCTTTTGTTTTATTAGAGCGGATAGAAACAAATTGGGGTAAGGGTCGACTCCCTCATGTGGAATGGTCGACCCCTGCACCCAGACAGTAGATGGAATGCAGAGAAGGGGGTGACCCCCATGACCATAATGTTGTTTTTAAAAAAACATACAATGGAAATGCAGTTATGCAAGTGCAATTATGTTTTCAAAGAGGGTATTAACTACTAAATTTTCAGTTCACAATGGATTCCCTAGATTAGTCATATGTCCATCTGCTTTTTTTTTGCTGCCACCAGAGTTCTAATCCCCATCCGCCATTTCTTTAACTAGGGGGAATGATTTAAAGTATGCAAGTTATTCAAGGGTGGATGCGTGCAAGATTCCTGTGGAAATCATGCATAATGAGATGGGCAATTAATGGTCTGAGGGACTCTAAAAGAGGCAGATGCACATGATATGCAGAATGTTGGGATCGGTGCTACGAATTTAGGGGGGTGAATGAATTTCCCTTTAAAATTTTATGTCAAAATGAAATCTACTGCAGATCAATCAACGGAAACGAGCCTAGCATGCATCTAATCGTTGACAAAAATAAAGACAAGCAAACCACAGATTGGCACAAGATGTTTTAGGTGATTCTGTCCTCCAGACCTACGTCCACCCCACACTCAACCCAGACTGTGGCTTACTGCTGCGTAGCACAGCTTGCGTCCGCTGGGCCTCACAGCTTACCTACAAACCGCTGACTAACAGCTTGCGCTGGGCGTTACAGCTTAGCCATCCAGAGACTCAGCTCTGCACCGCTGGGTCCTCTCCCAGCCAAAGTGATGCCTGCATGTCCCGTGTAGTGCTGCGCGTCCGGTATCGTCTCTCGGCTGCGTCCCGCTGGTCTCGAGCCCTGGTGTCCTCACCAATGGGTGCACAAAGAAGCCAGCCCGGTAGTGGAACGGCTTCAAGAAATCATTGATGGACTAAATGAATATGAACAGCTCGAGATCTGACCCGTCCAACTGGGCGAATACATCCCTTGGGAACAACTTGAGTCCTTGAAATTAGTAGTAGAGGTTGAAGCTGAAGTTGAAGCTGAAGAACCTGGCATATGGGATGAACCTCCAAGGGAGCAACCATCGATTGTGAAGAAAAATAGGAAGAAATCCAAGAACAAAAGAAAAGGCCTTGCCATATCTTGCAATACCCTTGCGGCCCTGTTTGAAACAGTCTGAATCTCTGAAGAAGAGGATGAAGAGATATGCCTCGCATCAATGGAGGCAAACCAAGCTGAAGCCTCCACCTCCTAGCATGCTAGTAGGTTTGGAAGAAAATGGGGGCATTCCCCCTTGGCTAACCACAACATCATGTTACGTGGTGAGCAACTATACCAGGTTCCCCAGCCTGAAGTCAAAGATGCAGAAATTCCTCCTCCACCAGGGCTTTACCCTGAGCATGCAACCAACAAGGAGGTCCCCTCCTTTGCCAAATTTTGGTTCTCTCGGGAGGGCAAGCGGCCATACCTGCAACCACAATGGAGGGCCAAGGTTGCTCCCACCTTACCCTCAATACTCTCTCCTCCAGCAAATAAATACCATGCGGACTTTCTAAGCTTTGCCGAATTTATACAAGGGAAGGAGCCATCTGAGTCGGCACAGCAAGTTCAGGTGGCATCGGAAGAAAAAGATGAACCGCCTCCCGGGCCAACTCCTCAAGAACACTAAGAGGGCAGGCATAAGAGGTCTGAAGAACTGAGGTTGACCAATGTCAGAACCACCAGCAAAATTGATGGGGACATCCCCCAGCCACACCATCTTTTTCGGGACTCCGGTTGCTCGCCATTGGCGCATCATCATCCCCGTCACTTAATTTTGAGTCGTAGCATGAAATTTTCATTTTATTTGAGTCATGTACGTGTAATCTTTCTTTATTTGAGTCAGTTAATAGGTTGATGGGTCAGTTTGTTAGTCAATTGGGCCCAACTAGTGGGCTAGGCCCATGGGCACCCCCCTTGGGATAGTCTGGTCAACCCTTTTACTATAACTTCACAATTAGAATAATGGTCTGAGATTTCGGATTCATTTCTGAGAGGGGTTGCAATTACTAGGTCTATCCACTCTGGTTCCATAGGTAATGCATCAGCAAACTTCTTGGAAACAAAAGAATGCGATGCACCGGTATCAAATAAGACGTGTGCAGACATGGAACAAATCCTTAGTGTAGCTTCCACTAGTCCGCCTTCATCTTGTTCTAGCTCCTGAAGAGCTTGGAGACGTACTTGTTTCTTCACCGGGTGCTTCTCACCTTCGGCTTGATCATTTAGTAATGGACAGTCGGGAATCCAGTGATCATGGCTCCCACAACGGAGACAAGTTCCTAGTCTCCTCCAGCATTCTTAGGCCCTACGATCGGCCTTGTCATAGTGCTTACAGACCTCCTTGGAAGGAGTAGTAGTAAGGGAAAAAGGTTTATTATTCTTCTTATGCTTCTTCTCTTGGGAAGAATCTCCTCTGTTGCTAGACCTCTTCTTCTTGAAGGTCGGCTTATACGTGCCGGAGATAGTAACATGCTCCTTCTTATCCTTTCCATAGATCCTGTCAGATAGCTCCGTGGCATCTTCTAATAGCTGGGCTCTTCGCACCATCTTCAAATAGACTTGAATGTCCATCGGTGCTAGTTGGGTTATATATTGGGGTTGAAGCCTGTTATGGAATCTTCTCACCTTCATCTTCTCGATGCATACCAAGTGCGGTGCGTACCTTGATAATCTAGAGAATTGGGCCTTATACTCGGCCGTTAATAGAGTTCTTTGTTTGAGGGTGGCGAATTCAGTGACCTTGTTCTCTTGTACACGGTTGGAAAAATACTTGTTCTTAAAATGCTCAACAAATTCTGCCCATGTAACATGATCTTGTGCTATTGTAGCTTCTACGGACTCCCATAAGAAACGGGCGTCCCTCTCCAATTGGAATGTTGTTAGTAAGACCCTCTCTTCATCCGTGCATTACATGACATGAAATATGCGTTCAATCTCCCTAATCCAGTGCTCGGCGTCATCAGGATCGGTGGAGCCAATGAACTTGGGAGGGTTCATATTACGAAAACTTCGGTGGAGATCCCCGGGTCCATGATGTCACGCCCCGATGCGGAATCTCGGGACGTACGGTTAGGGGCACGCGAGCAAGTAATTAATAATATTCCGAACCATTGCAAAACATTGCACAAAAGGTTGGAAAAGTGCAATTTTATGTTTGATCCACATTGAGTCTGTGTACAAGCTAAGTTTGAGGATCGCATAGTTTTTGCATGTATTCATCAGGTCGGTGCAACTCTTGTCGTTGCACATGACCAAGTCATTTCATTCATCAGGTGACTCAGTGCAATCCTTGTCTTGCACGTGACTGAGCCTTTGTAATGTCATTCCATGCACTAACTAAGTCGGTGCAATCGTCTCGGCCGCATTCTATCATGTTCGTGCAAGCTGATGTATAGACTTATTGAGTTGGTGCAAAGGTTGTCATTGCACGATAGGTTACGTCAGTGCATTGATCTGTTCGCGTGTTTGAGTCCGCGCTCTTGTTGATACTAGGTCGATGCAAGATTACTCTTAGCAATATTGAGTCAATGCACTTTCCTATCTTGTCTTTCTTTAAGTGAGTGCATATTCATCTTAAGCTACTAAAGGTCTGTGCATCACTTAGCTCCGCATCTGCTAGAGTCTGTGCAAGAGAATTTCTGGCACGATTGAGTCTGTGCATTCTTTATGGATTGCACGTTTGCTGTAAATGTAATCTTTGCATCTCGCACACACACATAGTCCATGCAACATTTGCTGTGTGTATAACTTGACTCTGTGCATATGTGATCTCATGCTGCGTTGAGTCTGTGCATATCAGGCTTATTGCTTTAGTAACTTCGTGCAATCTCGTTACTTCCTGTCTTGTGTTTAACTGTCATAAGACTGACTTCAAGTCTGGTACGTTGCCAGGATGTTTGCTCGAGGATACTAAGAAGGGCACGTGATCTGAAGAAAAAGGGGGGAATGATGATCATGCCACGTGGAAGGCTACAGTGCTCAGATTCTGACACATGGCCAAGATTTTCCTGAAGCTTCTTGGCGGGAGTATTCCCTCCACACGCCTAGGGCGTAAGCTCATGGGTCCCAGACTGAAGATATATATACCCTGCTTCTGCAACAAACAAATATAACAATAGAAGATGATTGAATATCTGAATAAGAGCAGATTGAAAAAGAGAAGAGAGATAGCAGAGTAGATAAAAAGGAAAGAAGAAGAGAGCTCAGAGAGAAGCTTCCGCAGTGTTTTGTTGCAGATCTGGCTTTGTAGTGTTCTCTGGATCAGATCCGAAACACTTTGCTCCTGCGTAAGCATTTCAGTTTAGATTTATCGACAGCTTTCTGTTGCTGGATTTGGGTTCTTTGTTTGCTAATACTCCACTGACTGGTCCAGGAAGGCTCCAGAATTTTTGGGGAGCAGCCCGCTGTCGTGGCTGGTCGTGGCTGGCTCCGGAACTGTGCTGCTCTGCTTGGACTAGGACTGCTCAGAAGTCATAGCAGCAAGAAGTCGATGCCGTCACGAGCACTCCCAAAGTTGAATTGGTGCAGGATCAAAACAGTCGTATCCGTGGCTGAGTCCCCTTCGATCTCCAACCATGGAGGACACCAGAGGAGGTTGGGGCAGAGAGATATGCCCAGAAGAGTGGGAGGGGGTTTGGACAGATCCTGACTGACCTGATCTGCTACCTTGGGGTAGAAAAATTAGAACGGGCTCCTCCGAGCTCCAATCGGCACCTCGCTTGTTATGTTGGACAGATGACTAGTGGGGCTCCACTCTGGATAAGTGGCGTGCCAAGGAGAGCCGCGGTGTGGTCGCTGGAGCCTCTGTAAGCTGCCTCAGGTAGTAGGCCGGTCTGGTTCTGTGCAGTCTGGGGAGAACAATTCTCAAGAAGGCGGTGCCGTCACGTTCAGTCCCAGTATCGGAATGGTGCGATACCAAAACAGACGCGTCCGTGGATGAGTCATCTTCGATCCACAACTAGGAAGGATACCATGGGAGGTCAGGGCAGAGAGATAGAGAATGTAGAATGGAGGGGTGTCTGCTCTGCTCCTGAATGGACTAACCTGCGCACGCGGGGTAGAAAAATTGGAATGGACAGCTCCGGACTCCAAATGATGCTCCGCCAGTTGCGTTGGACAGACGACTGGTAGAGGAACGTCGTGGCCAAATGGCGCATCATGTGGAGTTGGGGTGTGGATGAAACAGCTTCTGCACCAGGGCTCTGGTCTTCCCTCGGATGTCGGATGCGTGATCTGACAAGAACGGACCTCCAGGACAGCCCTGAACTCGGATGAAGGTGGGATCACCTCGACGTCGAAGCTAACTGGGAGAGCTTTCCGTTGATGTATGGTACACCTCCTGAAGTCACCGAATGACCCCGGGGGAGACTCTGCAAGTCGGGCTTCTGCTGCTGCCTGTGAACTGGGCAGGGTATAGTGGTGGAAGGGGGGATAGTGGGGAGATGAGGAGAGGGGAATGGGGTGGGAATGAGTTGGGACGCCCCCTGATGGTTGGGGGGGTCAATGGGGGGTCTAACCAGGCTATGGGAGGTGGAGAATGGGGCTGGGAGATGGAGGGGGTTGTTATGTGCTCGGACATCAAAAGGACATACACTGACTCTGCAACAGTGTATGCTCCAACTTCGATGAACAGCGAACAAAAAGTGCACGGGCTTTATTGCAGACAAAACGTGCGAGGCTAAAGATGTGCACGGGGTTCAGGTGCATATATGAAAAGATGCACGGACTTGATGTCCTGCTTGAAAGGAAAAGATGCACGGACTCCTGTTCTGCCTAAGGAAAATGTGCATGGGGTTTAAACCAGAGGTAAAGCATGCACAGACTTCACCATGCTCAGACCTTAAACGGATGTGCTCAGACTTGGCGCAATGAGCATGGACTTGTTGGTTAACAGAAAAGTCTACATGGGGTTTGACAAGCACAGACACTGTGAAGGAGTGCAATGACTTTATGAGATCGTGCAAGGACTTTGATAATCAGTAAGAAACTTGCACGAGATTTAATGTGCACAGACATGAGATGCTCAAGGTTAGGCTCAACACAAAGTGCACGGACTTTGACTCTTCTACAATGCATGCAAAGATGAGATATGCAAGGACTTAATAAATCATGCAACCCAATCAGCAAACAGTCTAAGTCCAAGATGTGCACGGGGTTTGATGTGCACAGACATCAAAACAAAGTGCACGGACTTAGTGTTAGAAACAAAATATGCACGGGGTTAGGCTTCCACGGACCGTGTGAAGGCATGCACTAACTTCATGTTAAAAACCAAACCTGCATGGGGTTTGGCCTCCACGGACTACGTGAAAGCATGCACGGACTAGCTAAAGGCATGACTGTTTATGCACGGGGTTTGGATGAAACTCATTTAGCAAAATGTCTAAGTCTAAAATATGCACGGACCTTATACGTGCATGGACTTATGTGAAGACACTGTACATGCATGGACTTTATAAAAGTGTGCACGGACTCATGTTCTTGGCCAAGGCCAAATCATGCATGGACTTTGCAATGCACGGAATTAGATGGAGTCATTGTACATGCACGGACTTAGTGTTAGACATGCACAAACTATTTGAGTTTATCCCTTGACCTAATATGAAGCACTTTGAAGACTCTGCACGGACTTAAGACATGCATGAAACATGCACAGACTTTAGTTCGTGCCTTAGATAGATGTGCATGGACTCTAAGTCACAAGGTCATGCAAGATGTGCACTGACCATGCACGGACTTTCTGAAGGGAAGCTCTGACTCTACACTGTGGTACCCTGCATCAAATGCTTTAGATCTTGTTTCATATACTGATGCTGATTATGCTGGCTGCAAACTAGATAGGAAGAGCACTAGTGGACATTGCCAGTTCTTAGGTGGGTGTCTGGTTTCTTGGGGTTCCAAGAAGCAGCACTCTGTGGCCCTCTCCACTGTGGAAGCTGAATACATAGCTATAGGGAGCTGTGGTACACAGGTGATCTGGATAAAAAATTAGCTTCAGGACTACCAAGTACACATAGACTGCACACCCATCTACTGTGATAATACTATTGCCATCAATCTTGCAACGAATCCTGTCTTGCATTCATGAACTAAACACATAGAAATCAGACATCACTTTATTAGAGATGAGGTTTCCAAAGGTTCTTTTGAATTGATCCATGTTGGCACTGCAAATCAGATAGCTGATATTTTCACTAAGTCACTGGATAATGACAAATTCACAACATTGAGGAGAGAGTTAGGCATTTTTAAATCTTCTTGAACTCTAAACTCCATGAATAAAATGCTTCTATGTTTCTGTGTCAGCATTAGCACACAACTGCACTAGGCATTTATCATACTTCAATAAAAATGATTTGCATGAGTTGTGTCTGCATACTAGTTCATAATGTGAGGGGGAGTTTTGTCTCTGTGGGAGCTAATAAGTTGAGGGGTTTGATTAGTTGCATATTGCATTTGACATGCGTGAATATCAGATCACACTATGAGGGGGAGTTATCCAAGAGAAAGAGTTTCTGCATTAGATGTCCTCGCATAGAAGTGCATGTCAGGTAGAGCATCTCCAGTGGGTCTGTCTGTGAAGATTATTGACTGATTCAAAAGAACTAGAGAGATTTTTGTAGTTGCTGCTTCTCTTGAAAGAATTCATACAGCTCATTCACAGAGAGTAGAACCTCATTCACTTCTTAAACCTTAAGTCTGAGCAACTAATGTCTTGCTAGAATCTTCCATCTAATAAATTAGCAGAGACTTAGATAAAGTGTCAGAAGTATATCTCCTTATATATTTCATGATCATGGATCAAGCTAAACTCATATGTCATGAAATCTGCTAAAAACTTGAAACCTAGACTTTAGGGAACAAATTCTTTCAGAATCAGTGCTTCTGATATTGTCTTCAAACATTCCATATTAAAATTTAAGGGGATAAGAATACTCAGAGCAATGGTCTGATTACTGAGAAACTAGGTGAAGTACCTTCCACCAGCTGCAATGCCTCAACCTCTGCCCTGGTCATGTGAGTCACTCTGCCTCGGGACCTCTGCCTCCTTACAGTAGCTGACCGGGACAAGTGAGGAAACTGGTCCTATCGCTGGTACTGCTGCGACTGTGCTGGCACATGCTGGGGCTGAAACTGCTGTTGCGGAATCCCGAACGGTTGACTCAGCCTCTGCGGGCAGTCTCGCGCCATGTGCCCTGGCTGGTCACACCTGAAGTAAACCACGGGCGCTGAACACGGCCTGCCTGGATGAGAACCACCGCATCTGGGACTCCCATCCCGGCCACCACTCACCGAACTCCGACGCTGTAATGTCGTCGGCTGCTGAACACTGCCAGTGGACTCCTGCTGCGTCTGCCCTTTACGACTTCGGCGCTTCCCGCCAAAGCCCGCCTCCCTGAATAGCTTCCTGAGCCTCTAGCTAAAGGATGATGACTCTGGCACGGGAGCAACCGACTACGTCGTCATGGAACCACCTGTTGAGAGCTGGACAGTACTCTGCTGCTGAACCGCAGACAGCTGACCAAAACTCGCCTGAACCTGACCAGCACTGCCCTGCCCTCGGACCTTCTGCAAATCTCTCTCCAACGCTGACGCTGCCTTGCAGACTGCATCCAAAGTGCTCAATCCTGACGCAAGAAGATGGTGCCTCAGCTCGACCCTCAAACCACTGATGAACTTTTCACTTCCCCATCTGCCATGATGTGCGACGCATAGCGGCCCAACTCAACAAACCTGTCATGATACTGCATCACTGACATGTCGCCTTGGGTCAACTCCATGAACTCGCGCAGCCTCTGCATCCTGACGAAGGACGGACAAAAGGCATGCTCAAATGTCCCGACGAACTCCTGCCATGTGATCTGCCGCAGGGGACGGGACTGGAACACCCCCTCCCACTCAGATGTCCACCAAGTACGGGCCGCTCCCTGAAGATGATGCGTGGCCAACACCACCTGATCCTCCTCAGCACACTCTATCGCGCTGAAGATCCGCTGCAAGTCACCCAGCCACTCTCTAGCCACCTCTGGATCTGGCTGCCCTCCAAAGGAAGGCGGCTGGAACTGCAGAAACTCCTTCAACACCCGACCGGGACCACCTCGTGAAGACGAACCCTCACCGGCATCTCCTCTCTGCTGCTGGTCCACCTGCTGCCGCTGCCGGAAAACATAATCGAACATTACTGAATCATCGAGGACATGAGACGGGTCAGATACATACTTCCTCAACTGGGATACATGGAATACATCGTGAATAGTTTGAATAGCCGCTGGTAACTGAAGGCGATGAGCTGCCTGGCCTATACACTCCACAATAGGAAAATGGCCAACGTACCGTGGGCTAAGCTTACCATGTTTCCCAAATCTTGAAACACCTTTCATCAAAGATAGTTTAACAAACACCTGATCTCTGGGCTCAAATTGGAGTGGACGTCTGCGTCGATCTGCATAACTTTTCTTTCGACTTTGAACTGTCAACAACTTTTGTCTAATCAGACGAACCACATCAGCACATTGTTGTACCATGTCTAGTCCTGTCAAGAGTCGATCACCGGCATCAAGCCAGTTCAGTGGAGTACGACAAGGATGACCATACAATGCTTCATACGGAGCCATGCTGATGTTGGAGTGAAAGCTATTATTGTAAGCAAATTCCACTAGTGACAAGTGTTGACTCCACGAACCCTACCAGTCAAGGCAACACGATCTCAACATATCTTCTAAGGTCTGAATAGTTCTTTCTGACTGACCATCGGACTGACGGTGATACGCTGAAGAAAAAACAAGCTCAGTGCCTAAAGCTTTTTGGAAACTATGCTAGAAGCCAGAAGTGAAACGTGGGTCACGATCTAACACTAGTGAAACTTGAATACCATGCAGTGGCATGATCTTCTCAATGTACAACTCGGCCAACTTCTGCACATTCCAAGAAATCTTAATCGGCAATAATCTAGCTATTTTAGTCAACCTGTCAACAAGCAACCAGATCGCATCAAAGCCTTGTGAAGTCTGAGGCAAACCCACAATATAATCAGTTGCAATATGATCCCATTTTCACATTGAAATTTCTAACGGTTGGAGCAGTCCACCTGGTTTCTGATGTTCAGCCTTAACTTGCTGACAAGTCAAACAACGAGCAACAAAGGCTACCACATCCTTCTTCATACCTGGCCACCAAAACTGCTGCTTCAGATTCTGATACATCTTGGTGGTACCTGGGTGAATTACAAACCGGGATCCATGGGCTTCACTCAGAATTACATTTCTCAACACGCTAACAGCTAGAATATATAATCTATCATGGAAACTGATGACCAGCTCATCATCGAACTCGATGTCATGCATCATCACAACACGTGACAAGTCAGGATCAGCCTGCTGAGCTTCTTGCCCCTGGGGGGCACCGTAATTTTGTTGGGGCCGTCACTCCTTGTAAACAAGCACCAGTGTCTTCTCCTTACGCCTCCGGCCTAGGGGAGACTCTGTCAAAATTTTGTTAAAATTAATCGACGTTTCATTTATTTCATTTCAGCGTAGCCTTTTCTAGTTTTCTTCCTTTCTCGTCTTCGTCTTCTTTATTTGCCTATGATTCGCTTTAATTTTGAAGCTTTTGTACCTTGTAGACAAATGGCTGCCCCAAGTGGGTCTTCTGCCTCGACTACTGCCTCCAGTGCCAAGTCTACTCCGTCCCTGGCCATCCCTACTGTTACATGGCATAGTGTGGATGACCTCGACTGGGAACATGCTGAAGTGGCAAAATTGGCTAAGTCGTCAGATTCTGAGACTGACACTATGGACTTCAGCCGAGTTGCACTGACCGATGGAGGTTTCACATTCGACCGGGCTGGTGACTACCGGAAGGATTATCCGAAGGACAAGCACCACTACTATTTCCTGACGCACTTCCACTCCGGGGATCGACGGGACCTCAAGGCTATGCCAGGGGCTCAGCGGGCCATTTTGTAATCCCGGGATAGCCTATTGTACAGTGCCCACCAGAGTGTGTCGATGTATCTGGTGGGAGAGGCAAGGGAGTGGAAGCCCATGTTAGGGCTGGAAGGACTATTGCCCGTGGAGGATAAGCTAGTCCGGGCACCCGAGTTCACCCCTGCCCGCTGGGACAATGCCGCCGGGAGGACTTAGAAAGAACAACCCCGCTTTGGCTTATTTTTGGCTCCGTTGAAGTGGGGGTATCAGGAAGAGCCTTATATCTTGGATTGCTGGGCGATCTGCTTCAAGCATGAGCTGGCCCTGTGCTGGTTTGCAGAACTGAAAGTCCAAGATGCTCACATCTTCCTGGAAGGGGCGGTTGGTGAAGACACCAGAGCCAGTCGTCGATATCAGACGCGTAACATGACTCGAGCTACGCCGACCTCCTTGTGGCTGGGTGATAACATAGAGTCCCCACCTGGGTATTGAGTTCCTTTATGTTTATTACGAGTGTATTGGTGTGTATTTGAGTATTTACGAGTGTAATGGGTCAAGCTTGTAATATGAGCTACACTTCATGTAAGGGGTCTAATTTCTACATTGGGCCTCAAGACCATTAGGAGCCCAATTGGGCCTTCTAGAAGACTTGGACCATTAGACCAAGGAGACCCCACTCACTCTCTCTCTCCCGTTCACTCTCTCTCTCTCTCTCAAAACCTCTCTCACTCTCTCTCTCTCCCACGTTTCCCTCTCTTTCTCTCTCCTTCCCGATTTGTCCATTTCAGGGCCGGACCGCGACGCAGAGGGTACCATTGGAACCAGTGCGACGAGAGGAACGCGTTGGCGCCCTCCATCGCATAGTTCGAGGGACGGTGGAGCGAGACGGAGTGAGTAGGGCGCGGTTCCCACTTCGCCCGCATGCAGCCGAATCGCTGATTTCGGGACGAACGAGGTAGGGGGATGGATTCACCTCCTCGTTAGGAACACATCCATACCACATGCACGCCCATTCACGGCCGTTTGGCCTAGTTATGTCCATTTTTAGATTTTTTCCTAAAATATGTTAAATTATGATTTTAATCATTTATAGGTATTATAAATGTGTTTTCTAGCTTCTGTGGGCTTGTATGAATGCGGGGCATGGCAGGTTTTATGTTTTTTCAGGTTTTGTAAGTGAACCCGTCGATTTCCATCGACCGGGGAACGGCTCAGTTTCAAACCGTGCCCGTTCGTCGCCCAGCTCGCATGGCGGTCGCACCAGAGACCGTCATGAGCTTAACGCATCGCGTCTGGCGCGTTATAGTCGCATGACGGACCACCATCGGTCCGTTATGCTCGTATATTACATAGGTAGGCCGTTAGTATAACGCCCCATCGCGTGACCGTTATGGTCAGGGGTTTCCTGTGGATTTTCCACGTTCGAGTGACTTTAACGCACCCCGAGTAGAACGCCATGGTTTCTAAGGAGTTAAACTTCACAAAAATCGTTCGGGTAGTCATAGCGGACCATTGGAGGTGCGCCATGCTCACATAACGCACCCACACTGACCCGCCATGTCCGCTGAGTTAGGGAATCTAGGCGATGAGAATGACGGACCAAGGGAGGCGCGCCATGTCGGCATAACGTATCCCATCTGATCCGTTATTGCCTATGACGGTCCAGAACTGATCCGTTATGTACCATAACGGGGCAGCTCTGACCCGTTATGCTCTCTGCTATCCCAAGAGTAATGAACTGTTCTTCTAATGTACTTTCCGCCCAGTTTAAGTTATTTAATGAATAAAAATGTATCTTTTAGTCCCAGTAGAGTTACTTTCTCTTTCCTCGTGATGGAGCCACTAGTCGTAGCCCAGCGACCTTAGTGTCGGCCCACCGACCGTCGAAGGGTTCGATTCGCAACCATGAAGCTGACCGGGCAGGCCCAAACTTATTGGAAGAATGTGGAGAGCCTACTATTTCAGCACATGGAGCCCCTGATTCATACATGGGCCGAGATGAAGGAAAAGCTTTGGCTAAAATACCTTCCTGCCATATATCGACAGCGACTCATCGATAGGTGGTAGAATCTCAGCCAGGGAGATCGATCCGTCTCTGAGTACATCGCCAAGTTTGATGAGTATTTCCTACGATGCGGTGTCACGGAGGAGAGTGTCATGCCAATTTCCCGCTTTCGTCGTGGTTTGCGGCCACACTTCGGTATGAACTTTTTCACCGTAAAATTTATACTTTAGAGGAGGCATATCAGGTTGCTCTCGATCTAGAACAGTTCGAGGCCGAGTTTGAGCCTACACAGTGAGTGGGACCCTTCCCACACCGTGGGGTTGAGCCTCACGGGCCCACATCAGCGAGCCCCTATGTCTAGGCCTCCGGATCCCACCCGTCAGAAGCTACACACTCTAAAGCATCACCCTCCCTACCCTAGGGACCTACCTCTACCTCTACCATCAGCACCCATTGCCCGCCCAACGGCACCCCTTGTTCATCCACCGGCACCCATTGCCCGTCCGCCGGCACCCATCGCCTGTCCACCGGCACCCCCTCCTCCACTTTTGTTGCCTACACCCACTGTCCATCGAGAGGACAAGGGAAAGGGTCCTCTTGTTGAGCCTAGTGGGTCCCGACAATGGTGTTTTACCTGTCAAGGATTTGGCCACTATGCGGCCCAATGTCCCACCTGCTCATCACTCATCCTTGGGGACACACAGGACGGAGAAGCCTCGGGACTGGTGACTGTTAGCTATGTGGCAGATCCAGACTTAGCGGAGGAATTCCTTCAGGCAGAAGTGACTGCCCTGGGAGAATCTTCAGACCTCCTCGATGCCCATTTTCCATTCAGGATCGCCATTGCATTAGGTATGCGTCAAGAGTCGTGTGTGTGTGTTTGTCTTGATTTTTTTAGTCACTCTTGTTGAGTGTTGTCGATTGCATGATAAGTCAGCATAAGTTGAGTCGAGTCGTTTCATGCAAGCTCAAGTACCCGTCTCTTTCGAGTATGAGGCCAATTGGATCATATGCACATGTTGTAGGCCTGCTAGCAGACTATGGGTTCAGCTCCTCCTCAGTGTATCGGGTCTAGTCACCTCAGTGGAGAAGAAAAGAATCACGAAAATGGGGGAAGGAGAAGGGATGGAGGAAGTGTTGGGGTGAGCCGGGGTGACTACTCCCTGCTCCCCCGACACTCCCTGCTGCATGCTATCGCTCTCCCGCTCCCTCTCTCTTACTCTCTCTCTCTTGGTGGTCGTCCGGGGGAAGGGGCTTCACGGCGGAGCTCCCTCCTTCTTCTTCCCTTCTTCTTCTTCTTCTTCTCCTGTGGAGTGCTTCGGTCTCACCGCTTTCTCTTCTCTGTGCGTCTCTCTCTCTTCTGTCTAAGTCTCTGTCTCCCTGTTTGTTCGTCGGAGGAGACGGCCCTTTATACTCCCGGTGGCGGGAGCCTTCGAACGCGAATGGCGGACGCGGGAGCATGATGGCATTAACGAGGATTTGACTTGGGCGTCCTTGGTGGTAGGAGGTAGGCAACGTGCCTTCATCCCCAGTCGACACCTCAGCTAACCCGTTGCGCGCCAAGAATCCGTAGGGGATGGCGTGAGATCTCTTCTGCCGGATGCACCCCTGGAGGGAGGTCACGGTATGCCGCTGAAGGAGCTTGCCCCCCGAGCATGCTGATGGAGAGACCACGGGCTGGTGTGCCGTTGGAAGGGCCCCTGCAGATGTGCCAGTGAAGGCGCCATGGTGGGTGTGCCAGAGAAGACGCCATGGGGAGTGTGCCGGTGAAGGCTTCAGGAGTGTGTTGGCGAAGACCCACGCAGGGCGTGCCGGGGAAGAGCTGCAAGAGCATGCCGGCGAAGACCCACACAGGGCGTGCCGGGCAAGAGCTATAGGAGTGTGCCGGTGAAGACCCACGCATGGCGTGTCGGGGAAGAGCTGCAGGAGTGTGCCCCAGAGCGGGAGGTTGGGGGTGTGCTGCTGAGGGCACCCCTGGGTGTGCCGTGGAAGACCCGCTAGGGTGTGCCGTTGGAGCGCGGGCTGGGGTGTGCCGCTGAGGGCACCCCTGGGGTGTGCTGGGGAAGACCCGTCAAGGTGTGCCGCTGGAGCACGAGCTGGGGTGTGCCGCTGAGCGGTGGCCATGCTGGGTGTGCCACTAAAAAGGCACCAAAGTGTGCCGTTAAGAGCTGACCAGGGCGCCATTTGTGACCCGTTTAAGCCCATCACGAGCACAAGTTGTGGTTTATTGGATTTTCTTTGGGGCCCATAGATTGTGGGCTTCCAGGGGGTTAATTTCTCTTCGCTGTCATCCGAAGATTTGGTGTTAAGGGCAAGCTTACACCAAGATTTATCGGACCATTTGAAGTGTTGGAAAGAGTTGGTGACTCTCTCCTCTCCCTCCCCTCATCCTCCTCCTTCCCGCGTGGGGAAGCATGACGTCAGTAACTTGGCATCGAACTCGGTGCCCCAAAAGGTTAACTTGGCATGCGAGCTCACCGTCGCCCCACCGTCACTAACCAGGAGGGCCGACATGTCCAGCATTAGCAGGCAGTCCACCAGCCGCCTGGGACACCACGGCTCCGGCCTCAGCACCACGCAGAATGTTCTCCATCACCTGCCACCATGAATTCTGGGCCATCCTCCGTGATGCCATGGACAGCTTCATCGCCAGCCTCCGCTCCGAGGCAGCGACTAGCGGTGGTGCCGTCTGGGTGCTCCGCAATGCCCACTTTGCCATCTTCTGCATCCTGCTCGCCATGTGCTTCGGCCTCGAGCTGACCGAGGAGGAGATCGTCCATATCGACCAAGTAATGAAATGAGTCCTCATGGTGCTTAACCCCAGGATGGACGACTTCCTCCTCCTCCTCTTCTTCCTCTCTCTCTATACACTTCTTGACACCACTTAGATGTTGCGGCGCCTCCCCCCACCCCTGTCGTGCCCGGCCTCCTTACCCTAATAGGAATTCCACTTGCATGGCCACCACCACAGAGCACTCCTCCTCCCCCTCCTCGCAGCTCCACCGGGAGGCACGCCACCACCCCTCCCCCTGTCCCACGTTGTTCACGGCAAGCCTGCGATGGCTGCCACCTCCCCTTCCTTCCCCTCCTCGACGACGATCATGCCTCTAGAGCCATCCGATCGCTCCTCCCCGGTTGCCGCCACTGTAGATGACCAGGTGGCGGGGTCCCTACCGGATGAGGGTAGTGCCTCACCTATGCGGGCTGGTGACGATGCCGAAGGCCTAATAGTTTCTGATGACGTTTCCCTCCTCATCACACTCCTTACGCCATGCACCAGCGTCGACGGAGAGCTGCACTGGCGAGATTGTGAAGACGGAGGCTTCTTCCTGGGGAGGCCCACCTTCGGTTGTGACTTCTTGAACTTCCTCCATAGCCGCCCCATTAGCGTCCACCATCCTACCTCCCCCGCCCCTCCCTGTTACTTTCTTGTCTTCTAAACATGTATGTCTAAAATTAAAAATTTGTGTTATTTTGGCCAAATAGTTGGGACTTCTGGCTACGTCTAGTGGTTCCATCACATGAAAAGTCCAAGCACTCCATCGGGATTGTAGGAGCGAGCCAATAACCATAACATAGGACATTTATAATATAGACGGGACGATGAATATGCAACTCTAACATTTCCCAAGTAGCAGAGTATAACGGACTGGGATGGGGGCGTTAAACGGGTATGACGCACCTCCCTAGGGCCGTTATGCTCACCCGAACTCAGGAAAACCAGAAGCTGCAGACTATAATGCACTGCCTCAGGCCCATTATGCAATGCATGGCGCGCCTTGACCCATGCGTTATATTCCCCAGCAAACCTTCGTGAAACACACAAGACATAACGCACTATCACGGGTGCGTTGTGTGGCTTTAACGCACCAGGAGAGGTCCGCTAAAGACACCCGAACGTTGAAAACACCGAAAACTCCTCAGAAAATCACAGAGTATAACGCACCTCTGTAGGTCCGTCGTATATTGCATGGCGGTCTGGGATCAGTCCGTCATGCCCCACATCCTACTGATCTATTTGAAACCTCGATAGCATAGCGGCCCATGACCGGTCCGTCGTGCAATTCATAACGCACCTCCAGTGGTCCGTCATGCTTCCTGGAAAATACGAAGGACGAGTTCGTACCGAGCTCCCCTCCGGTCACGCCGGATCGGCGTGAACAAAAAGGAAAAGGGTAGAAGGAGATGAGCAGTTGAAATTCTACAACTACAGCATGTTTCAAAACTCAAATCTACCACCCCTAAACAATTATTAAAGCATTAAAAACTTAAAAATCTCAAAAATACGTCATGCACAGAAAATGAGGTAAACGCCTACCAATGGACATGCATGAGCTACCAAAATGTTCCTAGCGCAGTAAGGAGTCCATCCCCCTACCTCGATCGCAGTGAAATTCTCAGAAAGCGTGCGAACAAACAACGGGACGTCGGGTTGCCTCACAACACGACCTGATCCCACAGTCGACGATCCGCGAAAAGAACGACGTTGGCGCGATCCTCGCGTCGAGTCGGTTCCAATGGTACCTCCTGCGCCTTGATCCGAGGTCGGCACGGCCCAGAACGGATGAAGGAATGAAACGAGGAGAGAGGGAGAGCGCGAGATACGAGAGAGAGAGGGTGAGTTTCGAGAGAGGAGAGAGAGAAGGGCACTCGGGTTTTATAAAAAAATCTGATTTTTTTACTTTTTTTTATTTTTGAAAATAAACTTGTGTGAAGATCCCAACACCTAGATTTGCCACTACACCCCCTGTCAACTCATGTTCTCAGACAAGTCCGGTTCTATTCTGCTAGATCTGGTTCTGTGAGCTAGCACCTTGAAAATTCTGCAAAGGCTGACTCTGAGATGTTCTAAAGTGCTGCACTGATTGGAGATCGAAGCTCTTCGAAAGAGCTTTCCAACATTGCCAACCTCGCGTCATTATGACATCGGGGCTGATCGCAACAGAAATTCTCGTTGAGTCACGCGCTATAAAATAGTAAATTCTAGCTCGAGGTCGGCAACCAACGAACACCCCGAGGTGACCGCCTTGCCTTCCGCGAGTCCGACCAGCACGCCTCCACCCCCAGGAACACCCAACTAGGAGCCACTGGTGCAGCAGCAACCTCTCGGCGTTCCCAGCCTGCCAGTCAGGATGTGGGCCCCATGAGTGCGCGTGCTTGCCTTGTCAAAGCGGCCCCGAGTGCTGCCCGTCAACTCGATCGCGTCACTCCCGGATCCCGTGTGTAGCCCCATACCTCCCTACGTGGAGTGGGCAATAATTCAATTGCTGTAATATTTGTGTAATAATTGTTCCGGGAGTACCGATTCAGCCGGAAAGTCTTCCCCATGCCGAGAGCGTGGAGGTATCGTGTTCGCCCCTTGCTCGGCACTTGGCTTTATTTCATATATACTTGTTTATGTCGTTGCTAGAGAGCATGATAGGGTAATCTAGCTTGATATATTTATTTCACCGCTCCTGCGAGAGAGAGCGTGACCATCCCGTGACCCGATCCAGGCACAAGAGAGAGCCGACCACCCTAGCTCATTGCCAGTTTTTCAACCGTGCACGTCCGTACGCTTCCCTCGATAGGGAAGATCACGAGCTTGCTTAGAGTTTTGGTCGAGTTGTGGTCCGTCCCACATCAAATTGGTATCAGATCTAGTTGAGTCTAGGGTGCATCATTTTGCATTAGTGTGTTTGCATTAGTCAGTGTCTCCGTGTGTCTTTGCACACCCACTCGTCGAGGTACACTGTACTCACCACCACCACCACCCATGGCCGAACCCTGAGTCACTAGTCTCGATGCGGCAGAGGTGGCCGCAATGTTCCAAACCCTTATGGGACAAATGCAAGGATTGAATACACGTATGGATGGGTTAGGTACACAAATGGATGAGTTGAGTACTCGAATGGATAGGATGGAAGGGTTGAGGATCGAAGGTCTTGACCTCGGCACCGATCATCCTTTCGAGGATCTCCCTTTTTAAATTTTGTTTACAAATTTGTACTACATCCTCCTGGTGCGGGGGACGCCTGCACCTCATGCTGAGATTCCTCCACCTTTTGATGAAGTCGAGTGCTGACTCATCATTTCTTTGCCTCGTGGCGTAGAGCTCCGCCACAGTGACCTCCCGCTCGGTGATGTAGAATCTTTCTTTGAACTTCTTCTGCATATCGGGCGAGTCGGCAATGGACCCAGGTGGCAGGCTCGAATACCATTCGAAGGCCAACCCGGTGAGTGATGAACCAAAAAACTTCAGGAGGTACGCTTCATCAGCAGCTAGATCTCCCATGACAATCACATAATAGGCAATGTACTCCCTAGGAGACCCCTGCCCAAACTTCGGCGGCTTGGTGATGCCAGCCGGTAGCTTCCTTGCGACATAATGAGCTGGATAAGGGACTCGGTAGACGTCAAACGACGCCTGATCCCTGTCACCCCTTTCTGCTAGCTTCATGTCGATCATTTGTTCCAACATCAGCCGACTGACCACCGCCGGGTCGACCGGACTTGGATAGAAATGGGCGGGCTGCACAGCCGGGGTGGTCAGCACAGTTGCCTGAGGGGCTGCAGGAGACCCCTGGGGAGGCAAGCTCTGCAGCGGGGCTGGGTACTGCGCCTGCTGTAGGGGGACGCCCGCAGGGAAGCTGGGGGTCGGTGGAAATGCCGCAGCTTGTAAGGTTGCCTCAGAAGACTGCCCATTGCCCCCAGGTGCCTCTGGTAGAACCTCGGTCTGCCCCGACGTCGAGGGCAGGACATTCCTTTCACTGAGTTGTCTCTTTAATAATTTGATCTCCCGCTGGTATTGCTGGATGATGCCCAGTATGGCGGGGTCGGTCACAGAGAGAGTGGGCATAGCGCCTGTTTCTTCGGCCGGGACATCCTCGAATGACGTAGAGGGTCCGCCACTCGTGCCCCCGGTGGTGACAACGTTAGCCGTGAAGGCTGCGGGGGGATCGTCGAGGGAGGTCGCCTCGACACCTTCCCGCGCCACTTCGCTTGCCACCCTTCTTCCTCTGGTGAGGGGATCGGGCCTGGCAGCGAGTCTGGCCACCTCTTCAGGGTCGATAGGTAAGGCCCCATATCGACTAGAGAATCCTGCCATATTGCAGGTGAAGACTCTCCAGCCTCCACTTCTTCTTGCCGCTTTTCTTGATGACTTGCTCGGGAAGACCAGCCTGTCGAAGACCGACCGTCGGGGCGGCGCCTCCTCCCGTACAAGGAACTGACGTTGCTCCTCGAATTGATTTCTCGACTCCGTGCTAGACACGGGCCGAGTCTCTTCCTCTCCTTGGAAAGCGGAGGCCACTGCCCCTAGCAGCCTCTAGCTACCTAAGGGAGTGCTGCCCGGGCGTCGGAGGTAGTTCCTCATGGCCTGCTCAATCCCCTCCCACTCCTGGTCAGGGAGAGCGGCCGGTAGTTGAGTGTCGGGGGCAACCCCATGGTGGGTGTAGTCTACATACGCCGGGCGGTCAGCATGGTGACGGCGCCTGTGACGTCGGCGACGGGTGTTTTCGGGCAGTTCCAGTATAGCGACTGCCGGTTGGTGGGTCGTGGCCGTCATCTCGACCCTTTTGTCTCTTCGCCCCCTTGCATAGTGGGAGTGGCTGGGCCCTGCCTGCACAGGTGCCGTGAGTCGGGCCTCCTTAGGAACCCAAGCTCGCTTCGATTTCGCCGGCTTGTGAGTCGGCATGTCTCTTGGTGCGGCGGCCGGAATGACGGGCGCCTTTCCTTCGTTTACCTTCTCCAATCATTGGAAAGAGTTGTGGACCGGAACAGTTGGTATTATTTGGTCCGGGATCACCTCGGACCTCTGCCCATTCAAATGGACCTGGATAGTTCTGACAGCCACGGACTTGCCGGAGTTAGAGGTTAGGCGTCTTGGTGTGGCAACGCCAGTAGTGTTCTTCCGACACCTCCTTCGATGGGACGCTGACCCCTGGTGCGACGGGCCAGCGGCCTGGTGCATGTGGTGCACGTGGTAACCCAGCATCCTTGACAGGGCATTGCCATTGCTTCGGGCCACGGCTCGACCAACAGTAGCTTCGGTGACTCCTGGGACGGGGGGATCGGTCTTCGACTTGTCGGACGCCTCCACGTCCAAGATGTTGATGAAGGCCACCCCCAAAAAGTTGGGAAAGTCGACAACGGGAGGGAAGCTCCCGAAGCAGAGGGGGACGGCGAGGTATCCGTCCCTGACGTGGCTTTCGACGACCAAGGGGCCGAAGGAAACCGCCATTCTTGAAGCTAGAGCGTGCTCTTCCTTTTTCTGCATTCGCGAAAGATAAAGCAATCAATATTACAAGAAGGGGGCCACGGAGCCCCTAATTTCGGCAAAGAGATGAAAGGCGGATGGGTCCCACCGGGCGTGCCAGACTTGTGGACGCACTCAAATTTATTGTGGCATTGAGTTGACGCTAGGGTCTCTCGATTGTAGGGTTCGTTAAGTGCGCGGGCGTGCCAGTCACCGAGGTGACGATTTATTTAGGTTTTGAGAAACCCATCGTGCGCTCGACCTGACTTCGTCAGACGATGGTGTGGTTCGGGTCGGGACCCAATCCCGCCATGCCATAAAGGCCATGGCGTCATTTACATCTCCCATACGGGACAACACCTTTGATTAATTGCCGAAATTAAGGGCTCCGCGGCCAAAAGAGATAACACTGATTGCAAAGGACAGGAGTAGGGGGGAGATCACACGCGAGCCTATGTCAAGACACGGTCGGCCGGGCACATCGGTCACTCATGGACCCTTTCATATTCGGACAGGAGCCCGTGACAAGGGTACGGAGGAAACCGGAATAAACATGCTTAAATATCTGCCGGCTAGACGGCAATTTCAATGGTGATTCGACTACAACCTGGTTCGGAGGACGAGTCCGGTTAAACCAAGATATCGACCTGAAGCAAGGCCGGGTCACGGCCATTTCAGGGTAACCCACAAGATCTGGACCCAGCCTGCGAGGGCGGCCTCGATATGCCTTTGGCACCGGGCCACTGGGAGGACGGCGATGCAGTGTGGGAAGTTTTGCTATTAAGATTGGTGGGGTTTGACTTATTTCCCTCTGCTGGTCGTTTCTCTTCTTTTCCTTTTATATACCCTAGAGCAGTTGCAAATTTCGTCACTTAGTTGGGTGGATTGCCTCTGTTGTTCTGTCGCTCCCTTGTTTGCACGAATCCCCGAGCTTATTCATTGTATTTATTTATTCATATGTCTTCCCCCCCTTTTTGTTACATGTACACATATATTACCTCTTTCCCCTTTTTGTATACACATTTTCCTTTATTTATTCTCTTCTTCCCCCCCCTTTTTTACTGTTGCCATCATCATGTTTTTATGTTTTGCTAGAAGAGAGTGGGCCACGGAAAGGGGTTGAAGATGGGCGCCTGTCGAAGAAGATGACCAGGACTGCATGATCCCCGAAGAATCTACAAGCCACATGGTGCCAGTCGCAGGCTTGGGCTATACCGCACAGCAGGTCGCGCAGATGTTTGCCAGGATACAGATGCCGTCGTTACAGCCAGCTGAGCAGAAGAAGGCATTCCAGGAGCTTTGGGATCCGCCCAGGAATGATAAGGAATTGAGAAAAATCACTAAATATCCATAAATCTCTGAATTCTTTTTGCTTGGGTTCAAATAAGATGCTGTGATCTTTGGATGTCCGTTGTTTGGATTGTTACAAGAGGCCAAATATAAATCAGGATTAGCCATTTTATTCCGACTTCCCTAATTTTGTTTGCCGAGGGAAAATATGGCCATAAACCGGAATCAAAGGTTTTTACTTTTAAGGGTCGGTTTGACATAAAAAACCACAAATCCTATCAATGAAAACATCCTTTTATGGTGCTATACAGCATTTTATCGCACACCAAATGACTCTGCTGGTTTCTGAGGCCATGATTTCGCAGTCCAAAGGTTTCACTATTTTAGGGTAATGCAGACAACTCCTTACGCCAAATCTTCATTCTATTTTATCTTAATATTTTGCAGGTCGGTCCTAACCGGCTAGAGGCTGCTGCACGGAAGGAGAGCACGTACAGTTGGAACCTGCTCCGTGGTCAGAAGAAGAAATCCACGTGAACGCCTTCCCGAGCGCATGCCAAACTGTCAACTTTCTTACTTCGGTTTCAGCTGTAGGGAATGGTCAATGGTGAACTCTCATCTACACTTGAAATGTGAGTTCAAGATTTTTGTGTTTTGCTCAGCTATGAATAAGCTGCATCTTGTAACAACTAACAGCACATCACCAATAAATAGTTGATACAGGCTTAAAATGACACATGCAACTTCATCTTCCCGCTGGAAGAACGAAGCTTTTTCCTGGCTCCTCTAGGCCATTCCTAGGGGACTTGTGCACTGTGTCCGGGAAGCAGGTCATAGGTCAAGAATTTTTCTACCTAGTGAAGTCTAACCTGGAAAGAAAATGCTTGGTTCACTTTTGAGTTCCTTAAATTACTTGAACTTATCATAGGTGCTCCATAAAGAACTCCTTTTTACTGCCTCCATCCTAAAGAAGATTGCAGAGCCTACCTGTGGTAGAGAGGACTCGGATGTGTTTGTAATCCTCTTGAGGAAAAATGACGTCTGAAATTGGGCCACCTACCATTTTCTACGTAGCCGATGAACAACCCGTCAGAGGAGACAACGATTGTCAATTCCCTGATGACCTTCATGACCCCCACGTCCCAATCTCGGGACTCCCTTATATGGACAAGTGTGCGGTCGAGGTGGTCAGAAAGCAAGGGATTCCCCTCTATAAACCCTCCAGTCGGAATAAAATGTTTGAACAAATGTGGAACCCACTGAACCTGGACCGGAGGCTCCTATAAATTACCAGGCACCCAGGGCTGGGCTTCTCAGTAGAAGATTATTGCGAGGTCGACATGATATCAGCCTCTGTTTCACCCGGTAGGAACTCCGTCCGAGCCACTGCCTTGCAAGAAGCCCGCCACAAGAACCAACTTACACTGTCACCCGAGGAAGCGCAAGACGAAGAAATCTTCCTCTTGGATCCTCTTCGCCAAGGGCGCACAAGAAGAACCTCCTATTCCTCCAAGGGATCAGCTTCGGGGGGCCACGCCACCAAGGTCCCTTTGCCTCCGCCTGTTAGCCCGGCAAGCAACGACGGCTCGGGTCGGATTCCAGGTTCATCCCGACATGACCATGTTCTGTTCATTCTGTACCGCCAGCAACAGCAGGAGATTGAGGGACTGAAGGCATAAATAGCCGAAGTAGCCATCCAAGTGGCGAACTTAACCCAAGATTTCCTCCGCTCATGGGGTGAAGACGTGGCGTGGTCCCAGACTGCTAGCCCCGATACATCTGTACAGTCGGCAAAGGGAGCAAGGAACATGGTCAGCCCTACAGCCAGACGACCAGCTGGGCAAGGCCTTATGCTCCAAGAGAAACTACGGAAGCCTTATTCCTTCCCGAAAGAGAAGACCCGGGGCATCTTCAATTGGGCCTGTCACTATGGCAAGGTGTCACTCCCAAGGTCCAAGAGGCCTCAAGATGCCTAGAGAAGCGGTGACCCGTTGTTCTATCCTTATCACCAAATACTCGGGCACCCGATTGAAGATTGCTACGTCTTTAAAGACATAGCTCAAGACCTGATTGACAGGGATGAGCTAAGAATGGGAGATTATGTAGTGGCCCCGCCGCGTCCCCATCCGACAGGCGGCCCCATGAGAGGAATTCACACTGTATCCATCCAGCACCAGCTCCCTGAAGATGCGGGGGCCTCGGCGTCAATCGAAGCCGTCTATGACGACTACCTGGAGGACTCCGGGGAGGCCTCATAGACAAACACAACATTATACAATGCCTCAGTTCTGTACCAAAATAAAACAACAAAATGAAAGGGAGGGAGCAGGCTAAAGGAAGAAAGCCTAACCTGGAGCCCCATAGGGGGTCGATGGTAAAGGCACCAGCTGATCCAACCCCAACGCCAGTGCCCGGGCAGCCATCGCGATGGCCTCCCAAATATCCCATGGAGTGTGTGCACACTCGACCTGGGACACGACCTCCACAGGTCCAGCTGACCCAATCGCATGGGCAATGTGCCATCTCCAGTTATCGACCGCTGTATCGGCAAAGCTCCCGTGCGGGAGCTCCCGGTCCAGCGACCCTTTGCTCGGGAGGCCACAGTCGGCCAAGAACTGAGCCCACTAGGCCCTAGGTGCCCTCGGTCGAGACACCTTCGCTCCAATCACTGTTGTCGACGCCTATCCTAGGGGCTTCAATGCCCCTCCGTTGCTTCGGCTCCCGGAAGATGAACCCCGGCCACTCCAGGGCCACCGCTCTGCAACTCGCTCAATCTCTCAGCAGATCTGAGCAACACGGGTCCTCAGATACCCCTCATCCAGCACAATAGGAGGCAAATCCTCCCTCAACAAGCGGCTCTCCTCCACCTTCCTGATCATCGTGGCCTTCTGTCGGTAGAGGTGACTGTGCTTGAACCACCATCGGGCATAGTGCACGTCAAATCATCCCCGACGTCCCTGCCCCAGCATCGAGAATCACTCTAGCTCCCGATGGCAGAAAAAGTCCCACCGGGCTGCTGCGAGTAGGTGGGTATCCCTACCCCCATACTGTCTACCCGTCAGAGGGAACTCCCTATTCCGTGGGATCCCCTGGTCGTACCCAAAGTTCCTGGCGAACCGATACAGGTAGTACAACTCCAAGGAACTCATCGCTGACTGGTATAACGTCAGCACTGCCGATCGAGTGCTCAGTATCCACTCAGTCTGCGGCCCTGCATCGGCTGCCCCCTGACCGGGGTGGGCGCTGGTCGCCCCTCTACCTGAAGCCCCCCAAAAAAGATCGCAGTCTCTCGCGGTGCTGTCAAAGGGCATTCCCTCCTTGCCCCGAGCGGGCAGGTAACAAAGGTCCCTCCTGGCCCCCTCAAGCTGCTCCTCTGCATCCCCGTCTGGCTGCCCAGTGAAACCAAACAGAAGCGGTGCCATCAGGTTCGCCACGGTCCCTTGTGTCACCTGTCCCGGGAACAACAGAAGTTAATGAAGTTTTATGAGAGAAAATTGTGTTAGAGAGTGATTCTCTTTGTGTTCTTTTGGGAGTGATTCCCTAGAGTCTGTCCTGTGATGGGATAGAAATATGTCATGAGCCTCAACCTTGTATCCTCTCTTTCCTTCTATTTTCTTCTTACACAAAAAATATATGTAATAGATCCTTAAGTTAGCAAACTTTGAGCGCTGGTTTTGTGTCGATCCAAGTTCGTGACCGACAAGAACAATTCTTTTTGTGGAGGCGCGCAGATCGACTCCAGATTGCTGCCCACATCTGAATGTACCTGTCTTTTAATTGTTGCAGCCCAACCTCAACGCCATCTGCAGATAAGGTCTGAACAGAGATCATAGAATTTCAAGTCCTTTTGGCATCGCCACCAACCTCGCCTCAATCCCAGCACCGTGCTGTCCGTAGCGCCAATTATTGTGAGATCGTGCGATCTATCTAAGCAGATCTGGCTCAAACCCAGCACCAACTTTCTGAGCCTGTACCATCTTATCCGTACAAGATCTGTGCAAGTGTCTTCAGTGAAGATCTTCCTCTTGATGACGCCAGTGTTCTCCCACAAAGAACAACTCGATCTGACATTGTAAAGTATTTTTAAGTTATTTTACCGTGTCGCTGCGTTGTTCTGAGAGCTCAGAACTAGAAGCTCAAAAGAAGCAAAATTGCGCCCAGATCTGACAAGATCTGAATACGCCCTTCGGAGTGGAGACACCTCAACCAGCCGCCGACGTTCTCCAACAAACAGAACTCCAATCGGGCCTCGGATCTAGGAGTACCGGCCGTTGCAAGATTGCTGCGCAGGGCAACCAGTGTGGACAGAACCGATTCGGTACCCGATCGTTGTCCGGATCAGCCCTGACTCGTCTCCCGTGGCTACAGCGAGTGCTGCCCGTCAACCCGGATTCCAGCAACTCCAAATTAGTGAATTGTAACCCTTTACCTCCCTGTGTGGAGTGGGTAATTAGATCTGAATTGTAAAATTAATCCAATTGTATATCGGGGTTGTTCGAAAATCGGCCGGGAGTTCTTCCCCACACCTAGGCGTGGAGGTACGCGACTCGTTCCTCAACCTCATTTGCTGTTCTAGTATATTTCTATATTGCTGCATTTGTGAGCATAGGGCCGTTAGCTAGCTTTGCAATCACCGCGTTTGTGAGTTGAGAGTGTCCGTTCCGTGGCTCCAAAACCTTCTGATCGTAAATTGCTGCCCAGGGTCAAGGTAAGGTCTTCTTTGATAAGTTCTCTTCTCCTTCTTCTTCTTCTTAATTCTGGTCCCTTACGTGATACAGGAGCAATAGAAGAAGAGAGGAATTGAACCCCCTACCCATCAACCTCTGCCAGTCACGGTAAGGAACAATGTTGTTTTCTTACTGATTACATATAATCTCTTTTATCTCGTTCTTTTTATGGCGTTCCTACAGAAACCAAGCCAGTCGCCCCTTGCTGTCTTCTTCTTACTCTTGAATACTGGGGAGAACGCCTAGAAGCCCTCAGTTGTGGTTGCTCTGTTGGAACAGAGTACCAGTTTCTTCTTCACCAAACCACCCAGATCCCTAGTCAACCCGACATCACAAAGGTAGGATTCTAAATCTCAAATCTGGATCAAACTAGAGTTAATAGAGCATGCATGACATATAGTTATAGACCTTCTGATTTCCATGATGTTTTATTTTTCCTATTTTTCAAAGAATTAACGACCTGACACCATGTATTATTTCTGTTATATGCGACTATATTCAAGGCGCTGCTTAAGAAACGACTTTATTCAAGTCGTTATTTACATCAGTATTCCTGTTATTCACGCCCAATCCCTCGATGAGTGACTAAGAAGCCCAGGAACTTTCCCAACTTAACCCTGAAAGCACATTTGGTGGGGTTGAGCTTCATGTTTTGCTTCTGGAGTGCTTCAAATTTTCTACCAGGTCGACAAAATGGTCTTTGGCCTATGGGGACTTGACTAGCATGTCGCCGATGTAGACCTCCACGTTTTTATTGATCTGGTCTTTAAATATCTGATTCACCAGCCTTTGGTACGTTGCTCCAGCATTCTTGAGCCCAAGTGTATTTGCATATAGCACTACATATTGGAGTCTAAAGTAAAGGCCATCTTCTCCGTGTCCTTAGGATGCATCCATATCTGGTGATATTTGGAGTAGGCGTCGAGGATGTGGCGACCCGAGATTCGAGTACCGGAAAGGAACCAGCACGACTCGAACCTCGGCCCGCCTCCCACGAGCCCGAAGACTCGGAAGGAAAAAAGGGATGGTGTGAGGGTGTATAAGAGGCTAAAGTAACTGCAGAGATAGCACAATACTCAACTAAATAATAATGTAAAAATTAAATAAATAATTAAACTGCTACAAGGTCCAGTACATCTCATGTCCAAAATAAACCTCAGCTCCATAGCGTCCCGAGAGAAGCCATCATCTGAACGACGCTGTAATTCCTCTTCCAGCTCTGCTATCCTGGTATCACCTCGTGCGGCACGAGCAAGCGTCTCCTGCATTTCTTCCTCCTGCCATGTCCGTCATCTCAGAGATGGGGCAAGACATCAACAGAGACAATTCAATGGTAGAGCCCTCACCTGTGTAGAAAGTATTCCCTCTACTTCCGCTGCACGCTGCGTGGCACGAGCAAGTTGCTCATGGAGTAAGTCAAATTCTGAGCAAGGGATCCATAAACTAGAGGCACCATCCGCCCCTATTGCCGATGAGCTTGCATCGAGCTGGGAATGTTGTAACGCATCCGAGGTGACAATTAGTGGCTTAACACCAAGAATCCAGGTCGTGATTAGGAGTATGCATTTGCATGCACTTACCGCGGCATGCAGGGCTGCACGGGTGTCACCCAACTCCTGCTCCATGTCTGCCAAGCGAGCTCGTAAGCTCGCTACCATGGTATCACGAGGATCCTGCAGCCGTAATGTGCGAATTAACATTCCAAAATAAAAAAAAGGAGAGAAATCAAAAATTTTATTACATTCACCTCCACAAGTCCCCCAGGATGGAGCCGCTCTGAATACATCGCTCTGTAAAGGCGCAGGTAATCTTCACTGTCTTGCGCGTGCGACTCCACGAGCGTGCCGCCCCGCTGCCAATCCTTGTATTGTTCGGGGAAGCACACCCACCAATCAACACAGGCTACTGGCCTGCGGGTTTTCCTCCCAACGTGAGGTGGCGCAGTCATATCTACCCACTCCTGGACAAGCCCTAAAGTCCTCATGGCCAGTCGCAGCTAAAGTGGCTCAATTTCATTCAGGCAATGAACCCAAAGGTCCCGACCAAATCAGGCATGGCTTGTGATAACCCACGGCTGGTCAGCATCGACCATCCCCGAATAAGGTCTCCAGATCACCTGTGGTGGCATGTATATATCTCCTTAGTCATCCATTAAAAAAATATAAAAAAATAACAAAAAAAAAGAGAAATAGTCCCACCATCACTGTAGGGAACTCTTGCAGCTCACGCCTTAGTGCCATCAACTGGTAGGACAGCGGGGCCGTGCTCAAAACGGGCTGCCACCATCGAGCTAGTGGCACCACTGTCAGGCGCCACTGTCGACCTCTCCCCATTGGGATGTAGTAATAACTCCATAGCTGTGTTGAAGCAAGTGAAGCCTCACCGATTGGTGAGGGGTGGATGTAGGGAGCCTGTGAGGTCCCGAACCACCTAAAAATTTCTCTTGCACTGTCTATTAGTGGTTTGTTGCTTGTGTGAATGCCTTAAATTTCCCTACTTTCATACTACGCGTCTGATACGGAGTGACAAGAATTTATTAACTGTCCGCTCATTCAGTGATATTCGAGTGATCATCATCAAACGTTGAGAGTTGTGAGTGATTGCTTGTTAATCATTCATCATTTTAATCAAGCCTGATCTAGTCTTTATTTATCATCTCTGTGGTTTGGGTTGTTTAAGTCTAAGTTTGAGAAAAAGGATGGGCAATCAATTCACCCCCCTCTCGATTGCCTCCTAACCGGGGCCAACAATTTAGTATCAGAGCGGGTCTCTGATTTTTAGTCAACCTCACGGTTGTAGAGGAAAGTTCCCTAGCTATGGCAAATAGGGGAATGCTTCTTGTCGGACATTCTATTCATAGGCCCCCATTCTTTGATGGGACCAATTATCCCCATTGAAAAAATAGGCTGACTGTGTTTATGCGTGCTTAGGATTTTGACTCTTAGAGGGTCATAAGTAAAGTTCCATATACTACCCCTGAAAATGGGGACAAATGGGAAGAAGAACATATCAAAAAATCATGTGCTAACTATAAAGCTGTGAATATTATTCAATGCACAGTACATCCTAACGAATATGCACGTATATCCTTGTGTTCATCCGCGCAGAAAATGTGGGAGAAGCTCCGACTTATATATGAAGGGACGTCACAAGTTAAGGAGACAAAGGTCAACTTGCTTGTACGAGAATACGAGTTATTCGCTATGAAGCCAGAAGAGAATATATCACAGATGTTTGCAAGGTTGAATGAGATTACCAATGGACTAAAGGTGTTAGGGAGGAACTACACCAATGAAGATCTAGTGAGGAAGGTTCTACGTTCTCTCTCACCTCAATGGCATACAAAGGCAACTGTCACTGAGGATTCCATGGATCTCACCACTCTGACAGTGGATGAGTTAATTGTATCTCTCATGACATATGAGATTAATATCAAGAAGCCAATTGAGGAGGAAAGTAAGAAGAAGATGATGATTGCATTGAAGGCCTATCTAGGATCATCTGAAGATAGTGATGCAGAGTCTGGCATCGGAAGTGAGGAGGAAGAATTGATGGCTCTCATTACAAGGAGGCTGCAAAGGCAGTCTGAAACTCTTCTAAAAGGATCCGAAACTCAATAGAGATCCGACAGGACCTAACAACGATCCACCAAAGATCCAGGATATTACAGTCCTCCCCTCCTTTAAGAAATTTCATCCTCGAAATTTAAGGACCAACAAGGGTAAGGCAGGGAAGAGCAATCCGATAATTACCGACACAAAGTACGGGAAACAGAGTTCAGAGGAACAGCGCCCGACTGTTGTCACGGATACATGCTCAGGAGTGAGCACGACCACAAGTGAACACAAGTCTGACACCTCTGAAACAAGACAACGTCACTTACGTCTCGCAAAGTAAGAGATACGACTGCCAGAGTAAACAACATCGAGAAACGAATCGACAAAAACGACAGAAGCGACGGGCACAACCAACATCAGCTTACACGAGGAAACATAGTCCTCTCAACTGACAGTCTTGTGACATCATCGGCTCTAGTGCCAAAGGAGACAGGGAACACCAGGCACACAGGACGCCAATGATAATTACCCGGAGGAACAATAGTAAAATCGACACTACTGGACCACATACAGCATTAAATCAGTCCTCACTCAGATATCACATCTGATCGAGTCATGAGCAACTCCATCGGGCAAAGGAGTACAGCAAGCTACTGACGAGTCAATGGTCCAGCACATAAATGCAGAATCATACGAAAACAGCACTTGTAAAAACAATCGCCAACGACAACAGCACCTGCAGGATTCCGGCTCTGTACAGCACACAGAACCACAGAACACGCTGCAAGTAGGGTCGTATCAAGGCACGCGGCAGCTAAGCACACGACAACAGGGAACGAGTCATGCATCAGGCTGTTTACTAAGGAAAGACCCACAACAATTGAAATCGATCGCAAAACGACAAGCGACACCACAATCTCGGGGAACACATCTCAAGGATTACGAACACGCCTCGAGAGCACAACACCCACGAAATTGAATGTAGAGTAGAGGGTACTTTATCAGCAGGGAAGTCGATAATTTCCCCAACATTCACAAATGCCATGCTAAAACCAGAGGAATGACCGACAACAGCACAGTCACGACAACGTCTAGGCACATGCAGCTAAGACGGAGTCACATCGAGAATGAGCAATTCTCTCGATCAGCCAGAATTGTATGAAAAGATCCTCGACTTGTGGGTCGTCAGCCCACTCGCTTCCGCTGCGCACTCAATAATGCGCCCCTGCAACTCTGATCGGGGCGACAATCTTTCTTCAATCTTCGGTTGATAGGCTAACCTTGACAAGTGGGCAGCCACATGCTTGGCTCTGGAATATCTGAAGATATCGGCCTGTCTGGCACAGGCCCTAGGTCTCTTTTGTGCAGCAGCAGAGACCGGATCTCTTATTCTTATTTCTTCTTTCTTTTCAAATCTCCTGCTCCCATCTTCATAGTGACTGGCAGCAGCAAACATCCTCCCCGGTCGGGAACTCATCCTTCCGACCCGTGGGTAGTCAACGGCAACATATTCCTTTCTTTTCCATCTCTTGCCCCCTGCTCCGAGGCGGGCAATAGAAACATCTTTTTCTTGTCTCTTCCCGTCTCTCCTACCCCCTGCTCTGAGGCGGGCAACATCAACATTTCTTTGTTGTCTCTTCTCATCTCTTCTGTCCCCCTGCTTCGGGGTGGACATCAGCAACATCTTCGGTTTGAGCCGGAACCTGGCTTTGTGTCTTCTTTGGCCTCTAGACCTGTTTGAACCTGGTCGACCGAGGTGCCAACGGCTCTCTTTCTTTCATCTCCATTTCGACCCTCCTAGTGGCCAGCACTTGGAATCTGTTATCAGTCTGGATTGCCGGGATGGTCATGTCTGGCCTAACGTCTCTTAGGCGACCGTCAAGGTTAACCCTGATACTCCCGACCATCATGGTCTTCCCGGAGTTCGATACTCGGCAGTTTGCAGCAATGAATCGGCTTCTTCTGTCAGCTGCCCTTCTTTTCCCAGCAGCGGCAGGGGCGACATTCATCCTCACCTCGTGGTGGACGAGGCATGACACGACTACGAGAGTAGTCCTAATTGTTCGGCTCCTTCTCGGACCAGCAACTATTGGTGAAATCTCAGCAGCATCCTTGGGCTTCTTAACATCGATCGTCAGCAGGTCGACGAAGATAAGGCCCAGGCAATTGGGCAGCCCAACAGTAGGGGGCATGGACCCGAACGTGACAGGCACCGCCAGGTATCCCTCGCGAACATGAGCATCGACGACTTGTTGGCCAAAGTGAAGGGAGGCAAATCCGCTCATCATTTTTGATCCCTGCAAATAGGATTAACGTACAATTAGAATTTAAGAGAGGCCGCCGGGCCTCCTAGTTTGGCGTAAAGATGAAGGGAGACTCGGTCCCACTGGGCGTGTCAGAGATTGTCTGACGTATTTTATTATTTTTTAGGGGAGCAGAGAGAATTGTGGATGAAATAGAATGGGGATAAAAAGAACAGGCGCGGTCCTATTTAAAGCGAGGAAGATACCCGAGGGGAAAACCTCGTCGAGGGGTTTATCGAGATGGGAGAGGGAGAGGAGACCAAAGTCCTCCTCAAGTGATGAATCGGGTGGGATTTCCTTTCTTTGAGAAACTTCGAATTTTTCCCTCAGTCCTGGTGAGTTCCTGGCTGAACTGGTCCTATAACAAAGTGACTGTAAATCAAATCCTTACCTTGAGTAGCCTTAGACAGGTCTTCTGGAGAGTAACCCAAACCGGCACGACCTTTGGCAACTTTACTCTTTCTTCTATGCGTGGGCCCTTGTTCGAGCTGACCTAAACCCTTACCCATGGTGAAGCCCATCCTGGCCATGATTTCTCATCCTTTATCGGGGGGAATATTAGAATGCGTGATTGGCCGAGAAAGGAAGGAGGAATCAGGTGGACTTAAGGCAGAGGGCCCTATGGCACCCTCTATGGAGAGGACAGGCTTCTTGTCATTATCTGGAATGGTCATGAAGGAGATCTGCTTGGAAGTGATAGCATTGAGAGTTTCCACCAGTGGGATGCTCTTGATTTTGATCACCCTACCATTGTAAGGAAATTTGAAGCATTGATGGGTTGTTGATGGGATTCCGAGGGTTTACTCAATCCATGGCCATCCTAAGATGGCCTTATATGCAGGGTCGACATCAAGGACAAAGAAATCAGATGTCATGACCATTGGACCTAAGCCAAGTTGTAGGGTTACCTTTCCTTTTGCACACCTCTTTGAGTTGTCATAAGCTGAGATTGTGGTGCACACCTCTTCTCAGTTCTCTTCCTGGAGGCCAATTTTTCGGATGGTCTTCATGGGACACATGTTAATTGAAGCTCCCGTGTCAATGAGGGTAGAGTCAACCTTGACTCCGTTGAGAGAGACTATGAGGCACAATGGGAGTGACCTACTTTCTGGCAAAGTGAGGTCCTTATCAGAGAATGAGATGGATGGTCCACATGTAAGAGCCATGATGGCCTCGATCACACCACTTGCCGAAAGGTCTTCGTTGACCATGATTTTCTGGAGGAATTGGAGCAAAGTGGCCTGATGTGATAGAGACTTCCTAAGGAGCTCCAAGATGGAAACCTTAGCAGGGGTCCTATCTAGATGTTGGAGAATGTCATACTCCGCAGGAGGACTTTGAGAATTAGCCCCTTCTTCCGACTGAGATGGCCTTTGGGAAGGGGGAATGATGTTGTTATTGAGGGTGACATTCACCGAAGCTTCTTTCGGATCATCTTGCTCCAAAGGTTTAGGACAGATGAGCTGCAAGGGAGCTAGAGACCTGAAGATGCATGAGAGGGAGGCGAAATCGTCTCCAGAATTACCAGGAGAGGGAGAAGGGACTGACATTGGCCGAGGTGGATTAAGGAGGACCAAAGGGCACTCTTGCCCTGATTGAGCTCTTGAAGAGACATAGGTCTCTTGACATGGCACCTGAGGAGGGTTGATCAAGGTGAGCGGTTCTTGAACAACACTTGAAAACTGATTAGGTGGTAAGATCAGATTTCGGGATTGAGTGAACATGTTAACGTCTGCCCATGGTTCATTAGCTTCCACTTCTAACTTCCCATACCAGTCCAGGAGTCCTTCGATGCCCCACATCTGGGTCCTTTTGACCACCCGTGGCTCCATTCCAATTATAGTGTTCACCTGCTCATTCTGCCTTGAACTCGAGAGATCTTTGGTAGACTGATGAGCTGGCAGTGGGTTATGCATGATACCGAGGTCCCGGTTGGGCTTCTTGAGGTTGGCAATGGCTAGCTTTACATCCGTCCAGTTGATTCTCCCCTCGTCGTTCATGTTATACACCCAATCCTGGAATTGGAAGCAGTTGAATATATCATGTCTGGGAGTTCGGTGATAAGGGCAATACATGGAGGTGTCGGCATTGGGGTGGACCCAATCCCATTGAGGGGGATGCTGATGGTTTCTGAGGACACAAGGGCAAAGAAGATGTCGCCTAAAGTTTCAGGCAACGGAAGATAAGAAGCCCTTTTTGGCCCAGTGCAGTGGTAGCTTGGAGGTCGAGGGACGTTTGCATAAGACTTGTGATTGCCTTGTCCCTGGCTAGCACTAACCTGAGTGGGATGGGAGACCTGGCGATTGCTTGACTTGAAGGGTGGGCCAACCGCATTAACTTGCTCATTTACCAAAACACGTTCGGTGGTGGGAACGGCTGGGGTTCTTCTATTCCTAGAGCGAGGCTCAAGGAAAGGAGGCAAGGTGGAATCCCTCACCTGGGCTTGAACTATCCGAGCTCGGATATAGAGTTGGTGAAAGGTGTGGAGCTCCCTGATCATTAGGATGGCCCTGAGCTGAGGGGTGGCGTTGTTCACCAACATGGTGGTAGCCTGAGACTCGGTAATGGGAACCTCCATCCTAGAAGCCATGATCCTCCATCGGTTTGCAAAACTATTGAAGTCCTCGACAGGTTTCATTTTCTTCATGACTAGGTCAAACAATGTAGGGGAAATAGAGGACATATGACCAAAGTGAGTGAGGAATCGCTCGGAGACTATATCAAAGTTGATGAGGTCAATAGTTGGTAAGGAGGCAAACCAACGTAGGGCCTCGCCCTCATGGGATTTTTGAAATAGATGGACCAATAGGACCCTATCGTAGAGCCATTAATGGGAATCCATAAGGAAACCCGAAAGATGATGATGGGGATTAGTGGAGCCATCATATGTCCTATACTTGGGAGCCTTGAACCCAGGCGGGAAATGAGCATTAGGGAGTTTGCAGTACTTGGCTTGCGAGTGGGGATGTGAATTTGGCATACTCTCGGCCACCACCTGTCGAATGTAACTTTTGATTTCCTGCCTAAAGGATGAGTCCATCCCCTTTAACGGGACACCCATGGTTGGTGGAATTGGGGGTGAAGGAACCCTTTGTGGAGCCATTGGATGGCTGAATTGGAGTGGACTCTCAGGAACGGGTCGGCTTGTAGACCCTTGAAAGGGGGTTTGGGCATGGGGAGCTGTGAGATGAGGAGACATGTGTGGGATGGCCAGAGCCTTCCCACCGGAAGCCATCGTGGCCAAGTCCACAGGAGTGTAGCGGGATAGCACGCTAATCCACTCTTGATCCTCGTGCGGAGAAAGTGTAGGAGCCCTCGAGCTACCACGCTCATTATCACTTGGTGAGGATGCCGAATCGGCGTGGACGGCCTCATTTGGCATGGTCGAGAACATGCCTATAAAGGCATCCGGATGATCATCCTCTATTTGAAATAGAGGGTTGCCCCTAATCCCGAATTCATATTGGGGAGGGAATTCCTCCTCATAATCTGGGTTGGTGAAAACTCTCTCCATTCTAAACCAATTTTAATTGGTTTAAAAAAGGAAAATGAAGGTTTGGAGGAGGGGTGAGTATTTCCAATTTCAACATATACATAATTGAAATTAATGTTGTTGACTCACCCGTGCCGTGAGGTCGCGCTCTGCCTCCTGCTGGCCCCGCGCCTGCTCTAGCTCAGCAATCCGCTCGTCGCAGGAGGTAATCTCAAAATGTGCTGTCGATAGCTGCCTCTTCGCCTCGGTCAGCTCCGTTGCCTACATCATATTACATCATCATTAATCTTTGGGAAAAGGAAGAATACATGAATAATATGCACAAAACAAAACTCACCAGCGCGTGGCGGTCACGACGCTCCCTCGCAGCACAGGCGAATGACGCCTGTAGCTCCTCAATCTAATAGAAGGAAAAGAAAGATATAAGTTTTTTATAAGCATGTGATGGCATAATTGAATTTATGTTTGGAGGCTTACCCGTGCGGCGAGCTCACGCTCCGCCTCCTCTACCCGAGCAACTGCACCTGCGAGCTACTCCTCTAATCCCTCGGTCCCGGTGCTCGGTCCCCTCGAGCTCGAAGCACTGCCGGTACCCCTCACCACTGCTCCCTGCTGGGCGCGCTGCATCCAAAGAAGATCATCAGTGGCTAATCATCAATAAATCAAGAATTTACATGTATTTAATTTAACCACTCACCAGAGTCTCTAAGTCAGCTCGTGTGGCCACCAATTGGGCCTCTAAGCTGCGTAAATGGACCTATGCATCCATCGCCACTAGGTCTCGCGCATCCTGCATTCATCACATAATTAGTTGCATAAATAAACATGCATCATATAGGAAAAGAAATACATTTTCATTTACTCACCCCTAAGACTCTCATCTGGGGCCTGCTACCGTAGACCTCCCAGTAGCGTCGGAGGTACTCGAACCTATCGGTCGCTTGGGAGGTCACTCTGGTGCCGCCACGCTGCCAGTCCCCGTACTGCTCTGCGAGCCGGATCCTCCAATCCGTGGCCTTCATCCGGCCATGGGTCTTCCGCCCAATCCCACGTGGCTCTGCGACCTCGATCCACTCTTGGTGGAGGCCGAGGGTCCTCATCACCAACCGGAGGCGCAGGGGCTCGATCTCATTCAGGCAATGAAGCCAAAGCTCACGCCTGAATAGAGGACGGCCTACGGTCACCCAAGGCTGACCCTCCTCGGTCATGCCCTGGTATGGTCTCCAGACCACCTGCATTCACATCACATCAAGAATAGTTAGTCAGGCATGAACATCACATCATATGCATATTCAACGATCGCGAGCTGGGGAGCATGCGCACCCGGCGGACACGCTGCGTCGGGGAGGCTTGATGTCGTTCCTGCTATTACCTGCACTATGCTCCACGTAGGGAGGGGGGGTTCACGGGGAGGGGAAACAATTGTTACATATACTACCCTCACGCAAGAGGGGGGATCGTGGGGAGGGGTAAGCAACAGTCACCCGTACGCCGAGCTTGGGCATCCACTCACGACGCAGACAACTCTTGGATGAAGACCGAGGGATGCTGACGGACGCCTGGAAGTCTGGTGTCGAGCTAATGGCGCTGGATGGGGACGGCGGCTACTGCAGCAGGCCGGTGCAGTTCTGCTCGGCTGGACTGGTCGGCGCAGATGTGGTGCGACGGTCGGTACGGGTGCTACAGAACTCCAATCGCTGCGGGGCCAGGTCAGGGACGTTGCTGACTAGGAGTTCTACGAGCCCTCAGAAGGGGGCGGCCGTCTGATCACCTCGCTGGGCGTGGTCGCAGGAACGGCTGGCATCAGTTTTCTGGATAAATAGCAGGACAAGATGTCGAAGAACATTGTGGAAATCCCAGCGCCGACGTCAGAACATGACGAAACCACTTGTGTTAGTTTCATGTCGTCGAGGGCCGCAACTTTGATGAAGGCATCACGATCCGAAATGGACAGGAAGAAGGGGTGTCGGGGCTGACTTGACAACAGTTTGACCTGGGCAAATAGGGGCTCCGGGTCTGGCGCGCCTGTGGGAGATTGGATGCCACAGACAGAGAAGATGTCAAAAGCAGGTGGGACCACCTCTGGTGTGTCGGCGCTTCGGAGGAGCAGAACTCTCGTGAAGAGAGCTCCGGCTAAATCGCACTGGGGCGGGCAGTGGAGCTGCGACCAGATGGTGCTCAGGTTCAGTCCCGAGCTTGGCACAGGTGCATGAGAATGGGCGGCGCGTACGGTGCCGAGGTCGGATCGCTGCGGGATTGCTTCTAGAACGAAGCTGACTCGAAGATGTACGACTCCACATAAGGAAGCTTTGGATGGTTTGCACTGAGGATGCCGGGGTAGTCTCTGCAAACTCAACCTCTGCTGCAGGCTGGTTGCAGGGACAGCAGCGAGGCCTTCTCGATCCACGGGAGGGCGTAGCGAAGACGGGGCGACGCCGGGGTGCCGTGGACGCTCGGAGCAGGGGAGGGCGGACCTGAGTGCAGAGGGAGAGGGGGCTGGGGTTGATTTGGGGCATCCCTGGCCCTTAGGGGTTCAATCCTAGGCTAGCCAACCTCTGGAGCAGCGAGGTTCTGTCCCGGACCCTCACTATCCTCACCGGGTTGCCTACGGATACGAGAGTGTACTTAGCGGGTAAGTCCGCTTGAGTGAAGCTAGTGGTTCATTGCTTGTTTGCTGGCTAGGTCCAAGGGGTCTTCGGTCTTGTGGCTATCACCCCCAAGGTGGTGTCATATTACAGAGCTGGTCCCGTACCACGTCGCCGTCACCCGGCTCACCTAGAAGTTCTATTTCTCCGAAATAGACCATGTTCTCAGAAGTGGCAATGCCCAGGCAGATGCCCTAGTGAAATTGGCTACTGCCATTAAGTTACCGCCTGAGGGTGAAGTCGACATCACAGTCAAACACAGAAGGCTATTGCCCAGCTCACTCGAAAGTAACTCCGGCCTCATAATTTACGAGATTCAGGGCTTTGACCAGAACACTCCTCCAAAAGAAGAAGATTGGCGTGAGCCTATCATCAAATTCAAGAGGGGATTGCTCCCCCTTGACCGGGCTCAAAGAGTCTGACTACTCCGCCAGGCAACATCATATGAGTTAATTGGCAACTTCCTGTATCGACTTGTCCATGAGAAGGACAAGTCTGTCCTCTTGAGATGCGTCTCCCCAACCGAGGCTCGAGCTATTATGTGTAAGGTTCATTCTAGACTGTGCGGTGCACATCAAGCCGAAAATAGAATGAAGCACAACATCAAGCTCAAAGGCTTCTATTGGCCTACCATGTACACGGACTGAGTCCAGTACACTCGTACATGCCATCAATGCCAAGCCTTCGGCCCAGTACCCAGAAGGCACCCTAACCTACTGCGTCCCATGGCCCCTACCTGGCCATTCGCCGAATGGGGTATGGACATCGCGGGGCCTTTCCTACCGTCCTCCAAAGGCCACAAGTACATCCTAGCTGCCACCGACTATTTCTTTCGCTGGGCGGAGGCCCTTCCTCTACGGGAAGTCACCGGCGAGGTGGTCGCTCGATTTGTCCGACATAACATCATCTACCGATTTGGCACTCCCAGTCGCATAGTCTCCGACAACGAGACGCCATTCAAGAACAAGGTTGTATACCAGTTGGCAGTCAAGTTTCACATCGACTGGAGGACTTCTTCAGTCTACAACCCACAGGCCAACGGTTTGGCCGAGGCCTTCAACAAGACAACAAAAAATCAAAATAGGTGAAAATCCCAAAAAATCTAAATATTCTAAATCCAAAAAAATGGAGGGGCATCTCCTCGAAACATGCACTTCCACACCACACCATCTCCTTTCCTTCATCACTACCCCACGACTGCGAACCCCAAAGACTACTCTGCTTTCTTCATTCCATCCCACTAGGGGATTTATACATGCACTGCTACCAAACACACGAACTAGGGACAAATTGCACGCCCATCTGCCCTTCCAAAAAAAGTAAAATCCCTGGCTACCTTGCCGGGAGATAGAGCATTCCTTGTTCCTCTGCTTTCCATGAATCCTAATGTCAAATTAAACTCCACTAGCTCGGCGCTTCAACTTGAGTCCTAAGCAAATGAACCCTTCATATCACTTGATTTTCAATAGATGTGTGGTTGCATTACAAATATCTTTCTCTACTCCATATCCCCCTAATTGGACAAACGTCCCACTATGTCAGTGGGTCCAAGATAGACTTTGGCTATTGAGCTTGAATTATCCTTTTGATCAGTCTTTCCCAGCCAAACACCTTGCTAGAATTAATTGATGTGATAGGAGAAGTTAGCATAGGCACTCCCTATCATCGGGAATGATCACCTCCGAGGACGTACTTACGCCATGGTGACCATCCCCGCGGAATTCAATTATGTCCATTAGGCCCCTTGAAAAGTTGAGGGATAATGTTTGCTTTCCCACTCTCCTTATCTTGGTGAATGCTTCTGCTTTAAATGCTTATTTATTTGTGAACTTCACTAATGTGCATTTGTGCAGCTGCAGGCCATATAGCATCGGGTTTTTCTCTCGCTCATCATCACCTTCTCCGACTATCCTATCCCAGAGGCTAATAACTTCGGGCACATAAACTCTGAGTTCCTCTCTAATAAAAATAATGAGGGGTTTATGTTTCCTAAGTTATTCGACGGTCGTCTGGAATCATCATTGTCTTGGGGATGACGGACTCATTAGACTCTTGACCAACATCTTTCCCGGAGCCAGACAATAATACATCGGGATATGCATTAGATAGATTTTTCACTTAAACCCAGCATGCATCATGTATGTCCTTTTAGTCCCACCATCAAAAACAAAACCAAACAAAAAAAACATTTAGAAAAATATGGCATACATTCATGCAGCAAGAAAGAAAATAAGGGTCGAGAGAAGGGTTTGCCAATCGACCTGTCCTGGACTCCTCCAGAAGACCCAGAGAAGGGTGCTTGGTCAGCTCCTGCAGCTGCAGCTCGGTGGTCGCCAGCTGTGACAACTTCTCGTCCAGTGAGGCAAGCTGCCCTTCGGCAAGGTCAACCTCCTCTCTGGCCTGGACCTCCAAGCGCTCTGTCTCTTCCAGTTCAGCCTCAGCCTTGGCAAGCTCCGCCCGCAGCTCTGCTATTCACGTTTTAAGGGAAAATCGGCAGTCTGACGTAGCACCCGCAGCGTCCCTCAGCAGTCCCATGGTTTCCCTCAATGAAATGATAGCAGTCTGGCAGTCGGCCCTCTCCAACTTTACAACTGTCAGTCGGTCATAAACCTCCTGGCTGAGGTACTCCCGCCTGTTGGCGTGCTTCAACAACATGGTGACCCGCGGGGTCCAGTCCTCCATCGGGCACCCGAATGCTAATAGCGAACGCGAGAGATGCTCTATCAGGATCCTCAATTTTGCATAAGTTAGGCCTAGGGAAGCCAACATAGCTCACTACAGATTCTCCAGAGACTGCCACACCATGTCACTGGAAAACTGCAAGCCCAGTGGCGAGGTCTCTGGAAGCTGGAAGTCTACTCGGCTATCAACCTCGGCCCAGATATCGTCGCTCACCCCGGTGGAGGTTGACGGCATAACCTGCAAGGTGCTGACCTCAGGCTCGATAGTTGTGATTGCTGTGACCAGAGAGGTCTCGACTACAACAACTTCTTTGCCAGCCCTTTGTGGTGAGGCCATACTGGCTATCTCGACGGTCGAGGGAGCTTGTTCTTCATGGGCACTCCCACTGACTTCTAAAGGAGAAGGTTCCGTAATGACGGCCAAAGCTTTTGAAGCATCGGCCCCCTCCTCAACAATTTCGCCCGCTTCCACCTCTGTGAGACCGCCCCGCTCTATTGATAGTTCCTGATCGGCAGGCGAGGGACAGGGCGCTGTAATCTCAGACAAATCACCGGCTGCCACAATCACCCCGACGCCCTCCAAAGCCACTGCTGCTGCATATGTCTGCGGGTGTCGCAGAGCAACAGGTCGCAGGATAGATGGAAAGGTTGACGGGCTCGCACGTAAGCTCGGGAGAGGAATTTGCACCGTTATGACTGACAGTGCCACCTCAGCCTGTAGCACAAATACGTACGTCAGCCAATTGAGCTGAAACTAACAAGCAAGGCTACCGACGGGCAGGAGGATGCCTCCTACCTCAATACCAACCGAGAACTAGTCAGAGTAACACTCGTCAGTGTCAGCTCTCGCCTCTGACCACGTGTGCACACATCGACCCCTGCCTAGGGCCAGGCCTCCAGCTAGATTTCCCTCCCCGTAGAGCGCTACGGTCGGACTGAGGGCCCATGGTACTAGCTTAAACCGTTTGACGGGTCTGCCCCTCCACCTCTCCCAGGTGGGTCGACATCAACGAGGTCTAGGGCTGCGTCTAGTGGTTCAATCACATGGAAAGTCCAACCACTCCATTGGGATAATAGGAGCGAGCCAATGATCATAATATAACATGAATATAATATAGACGTAGCATAGCATGCATTAGACGGAAAATAAACATGCATTTCCTAAGTTACTAAACTAGCAGAGTGTAACGGATCAGGGACGGGGCGTTATGCGACTATAACGCGCCTCCCCTAGGCCGTTATGCTCACCTGTGCACAAATCGAAACCCAGGCATGCAGACCATGACGCACCACCTCAGTGACCTCATGCAATGTATGACACGCTTCATGCCGCGCGTTATACACACCAGAGAACCATCAAAACTACACAGACCATGGCGTGCCATGACAAGTGCGCCATGTGACTATAACACACCAGGAGTGGTCCGTTAAAGTCACCCGAATGTATAAAACTCAAAAAACTCCATAGTTAACCAAATCATATAACGCACCACGATGGGAGCTTTATACTGGCCATGGCGGACTGGGACTAGTCCGTCATGCCCCACAACCTATCGACCTACAGAAAACCTCGGTTACATAACGGTCCACGAGCGGTCCGCCATGCAATGCTTAACGCACCCCCTAGGGTCTATTAAGCGTATAACGGCCTCTGGCAGGCGCGTTATACCCTCTGGGACATGAGAGGGACGGGTTCGGAGTCGAACTCCCCTCCGGTCAAGCCGGATCGGCGCGAAACAAAAGAAAAGGGGTAGAAGGAGTTGAATAACAAATTTTCTACAACTACGACATGCATCAAAACGCAAATACAATAGCCCTAATCAATTCTTCAAGTATTTTTAACCTAAAAACTCCTAAAATGTAACTCGCACAGAAAACGATGCAAACGCCTACTCATGGGCATGCATGTAGTGCCAAAATGATCCTAGCGAAGTAAGGAGTCCATCACCCTACCTCGATCGTGACGAAAATCTCGAAAAATGTGCATGCGGGTGACGAAGCTTCGGAACTGCTCTAAGTCTCCTAGGGCATTTTCAATCTACAAGGACAGTTGAAGGCTAGCTTCCAACTTCCTCTTCATCCCTTCATTTGTGCTATGTTGTGATTCTATGAGATCTATCTGGCAGTAGGCGCCAAATTCTTGGTTCACTACTTACGCCTTCGCCTCTAGTGTTATCGGCTCAAGATCGCTCTTCAGGTCGACCTGTTTTGGGTGATCTATAGAATAAAGAAGAGCCCTAGCCCAAGCTAACTCTATTTTTCCATTCAGTCAGGTAAGGGCGTCCTCACCAGGAAACCCTCTTCCATTCATCGATGGAAGAGTATTTTTTAGTTATTATTAAGGAGAATAAGGTCGATTGGCCCTTTTTGACCAAGTGGTGGAAGTTTAAATTGAGCAAGGCTGATCCCCCTCCCTCCTTCTTGGCCAAGAGACAACCATGGTTGCATTCCTCAATGCCCTGACTTTCGTGTCTGAGCTTCTGATAGACGATACAAGTTTATAGGTGACTGATCTATGGTCGACTCCAACTCTTGAGGCCATGGTGCTCACACCGTTGGCTGGGAGTAAGACCAGAGCCTCCAAGAATCGTCGACCCCGCTAGCTCCTGAGCTCCTCTTGGCGTGAAACTTGGCTGAGAGCTTCCCCTTCCAGTCAGCTTTCATCCCCAAAAAGCGGAATTGGATTTGGACTCCGCTATCCTTACTTCTGAATTTTCTCCCGCTAGTGTGCCAAGTTAGTGTTCAGGAATCACCTCCGACCACCCTCACTAATCTGTCCACTACGAGCAACCCTGGCCACCTTCGACAACGCCGTCTATTCTGGAGGAAAGAAGACTGAACCACGAAGACTCCAGATCTGGTCCCGCCTTATTGCGACTCCGGGAGCGATCGGGGAACCATTTCCTTCCCGAAGAAATATCCTGGGAGCTGTAAGAGCCAGAAGTGTGCTGCTGGTTCCAGGCCCGGCCCCAACCAGAGGCGACGTCAGCTGGCTCCACGAAAATTTCAGCAACTTTCCCCGTCAAGTAGGAGACGTCCAGCACTAGTTTCAGCTCAATCGGACATCCTGGGTGGTCACAAAAATTCTGGCATCGACCGCCTGTCTGCTGTCCCAGATTGAAGGTAGAATCGACCCCGGCGATCGTGACGATCTTGTCTCCTCTTCTTCCCCTCCCCGCTTGGCCGGCTTAAGGCCCCTCCCTGTGTGGAGGTAGTTGTGAGAATTGGGTAGAAACCTGGGATGAGATAGTAATTAGAAATGTCTCTAGAATTAACCCCACCAATACCATTAGACTTGACCAATTTATTCCTTCTTCCGAGGTACCTTAGTCTTACAATGGCTCACCGTGTCGATTGGGATGGAATGCAACAAACTGTTACGAGTCTCACCCAGGCCTTGCAAAATATGGCCCAAGCCGACGCAAGGGCAAGAGCTGGTGATCTGCACCTCAACTTCTGGAGTCTAAATCCTCCATGATTTTTTGGTTCTTCGAACCCAGATGAGGCTGAGTAGTGGATCGATGAGATAAACTACATATTCGAGGTCATGCAATGTGCTGACCAAGAGAAGGTTCATCTTGCCACTTTCCAACTTAACAAAGATGCACGTACATGGTGGAAGTCTAATCCTACACTGCCTGCAGACGCACCACATACTTGGGAGGGCTTCCTCACACTCTTCCAAGCCAGATACTTCTTCGAACATGTCAAGGAGCAAAAGGCTATGTAATTTGCTTCTTTACGCCAAGGCATGATGTCAATGGCAGAGTATGAACTCCAGTTTTCTTGGCTGGCACCATATGCTCCCCACTTGGTTGGTACTGATCTATTGAAAGCTAACCGGCCTATGGATGGTTTAAGGCCCGGCTTTATTCAACAACTTGGGTCTCAAAATATCCGCACCTATGCGGAAATGGTCCAATGGTCACATCTATGCGAAAGGACCTTGGAAAAGGTCGAGAAACTCAAAGGTAGAGGGGAGGAGCGAAGTCAAAAGTCTGACCGATGAGGAATAAAAGAAGGGAAGTTCAGCATCATGAAATCATACAAATCCCATGATAGTAAGAAGAGATCCCGAAATGGGAGTGGTAGTGGCTTCCACAAGAGCAAGAAGGTTAAGGAAGAAGAGAAGCAATTCATGGCAGCTTGCACATTCTGCAAGAAATTCAGACACTCAACCGAAGAATGCTGGAAGTGCCTCAGCACTTGTTTGCGATGTGGAAGCAGGGAGCACCACATGCCTGATTGCCCCCTCATGAAAGATCAATCCTCCAGTGGTGGACGCAAGCGATAGGCTCGTCTTAATGCTGTTATGGATGATGAAAAAGTGCCCAAGGATGATGGGCTGATGGAAGGTACCATTCACATTTATTCCCATCCTGCATTTGTGTTATTTGATACCGGTGCTTCTCATTCCTTTATATCCCCGACAGCGGTGTTTTAGCTGCCAAGGGTTTGGCCACTATGCAGCCCAATGCCCTACCCGTGCATCCCTTGTCATTTGCACCCAACCAGTCGAAGAAGCCTCACCACCTGAGCTCGAACATATCACTTATGTGGCCGATCAGGCGCTAGCCGATGAGTACTATGCATTGGAGGAAGTTCAGAAGATTACTGCTCGGGAGCTTGCCACAGCTCAGGATGCAGCCACCTAAATTAAACATAAGGTGGTCGGGTAGAGAGATAGCTTTACTCCCCATGCCATAGGACACGTCAAATATATGGCTTCTATACAAATCACACTCTTGTCACCTTAGGGGACAGCGAATTCACACAACCAATATGTTAAATATGTCACACAATGTGTGATGGCATCTACTCCGGTGGGGTTTGGGCCACCCCGCTTCCCTTGCTGTAAGGATGATGAAAGATGAGCCTTTCACCATGCCCACTTCTTCAATTTTATTGGGGCCGGCGCAACAGAGGGGAAGTCCTTGTATTGTTACTCACCCCCAAATAAGTACTGAAGCCAAACCCCCATCCTTACCCTTTTCCTCTCTCTGCGAGGGCGCTTACGAGAAGAAGAGGTTTTAGCAACATTATGATGCGACAAACATAAAGTTTAGTACACCTTCATTAGGTACTAGTATGCAAAGCCGATCAAGTAGTGCCCTTCACCGTTGGTCTAGTCTTTTAGCCAATCAGGCCAGCAAACTTCCTCATAGGGATCTCCATCAATCAGGAGTCTACTTAATTGAGACAGACTCCATAAGTCTATTGAAGTTTCCCCCTCTGCCATGTAAAAGGTATTGTACTTAGGGCAGAAAACTTCCATCATTTTGCAACACAGTCCTTCTGAAATGGGATAGCAAAATCTGGAAGCATATACGCTATGATAAACTCCGACAGTCATCAAGATTGGGCTGTAATGCTAAAGCACGTAGTCTGTGAACTCAACTACCCTAGCCCAGAAACCATGAGAATTAGTGACTTTTAAGTCTACAAACCACTCAACAGTAATCTGGTGTGTTGAACCCCCTCCTCTTGTATCATATCTCATGATTTTGATGATGACCAAATAAACTAAAAATGAGGTCTACTAATGTTTTGGAAATGTTTGGAAGTGTTTCAATCACTTAAGGAGTTGGCGGTTTGGACGGCCCAAGTACTTCATGACAAGGGTAAGCATTTTTTGGCTCCCCATGGTAGTAGAAATACCACCATGCGATTGCTAACATGTGGCTCTCTCGACCTTTATACAACCGGCTCGCCAAAAGGAACTCTAGGTTCGACGGAATCCCCTAATCATACCTGAAGTTTCGGGAGAATCAGTGCGGGTAGTAGGGCTCCAGAATGCTCATAGCATACCAGTGTAGTGCTAACACCGTCGATCGGGTGCTGATCACCCACTCTGTATACAATGCTGCATCCGGCTCTCACTAGTAAGGAAGGGCACAAGCCGCCCCGCCGATCGATGGCACCAGAATTAGATGAGAGTCCCTCGAAGCACTATCAATGGGGAGCCCATCCTCACCCCTACCGGGCAAGTAAGATAGGGCCCTCCTTGCCCCCTCCAGCTGTGCAATTTCATCCCTGTTTGGCTGGCCAGTAAAGCTGAATAGTAAGGGCATTACCGATTTTGCCACCGTCGCTTGTGTCACTTGTCTAGGAAATAGTAAATTGGCCAACACACTAAGGTAGTGGGTCGACAGAAGCAAACTCCGCTCGCATGGCATGGGATGTGCTGACAATATGCCCAGCCCCGGATAGATGTTGGCCAACACTGTAGGAGCTAACGCTGGCCTCTGCCCCTCTGCCAATAAGCACGCAGGCCACAACAGCTCGATCCTCAACAGACTGTCCTCTCCGTGCGGGACTACAAACGTCACCAGCCAATAAGCCAAGTACATCACCAAGTGCGTCATGTCCAGCAACCCAAGGGGGTTCCACCCCTCTCACGGCACATATATATACCTAGAGTAGGTCTTAAACCATAACTCCACCTCCGTGTACTCCTCCCAAGGAGTCAGGTCTCTCGTAAACTCCTGGTAAAAGCATAAGGGCATGTTATAGAAGTGATGGACCCACAACTTCAGCGATACCTTGGGAGTCTGTATGGCCCTCTCTCTCTTAGCTAAAGCCAAGTCTCTCCAGGTCTTCAGTAGGTACTGGTAGCTGTGAGGAACCCAGTATTTCCCTTGTCCATCAGTATGGTTGCGGTGGAGGTCATCTTGCACCACCTCCTCGTAACCTTCATCGCTAATCAACAAACTAGAAATCCGAAAGAGTTACCACAAGTCCAGTGAAGTCTCTCCCTCTGTTGTCGCCACGGTGTTCCATCAGCGGTTAAAGTGCTCCACCAGTGCCTGTATCAACCCCATGTAGTAGGGGTACCCGTATAGCATCGCGGTCACTACATATCTGATCTCAGCCTGGTCCAGGAGCACTCTGTAATGGTGCACAATCCTCATCAACCACTCAGTCGCCCCGTGATGGTACCTGTGCGAAGGGATCACTGCCCAGCACTATACCAGCTCACGACTATCTGCTGAAGAATCCCGTCCAAAAGGTTGTGGTAATCATACCCTTTGCCAGCATACTACAGCCCTGATGGCTCCAGCACTAGCCCCAAGATCCCCTCCGTCTCGACCCGGTGGTGGCCGTGCAAGTCCCAAGAAGCGGGACCCAGTGCTCCGACATGGACCCCGAACTTGTCCACCCTTCTCAAAATGCCCAGGCACTCGACGTTGGGAAACTGATGTTGCCTCTAGTAATTTGTAGAGAAGCTCAGAAAGCCATAGAGAGCGACCCCATGCAGGCTATCCCAGCCCACTAGAATAGCCCGCTCCAGCCGACGACGCTCTCCGGCAACACGAGGATCCCTGTCCTCCATACTAGGTAGAACGAAACTCTAGACGAACTCGACATGTGTCGATCCAGTGGAAACTCCATCGGGTAGCCTCCCATACGATTGTTGGTGTAAATCCCACCTGCTTTAGAAATCTGGGCTGGCTCTACAGCCCCTGCTCCATTCGCCTCCTCTCCAACGGGGCCCTCAACTAACAGTGAACGTCCTAGGTCAAGCTGGTCAACATTGGCCGTGGTGACAATGGTTGGGCCCAAAGGAGTCAAGGGCTGCCCAGTCCTCCTCACCCAGTGGTCCTCCTCATGGGCCACGTGCCTCAGAACTTGGTCATCCCTGTCGAATCTTGCCATAGCTGCAAAATAATTGCACAAAAATGGTAAGTATACCAGGGATCAATATATATAAGATAGCAAAAGAAGTGCATATGAAGTGTTAAAATACAACTACAACAACCCAGAATGATGAGCTCACAAGTCGTACGCCCTCGTCTCTGCCTCCGACGGACACCCCGTGGGGGGCATTTGTTGTACCTAGATAATTTCCTAGCAAAATATCGAGAAATAAGGGTTTAGGAATTTCCCAGAACATCTTTAAAGAGTCGGCTATCCAGCCCCTCCTATGGCTCCTCGGGCTTAGCCAAGTGTCCCAACCAGCTAGCCATGACCCATGGCAACATCAAAAATTGATTGGGGCCACCCCTAATCACTTAGTTTGTGGGTTTACCCGTGTTCAACATAGCTGCCCGGGCCAACCTCGGGGCGCCCTGACGACAAGCTACGACACATGGCACCCAGCGACGAGGTCAGGATCTACCCCCAAGATGCCTCCATCCAGCCTTCTAAAGTCAAAGGAAGACTTATCTTCGTCAACCATATACTTTAGAATCCCATAGCAGCAGCATGCAGCCTATACACACGTGTTGGGAATTTTCCCGAACACTGTGTGGATGTGCATATCCCAGCCATTCTACAGCAAGTCGAGGGCCAACCCACGGCTCCAACACTCCAGCCCTATCCTATGGAGACCCTCTAGCAAGTCGAGGCCACCCCCGACCCTCAGGCATATGGTGACAAGCCGTTTATTTTCAGCTCCCAGGCTGACCCGAGCCTACTTGCCAACCTACTGTACTACGTGGCGTATGCCATGAAGGCTAGGCCCACAAGCTCGGAAGGCTCTCTCTTGGCCCCTATGAGCCTCTGCCCTCAGCCCAAGGCCAAATCTATGGCCCGTCGATTGCCTACCCAAGCCAATCAACAACCCGAGGTGTGTCAGAAATTTTCCTGAACACCTTGCGAGTGGCAGTGACAACACTATGAAGACAAGCCCCACGGGGCAATCCAAGCATCCCGGATACCCCATCCTTCAAAGGACAACCCCAGACAACAAAAGAGGACCCCTGGGACCACCCCTTGTGGCCACGGCCCACCTGGGGGGGAGTTCGTAGCAAGCGCGACCACGCCTTGGTCAGGGCGAACTCCCCCCGAGGGGCAGCCCCTCCACAGAGCCCGCTCAGCCCCAGTCAACAATTGTCTCAGTCCCAGTTCCATGTAAGCTCCATCGGCCTACAAGCTTCTAGGCATTCTAAAAGAAGAAGTCCCGATGGTGCAAAGTCAACCTCCTCGTTCCACATGCACACGTAGCCAACTAACTAGTCCAACACCCGTATTGATGTGAAACGACCTCGGACCTAAGCACGCAAGCACAATAGCAAACCGAACTGGCCGAAGTCGGCGGCCAACTCACACGGTGCTCACCCAAACTCGGGGGTGACTCGGCGATGCCCCCCGGGACAACCCGGACGACCACCTCATGAGGCTTGTGAAAGTTGATGCCCCCACCTTTGATGGGTCCCATCACCTGAGCATCTACTTAGATTGGGAGGCAGCTATGGACCAATATTTCGATTGGTATCCCATGTCCGAGGATAGGAAAGTCTAGCTTGCCAAGATGCAACTTACCAAATTAGCCAAGACCCATTGGTTGAACGTTGAGGGGTTAAGGATAGTTAGGAGAGAAGCTCCCATCACCACATGGGGGGCCATGAAAGAACCACTCAAACTCAAATATGTTCCCCACTCCTATCATCAAAACCTCTTAGATGAGTGGCAGACCCTAACCCAAGAAGGGAAGTCCGTGATGGAGTACATTGAAAATTTTGATTACTACCTTCTCAAGTGCGAAGTCCAAGAGGACCACGCGGTCACATTATCCCGATTTAGGAATGGCCTTCAATTCCACATAAAAAAGGAGCTCTCATGTGCCAAGTGACCACTCTAGAGCAAGCCTATCAAATAGCTTGGGATGCTGAGAAATTCTCTCGATATAGCTGAATGGTTCCCCCTTAGGTGATGGACCCCAAGTCCATGGCACCTCGAACCAACACCCCACCCCCTCAACGGGGCATCCTTCCCACTCCCATGGGAACTCCTCCTGCCCGAGCCGCCCCTCTTAGTGGCACCCTCCCCTCTCGCCCCACAAGTGGTCCTCCCAACCCCACTCCCAATCAACCCAACCCAAGACCCACTCCTCCACACACTAGAGCTACCGTTAATCACCATAGCGGGCAGCAATGCTTTAGGTGCCTTGGGTATGGACACTTTGCCAATCAATGCCCCACCAAGGGAGCATTTAGTTTGCTCATTGAGGAGACTAATCTCCTACCCCAAGTTGGGGTCGAAGAAGAGGTTGAGGTATACGAGGCTTCTCCCGATTGGGAGGAGGAGTATGAAGTCCACTACAACGAGACCAATCAAGAGCAACCCCCCCATCCACCGACCCTCACCTTGGAGTGGTTAGGTGCAACCTCACGTAAACCCAAGAACATGATTGCAGAAGAACTACCATCTTCCATACCTACATCCGGATAGGGAACCATGCTTGGAAGCTCATCTTAGACAATGGGAGTAGTGTTAATGTGGTGTCCCCTGACACCGTCAAACTTTGAGGCCTTACCGTCTCCTCACACCTGAAACCTTATCCGGTAGCTTGGCCAAGTGCGCCCCACCCCATACCAAACCCCAGCCACCCTCACCAGCACCCCACGCCCCAGCTCCCTCTCCCTCTGCAACACATGTTCTCCTCCCCTCTGCTCAGTGCGCCCATAGCAATCCCCGGAGTCGCCCTGCCATCGCTCCATTCCCCGTGGAGTGAGAAGCTTCGATCTGCTACCAATCAGCATCAGAGGTTCATTTTGCAGACCTTCTAGTGGCATCCATGGTGCGATTCGGCTTGAGGTGTCTTCTGTAAAGTCGTCCTCCTTCGAGTCTGCGACGCTCCAGAAGTGGTCCCGTCTCCTTTCGTCAACGGCATCATCCGCGACAGGCATTTCCGTGCAACTGCACCCGAACTGCACCTGTTTCTGAGTGCCACTTGGCAACATCGACACCGAATTCTCCTGTGTGAATCGGCCAGAACTACCTTCATGAGAGTTCTTCCTCTTCGAGGCGCCGACGAACCAGAGGTGGTCCCGCCTTCTTTTGACAATGCCTCCGCCCGGGGCATCCATTTTTCCTTGATCGCGCCAGATCTAGAACTCTCTGTTTCCCAGGACAGACTGCCACATAGTCAGCCATGATACTCAATCCTCCACTCAGTTTCAGGCCGAGTAGTCTTCTGAAAAGTTATAAATTTTGACGATACGAAGCCAACCCAAGTGGTTTCATCTCGTTCTGACATCAGCACAGGAGATTCCATGACAGCCATAGTTGACCTGTCCTGCTGTTTGCCCAGAAACCTGACGCCGACCATTTCAGTGACCACGAATAGCGAGGTGATCTGATGGGAGCCAAATTTTGAGGGTTTGTAGTACTCTCTGTCTGCTACGCCCACGAGTTGGTCCCGTCACTATTGGAGTTCTACAGAGAGCGTACCTATCGACGCACCATGACCGTGCCATCCAGTCCTGCAAGGTAGAACTGCTCAGGCCATCGGCTGTGACCTCCTCCACCTTCCAGTGACATCGGCTCGACGTTGGACTTTTAGGCATCCTTCGGCATCCCCCCAGGCTTCATCCATACATTGACAGCACCATGATTGGACATCCGAGCTTGGCGTACGCTACGGAACAAGCAAGCACAGATCGGCAGTTTGATTTCCCCTCCCCTCATTCCCCCCTCCTGCGCGAGGGTAGTGCATGTAATGGTTTGCCCATCCCCATGATCCCCTCCCTGCGTGGAGTGTAGTAATTGTAATAGCAGGGTTATGTTGGCCTCTTTTCAACTTCACGGTACTGCACGCACGTGGTGGACCTCAGAATGGGAAGTCACCTTCCGTTCTCGTCCACTTCGACAGATCACTTGGGCCGATTTTGTTGCTGCATTTGAGCGTGTTTATACTCCAGCCTGCCTGAAGTTAGCCAAGATGTATCAATTTCTGGAGCTGACACAGGATGAGATGTCGGTGCTACAATATCACGATAAATTCATTGAGTTGGGCCAGTATGCGCCGCATATTTTTGCCGATGAGACTGTGAGGTCTCAGCAGTTTCTGCGCAGACTGAGAGCAGAATTGAGCATGTCGCTGTTCACTACACGTGTTGCTGAGCTAGATGCTTCTTATCAAGCCGCTGTCGCACTGGAGTTGGAGTTGGCGAGAACTCGAGGTTTTGCTCAGACTGGGATGGTGTCGTCGGCCGTACAGCATCAGCCGCCCCACCAGTCATCTACTTCAGGAGTTTCTCCCACATTCTCTCCTACTGATAGTGCTTCCTTCCAGTAATCTCAGGCAGAGGTTTCTGTCATAAGAAGAAGAGGAAGAGGTTCGATCAGCCGTCATTTTCTGAGCCGAGTCAGTAGTCTGGTTCGTTTGTTCGGCCGCATTCAGATTCTGTTACTTTTCAGCTGAGGTTATGTTCCAGATGTGGTGGCAGTCATCCGGGTGTGCCGTGCTCTCTGCCGGTTGTGTGTTACCGTTGTGATCAGCCGGGGCACATTTTTCATAACTGTCCATTGAGACAGCAGACGGTGTAGTTCTCGCAGACTTCGCAGTCGCAGCAGCCGTAGTTTCATCTTCCGCCATCGCCTCAGCCTTCTCAACCGACTCAACCATTTCAACCGCCTGTTCCTACACCTTCTCAGCAGTCATCTGCCGCTACTCGTCCGCCGAGAACCAAAGGTACACATATCACTCGTGCGGAGGCATTGGCATCTAATCTAATCGAAGGTACGATTTCGATTTATGATCGCACAACGCATGTTCTTTTCGATTCAGGTGCGACGCATTCTTTCATCTCTGAAGATTTTATTGCCTGTATCGAGAAGCCGGTGAATGAAATTTCTTGTAACATGCTCGTGGAGTTGCCATCTGGCAATTATATGTCTACTCCTCTGTGCTTGGAAAATTCTCCGGTTATGGTCAGTGGTCAGAAACTACCAACGAGGCTTTATGCATTACAGTTAGCTGACTATGCCAAACCCTTTGGGAGACCCTCTGGCCTTGCTAGCCCTCTACCAGCAAGGGACCAGCCCTCACATCCTCCACTCGGTATCGCCGAGTCACCCTGAGTTTTGGGTTGAGTGTCGGGTGAGTTGGCCGCCAATATCGGCCCATTCGAGTTACGAATTGTGCTTGTTTGCCTAAGTCCAAGGTCGTGTCACATCACGATGTGTATGTGTCGTGTTGGGTTTCGGTCAACCTGGTGAGACCAGGGGTTCACATGTGACCCTGTGTGTGTCTCGGCGGCTTTGTCGAATTCCAGACCATGTCTCTGGATGCCTCGACGTATCGTTCTACCTTAGTTGCATATCCAGATGTGTTGAGGGTTCTCGGTGTCCCGTCAGGTCTTCGCATGTCATTTCCTCCGACAGCGTTGTTTCCTCTGGCTTAGGAGTATACCGGTTGGCTGCCTGTTCCGCTATCTGTGACGATCTTGCTTCTGAGTCGTTTGACTCGAAGATCATCATGTGAGTAGGTCTAGTTGCCTTGTCCTGAGTTGTCGGCAGTGGCTGTGCAGCCATTGGTACTTCAAAGTACGTGCGATAGTGCTCTCTTGCATGTCTGTACTTTCGCGCTCATGTTTTGAGTCTCTGTATCTTGTGAGCCTCCACTAGTCGTTGCCTTACAGCACGCTTCGGTGTGATGGCTCTTATAGCAGGGCACTTTCCCAGTTTACAGTTCTTAAGCTAGTTTCGTGGGGCACCAGTCCAACCGTACCGTCCTTCAGAGGGGGAATACTAGCTAGAGGCCTGGCTGAGACAGTGGGCTAGTGTGTGCACATGTAGTCAGGGACTTTGGACTTGTGTCGTTAGACGTGACCCTGACTAGTCACTCGCGTTATGGTACTATTCTTATTCTAGCAGTGTCTTTGTCTCGGCCTAATCCTTGCGGTAGGTGACGTGGACAAGATAATAGTAGGCGCAGCATAAGACGTCAGTGGACGTAGCTGGCTGTTCTTCTGGTGGTGAGACACTCTAGTCACGTGGCACGTGACTCCTCGCGGTTCTCTTCACGTTTCTTGTGCGTCTTGACCTTTTTGGGCTGGCCTTCTCTTGGCTTTTCCCGAGGTCAGTGTCTGTCGCCTGCACGACATTTTGGTCATGTGTGGGACAGTGTGCATGACGTTCTAGTCGTGTCGTCTGGGTCTATGTCTGTCTAGATTTTCCTAGGTTTTCTTGTTAGAAACGCGGGACTATACTCACGGACTGGAATATAGTGCCAAATATATATATAACCTGCATTACATGCTGTAATTGACAGGTTACTGTGAAAACTTTAAAAAATTAGGAAACAGGTAAAATAGCACCTTTCTGTAGGTCGCCACTTTCATTTTTGGCACCTTTACTTAGGTCGCTAATTACATAAATCATGTCTATCACGCTGTCGTCCATTCTATATTATCACAGTTTAATATTCCAGTAATTTTAAAAATAGTGCCCGAGTCTAGGTCGCTATTCAATATAATGACGACAGTGAAAACTGTCGCTGATTCACATTTTTCAGATGACTGTATTAAACAAAAAATGACGTCACTCATTAGGGCGTTAATTATAAAGGTAGCACCTTAGTCTAGGGCATTAATTCAGTTTATACAGTGTATGACCATGAACAATTACAATATTTCTAACAGAATACAATCAAGATACTAGGAATATGATCAGGTGAAGAAAAATATCAGGATAGCAGGAAAGTATGCATGCAGGCCTTTTACTGTCATAGATTGAAGTTATTAAATTTTAAAGTTGGGTTGATTTATTAAATACGGTGTAAATGACGCCTGGAAGAGGGTCATCTTATAATTGACGCCATACTAATAAGGCGTTAAATCACAGAGTATAAAAAGGAAATAACGGCTTAGACAGAGGCGTTGTATGAAATAGCACCTTTGATACTGTCATGGTTTTAACAAACTAACGCCTTAAGTAAGGTCGTTATTTTGTTGAGAAACATGTTACACGAAACAGAGTGCTGGAAACAATATCTACCTACAACAATATCTGTCTATATGTATGCATGCTTCGTATTATAATTTTTGATCTAGTATTTGAAGTTTAGAACCCTACCTCTTGTTGGGTGTTGAACTGGGTGACGAGCTGGGTGCTTAGAGGAAGAAGAAAGTGTTGCTTCTATCACGAATGAAGTAACAGCTGCAGCAGGAACACAGAACCACAGTAGTGGCGGCAGCAGGAAAAGGATCAACGGGAAGGAGTTAGCAGGAAGAAGACCATCTATTTAGGTGCCCTTCTTGCCGTGGCTGCTTGCAGAAGGAGGTAAACTACTTGATTCTGGCGTTCCTATATCTCACAGGAAGGAGGAAGAAGTAAGGAAGAGTAGGAAGGAAGAAAAGAAACTAAGGGAAAATAACTTCCTTACCGTGGCTTGGCGAAAACCCTAACCCTAGCCCCCCTGCATCCCACACCCCAGCCCCCTCTTCCTCTACAACTCAGGTCCGCCCTCCCCTGCTCCGTGCGTCCACGACATCCCGGAGTCGGCCCGTTATCGCTACGCCCTCCCATGGATCGAGAAGACCACACTGCTGCTCTCTGCTACCAACCTGTAGTAGAGGTTGACCTTGCAGAGACTACCCTGGCATCCACAGTGCAAACCAGCCAAAGTTTCTTCTGTAGAGTTGTACGTCATCGAGTCAGCTTCGTCCCAGAAGTGATCCTGCGGCGATCCGACCTTGGCACCGCTCACGGCGCTTATTCTCGTGCAACTGCACCAAACTCGGGTCTGAACCTGAGCACCATATGGTAGCAGCTCCACCGCCAGCCCCTGTGCGATTCAGCCAGATCTCTCTTCACAAGAGTTCTGATCCTCCAAAGCGCCAACGCACCAGAGGTGGTCTTGCCTGGTTTTGACATCATCTCCATCCAGGGCAGCCATTCTCCCTCAGTCGCGCCAGACCCAGAGTCCCCTGTTCGTCCAGGACAGGCTGCTGTCAAGTCGGCCCCGACACCCCCTCTTCCTCTCCGTTTCAGGTCAGACAGTCTTCAGTAAAGTTGTAGCTTTCGACGATATAGAACTAACGCAAGTGGTCTTGTCCCGATCCGATGTCAGAACTGGAAGTTCCCCGCAGCTACCTGTGACTGGTCCAACCATTCACCCAGAAACCTGATGCCAGCCGTTCCGGCGACCACGTCCAGCGAGCTGATCATACGGATGCCATCTTATGAGGGTTCTTAGACCTCCCTATCAGCAACGTCCATGACTTGGTCCCGTCATGATTGGAGTTCTACAGCGCCTGTACTGGCCAACGCACCACGATGGGGCATTCTGTCCTGCGCGGCAGAACTACACAAGCCCACAACCGTGGCCGCCGTCTCCATCCAACAACATAAGCTCGGCACCAGACCTTCAGGCATCCTTCGGCGTCCCTCGATCATCGTTCAGGAGCTGGCTGCACCTCGATCGGATGACCGAGCTTGGTGTACGACCGTTAGTTTGTTTCCCCCTCCCTACGATCCCCCCTCCTGCGCGAGGGGTCAATTTCAAGAACTTTTTGATCGAACTCATAATAAGAAAGGGACAAATGCTTACATTAGTGAGAAAGCTCGGGAGGTAGCGGTAAGTGTATACATTAATAGTTTTCGTTTTCTAACAAGCAACAAGCAAAAATGTGCACGGATGTAATTATGTGCTCGGACTTGCTGGTGTATGTGCTCGGACTTGCCGGTGTATGAGCTCGGACCTTAAAAGGACATACACTGTCTCTACTACAGTGTATGCTCCGACTTTGATAAACGGTGAGCAAAACATGCACGGGTGTTAGTGTGTGCTCGGACTTGCAGAGAGAGGCATAATGCATATGCTCGGACATGCATTGCTTCTATTACAGTGCATACACTGACATTAAAACAAGATTAGCAAGGTGATGCACGGGCTTGATAGCAGGTAGAGCATGCAAGGAGTTTGTTATGAGGAAATTACACGGGGTATGACATGTGCATGGACTTGATTGCCAAGTCGTGGGCATGTGAAGCAAGGCAAAACATGCACGGATGCAAGTTCTGTGAAGCAGTCAAAACATGCACCGATGCATGTTCTGCGAAGCTGAGTCAAAATGTGCATGGATGCATGTTTCAACGAAACATGCACGGATGCAAGTTCTGCAAAGCTGACTCAAAATGTGCACGGATGCATGTTTCAACAAGTTCTGCGAAGCTGACTCAAAATGTGCACGGATGTATGTTTCAACGAAACATGCACGGATGCAAGTTCTGCAAAGCAGAGTCAAAACATGCACAGATGCATGTTTCAAATGAACATGCAAGGACCTTGTAAGGAAGTGCACAGACTTTAATGAAAGTTGCACACAGGAAAAATATGCACGGGGTTTGACGAGCACGGACATTGTGAAGACGTGCAAGGACTTGACTTCACTAAGAAAACATGCACGGGATTTGACATGCACGGACTTCGTAAAGACTTGCAAGGACTTGGTTTCAATACAAAAATGTGCATGGGGTTTGACATGCACGGACTTCGTAAAGACTTGCAAGGACTTGGCAAAGACGTGACTGCTCCTGCTCATACTCTTATTTCCTTCTAAAGAGTATGTGCACGGACTAATGTTCTTGGCCAAGGCCAGAACATGCATGGACTCATATGCATGGACTTAGAATGTAGTGGACTGCTCATCCACGAACGTGGAAGAACAACGTGCACAGACCTGTTTAATACCTCCACGGACTTCAACAGGAACTGCACGGACTTGCCATGGAGTGGATGCAATGTGCATGGACTTACTATGCAGTGGACTGTACATGCACGGACTCTACATAAGACATGCATGGACTTTACAAAGACAAAGGTATGGGTTTGGGGATGCCATAACTCTACAAGGGCAGAGATGCTTGCCCAATCCAAGTGTAATTTCTGAAAATTCTTCCCTAGAACTACCAAAGGCTGAAGATGCCACACCCTTAAAATTGAAAGGACCTCTAAAGGAAGCTCTTTGATCAGGGGAGCCACCTACTTTAGGTTGGAATAACGTCTGGTGCCAAGTAAAGCCTACAGAAAAGAGAAGCAAATAAGAAGAAGAAAGAAAGAAGATCATGAGAGAGAAAGAGTAGAAAAATCGAATCTTTGATGACAATTTGAGGACTCACCTCTCTTGGAGGATTGGAACTTAGGTGCTTAGGGATGCAGGTTAGCCTCTGAGGTTCTCCATGCTCCTTTCTGGCTGCTTTGGGCCCAGCATAGACCCTCTCCTCCATGGTCAAGGCTCCATGGCTTCTCTTCATGGTTTGCTAGCTTTTTTCTGGTTTCCTGAACTTCTAGCAGAAAAATAAGATGAGTTATGAACTTGGGGTTTGATTCCTATTTATAGAGGCTTGATGTTGGTATAATATAGCTAGGTAATTCTATCCTAGGCCTGGAAGGGTTCTAATAGGGATTAGGCTTCTTTCTACTAAACTTCGGATGGCTTTGATAGAGTCCTGATCGAACTCTGCTACGGATTTATTTAACGGTCTGTTGTGGACCCGTTATGGAATCATGACACACCCTTTATGGTCCGTTAAACTCTGACTGTCAACAGAATTCCTTCTGTCGAGTATAACGCATGGGCCTTGGTCTGTTATGATGACTTAACGGTCTCAAGGAGGTCCGTTAAATTCATCTGTACCTGGGAAAGGATCTGTCTGTTCTCTCTGTTTTCCCTGCTGGCCTTTCCTACAATTCACACACACGTCCATTGTTCTTTATTAACCCGCTCACATTCACATGCATTCACTCACACACAACCATGCACACTCACATCCATGCACAACCGTCCGTCCTTACATTCATTTCCATAAACACATTCACACACTCATGCATTTTCAAAACTTCTATTTTCACTTACAATCACACCTACATCTTCCCTTCCTCGCATTCATTCCATTAACAACCGTCCATTCACACAATCATATATTAATTCATACACATTCATCCACAATCACATTTTCACAAAATAAAAATTTTCTTCATTTCATCATCTATGTGTCAACCAGAACCAAAAAAAACTAGAGATGATATTGGATGAATTGATGAACCAAGGACTTAGACCAGCAAGCATACAAGGAAGAACACAGACTCACGTGTACGGCTCACTCTCACGGCGCACGCAACCTCCCGATGGTGACCGGGTGATGATGACGGGGGTTCAAGGTGGAACCCAAATGTTCTAAGGGACTTGGCTAGCTTAGACTGACCCCTAAGGGCCTGGGATTCCCAACTTCGTAGGGGGGGCCGGCACGTCGGGGGCGTGGGTTTGGGTGGCACTCACTCACTTTCCACGGTGGGCAAACTAGAAGTGGTGTGCAAGTCTGGGCTCTCAGATCACCATCCGACGGGCATTCAAGACGATACTAAGGCCCAATTAAGCATAATAAGAGAAATGGACTAAACAACTTGACTCAATAAAAGAAATTACATAAGATATGACTCAATGCAAGGGAAATTAACATGAGATAACATAGTCGGTCCTCCTCAAAGTGATGCAGGTGATCTTAGCCAAAGAGAGCGCTGTGAGATGCCCTCATAAAATCTCTCGGGGTGGGAAGAACTCGACCCCATCAAGTATGGATCCGCCTGGCTGTGGTAGCGCTCCAAATGTCTGGGTCAAGGTGCATCAGATCCTCCCGGCTCACCCAAGTGTCCTCTGTCGGGGGACGGTTACCTCACCAGGTAGCGCTGATACACCTTGTGCCTGGTAATGGAACTCTGCTCATCCAGTATCGCCTCTATCTACTCACGTCGGCCTCTCAAGTTAGGAAGTGGAGTCCCACTGGGGGTGTCTCTCTCAAGGGGGGGTAAAGGCCCAAGCTCCTCACTGGGTCCCACCGCCGGGCCCTTGTAGGGTACCAGGTCCGCCACATTGAAGGTAGGGTGTACCCCAAAAATCTCAGGTAGGTCCAGCTCATAAGCGTTGTTGCCAAGCCGTCTCAGAACTCGAAAGGGTCCCGAACCCTGTGCCCTTAATTTGGAGGCAGGCCCCGGAAGGAGCCGCTCTATCCTCACCATCACCAAGTCTCCCACTTGGAACTCGCAGTGGCGCCGTCAAGCATCTGCCTGCCTTTTGTAAGCCTCATTGCTTTTCACTATGTGCTTGCAGATGTCATCATGCAACTCTTTGATATGCTGTGCAAAAGACTCAGTTGAGACTGACGCTCTAGCATGTGGGGGAAGGGGAATAAGATCTGAAGGCTTTCTAGGCCTATAACCATGTACGACCTCTAAGCACTTAATTAGCACCGAGAAGATGAAGGCAAGAAGGTTTCTTAATGGGCTCAGGCCCCAGTATATCACCCAGCTGGCTCCGCTAGACATCCAAGTTTATTCCGAGATGGTGCGTCGAGCACAGTTGTTGGAAGATGCCACGGAACTATCTGATAAGATTCGTGGGCGGGAAAAGAACATTGCCGGTTATAGCAATTATAAGCCAAGCTTCAATAACAAGAAGAGACCCGGTAGTGGAGGCGAGTCTTCACAAGATAAGAAGCTAAAGAAGGCGTCCAAGCCATTCTCCATCACCACCACCCCATCCAACGTGGTGTGCAAACATTGCGACAAGGCCAAATTGGGAGCCTGTCTCAGATGTGGGAGTCGAGATCACCGAATCCTGAATTGCCCAATGATGAAGGAATCACTAGGAGATGGAAAGCGTCCAGTAACAAGAAGTGCCCGTCTCCATGCTGTTATGGAGGCAGAACAAGAGAATGAAGGCGGACTGGTGGAAGGTACACTAACCATTTGTTCTAAGTCTGCCTATGTTTTATTTGATACTGGCGCATCACATTCTTTCATTTCTAAGAAGTTTGCCGATCCACTGCCTAAGGAACCGGAGTGGATAGATTTAGTTATTGAAACTCCTCTTGGCAAAGAGACAACTATTTCACATCATTATCTAGATTGTGAAGTATTAGTAAAGGGAAAGAATCTCCCTATGAACTTAATAGATCTAGACTTGAAGGAGTATGATGTTATTGTAGGGGCAGATTAGTTATCCAAATACCAAGCAATGGTAGACTACCGAAGTAGCAAAATTATTTTCAAAGAACTACCGGAATTGGTCTTTACTCCCCCTAAGAAGCAGACCAAGACACCGCTTATCTTCGCTCTTTGAGCTAGTAAATTGATAAGGAAGGGATGTATATCGTTCCTCGCCTTTGTAACTCTTAAGGAGACTAAGGAAAACAAACTTGAAGACATCCCAGTTGTAAAAAAATTTTCGGACGTATTCCCGAAAGATTTTCCTGGATTACCCCCGGAAAGAGAAGTGGCCTTCACCATCGATCTAATCCCTGGTGCTGGCCCAGTTTCTAAGGCACCCTATAGAATGTCGCCAACAGAACATAAAGAATGAAAGTCGCAGTTGATGGAGCTGATTAGGAAGGGATTTATCAGGCCAAGCACTTCCCCGTGGGGAGCACCAGTGCTGTTTCACTCTTCTCCTCTGCAGCTCTTTTCTTTTGTATGCTCTTCTATTTTTTTTTTGATCATAGGGGCGGGGTTTTATATAGCTTCAGTCTGGGACCCATAGGCTCATGCACTGGGCGTGTGGAAGGAACACTCCCGCCAAGAGATTCCAGAAGGCTCTTCAGCCATGTGTCAGATTCTAAGCACTGTAGCTTTCCACATGGCAGCTATTTTCTTTCAGGGACAGTCTGTCTTGGATCACGTGCCCATTCTCAGTTCGAGCTCACGTGTGTCTATAGTTCTGCCCATCAGGTGTTTGACCATGGGCCTTATTCTGTCAAGGTAAAGGTGAAACATAACAGTTAGTGTCATGAACTGAGAAGAGTAGACTTTGCATGGACCTTAAGATTAGATGACGCAAATGTGCATAAACTTCCAACTGCCTAGAGTAGGTTTGCATAGAGTTTGAATAACATAAAGTGATTGTGCATAGAATTTATGACAAAGCATGCATGGACGCTGAGTATGCAAGAGATGATATATGCATGGACCTCAAGTTTGTAGAAATGAAACATGCACGGACATGCTTTGCTATGCTGCCATGAGCTACCCGAACTTGGCCATGCAAGATGTAAGATGTGCGTAGACCTTTAGTGTGCATAAAGGAAATGTGCATAGACTTGGTTCAGGGATAAACACTGACCATATATGCCATCACCTGAGAATGCACAGACGTCACTTTTCAGAGACTGAGAAATGCATGAACTCTAAGGCGTGAAGCGCACGGACTTGTATGCATGCGTGAAAACTTGCACAGACTCAATATAGTGTTTCAGCAAATGTGCACAGACTCAAACTGTTCACAAGACAACCCTGGCACGGACCTTAAGTGTGCAATGCAAAAGATGCATGGACTGGAATGTCAGTAGGGCAGGTATGCACAGACGTTGTTCTCGTCCGAGACAAAGTATGCACGGACCCTACAAATATTGCACAGACTTAAACTAGACTTTCAATGACCTATATGCATTTGAGTGAGAACTTGCACTGAGATTATATGCACAAAGCAAACAATGCACGAACTTCTTTCATGCCTAATGTAGATATGCACGGACCTTGGGACAAGCATGCATTGACGTTCAACTGCCAATTAAATGTGCATGGACTTAAATGCACAGACCTATATGCTTACATGAAGACTTGCACCTGCGTTACATATTGAAGTATGCACGGGAGCAGCTCACCAAGAAAGACCCACAACCATGGGAAATGACACAAAATGACAATCTCAAGGGATGCATCTCAAGGACCAAGACAAAGCCTCGAGAGCACAACACCCGAGAGAAAGGAATGCAGAATAGAGGGTATTCAATCAGCAAGAAAGCCAACATATTCCCCAACACTCGTAAACATTGATGCCAACACCGGAAAGTTACCAGCAATAGCACGGAAATGGATGACATCGAGGCACAGGAAGTCAAGATGAAGTCACATCGAGAAGAAGCAATTTCCTCGATCATCGAGAATCTCATAACAATGATTCTCGGCCAATGGGTAATTAGCCCACATGCTTCCGCTGTCCACTCTAGCATGTACATAGGCATCATAAAAGACCTCGGTAATCGCATCCATATACGTTTAGTGCCATCACAACTCATCTGAATTGCAATTAACATGCCATGAGTACTGATCCAGCGAACTACTAATCACAAAGATCCTAAGTGCAATGAAGGAGAGTACCAGCTTCAGCACAAGGCCCACGAAAAAATGCAAATCTCAGCTTACCTTCACGTCTTGAAATAATAAATGAGCCTTCACAACGCATCAGTCGTTGGACACGGCACGACAAACAAGGTACACTGCGGCTCTTAACACAAGAATGCGTCCAAAGCCAAGCAACCATAAAGCAAGGAAGCAGATCAGGCTCAGAATAAAGCTATCCACACTTAAGCAGACACAAGTCAAAGGCATTACTAAGACAACAAATCCAAGGCTAACCTCGAAAGGACTCCACCAAACGGGATGAGAAGCATCAAGCTCGATGACAAAAGCTTACCAGGAAGGAAAAACCCTAGCTCGCCTGAGCAACTTCTCAACCACAGAATCTAATCGAGCACTTCAACAGAAGCGAAACACATCAGGAGCTAAAACAGAGTTAAGCTGGAGTGACCAAAATAACGTAAAAATGTGAATGGCCATCACACCAATGCTAAAAGTCAACAGCATCCTAAGCAACTTACATGAAGACCTCGAACAATGTATCACAGATTCGAGCCTTTTGGCGAACACTGCCAAGTACAACATGGTCGAGGCAGACATCACGGAGAAACCAAGCGAGACAGAATCACGAAACCTAATGCCAATAAATTCCACCAGCCATCAGCTGGGCGACTGTATAGGACTTTTACGACTCTGGTAACTGTATATCTGAGATTTCCATGTTGAGGGCACCATTGGGTGCCTAGGATCATGGGGACAAGTTTCCCCCTTGTTTCCCCATCACCCGGGGGTGAATGGGACGTGGAATGGCAAATTCCACAGAGGTTCACCGTTCTCGGGTTGTCGGGATAGAAACGATCTTAACAGAAATTGTTTCTATCCTACACGGCCCAGAGATTGACCACCTACAGACCTGGAGTGTCGGTAGAGTGAGCGATCTATCGTTTGACCGTTTCATGCATAGGTGGCCATTGGGCTGACCGTTTACCCCGTGGAGTCAACGTGACTCCCGAGGCATTTCTGACGTTGAGTTTTGACCGTTGCATAGTTCTGGGGCTTCACGGTCATGAGATGGACCGTTTGGTCCTTTGGCGCGGTCTCAGGTTGGACCGTTCAGGTTCCCAACGGTCAGGAGATGACCGTCTGATTTTTGTGCTGTTTGGTGGCTTAGCGGCCCCAAGGGGGACCGCTTAGTTCCTCAAATGGCCTATCGTTAGACCGTTTATGTTTTACACGGTCCAGGACAGACCGTGTTTATCTGTTGAGGGGCAGTTTGTTGGTGACTGTTCTAGCTTGTCAAACGGTTAGTGGGGAGCCGTCCCAGTCCCTGAGGCGGTCCATCGACCGACCGTTTACCCAGGAACGGCCTAGGGTGGACCGTTTCCTGTGTGTTGTCTGACCGGTAGCTTTCTCCTTGTCGATTCGAGTCCCGGGTGAGTGGACCTCGATCCATGTGTTGACCCGTTGTCTGACTGATGCTGGGCATCATGTGGGGGCCATGTGTTAGGGTGTCGTGGGGTCCCGGGAAGTGGTGTTCTCGACGTGTCACTGTGAGTCAGTGTCAGTACGAGGAGCGGTCCTTGTACGTGTCTGGTTCAGGCGTTGTTTTTCACTGACTAGAGAGTCTACTCCTTCAGCGTTGAGGACCCGGTGTCCCAGATGTCGTGTGATCTAGCGGTGAAGTTGCCTTCTGGTGACTTCATGTTCACCCCATATTGTTTCAAGAAGGTTCCAGTGTGGATTGAAGGGCGAAACTTGCCAGGCAGGCTGTATGCGTTACACCTTCGGGATTATGATGTGATTTTGGGCATGGATTGGCTCGAGGCCCATGGAGCGGTGGTGGATTGCGGAACGAAGAGGGTCTACTTTCAGCATCCTCGTAGGTCGACCTTCTACTTCTAAGGTATCCGTTCTACCTCTCCTCGTTTCCAAGAGGGAGTGCAAGGACGACCAAGTGGAGAAGTATGTGCACCCCATCAGTCAGGAGAATGTAGTCCACTCGTTGCTGGAGCCCGAGCTCAGGGACTGGGTGTTATCAATTCGCCCGAGTGTGCTGGTATTCCGGAAGGGGGACAACTTGCTGCTAGAGCCCTACTATCCCTTCCGTTTCGGGTGAAATTTTGGATATGATCAACATATCCCATCATACAACGCCCAATTCACTCTGGCGACGCGGAACCTTCGGGGGAGCTTGACCGTCGAGACTGCAAGGGTCTGGTGGGACTTCTTCCACTGAGCGGACAACGCCACCTTCCGAGTACCAGCTCCTGGCCGCATTCCCCGAGTGACGCTAGAGTACGTGAAGTGGTGGAATGCCCGGAAGGGCTTTTATCGGTCTCACAAGACCGATTGCTGGGATGGGCCAGAAAGGAGGTTCTTGAGCCGACAACCCGTACCTGTCCTCGATGTCGACCTGGAGCACCTCCTCCGGTTGTGGCACGGCAAGAGTAACGAGGTGGCCGCTTACGTGATTGCAAGCAAAGAGGCTCAGAAGGTCTGACCGATGCCGCAAGTCAAATTGCCCCCGGTAGCGGATGACGATTTCAAGAAGACTTTGTGGGATCTCTGTGGCGTCGGCAGCGATCGTCTGGAATTGATCAATTATCTGTTCCCGGTAGAGGAGGAGGGTACACAGGTGAAGAGCTGGCGACTGGAGAGCGACCCGACCTGCCCGTACCGTGCTTTCATGCGGAATGAGGAGCAGAGGCCTGAGAATTACAAGGACACCACCTGGCTTTACGTCCTCCTCTGGGTGCATGGGTTGAAGATTGAAGACCGGGGGACAACCATCCTGGGCAAGCGCCTGCATCTCGCTTATTATTACACCAATGGCTAGGGAATGGATTACTTCAACCTGTTGTGCCATCTAGTTGCCAACAAGCACGCGGACTTGGCCGCTCTTGCCGACCGCTGCCAAAAGGTCGGAGACGTGTGCTGGTTAGTTCGGGAAGTAGCCCGTTGGGACAAGGAGCCCTTCCTGAATTACTGGCCAATCACACTTCGGCTCTATACCAACCCTCATGGTACGTATTATTATTATTATTTTTTACTCCTATTGGTCGTTGTTGCATCCTTCAGATGTCGGACGACAATTAACTCCCTGCTCCTTTTGTCCTCCCTCCGTCACAGACCATCTAGGCCAGGGAGGGCACCGGCGAAGGGCCCAGAGGTAGGTGTGCCAGGCAAGGGCTGTGAGGGGCGGGGTGGTCTTCTATTTTCTTAAGGCCTTTCTTTTCTTCTTTTTCTTAGTTCTGCGCAGTCTGTATAAGTTTTACCTCTTACAGGGTGAATGTTCAAGTTGCTTAGCTGAGATTCAGTCCGGTTCCTTTCATGTTAAATGTAGTCCCTTCGCTCTAATTGAGGTATTTTTACCATCATTTATTCCATTTGTTTGTTGCTCCCTTTTGCCCTTTAATTTGTTATTGCCTCACCTGTTTGTTGCTCCCTTTGGCCATTACCATGTTATTATTTTTTTTAACAAAATTTCGGCAGCATCTCTCCTTGACTTGAGCGTAAGGGAGATACAGAGAACGTGCCCACATGGAGTGGCGGAACCCGACGGTCGGAGGTGGGCACCCAAGAGCAACAATACCTTTGATAAAACTTCAGAAAATCTAGAGGAAACGACGAGTTGAAGGCACCTCTAAGACTGGATAAGGTGCACTGGGCAACAAAAGGGACTGGAGACTAGTGTGCTGGCAAGGGAGTCTAAAGGGGCTGGAGAGGTGGGCCGGGCTAAGGGAGTCCAGTGTGTGTGTCACTGCGGGGCTGTGCCGGGGAAGGCCTTGAGGGGCTGAGGGTGCACTGGGTGGAGAGTGGCATGGGTGTGCCGGGGGAAGACCTGGGGGCGTACCGGCGAAGGGCACCTCATGAGTGTCGGGGTGAACCGCTGGCGGGCGTGCCAGCAAAGGGATTTCAAGGAGGCAGAGAGCGTGACGGGGAAGGGCAGCTCCAGGCTGTGCCGCCGAAGGGGTGTGTCGGTGAGAGGTTGGCTTGGGGGGGTGCCGCTGAGGGCTGGGGAGACTACACCGGGCCCGAAGACTGGAATGCACCAGGCTGGGGATCAGCTCAGGGGAGTGAAGGCTGAGGGTTAGCTAGGTGGATTGGACCTGGAGAGGGGAAGAGTCTGGGGCTTTTGGCTTGATCGGCTTAAGGGGGAAGGGCTTCAACCAGTCCAAAGGGGAGGTGGAGTAGAGGGGTCAGTGAACCCCATGGGAGGGCCGGCAATGTCAAGGGCGAGGCGTGTTCAACAGGGGAAGGGGGGAAACCACCAGAGGAAGAAGACCCCAAACACACACATACAGGGGCTCAAACACACGGAGACAGTGGGGAAACTCAAAGAGCAGTTCGTGCCGCCTGTGAGCCGCCGCGGAGCCGCCTTCAAGGTTCTGTCCTGCTGGACAGAGGTGTCTTCCCGAAATTCTTGCTACCAGCCACGGCCTCTTCTTGGCCTGAAATTTTTATGGTGTGTTTCTATCTTCCATTCCCCCCTCCACAAAAAATTACAGGTCCAAAGTCCTTCGTTTGGTATTTTTTACATTTCGCGTCTTCAATCACTCCCAGTTCTGTCCTGTCTCTGCCTACAGTGATAGCAGCTCTGAGTTTCCCACCTCCGACCATCTTTTTTATTTTTGTTGGGGCTCCCAATTTTATTGGGTGTTCTGTCCATCATCCCCTACATCCATGAATTTTCTTAATTTCTGATCAGCCTTCTATCCATTTTTTTCAAAAATCATGTTCTACTTCAACTACAGTATTTTCAATCAGATTAGATCCGACCCATCCCCAGTCTAAATTCTCCATAAAATTCAAACCTCCACCAAATCAAGATCCAAAAATATTTCTGGTTTCCTAGCTTGCTTTCCTACGACTTTGCTGAAGAACACAACTCCAGATTCAGATGTCTACCTTGCGGTCAATCGCAATCCACAGGGAAGTTCTCTGCTGATCTGAAAGTCTGGTCACTGTACAATAGCAATTCAAAAATTCATTAAAGCTAAGATCCGTATAGATCCAGGTCTTATCTCTAGGCCTAGGTTTAAGTACTTCAAGAGAGCTTTTCAACGGCGCTAGTTTCGTGTCAATCTAACATCGGGACTGATCACAGCGTCCGTTCTCGCCGGAGCGCACGTCAGAAAATAGAACCGGCAGACCCGTGGCCGATTGTTCCGACCGGTGCCGAACGGAGCCGCCCGACCTCGATCGCCGTACCAGCATACCACCAGCCCAAGGAATGCTTCCCTAAGTGTTTCCCCTACAGCGGAGCCACCGGGTCCCACACGGCCCCTTCGGACAGCACGTGGGCCCCACCGTCTCGTGTTCGGGTGCTATCGAAGAGACGTGAGAAGCCGCCCGTCAACCCGAATTCGGTCCTCCCAGACCCCGTTGTGTAACCCTTTATCTCCCTGCGTGGAGTGGGCAACGACTTGTATTGCTGTAATATTGTGTATTATTATTCCGGGAGTACGAGTTTCGACCGGGTCCGTCTTCCCCACGCCGAGCGCGTGGAGGTATCGTATTCGCTCCTTGCTTGGCATTTCACTTATTTCCATATCATCCGTATGCCCCTCTAACCGGTGCACTAGTAAGAGCCTCCACCCGGCACGCTTCTAGTGTCTTTTAACCGGTGCACTCCCATGGCCCATCCGGTGCACTCCTGCCAGCTCTGCCCAGCACACCTATTGTATGCCGGATAACCCCCAAAATTGTGCCGGGTGGCACACCTCCGCCTGTGCCGGACATCACCACTCCACTCCTCTACCCGGCACGCCACTGTGCCAGATAGCACCTGCCACACCGGATAACCCACTCCAATAGCCTCCCACCGCGGCACACCTCCAACCGTCTCCCACGACACACCTTCACTGTGCTGGGCAACACCCCCACCACTGTACCGGATGCATATGTATTCTCCGTGCCGGATGACCCCTTTCTCTCCATCTCGCCTCTCCTCCGTCCACCTCCCTTCCTTCCTCTGCTTCCACGACCCGCTGCCTCGGCCGGGGCACCCCGAGAGTCTTTTCATTCTCCACATCGTGGGAGGAGGTGGAGCAGAAAAGCCGCAAGTGCTTGAGGTCTTCGCCCTCGGTTGTGATGGCGCACACGGTAGTTGTAAGATCGTAGCTGCAGAAAGTCGATGGTTTGGGAGCGGAGGTGGCGCTGGAGGGGCTGGTCACGGTGAGCCCAAGGGTGAACGCCTTGAAGCCTTTGAAGACCATGGCCATCACCAACCAGGCCACGGCGCGTGCCCATCATCAAGCTTGCCATCAGGGAGCCCGACTTTGACATCCCCGCCCCCATTGCAGAGGCGGGCATCAATGCCATCCGAGAAGGTTATACTAGGTACACTCCCAATGCTGGCACTCTGGAGCTTCGGAAGGCTATCTGCCACAAACTCTAAGAGGAAAACAGACTGTCTTACTCCCCTGATCAAATCCTTGTTAGCAACGGTGCCAAGCAATGCATCTTGCAAGCTGTACTTGCAGTCTGTTCTCCCGGGGATGAGGTGATAATTTCAGCTCCCTTTTGGGATAGCTATCCTGAGATGGCGAGGCTGGCCGATGCAACGCCTGTGATTCTTCCTACAAATATATCTCATAACTTTCTGTTAAAGCCTGATGCACTTGCTTCCGCTTTAAGTGAAAAGTCAAGATTGCTGATTCTTTGTTCTCCTTCAAATCCTACCGGGTCTGTTTACCCGAAGGAGCTGCTTGAACAGATTGCTGAATTGGTTAAGAACCACCCTAGGCTTTTGGTAGGCTTCATGCTGTGGCTCAATGTAATCGGCATAGAAGTTTTATTAGCAGATTAAAGATTGGTGAACCTGAGGCATGGTGCTTTGACCAGGATGTTATGCAGAATCATGCTGAAGCTTACTCCAAAAGTTTGTTTTCTTCTGAGTAGCACTTTGTAGATCATTCACTTCTAGATAGCATTCCTCAAATTATAACCGAGGATCAGAACTCAATCCTCTGTGCAGTTCTAGATGGGGAGGAGGTTCAGAAAGCTGTATGGCCACTCAAGGGTTCTAGCTCTCCTGGGCCTGATGGTTTTTCAGGTGTCTTCTTCACTGCTACTTGGGACATTGTTGGTCCAGATGTCATTGATGTTGTTCAAGCCTTTTTTGTGGGCTTTCCTCTCCCTAGAAGTATATCCTCATCTCTCATTGCTTTGGTGCCCAAGGTGTTGGAGCCTCGTTCCTATAATGATTTTTGGCTGATTAGTCTTTGTAATTTCTCATACAAGATCATCTCTCGTATTATCTCTGAGCGTTTAGCCCCTCTTCTACCTAGCATCATTTCTGAGGAACAATGGGGCTTTCGTTAAGGGCCTGGAGAGGGGGATTTTCACAGCCCATATACAAGTGGCCAAACAAGGTCCTACTAGACCAAACGAGGCCCGACTTCCTCAAGTGACAGTCTTACCGGGCCCACTTGCCCTGTGAAAAGCACAATAAAGTCACTCGGGACCTAGCACTTCCTAGGAGGCCTCTTGACTTGGAAGCCCGAGCGTCGGTCCAAACAGGGAAGGTCACCCACCGCTGCCTCATACCCCCTCGCCCGAGCTACGCTCCCCTCACTCTGGTAAGAGCTAGTGCCCATGCTCGGGCCGACCGACGGATGCATATCCCCATAGCCGTTGAGAGTTCTTTGATAGCAGGGAGTTTACAAGGATAAGGGAGACCAAGAGTCCTCAGGTCATAAAGAGCCCACGTCGAGGACGTAACTCCCTCTTGAAACTCGTCTGCTCGCAGGACTCATGCAGCTAGCGCACTATTTAAACCTGAGAAACCCTCTGACAAAAGGTAAGGCCAAACCAAGCCTAAACTCCCTGAGCAAGAACCATTTCACCACTTGGTGGAGAGGAATCTCGTGCTCTCACCCCTTCTTACTTCTCACATCAAGGCTCTACTGACTTAGGCATCGGAGGATTTTTTCCCAAGGAACCATCCCTGGGCACCTCTGACCCGTGGTATTTCCAGAATCTCTGGACACCCTCACAAGTCCGGGGGCAACCCCTGTTCTCTCAAAAAGACACTAGAGGTCTCAGCTATGACCAAGACCCAGACTTCTGTGTCTATCATGCAGTCCATACCATAGGACTGATGCAGCCGGCCACTGACCCTTTTGTCACCAACGCCAAGTTCGATAGCTCGGGAGATGAGGGAGAGGAGATTTTAATCCCATTTCCAACCAGGGCTAGTACTCTAGTTCCAGCACCTGACAAGACGTCCTCATCTGTCCACGAGGATGTCAAGGCAGAGGAGGCTCCCACAGCCTCCCAGCCAGTTGAGGAACCTAGCTCACCACACTTCCCCCAGGGGGAGGGTCCCCAGGACCAAGAGCGTGAGGCATCACCGGTGTTGGTAAACAACCCTAGCCACGCCTCCGGAATTCCGGCCGATAGCTGCCAGTCCAACACGGACGGCCCGGGACAACCCTTGTCCGAACCCGGCAGTGACAACCTTCCAGTCCCAGTAGCTTCAACCACTGGCTCTGAGGACCCACGGGTGTACGAAGCCGCCACTGACAATGAAGACTTCATCGACTTTCAGCCTGCACCTCCTGAGCTGGAGGATGGTGGCCAGGCAACCGTCGACGAACTTGTCAAAATCAATCTGGGCGAAGATAAAGCCCCTTAGTCAACATTCCTCAGTGCTCTCCTCACCGAAGCAGAGAGGCAGGACTACAAGCAACTCCTATTCGAATACAAAGACTGCTTCACCTAGACGTACAAAGAGATGCCAGGGTTACATCCCTCCGTAGCGGAGCATGACCTAGCCGTATCTCCCTCAGCCACACCAATTAAACAATCCCAGCGGCACATGCGCCATGAGCTAGAGCTCTAGGTCACGATCGAAGTCGATAAAATGGCAGAGGTCGACTTCATCGAGCCGTGCATCTATCCAGTTTGGCTCGCTAACATCGTCCCAGTCAAAAAGAAAAATGGTCAAGTCTACATCTGTGTTGACTTCTGGGACCTCAACAAAGCCTGTCCAAAGGACGATTTCCCAGTTCCGATCACAGAGACCATGGTCGACATGACCACTGGACATGAAGCCCTATCCTTCATGGACGGGTCATTGAGCTACAACCAAATTTGGATGTCCCTCCGAGACAAGGGCTACACCACCTTCAGATCCCCCAAAGGGATTTTCAACTACAAGCGCATGCCCTTCTAGAGGAATTAAAATAAAAAATAATAAAAATCAAAATCAAATTTTAAAATCCTCTCACGTTTCTCTCTCTCCCCACTCTCACATCTCACTCTCTCTCTCTTCCTCTCGATTCTCTCCCTCTCCCTCACACGTTCTCTCTCTTCTCTCCCCCTTTCACTAGGTTCGCAGCCCATTCGGCCTCAGGTTGATGCGTAGGAGGTACCGACGGGATGGGCTCAACGCAAGGATCGTGCCGGTACCCTTCATCTCTCGGGTTGCGGAGTGTGGAGGTGCGTGCGAGCGGAAGGACGGTGTGGCCGTCATCTCCCGACCTGCACCGATTCGTGGTCTTCGCCGTGCAAGAGGTAGGGGAACGGATTCCTCGTCTCTCCAGGAACCCGTTGACGCCACATGCGTCTCCATCTGCCACCATTTTCATCATTTTCTGTGCAAATCTCTTTTTGGGTGATTTTGGACTAATTTCTCAAAATTCATTCCCCTCTCAATTTCTGGTCCAGACGACAATTGATCGAAGCGAGGGAGGTATCGTTGGATTGGTCACATTGCGAGGATCGCGTTGGCGCCCATCTTCCATCGATCCGCGGAGCGTGGAGCCGAGTCAGGCCGGGAGGTGCAGCGTCCCACTCTTACTAGATCGGCATCGAATCGCCATTTTCGTCATAATCCAGGTAGGGGGATGGACTCCTTGCTTCGTTAGGATGCCGCCGGTACCACATGGGCCGTGGTCTGATGCCCTTTTCCTCATTTTTCATGCATGTTTCCGTTTAGTCTATTTTTAGTCCATAATACTTGAAATCGTCTCCTTGGGCATCATCTTTTAATTCTAGTGGCATACTTAGGTATTGAATGTTGTTATGGCATAGTAGAGTAGTTTAGAATCATGTTTCCCCGCGTCCTCCGTCGATTTCGGCCGATCGAGAGGGGGGTTCTATTATGAACTCTGGAATCTCGAAACCCAAGTGACATAACGCGCCTACCCCGGTGCGTTATAGTCATTTGACGCACCTCTATAGGTGCGTTATTTTCCCTTGTGGCGGTCTCCCCTAAGTTCGTTATAGTTGTTTAACGCCTCGATATGGGTGCGTTATATCATGCATGAAATTGTGGGTTTTCTATGGATTTTCGAGTTTGAGTGCCTTTAATGCCCCTGGTCTAGTGCGTTATATCCCCTGTCTGCTGTGTTGAGTGTCTGTTGCCTTTAGCGGCCCCAATGATCAAGTGGACGTCGTCCGCCCTCCACCCATCCACATCGCTCATCAACATGGCCCTCCGCCTCGGCTTCCGCATACGCACTTACATTCATAAAATCCTTCGCTATACCATTACATTAGAACACCCATTGTTATGCCTCCACAAAGGCGTCTACTTGAGCATGACAGTGAAGAGCCAGCAATTGGAGAATTGAAGACGGCCCATGATGAAGCTCTGTAAGCACCCATTTTGAGTTTTCTTCACTTTCCACTTCCTCCACTATCACTAGATGAATCCCCTGCTCAGGACAATACCAGCATCCTTAATCCTACCCCCATTTCTGAGACTTATTGGTGTTACGACGATGGGTCGATACTCCAATCACCCGCGCCGGCGCATCAGGAGTCTTCTCCTACCCCTAACACCTCTCACCCCATCTGACGTTTCCTACGCACCAAACTTCCCTCTTTTACACCTCCTGTTATGCCTCCTTTAAGCACTATGCCCTCAACCTCCATAGTACTGGCCTCCACTGAACCTTCCTCTAAACCTCCACCAATTACGCCTTCATCAACTTCCACTCCACCAACCTCCACTCCATCGGCCTACGCTGAACTCACCACTAAACCTTCTCCAATTAACCTCCCATTACCACCACCTTGGCCTTCCACTATACTTTTAACCCCTAACCCAACTACCCCTACTCCACCACTTAACCCTTCACCTTTACCCATGACTAATCCTGAGTAGGGTCCACCTCCTCTTGCACTTAAGTTAACCCCTTTCGCTTCTGAGCAAGGGGAAAGGCTCAGCGTGTTTCCTCCAACACCTTCCATTACACCTCCACCATCCATGGAGCCTTCCACCTCCACTTCACCTCTTCTTACCGCTCTGAGTGGGTGTGTCTCTACAAGTCTATGTGTTGAAGATGATAGAGAGCCTGGCAAGAGAAAGTCGGCCATGACTATGTCATTCAAGATGCAAGAATTTATTTGTCGGATGCCAATCCATATTTTTGTGTCGAGCATGGTCGAAGAGGCCAAGCCCCCGCCGCTACTCACCATAAGAGAATGCCAAGATTTGATGCCGTATGAGTCCACGCCCAAGGGCCAGGCAGGGCACCCCTTGTCCCAACTTTCCAATCTCAAGCCCATTCTTTTGTTCAAGGGGCGAATGCCCGTTTTGTTCAACGCTTTTCATACGCCACAATCCCAGGGTAACACGATGCTTCTCGTTCCAACCTTCCAACTCCCTTACATTATTGCCCTTCATCTTCTAAGGGAGTTGGCATTTTTTGTTGAAGCTTCGTCATGGACTTTGATTTTACCCATTGGGTCGATTCGTTGTACACTCTCATTGCTATGGAGGGGTGGGCACACTCTTTCCAAGGGGCCTTCCGCTATCCTATCCACCTTCTATTCTACTTCACCCATACTCCTGTCTATCACCGATTCCTCGTGGGCCACTCCATGGGTGAGGAGGAGGATCTCATCCTCTCATACCATGCATTCTTTGCACTCATCGCATCCATTGCATTGCATTCACATGCATTCACATTTCTTCTTTCCCAGGTTTCTAAATCCGTATCTTCCTCATCTTCCGGATCCTCCACATTCCCCATCTCATTCATCTTTATCCGCGGTATCTCCGGGTCCCCTTATACTGGTCGGGCGTCACCCCCCCTCCAATCCTTCCTTAGGGCATCGCGCCCATGTCTACCCCTTTTATCCAGATCCTCTGAATTTTTCTCTGCTTAGCGGGCATCACGCCCTCTCCAGATTTCTCTCAAGACTTCACGCCCACTCCTAACTCTTGCATCCGGACCGTCAGGACTTCTCTGTTGTCCTCCCAGGGCATCGCGTCCCTTCTGATTTTATTTCTCTAGAACCTTTGGACCTCCCCTTTCGGGCATCGCGCCCCTCCACACCTTCACCTCTGGATCCTCTGGATTTATCACTTCTTCTAGGGCATCGCGTCCCTTCTGATTCCATTACTCTAGAACCTTTGGATTCTCTATCTCACTCCTTATCCCTTCTTTCGGGGCATCCCATCCCTTCTCATCTCATTTCTTCGGAGCCTCCGGACCTCCATCTTTGGGCATCGCACCCCTCGACACCCTCGTATCTGGGTCCCCCAGATTTCTCACTGATTCTCTCAGGGCATTGCGTCCCTCGCTACTTTATTCCTCCGGAACCTCCGAACATCCTGTCTGGGCATCGCGTCCCTTTCTATCTTCCCCTTCCGGAACCTCCGGACTTCCTCCTAGGGCATCACGCCCCTTTCTATTTCCTTCCTCTAGAACCTCTGGACTCTTCTTTCTACTACACCATCCTTTTCGGGCATCACGCCCATTCTTTCCCACCTTCCTTCCGATTTATCCTCCTACTCCTTCAGAGCATCACGTCCTTTATTCTCTTCTTTCTCTTCTATCATCTTTTCCCATACTTCTTTCTGGGGCATCGCGTCCCTCGATATTCTCTCCCTCCGGAGCCTCCAGATTCTTCTTCCCACCATGATTCTCCTCCTCTTCCTCTGGACCCTCCGGATCCTCCTCTTTCCACTTACCAATTCCTTCTCATAATTCCTTCCAATCTCGGGTCTGACTCGACTTCTTCCACATCCACTGCTCTGGGCTGCCCGTTCTCCCACTGCTTTCGAGGCTTTAGTCCTTGCTCCTCCTCTTGATTTCCTGCCTCTTCTGTAGACCATTCATGTGATCAGGGTCTCGGTGCCTTAGTGAGGGAGTTCTAGCCCTCGCCTCTCTTTCTTTTCTCCTTATTTATCTGAGTCTGGTCTTAGTACCACTCCTTCGTGTTAAGCCGTTTCAAATCCTTTGCTTCCAATCCTTTTCCTGCTAGGAGAGGACAGATCCCATGTTCGTGAAGATCGCCTCTGGCAGTTGCTTCCACAAGGTTGCAAGGTGATATTTTGCATAAGGTTTGCATTGCTCATTGCTTCATGCATGGTTTTTAAAATAAAGTGCTTCTTAACTTGATCAAGAGTGGTAATTCAGGGCCTTTATCCTAAGTTTTTATCTTTATTGAATTTCAGAAAAGAGTCACCTGTGGTTATTAAGAACCCTGTGCTGAGAGTTCAGCATTCTCTCCCTGCTTGTTAAGGGCAACCTTTAGCTGGGCACTCCACACACTTCACGGCGTCCTTAGTCGGTCTCTTTTCGGTAAACACCATTGCCGCTTTGGCCATGCCATGAGTATACTTGAGGTCCTTTCTCTTCTTTACTCGGCCAAGTGCATGGGCAAGAGGTTGAGGGGTGAGATGACCAACCTAGGTACTCCCCAATACTAGAGAAGTCTCAAATAGGGACAGTCTTGACCCGAACGAAGAGAGCTTTTCATGGTAAATCTAGCTGACAAGGGATATTATCAAGTCAAATTCATTAAATGCAAAATTATAAGATAAAGGCATGTCAAGAGAGGCAAAGTCCCCGCAGGGAAAACCCTGGTCGTATGCAGATGGTGTCCACTTCATAGCGCCCGCTAGAATAGTATTCCTCGAGGGTGAAGCCCAACCCTGGGTGTTGAGAGAGATGCCTCAATTCTTTGTCCAGGCTTGCGGGGTACCACAGCTTCTGGAATGCTTCTTTCTTCTTGCGGGGCTGGCCAGAGGGGATGTGCTGCTTCTGGAGCATCCTGGCCATCCGATTTGTGGTAAATGCCAACCCCTGGACAGGAACTGACGGGTCTTCTATATCTTCAGGAAGATGACAATCAGTGTCCTCCCGTGTAGGGTGCTCCTCAGCCGTGTAAAATAAGCTGCTGGGGCCATCTATATGCGTCACCTCCCAAGCTTTGAAAGGTTCGATAGTAATGCTATCGAGTCCAAGAATTGGCTTGGTAAGGCCTTCTAGGACCCCAATGTGGTCGTGCTGCCGATCGACCTTAACTTCATTGGCTTTAGGGTAGATGGCGGGAGGTACTACTCTACGCACGTCCTTGGTGATGGTGATGTGTGAGACCGTCTTGGGATTAACATACCCGCATGGCGGCGATGGGAACCAATCGTCACCGGTGGTGCTTTTTGATGTGTTGGCATGGGTCTTGGCCTCAGAGGTCCTTTGCGACTGCTCTGCATATAGAAAAGCATCCGCCAGGTGACACTCAAACACTTCAAAAGGGTGAAGGTCAGCAAATATCCTTTCCTCCTTCCCTTCCAGGTTGTACTTGATGCATTGATGGAGAGTGGAGGGCACCATCATGTTCTCATGCAGCCAGGGACGGTCGAGCAGTGCCATGTACGAGGTATGGGAGTCGATGACATGAAATTGCGCCTTTGTTGTGAGGTCCGCTAGTGTGAGTGTGAACTCTACTACCCCCAGTGGCACTTCACACTTTTGGTTGAAGCCAGCAATACGCATATCACCGACTTTGTCGAGGTGCACATTAAAGTGGTGCCTTTGATATATCCTATAGGGCAGGATGTTGACAGCTGGTTTGGGATCGACCAAGATTTTGTTCAGCTCTCGACCATTCAGATACCCTTTCATATACAGTGGCCTGTTGTGGCTGATAGTGGGGAGTAGCATGTCCTCCTGAGTGAAGGTCACGTTTGTTGTTCCCCTTGTGCTTTGATGATGGTGTGATATATGTTTTGATGATAGCAACATAATGAGGCACCACATAAGAAAGTAATGTTTGATCTATGATTGAGTGTTGTTGATTCTCCCCAGCGAGAGATTGATTTTGTTATCGAGGCTGTGCTTGGTACGGGACCTTTATCGAAGGCTCCTTACCATATGGCTCCCCCTGAGTTGAGGGAATTGAGGCCTCAGTTGCAGGAGTTGCTCGCCAAGGGGTATATTCATCCTAGCTTTTCCCATTGGGGTGCGCTAGTATTGTTTGTGAAGAAGAAGGATGGTAGTCTGAGGTTGTGTATTGACTACCCATAGCTGAATGAGGTGACCATTAAGAATAAGTATCCGCTGTCGCGGATTGATGATTTGTTCAATCAGCTTCATTCTGCTCGAGTGTTCTCACGGATTGATCTGCGATTCGGTTACTATCAGTTGCGGATTCGTGAGTCCGACGTAGAGAAGACTACGTTCAGTACGAGGTATGGGCATTATGAGTTCTTGGTGATGCCCTTTGGGCTCACCAATGCCGCTGCAGCCTTCATGGATCTAATGCATAGGGTGTTTCTTCCCTACCTGGATCAGTTTGTGGTCGTGTTTGTAGACGACATCCTTGTTTATTCGCAGTCTCTAGAGGAGCACGCGTACCATTTGAGGGTTGTGTTACAAACTTTGCGAGATCACCAGTTATATGCAAAGCTCAGCAAGTACGAGTTTTGGCTTCGCGAGGTGCACATTTTGGGGCACGTAATTTCTGGTGATGGTATTTTCGTGGATCCCGCCAAGGTTGAGGCTCTGATGCAGTGGCCGAGGCCGAGGTCCGTGATGGAGATTCAGAGTTTCTTGGGGCTCACTGGCTATTATAGGAGATTCATCTAGGATTTTGCTCGTGTTACAGTCCCGATGACCAGGCTTACGAGGAAGGATGTGCTGTACGTCTGGACCGATGAGTGTGAGCAGAGCTTCATGGAGCTAAAGAGGTTGCGCACTTCGGCACCGGTGTTGGTATTGCCTTCTGGATCGGGAGGTTTTGTGTTGTGTACAGATGCTTCCAGGGTTGATCTGGGTGCTGTGTTGATGCTGCACGGTAGAGTTGTGGCGTATGCTTCGTGGCAGTTGAAGCCACACGAGGAGAACTACCCGACCCATAACCTTGAGTTGGCTGCTGTGATTTTCGCATTGAAGATTTGGAGGCATTATCTGTATGGTGAGAAGTTTGAGGTGTTCACTGACCATTAGAGTTTAAGGTATGTGTTCACTCAGAAGGACCTTAACCTCAGGCAGAGGCGATGGATTGAGCTGATACGTATATATTTTTATTACCTTTGTATATATTTTATATGAAGGTTATACGCGTCCAGTATGGCGGATGCGTATTTTGAAGACGTCTCCTCTGGGTGACATGTTGTCTTTTTTTTTACTCTTTTGTATTGATAATATATATTGTGTGCTATTGCTGTTATTTATTGTTAGCTCCTGTTTTAATGATGCTGTGTTCTTATTTTCTCCTTTGTAATGTGCAGGACGTGATGAGGACCCGCATCAGTTAGTACCTCGTGGTGGCAGCCTACAGAGGCCTCCCAGACTTCCAGAGGGCTAGGTTAGATGGGATGGGATTTGGGGTATTCTTGCAGATTGAGCCATTCGAGCTTGACCTACCCCTTATCCAAGCGTTAAAGGAGAGGTGGCACGTGCCAAGTCAAGCTTTCCTGATGCCGTGGGGGCACATGGTGCCCAGCTTAGAGAATGTTGTCCGGATCATCAAGCTACGAGTGGACGGGGAGGCGATGAGCGGCGTCACCTATCCTAACTATTGCGAGAGCGCCCAGGAGCTACTGGGGCTGGAGATTAGAGCCTGCGATAGAGACAGCAGGACGATCACCCATACGGCCATCATGGAGGCACTGGGGTTGCTCAACACTCAACAGCGCCTCAGGGAGACCTCAATTGAGTTCATGGCACAGATGGAGATGGCCGCACGTGCCATGTTTTGACAGGACGCGGCAGACCAGGGGCATGCAGACCATGACCTACAGAGGTTCCTCTTCTTCCTAGGGTTGTTGCTTCTAGGCACGAAGGGAGACGACATGCATTGTCGCTTCCTAGAGATCCTAATGGATTTGGACCAAGTAGGGTAGCACGCATGGGGGGCAGCCATGCTCGCACACTTGTTGGCTGACCTGTCTCAGGGGACAGGTTGGGAGACTACAATTAGTAGCTTCGCACCGTTCTTCCAGGTATTTGTTTATTTATTTATGTGCAGGTAGTCCTATTTTATGTTTATGCAATTGATTATACTAATGACATGCAATGGATGCAGGTGTGGAGCTATTATTACATGCCGATGGGGAGGGCCCGACAATGGCATGTGACAACTATGTCGCTAGCCCGACGGTGGAGGTCGATCGTGAACCTGACCCCACATTCTTACTAGCTGACGTCGCTACGACGCAAGCTGATGGAGTACCCCGAGGCCATGGTATGACTTTTTTTCTCTTTTTTTATTTCTAGAACAGCTCACCAACAGGTGCTATTGACGCCGCCACGGATAGTAACGAACTCGGATGATGCTGAAACCAACGCCAATCTTCTGCTGATAGGTCCAAGATGGCTCCAGAAATTTTCAGGGCACAGTCCGAAGTAGTGGCTGGTCGTGGCTGGCTCTGGAACTGGGGTGTTCTATTCTGACTAGGACTGCTCTCAGGTTACAGCAGCAGGAAGACAATGCCGTCACGAACACTCCCGGAGTCAAAATGGTGCGGGACTAGAACGAATGCATTCGTGTATGAGCCTTCTTCGATCTCCAACTGGGAAGGACACCAGAGGAGGTCAGGGCCAAGAGATATGTCCAGAAGAGTGGTGGGGGGTCTGGATGGTTTCAGACTAACCTGATCTGCTATCTTGGGGTAGAAAAATCAAAACGGGCCACTCCGGGCTTCAATCGATGCCCCGCTTGCTGCGTTGGATAGAAGACTGGTGGGACTCCACTCCGGCTAAGTGGCGTGCCAAGGGGAGCCGTGGTGTGCCCACTGGAACTTTTGTATGCCGTCTCTAGTTGCCTGTCAGACTGGTTCTACACAGTCTATGGCAAATGACTCTCAGGAAGGCGGCGCCGTCACGATCACTCCCGGAGTCAGAATGTGCGGGACCAAAGTGGATGCGTCCGTCTACGAGTCTTCTTCATTCTCCAACCAGGAAGGCCTCCAGGAGAGGTTAGAGCAGAGAGGTAGAGTGTGAACAGTGGTAGGGTATCAGTGTTGGTTCTACGTGGACTAACCTGTGCAGCCGAGAGAGAAAATTCAGAACGGACAGCTCTGGACTCCGAACGAGGTTCCGCTGGCAGTGCTGGATAGAAGACATATAGAGGAACGTCCCAGCCAAACGGTGCACCAAGGAGAGTAGAGATGTGGTCGTAGCAGCTTCTACATCGGTGCTTTGGTCTTCCCATGGATGCAAGATGCGTGCTCCGATGAGAACGAACCTCCCGGACAGCCACGAACTCTGATGAAGGCAGGATCACTTCGCAGTCAAACTTGACTTGAAGACCTTTTCGTTGATGTATGGTACACCTCCAGAAGATGTCGGATGGCCCCGAGGCAAGCTCTGCAAGCGGGGATTTTGGTGCTGCCTGCGAACTGGGTATGCAAGAAGATGATAGGTGTAGTAGGGGTGGATAGGGGTGATGGAATTATGAAGGGGTGAGGGGCTATGGGCTACCCTCTTCACCTCACCCCCCCCCACTCCGTTCCCCAGCCAGCCATGCAGAATCCACCGTCACCACCTGCGGCACGCGCTGCCCACCCCAGACCATGCCCGTGAACCCTTCCCCAGCCACCCATGTGAGGCCGCTACCCACAGACGTTGCCCGCCTACTCGCCATCGCAGCGTTCCATGCTCGCCATCGCTGCAACACAACCTCCTCGGCATCACCAGCGGCAAACGCCAACACAGAGCCGTCGTGGCCCTGCCACCCCGGGGCACTCCTGAGGTGTCCAGTCTCCGAGCTGCAGCAAAGGCTGCCCCTTCCAGTTTGTCCGCTGCTCCCCCATCACCACCGGCTTCCCCATGACAAGCCGTCCTTCAATGCCTTCACCACCCATGTCCGACACAGCCCGCCATGCAGAGCCAGGCCACCCTTCACCGGCCACCACTTGCAGCTCCGAGTGGCCATCATGCAGACCGTCAGTTGCCGCGAGGCCCCTGCCGATGTCCTCTGTGGTGGCATTGTTGGCGTCCATGAAGCTGGCCGTGGTGGTAGGCACCAACTTGTCGCTGTACTCCAGCTGCAGCTGGGGCTCGGACATGGCAATGGAGACGATAAGTGCATCCTAGGAGAGTCCCTCACCATGGTCGTCAGGAAGAAGGGCGTCCCCGATCGATCCACCACTGCATCAGAGCCCCGGAACCCACACCCCCGTCATCCGTTTCCTCCCTACCATCGCCCCACCCCACCACAGCCACGGTGGCAGTTTCTCCACATCCGAGCACGTCGGCATCCCTCACCTCTTCCCCTCTCCCCATTCTCCACCTCTCCCATCGCGGCACCGTAGCCCCTCACTTTCTCACGCAATAGATCCCCTCACACCCTCGCCTCACCTGTTAGCCCATGCAGACCACCCCGTCTACACCCACCTGCACTCCACCCCGCCCCATACGGCCTGCTGCACGCTCCAGACCTGCCACGTCCTTCGCCTTCCTCCACGGCCACCACCCAAGTCCAAAGTAGCCACTGCTCGCCTCGCCGCACCCAGCCCGCCACCACCATGCACACCCGCACCAGCAAGCGCCTGTGGACGCACTTTCGATCTTATTTATTTATTTATTTATTTATTTTTTTATTTTTTTGTTTGTTTGTTTATTGGGAATGGAATTTTCCCGGGTTTGTTAAGTGCGTGGGCGTGCCAGTCACCGAGGTGACGATTTGTCAGTTCCTCGAAGACCATATTTTCCTCGAAGACCGTGTCGATCGGTTGGCCCTGACGTCCCAGTCCTTGTGCGTCAGAGTGTGTAACGCGCCTCCTTGAGGCCGTTACGGTTTGTTTGACCGATGTGTGGCTGGGTGGCATTTGTTACAACGTGCCAACCCCCATGCGCTAGGGTTTTGTAACACGTCCCTACTGGGCCGTTACATGCCTTTTTGTCCGGGTCTTGGTCTGTTGGCCCGAACGCCCCTGTTCTGGTGCGTCAGGGAGTGCAACGCCCCTATAGAGGTGTGTTACAGTCCTGTTGGCCGTGATGGCATGCATTGTTCGTTGTTTTGTTCTGTGTCTATTCGTGTGTTGGTCTGTCTTAGGTTTGTGTTCTAGGGCGGTGTCTGTGTGTTGATAGTTTTTAGATCGATCGATTTAGGTGACTGGATGCAGCCATTTCCCTGACTGTGATAGTTTCCTAACGGCTCAGTCTAGAGCTATCAGTGTCCTTGTCTCTGGTCATGTAACGGCTGTTCCTTGACTGTTGGGCTTGCCTAGCGGTTGAGTGATGGTTCGCATCGCCCAGAGTGTCATCCTTCGGTGCTTCTGTTTGTCTTGGCTAGACAACATGGTTTGCCTATTGACCCGTGGGTGTCTCTTGACATCCTATGAGGGCTGTGACCATGATGGGGTGGCTAGGAGTGCTCATGTATGGAGTCCATCTGTTTGTGTGTGTCTATGTGGTGTCGTGTCTAGTTTCGGTTAACTCGGGGTCACCCAGTAGTTAACAGGTAACCTTGTGTGTGTCTCGACAGTTCTGTCCAACTCGAGACAGTGTTCTGGATGCCTCGGGATACTGTCCTACCTCGGTTGCGTGTCTAGGTGTGCTGAGGGTCCTCGTTGTTCCCTCAGGTCTTCGCATGTCGTTTCCCCCGACAGTGTCATTTTCTCTGGCTTAGGTTTAGATCGTTTGGGGGCTGGTTCTGCTATCAGTAATGATCTTGCCTTCGAGTCGTCTGACTCAAGGATCGTCACATGAGTAGGTCTAGTTGCCTTGTTGATGGGGACATCACCCACAGTTCCCTCTGGCTCGGCACATCTCTCCCTCCTGGAGATGGGTAGGGTGCGGCTCGGTGACTCGACAGGTCCGCCCCATCACATGGACTAGCTAGTGAGGCATCTTGGTGTACTCTTCTTCTTTTATTGAGTCTATATGATGTAAAACCTTAAAGATTCATGATTATGTGATTAATATTTTTGTTACATTGTTGGTTTCACAGTTTAATCCAGAGGGTAGACTAGCCATGCTACAAGGGATCCTCGACTCTACAGTCCAGCAGCGCGATGGCCTCCAGCGTACGGTGGAGGAACTGGTAAGATTCTGACTTGTAACTTTATGATGATTTTTTTAGCTTAATTGTTAATTGACATTAATCCTTTTAATTTTAGCAAGGAGAGCTAGAGAGAGTCCACTCTTCCCACGGTGCTTCTTCTTCGACACAGCCGTCTTGTGACCATTCTACGTCTGAGAGCCAGCTTGCCAGCGCAGTGGCTCGTGCCGAGGAGGTTGAGGCTGCCCTCCAGGAGAGGGTAAGCAACCTACCCGATCATCTTAATCTTAAAAAGATTTATTAATATTATTCATTGACCAAGTTTTCGGGTGCAGGAGTAAGAGCTACAGGCAGCCGAGGCAGAGCAGAGGCATCATGATGCGGAGGAGCTTCCCTGAGATGTGATAGAGCTGTGTGACCTCCTCAGCATGGAGAGGAGTGAGAGGGCGAGAGAGAGGGAGGAGTGCACGCGAGAGAGAGAGAGATGGGAGATGGAGAGGGAGAGGGAGAGGGAGAGATGGGAGAGAGCGAGATTAGAGAGGGAGATGGAGAGGGTGCAGCTGAGCACCAAGCTAGGGATTGTCGAGCAGCGTACGAGAGATGCAGAGGAGTGTTACCGAAGGGGCCGTGAGCAGGTGCGAGCTGAGGGGCGCCCGAGCGCTTACTCGAGCATAGACTACCTTGTTTCCTCCTCTGAGCATCAGAGGAGGGTGGACACTGAGAGGAGACCTTAGGGTGACAGGAGTGCAGCCTTGTGTGGGTCGATGGCTCCACCTAGACTTCCTCCTCAGGGTGGAGGACAGGGAGAGGCTGAGAGTTCACATAGAGGGTGAGAGGAGGAGGGTGGAGGAGAGAGTTAGAGAGATATGCTTGTACATCCACCGTCATCTTGTATATCAGACAGATATTAGTGGAATGGAACAGATTTTGATACAACTTGTGTTTCTTGTGTTGTTCCTTACTTTGCTTTGCTTGTGTACCTGTCCCTGTAGAATACTCAGAAACACGTTAGTTCCTCTCTTTAAATGATGGATCAAAGGACCAAACCCCCCTCTCTCTTCTTTTCTCTTTTTTTTTCAAAAATGAAATAAAAGGAATGAGTCAAATAAAATATAAGATGTGTGTGTAATAGTACGTACCATGAGGGCCGGTGTAGAGGCAAAGCGAGATTAGCTAATAGCTCAGGGAGGGCTCCTGGTCTCGACGGGCCGCTTCCCTAACCAACCAATACACATCTTCGATCTTCTGACACCGGTTAGTGAGGGCGGCCAGGTTTGCATGCTTCCTGGCACCAAGGAGGCACAGTAGGCTGCAGTAATCCATCCCCCAGCCGTCAGCATAATAGTAGGCCAGGTGCAGTTGTTTGCCCAGGATGGCCCTCCCCGAGTCTTCGATCTTCAGCCCATGTACCTGAAGAAGGACATACAACCATGTAGTGTCCTTGTAGTTCTCAGGCCTTCGCTCCTCGACCTGCATGAAGGCGCGATATGGGCAAGTCAGGTCAACCTCCGACCGCCTGCTCTTTGCCGGTGTGCCCTCCTCCTCTACCGGGAATGGGTAATTGATTAAGTCCAGGCGATCGCCTCCAATGCCACAGAGGTCCTGAAGAGTCTTCTTGAAGTCATCCTCTACCACTGGGGGCAGCTTAACTTGCGGCATCAGCCGGGTTTTCTGAGCCTCTTTGCGCGCAACTAGGTAGGCAGCCACCTCATCATTTTTACCACGCCACAATTGGAGGAGGTGCTCCGGATCGACGTCGAGGACGGGCACGGGCTGCCGACTCAAGAACCTTCTCTCCAGTCTGTCCCAACAGTCGGTCTTATGTAACCGATAAAATCTCGTCCGGGTGTTCCACCACTTTACATACTCTTGTGTCACCCGCGGGACCCGGCCAGGGGCTGGCACTAAGAAGGTGGTGGTGTCTGCCCGGTGGAAGAAATCCCACCAGACCCGGGCGGTCTCAGCAATCAAGCTCCCCCGAAGATTCCGCATTGCCAGAGTAAACTGGGCACTGTATGATGGGATATGCTGATCGTACCCGAAATTGCGCCCCGAAACGGAAGGGGTAGTAGGGCTCCAACAGTAGCTTATCCCCCTTCCTGAATGCCAGTACACTCGGGCGGATCGACAGTGCCTAATCCCTGAGCTCAGGCTCCAACAGCGGGCGGGTCACATTCTCTTGACTAATGGGGTGCACGTACTTCACCACTTGATCATCTTTGCACTCCCGCTTGTTGTTCACCAGAGGGCTCGAGTGGGCGGCCAGCGTCCAGAAGTGAATGGAGCCTGCCGCGTCTTGAGGAACTGACGACTCCCTGCTCCCCCCTAATGCCTCCCAACTACATGATCTCTCTCTCTCTTCCTCTCTTTCTCTCTTTCTCTCTTTCTCTCTTACTCTCTCTGGTGGGTGGTCGCTGGAGGGCCTCATGCTGGAGCTCTCCCTTCTTCTTCTTCTCTTCTTCTTCTTCCTCTTCTTCTCTCTATCTCTATCTCCTCTCCCCTGTCTGCGTCTCTCTCTGTGTCTGTCTGTTCATCGGTAGAGGAGGGGTTTTTATACCCCAACGATAGCGGGCGTCGAGCGCAAGCGGTGGAGGTGGGAAGGAGGGTGCATTGATGGGGATTTGACTTCCCCTCATCCTCGTTGACAGAGGAGTATCCTGCGTGCCCTCCTCTCCGGGTGACACCTCAGACGGGCCACTGCACGCCAAGAATCCATAGGACATAGGCATGAGATCTCATCTGCCAGGGCATGCCGCTGGAGGGCTGGAACAACGTGCCGCTGGAAGACACGACAAGTGTGCCACTGGAAGGCTGCCAACGCGTGCCGCTGGAAGGTTGCCAGGGCGTGTCGGGGAAGAGCTGCAAGAGTGTGTCGGCGGAGGAGCACCTCAGGTGTGCCACTGAAGGGCCGGACGAGTGTGCCGCTGGAGAGGCCACAGATGGGTGTGCCGCTGAGGGACTCCCTCCATGGGTGTGCCGGGCAAGATACCCAGCAGAGCGCACCGGATAGAGGGCACGCGGGTGTGTGCCGGCGAAGTCACACCACGGAGGGCGTGCCGGTGAAGGACCACAGGGGGGGGTGTGCCGGGCAAGGGGCGTGCTGTCGAGCTCACACCAACGGGTGTGCCGCTGAGAAGGGTGCGAGAGCGTGCCGCTGGAGCTTGCAAGGCGTGCCATAGAAGGTGCCAGGATGTGCCATTGATGGCTGAAAGGCGCGTCGCTGGGACACGTTCAAACCCGCTACGAGCACAAGTTGCGATCTGTTTGATTTTCTTCAGGGGTCACAGGTTCTGAGCTTCCCAGGGGTTGATTTCTCTTCACTGTCGCTATTCCTGAGACGACTTCACGACAGTGTGTGTATGTTCGGAGAGTCTGGATGACCCTTCTTCTCCGCGGCTTCTCCATTTGGGGTTGTTGTTACTGCGGGACTGGGCGGGACATGCAGACGTGTAATTTTACACGCCTACAAATGCCCCCCACCTATGGATAGCGCGGGCGAAAGATGAGCCAGGCGAGTGAACACCAGAAATTCAAAAGAACAGTAGCAGTGAAAGAAATGTAACATGAAGGGGGCCTCCTGCCCCTCTCTCCTTGCTTCTTCCCAAAAACACTAAAAGAACTCAACAAAACTCTCACAAGAACTAACAACAACAAAAGAACTCAAATGCATTTCTAAAGCAACCCTCTCAACCACATCTCATTCCCTCCTTTTATAGGCCTTAAACTAGCCCCTGTTACTTAATGTGAACATATTCATTTTGCTATGCTTCAACCACTTGTGTGAGGGCTGCTCGCAACTGAAGCTGTCTGTGTGCAGAACCACTGGCCGCTTTGCTCTCTCTTTTCACGTCGGCTGTGTGTGTGAAGGAGGCCATCGACCGCCTTTGTCCCATTATGTGAAGCTGCCTTGGTTGGCCCGCCTGTACTTGCACGTTTGCTACTGAAGCCTACATGTGTTGAAGCCGTGGACCCTACCATGCATGTTGCGTCATCGCCCGTGCGAGTGGAGAAGCCTGTTTGCCTTTCCCTCTCTCCCGTTGCATGCGTGCATGCCTACCGCGTGGAACCCATGCCCGCTTTGCTGCCGCATCGCCTGCCCATGTTCGATGTGTGGACCCGCGAAGCATTTGGACGCTGCCGACCTTTGTCAAAGAGAGGCCGCTAGCCACCTTGCCTCCCTGATGCCTTCTCCTTGATGTGTGCACCCACGTGGAAGTCCACTCGCGTGAAGACTACCAATTCCTGCCGCGTTGACCTCCCAAGCCCGCGTTGGTTGAAGCTTTGGCCTGCTGCGCACCGGAAGCCTCTCTGTTGCTGACCGGCCGAAGCCATGCCCGCCATGCAGCCTACGTGAACTCTGTGTGAAGGCCCCGCCTACCATTGCATGCGGCTTAGCCGCTTTGGCCACCATGGCGTGAAGGTTGCAGCCTGCGTGAAGACCTTGCGCCTATGAAGCCAGCTACCTTGGCAGCTTTATTGACGCCTGGATGGATGGGGGGTCCGCTTGAGTGAATGCAGTTTAGCTACGTTTGAAGGGGGCCTTCGCCATGCTATGTTCGAATTGGCTTTTGGCCCCTTTTATTGATTTGTTGTTCTTTACATGCTAATGGTGCATGTTATTGAACTTTGGCCCACTATTTATTGTAAATTTTGATAAATCTCTGGCCCTCTTTCTCTTTGATGGAGTACCTACAAAATAACATATTTATTACTCAAATTATAATTTAACCCTCAACCCCCTCTCTCCTCCCTCATTCTCACCCTCACTTTCTCCCTCTCATTCTCTCTCCTCTCTGGCCCATTCACGGCGGGGCGTGCACCGTTGCGGAGCTGGCGGAGGCGAGGACGCGATGGAGTGATCTGGACGCGGGATAGAGTGGCAATTTGAGCGTGGTGTGGCGCGATCCCTTGGTGGATTCTGAGATCAGCACGGTTCATGTTTTGGCAATTTCGACGCGGATTAGTCACTTCGATGCACGGTTTCATTGGTGGAGGTAGGGAGATGGATCAACTACTTCTTCTGCACGTTCCCTCGCCAGTTTCACGTCGAACGGTGCTAGAACGAGTGAGTTTGGGCTCGTTGTGATTTTTCAGAGTTAGTAGGGTTCGTCGAAAAATGGCGACGGTTTTGCGATCAGTTAGTGTCAATGGACTCCCTGGGACGTTAGTGTCACATAGTCACTGATCTCGTGTCGAATGGTGGTCATTCGGAGCCAGGAGGAGCCCAGGAACCCCGTTAACCCCATTTAGGTTGATTATGGAAAATCACCCATTTCTCGTTGTTTCATAGCCGATTCGACTCTCGTCAGAGTCTATGTGATTGCCAATGTGATTGTGGATGTATCCCCTTTGTTTCGGAACGAACGAGATGTGGAAAGACCATGATCGGGCCGATCCCACGATTTGCTCGCCGTGACGCCTTCGCAGTTTAACAGAAACCACTTAAGGCTTAGGGCAGCTGGTTTCTGACCGTTTAGAGTAGGTCGATGGGTGTCTACGCGGTCGCGCGATAGACCACCCAGTGTCTGCCACGGCCAAGTATGGACCGTCCAGTCCCTTGGAGCGGCTAGTTTCCAACTGTTCCATCTCCCTTCGTGTTTTGAACGGCCCTGGCCTAGCCGTTCTGTTGCCTGGGGCTATTTGAGCAGTCGGTCGATAGACCGTTCAGTTGCCCAGGGCGGTTCGTGGGGCAATTTTCCCCCAACCGTTTAGTGTCCTTTGAGCGGTTTGGTCAAAACCATTCTGACTGTTGACTAGGTTTGACCGAGCTACTGTAGTTGGTCGGTTCGACTGAGTGGCCTGCCCTAGACCGTTCAGTTCCCTTGGAATGGCCTTCTCCAGACCGTTCCTTCCCCTTTGAATGGCCTTGCCCTAGACCGTTCATCTCCCTGAGCGGCCCCTTTGTGACCGCGGTATAGGATGAGTCCGTAATATTGTTGGTTGACCCCGGTGGTTCAACCATTATTTGTCTGTCTTAGGTCCGTGTCTTAGGATGGTTAGTCAGTCCGTGTCGCGGGTCTTCTCTAGATAGCTTGGTGGTTTGTCGGGTAGGTTAGCCACAATTGACTGATCCTAGTGGTCATATCCTTGATCGCCATAGTCACCTCATGGCCCTACCCCTGTCCACCAATATCCTTGTCTCTGTGTGCGTAGCGGCTTCCTCCTTGACTACTTGGTTTCCCCTAATGGTCGAGTGTTGGATCGCTTATTCCCAGAGTGTCATTTCCCGATGTTCTGGTTTCTGTTTGTCTTGGCTTGACCTTATGGTCTGCCCATCACCATGGATGTCTGTCAGCATCCTATAAGGGCCCGGACCATAATGAGATGGCCAGGAGTGCTTGTGTATGGTGTCGTCGTCTAGTTCCGATCAACCCGGTGTGACCCAGTGGTTGACAGGCGACCTTGTGTGTCTCGATGGTTCTGTCTAGTTCGAGACATGATTCTGGATGCCATGAGGTGTCGTCTTACCTTGTTCCGCATATCCAGATGTGTTGAGAGTCCTCGGTGTTCCATCAGGTCTCCGTGAGTCATTTTCTACGGTGAGTCTGTTTCTATGGCTTAGGATTAGACCGATTGGCGGCTTGTTCTACTTTGTACGATGATCTTGACTTCGAGTCATGAGACGCAAGGATTATTGTAGCTTCATGTATAGTTGCCTTGTCCTGAGTCTGTCGGCAGTTTCCTGTGCTGCCATTGGTGTTTTGTAGTACATGTGACAGTGCTTCCTTTCCTATCTGTACTCCAGCACTCGTATTTTAAGTCTCTGTGTTTAGTGAGCCTCCACTAGTCATAGCCTTACGACACGTTACGGCGTGTCGGCCCTTGTGGCAGGGCAGTTCCCATTGTACAATTTTTAAGCTAGTTCCTTGGGCCCCTAGTTTAACTATAGCATCCTGCAGAGGGGGAATACTAGCTAGAGGCTTGGCTTAGGCAGTGAGCCAGTGTGTGCATACGTGGTCAGGGGCTTGGACTGACGCCGACGGGCGTTACCCTATCTAGTCACTCGCGACTGTAGTTCCTGTTCTAGTTCCCAACGTGTCTTAGTCTCTATCGTGCTTCTTCAGGCGGCAGCGTAGACGAGACCCTTGTAGGCACATCATAAGACATCAGTGGACGCAGCTGGCTATTCTTCTAGTGAGGGGAGTACTTCAGACATGTGACACGTGACTTTTGCGTGACTCTCGTGTTTCTCGAGTGTCGTGACCTTTCCGGGTTAGCCCTCTCATGGCTTTGCCCGAGGTTAGTGTTATGTTGTGTGTACAACGTTTTAGTCATGTTGGGTCTGTCTAGATCTCTTCTAGGCTTTTTGTCTATCTTGCTGGTTTCTTTCAGCATCAACGGATCGGCAACTTCTGACTTCACCAGTTCAGAGTTCACCCTTCTGTTGCTGTTAGGAGTAGCTTGGGAACCGATGTTAGTTCGGCAGCCACGCTCGTTCAGTACGACTTGTCCCTTTTCTTTTAGCTTCCCTCTTCCTTGCTTGTTCCCTACTCCTACTTCCTCTTCTTTGCAGCTTTGTAGTTTAGTTTTCCTACTTTACTACCTACTATCTTCTGTTTCGTGTAACTGCGTGTTTTTCGGTGGGGATCCGCATGACTCCTACTGAGCCAGTGACACGAGACTCACCCCTGCTTTTCAGGTAGGGTGACATCATTCTGCTTCCGCGGTTCCTGGTGTGATACGTCTGTAGCTGCCAGCTGTACCTGCGTTGGGTTTCCCCCAACTTGAGGGTACGTCTTTCCTTTCAGTCGATTGTACTTGTCTTTCTGTAGGACTGGACTCTGGTATAATCGTAAATTTAAACTGTTAATTAAAAAATAATTTTATTTCTACTACTTTAGCAAACTAATCTAATGAATTATAATTGCTTACTGTTATATCTCTGTGTCTTTAATGTACTACACGACAATCCTTTTATCCCTGCGGAGCTTTACAGCTCTTGGGAGGCTTCGCGGGTTACAAGTGGTATCGGGTCAACTCGGTAGTCCTATCGGGTATATCTGGTATCTGGGATCCGAGTCATCACAGTGACTGACTGCAAAAGCCATCCTTTTAAGAATTTAGTTTGTTAACCAAATGTATCTAAGTGGTTTACGACTAATAATCCAGAAATGCATAAGGGGAAAAAAGGATCTGAAGATTTTCTGTAGACAAAGATAGTGGAGGAAGAATAGTTGTGAGTCCTTTTCTTTCTATATGTAAGAAAAGCCCAGTCATGTAATTCGAATATTAGAGTATCAATAAAGATTGTGTCTTGGGCCTTATGTTTGCTCTGATTATTCACGACTATTACACTACCACGTTCCGAACTACATGTTCCGCTGCTATCGGTTTGGGACGTGACAGATTTCCTAGTAGTTCTCATTGGGACTCTCTTGGAGAGTCCCAGCCCGAGACTAAGAGTCCTAAAATCACCCCCCAAGCCTATCCCAACCCAATCTAGAGTCATCCTACATCAATTCTAATGGGATTAGGCCACATCTTGGGGTCTATAAGTAAGAGGAGGCTCCAAATTCATCATTCACACAACACCCTTCTCTCAAACCTTGGAAACTTTCGTAATCCTCCTCAAAACACCATGAAGAGTGTCACACCTCGAGCGCGGAAGATTACCCGGAGGTGCCGTGACAAGTCTATATCATTCATGTCGATCAGAGCGTAGTGTATTCAACACAAAGACATAGCACGCAATATAGCAATTAAACCCAATAATTTATTTATTCAAATTCATTCTCAATTACATTCTTCAAACATCACGACCCTAATAAGAAGAAAATTACAATGTTTGACTCAAGAAACATAGAAGTAGACAAGGCTATAAGACTCTAGACACTCTGATGGCTCTATGACTTCACTCTTGCTCATCCCCATCCGTGTTTGTTTCATACTCGTCGGACTTACCTGAAAAAGAGGGGAAAAACTAAATGAGCGAGAGCTCAGTAGGTGCTAAATCTCAAATACGAGCATTGCTTCAAGTAAATTACTCGTTATCATGAAATGCAATAAGCTATGCATGTTCGCATGAAAATGACTCTATAGAGAGAATGTACAATCTTGAAATCAAGAGTTGATATCAATAGACATTTGGTGAACAAGTATGTCAAGCATGTATTCATGATAAAGTTGTCAAAACATTCAAGCAAGTAATATATTTATCAAGTCATGAATTGGCTATCAATTTCAAGCAAGTAGCATGTATATACCCTTTTGCGGGTCACGCGAGTCATGTCATGTCAAGTCATGTCATGTCATTTCGATTCAAGAACTCGTGGAATGTCTCAAGAAAAATAAGTACTTTGGTGCAATACCACACCGTGATCATTCAACTCCCTCGGGCACAAGTACTTTCGGGCGCTCCTCCCAGGACCAGATCGGGCCCTATAAATAGTGGGGCTATTCCTCTTACCAGTTGAAGGTATTTGATTATCGGTGCTTCTCGAGCTTCATAGTCACCGTTGACCTGGCTGACGACCAGCTGGGAGTCAGTATGGATCCTGACTCGTTCGCCCCCCAATCGTCGTGCCATCCTGGCTCCCGAGATGAGAGCCTCATACTCGAAGACGTTATTGGATGCCTAGAAGTTGAACTTCAAGGCATGCTACAACTCTGCTCTTTATGGAGACCTGAGGAGGATGTCGGCGCCGTTGCCATCCAAGTTCGAGGACCCATCAACAAAAAGGTCACAGGTGGGCCAGAGCGTCGGTGGGGGGGCCTCCTCGGTTGGGATGGTGCTCTCCACAATGAAGTCCTCGAGTGCTTGTCCCTTGATGGCCGAACAGGAGTAATAAGAGATGTCACACGCCCCGAGCATTATGGCCCACTTGACGAGGTGACCCGTAAATTCAAGGTGAGTGAGGATTTTCTTCAGGGGCTCGTTGGTCAATATGATGATGGAGTGCCCTTGGAAGTATGGCCAGAGGCACTTGGTGGAGGTCACCAACGCTAGCACGAGTTTTCGATTGTAGGGTACCTTCCTTTGGCCTCGTTGAGCACCCCTCTGCACTCCCATGTCGTCTCGGACGAGGACTGTGCTCACTGTGGAAGGAGTCAATGAGAGATAAAGATACATTATTTCACTGGGGACCAATTTTGATGACATTGGGGGCGAGGCCAGAAACTCCTTTAGCTCTGCAAAGGCCTTCTGACATTCCTCATCCCAGGTGAACATAGCGGATGCCAATTTGGGCCCTCTCAACAATTTGAAGAAGGGTAGGCATCGTTCAGTCGCTTGGAACAAGAAATGGTTGAGCACTGCAATGCGCCTTGTCAGGCGTTGGACATCCTTGATGCACGCTGGCGGCTACATGTTCAGGATGGCCTGAACCTTGTTAGGGTTGGCCTCGATCCCGCGTTGAGTCACCAGGAAGCCTAGGAATTTCCTGGATCAAACTCCAAATGTGCATTTCACTGGATCGAGCTTCATGTTGTACCTAAGGAGGTTGTCGAAAGTTTCAGCTAGGTCGGCGAAGTGGTCTTTGGCCTTAGGTGTCTTGACGAGCATGTCATCGATGTAGGCTTCCACGTTCCAACCGATTTGTCCTTCGAAAATGTGGTTGATCAGCCTCTCGTACGTTGCTCCAATGTTCTTTAGCTATTAAATGAACAAGAATAAGCTATGGAGCAAGGTTTAGAGTTCACCTAGTTGGTTTGAAGAAACCAACACCGCTCGGAGACGTGGACGAGCGGGGAAGTGTGGTTCCCCGCACACTGCGTCGATGCCGCTTCCCCTATTAACAATACAAGCACTACTCCCCGAGAAGGAAATTTACGGTTACAATAAAATACTACCTCCACGCAGGGAGGGGCATTAAGCCGGCCAGGCGGGGTGGGGGAAGAGGACTGCAAGATTGCCGACGTAGTCACTCGGTCGATTCTGCCAGCTTCAGGAACAGGCTGACCACCAGTCGCTGTAGATGGCTCATCGGCCTGTGGCGAACTCGGATGACGCCGAAACTAGTGCCAATACGTCCCTAACTGGTTCAGAAAATCTCCAAAATTTTTGGGGAATGGCCTGGAGACGTCGCTGGTCGTGGCTGGCTCTGTGGCAGGGCACCTCTACTCAGGCTGGTTCTGTCCCCATGGTGCAACAGTAGGAAGTTGGCACTGTCACGAATGCTCCCGGAGTCGGAATGGTGCGGGACCAAAGCCAATGCGTCCGTCTATGGGTATCCTTCAATCTCCGACCAGGAAGGCCTCCAGGAGTGGTCGGAGCAAAGAGGTAGGGGGTACACAGTAGCAGGGTATCAGGGCTGGATTTCTGTGGACTGACCTACACACCCTGGCGAGAAAATTCAGAACGAGCAGTCCCGACCTCCAAATGTAGTTCTGTTGACTGGGTTGGAAGGAGGACTGGGAGAAGAACGCTCCGGCCAAGTGGCACATCGAGGGGAGCAGGGATGTGGCCGTAGAAGCTTCTACACTGGTGCTACGGTCTTCCCACAGGTGCCAGTCGCGCGCTCCGGCGAGAACGAACCTCCCAGACAGCCATGAACTCGGATGAAGGCGGGATCACCTCGAGGATGAAGCCGACTAGAAGATATTTCCAGCAATATAGGGTGATCCCTCTGGAGCTCCGATCTTCTGTGATGACCGACGCTGCAGCTGGATGGAACTCTGCTGGGCAACAGTAGGGCACAACAAACTGTGGGGGAAGAGAGGGAAAGTGTGGTTTTCTGTAGTGGTGGGTCCTTGGATCTGTAGTGGAGGTGGATGGGGGATGGAATGAGGTTGGAGGAAGGGGGGCAGCCCCTGGCCGCGCAGGTAGCCGGCCTGTCGTCGCAGCCGCAGTGCGAGGGTGTGGTGGACGACAATCCACCATTTCTCTCAAGGTCGTTGGACCCCATAATGAGAGATTAGGCTCTGATACCACTTGTTGAGCAGTGGATGGCAGATCTAGAGGGGAGGGGGGAATAGATCTATCCCTCTTTTCGCAATGCAACCCTCTTTAAAACTAGTTAAAATGAATAATAGCGGAATACAACTAGCTTAATGAAGGACACTATGATTCGCTCGACAAGATGAGCAAATAATAAATCGATTCAAGCCTGAGCATGCATCTAGAATGAAGCAATTACACAAACAAACCATGACACAATAGATTTTAAGGTGGTTCAGACTGAATCCCCAGTCCTACGTCCACCCCTTACCAAGCCCGGTGAGGCTTCACTAGTGCAGCACACCAAACCATAAATCAGAGAACCACCGATTACCTTCCTACTAACCACCGGTAGGGACGATAACACCGCAGATTGGAACACCTTCCAACTGCCTTCCTACTAACCGCAGTAGGGACGATTCTCAATTCCAGTTCTTGAACAAAATGAGAAGAGAATAAGTAAGAAAATGCTCAGACAAGACACAAAGATATGATCAAGAATAAGGGCAAAGTGATCCTTGTCTAAAATGTGATGTAGATCAGTAGTAGAGGCTTCTTCCTCCTTGCAAAGACTCCTTTTGATTCAGCAGGAAGGTTTCTTCTTCCTTGCAAATCGATCTTCCTTGAATCCCCTTTCTTGAATCTCCTTCCTTGAATCTCCTTTGAGTTGATGAAGGAGATAATGGATGCAGTCTTGAACCTTGATTGCTCCTACATCATCTTGGAGGTTGATGGCTTCAGAAATCAGCTTGAAAGCACCTTGGATGGATGAAGAACTCTAGCTCGAAGCACTGTTCATGGAGGTGCTACAGTACCCGTGGATCTCCTCCTCTAGCCTCCCTTGATATCCCTTTGATGCATTATGGTTTCTTACCCCAAAGAGATGGTTTTATAGCATTGGAATGGTCCATGGACATCCTCCAGACCAGATCCATGAATCATGAAGGATTTGTTGGCTTTGGGATTAAACAAATCAAAGAAGAAGGGCTGTCCATGTTGAGAAAATCAAAGTCAGCAATAGCTGCATCGAGGCTGGCGGTCGATCGGAATCCCTGGGCGGTCAACCGCTCTGAGAAAATTCTGTAGCATTTTTGTCCCTGGACTTTTCGGTCGACCACCCTGGGCTGGCGGTCCATTCTGGAAGGATGAGTGCCAGTTGGGCTATGCTTGCGAGAGTTCATGGCTGGTGTTACGATTTTTGATGTGTTGTGGATCGGAGCCTGTGGAGTTGCAAGGGATTTCCAAATGAAGAGAGAATCTGTGCTCTGGGTTCGAGGTAATGGGGCTTTCCTCACCCTATTTTTCAGAGTTAGCTAGTGGAGTTGAGGATTCTCAGGATGGCGGATCCCGAGTCATTGTGGTGATTGTGCGTGTAATGCAGAGTGCGTAGCGGAAGTTTGGTGGGCCCATAACCCATAGGTCTAGGCTCGTAGTGTTGGTCACTCAGGCTGATTTTAGAAGATGGGTAGAGTATCTGAGGATTGTTTCCTCGATGTGTGATTGTCTCTGGTTGTATGAGTTGTGTCGATTGTCATGCCATTACTTGAGGCATTGTGGGTTGTGGCACTGGCAGGATGGAAAGTTGGGAAAATATGACGACAAGTGTGCTACATGAGTACCCGGTTCATTTGTTGGTTGCTCATTTGTTGGAAGTAGTGTCAGGTGTTTTGGTGCTAGACCTAGAAGGGGGTTGCAAGGAATAGCCTGATAGAGGACAAGGATGCGATGTTCGGAGCTGTGTCCTCAAATTGAATCGTGGTCCTACAAATGGGATCTCCAAGCTAATTGGTAGCTGTGACTAGCTGGTGCCGATAACCAAGTGGTCAGTTGTGGTAATGCCTGGAAGAGGCCCAATTGAGTCCAAGGGTTTAGAACATTGTGAAAAGACCCAATTGTGGTAAGAATCTGTGATGTTTGGAGATCCATTTTCATTGTTCGTGACGTTGTCGACTAGGTTGCTGTGGTAGCAGATGGCACTTGTCTGTTCTGGAGATATGTGTCATGATCTGTTGAGATTGTGTCTTGTGGCTCAGTAGTGAGAACGAAGCCGAGGATTGGAAGGTGTCCATTTGGAATAATTGTGATGAAGATGGGATGAGACTGCGTAATGGATGATGCCTGAGTATGGAGGTCCCTTGAGGGATGTTGTCAGATGAGAGCCTTGGTGTTGTGACCAGCGTGGGAGGATTTCCCTGTAAGCCTGAGTCTAGAGTTGTTGTTGACCAAGGATTGTGGAATACTTATCATTTGGTTTCCCCGTGCTCCCCTGAGAGGGTAGAGTTGGCATGAGGATCAGGATCGGATGTGGTGTCCGAGTGAGGATCGGCTCGAGATGTAGTAAATGAGGTAGGGGGATGGACTCCTCTCCTTGTTAGGACACCATCGATACCACATGCACCGTGGTCCGACGCCCTTTTCCTCATTTTTTGTGCATAATTCCATGTTAGTGTTATTTAGCCCTAAATTCATGAAATCGTCTCTCTGGGCATCATTTTTAAATTCTAGCAGCATGTGTAGGGATAAAATGTTGTTATGGCATGGTAGGGTAGTTTAGACGCGTGTTTTCCCGCGATTCCCATCGATTTCAGTCGATTGGGAGAGAGTTCGATTTTGGGCTCTGTAATCTCGCAAGCCATACGGTGTAACGCGCCACCCCAGGTGCGTTACAGTCCCCTAACGCGCCTACATAGGTGTGTTACCTTCCTTGTAGTGGTCCACTCTCAGACTGTTACTTGATCGTTGATCGGTCGTCTGACCGTTGACCTAGATAGGCAGTTCGTGTGACGGTTCATAGTAGGTTCGTTATAGTGGTGTGACGCCCCTACTCCGGTGCGTTACATTCTGCATTAAACTGTGGATTTTCTGTTGTTCTTGTGAGTGTAACGGCCCATGGGAGGCACATTACATCAGTATAATGCCCCATCCTTGGTACGTTACAGTCTGTGTGTCTGTCTTTGTATTTTTTGGAATCGTTCAGGTGAGTGTAACGAACCCAAGGGGGCGCGTCACAGGTCTTGTAGCACACCTCTCTTGATCCGTCATATGCTGTAATGGTGCTATTTAGGCATGTTACGTCCTTTGCATGTTCATTCCTTAATGCATTTCGTGTTTCCTAGGTGCCAGGGTTAATGTGTACATTGCGATAGAGTGTCTTTCTCTTCCCTGGTGATGGAGTCACTAGTCATAGCCCGACGACGTTCCTGTCGGCCCACCCGGGAAAGGTGGCGTGGCAATCCCCATATACAGTTTATAAGCTAGTTTTCGTGGGCCCTCTCGCATAGTCGGTAGTGTCCTATAGGGGGGTAACTAGTTAGAGGCCTGGCTCAGAGCGATGGGTCAGTGTGTGCATACGTGGTCAGAGGCATGGACTGACACTCGCAAGTGTTACTCTAACTAGTTCTTGGTTCGGTACTGTTACGCTTCTCGTGAGTCGTTAGCCAGACAGTGAGTTGCTTGAGATGCAGTGTGTGGTGGATGCAGCTGCTCTCCTTCTTCTAGTGGTCTCTTCCTTTTCCTATCACCCAGGGTAGTGGAGAATTGTTCTCTTGGGCAGCTCATTAAGAAGCAGTCGCATGGTCAACTAAAGCGTCAACGCTGTGGCTTAAGGCGTGGACGCTGCAGAAGAATAGAAGCAGCATCTTAGAAGAACTTAAAGGTAGTAGACCTCGAAATTTTCATTGCATCATCTTCTGACCTAGTCATCATGGGAGTCCAAATTCACTATTTATTAAAAACACCTAAAAAAGTTAATCACGTATGTAGTTTCGGAGACTTAATAGGCATTGAAATTAATAACATACCTATTACATAACTGAGGAGGATGAAATCGGCTCGATCCATATAAGACCCATTTTTGCTAGGCTCAATCGGGCCCACAGTCTGCGACGCACTTGTCAGGCCTTGACAGCCGCAACTTGTCACGGACGGCCCAACATAGGACGTCCTTGGATCCGTCAGCGCATACGGTGCTTCAACCCTGGCGCAACGGCCACCAGATGACCCTCCGATGATTGAACGTTCCTTCCCACGATGTCGGTTCCTACCCCACTAAGGGTGATCACATCTCTTGGGCGCTGTAAGACTTGCCAGAGAACCATCTGACTCTGGAGGAACGGACTCTCAACGAAAAACTCCTCACAATCACAGAGAGCGTTACTCCACGACTTGCACCCTTCCTTATTAAGGGATAGGCCCTCGCCATCAGAACAAGCTCCTATAAAAGGGATCTCGACGGACAAGCAGAGAACACGGTGAACTCCACAAAGAAAAGCCTACTCAGCCCTTGTAAGAGACAAGAGAAGCCACCCTCCTAAGAGAGAAAGTCTTCGCCACGTTTCGACTGCACTCCGAGCACTCTTATCGTCCAGCGAGCACTCTCCGAGCCCCAGTCGATCATGGTGAGCACTCCCCCGGAAGGTAGTTCGCACCGATCCGGCTCTCTACGCCACTCTGCAACTCTCTCTCTTTCTCCCTACTTCCTGCTTCTCCATCTTCCGAGCATTGACTTTAGCATCAGAGAGTTGTCCCCTAAGGTAACATCCGGGGCTCCTTCTAATGCCATTTGTTTCTGATATTTGCAGGCTTCCACGAGTGCCAGGCGACCTTCCCCGATAAATAAATAAAAATGTGTGATACGAGAGCTAGAGACCAATTTTATGCCTCTACGATAATAATTTGACAAATCACGTGATAATTCTAAACTTAACATAAATTTCAATGTGTTCTAAACGTATGATATAAGTCAAAGAAATGTAACTAAGAAGAGGAAGCAGGAGTAGGGAACAGGCAAGGGAGAGGGAAGCTAAAAGAAAAGGGAAAAGCCATACCGAACGAGCGTGGCTGTCGAACTAACCTCGGCTCCCAAGCTACTCCAAACAACAACAGAAGGGTAAACTCTGAACTAGAAAGGTCAGGAGTTACCGATCTTTCGACAAGCACGAGGCCTAAGACGAAGGCCTACAAGACCAAACAATAAGTCTAGAAAAGACCTAGACAGACACAGACCCAACATGACTAGAACATGGTGCACACGACACAGCACTGACCTCGGGCAAGACCACGAGAGGGCTAACCTGAAATGGGCACAATGAATAAGAAATGTGAGAGTCATGAGGGTCACATGTCACGTGACTGGAGTACCTCTTCACTAGAAGAATAGCCAGTTGCATCCACTGACGTCATATGTTACGCCTACAAGTATCTCGCTACAAGCGCCAAGAATCAGCGGAGACTGAGGTACGGTCTGAAAGGAACCAAGAACTACAGTAGTGAGTGACTAATCCAAGTCACGCCTATCGGTGCAAGTCCAACATCCCTGACCACGTGTGCACACATTGACTTTTGCCTAAGCCAGGCCTCTAGCTAGTTTTCCCCCTCCGCAGGACGCTATAGTTGGGCTGGGGGACCACAGAACTAGCTTAAAAACCGTATATCGAGGACTGCCACGCCACCACTCCCGGGTGGGTTGACCTGTCGTAACGTGTTGCCAGGCTATGACTAGTGGAGGCTCACTAGACACAGACTCCAAAGCACAAGTGCTAAAGTACAGACAGGCAAGGAAGCACTGTCACACGTAGTATGAAGCACTAAGGCAGCACACCACTGTCGAAGGACTTAGGACAAGGCAACTAGACCTACAGACACAACGATCCTTGAGTCCCACGACTCAGAGTCTAGATCATCATACAAAGCAGAACAAGCCGCCAATCGGTCTAATCCTAAGCCTAAGAAACTGACTCGCCATAGGAAATGACTCACGGAGACCTGAGGGAAACGCAGAATGAGGTAAGATGATGTAGAACCATGTCTCAAACTAGATAGAACCATCTAGACACACACAAGGCCACCTGTCAACCACTGGGTCACACTGGGTTGACCAGAACCAAACAATGACGACTCTATAGTAGGAAAGAGAATCCTACCACAAGCAAGAAGACTCTTGCTCACCTCATAACGTAGGTTTAGCCATGGGCTGACCTCGAGACCTTGGTGAGTGCAATCTGTCTATATGCAAATGATTTTTTTTCTGAATTATTGATGATTAGCCACTGACAATAGTAATGAATGCAGCGTGCCCAGCAGGGAGCGGCGGCAGGAGGTGCAGGAGGGGCTTCCAGCTCGAGGGTGCTGAGTACGGAGACCGCTGCACTAGAGGAGCAGCTTGCAGGAGCAGTTTCTCGAGCAGAGGAGGCGGAGCGTGACCTCGCCGCACGGGTAAGTTCAAACTCAAATTCAGTTCATTATATCATTATGTGCTCTTATATATATATATTTTTTCATTATGTTCAGACTGTAGAGCTTCAAGCGGTGTTTACCGGTATTACGAGGGAACGTCGTGATCGGAGTGCATTAGTTAGTTTATAAAATAATATTCATGCGTATTATTTTTTATTCTTTCAAAAACTAATGATGTCAATATGATGTGATGTTTGTAGGCCGTAGAGCTGACGGCGACGAAGAGGTAGATAGCACTGGGGCACACAGAGATTATCACCCGCGATTAGCAAGTCGCAGAGCTGGAGCAGATGCTGGGGCGACAAGAGGAGCTGCCTAGAGAGGCGTCTGAGCTGAGTGTCCTCCTCGAGATGGAGCAGTGGGAGTGCACTCAAGAGAGGGAGGAGCGAATAGTGGAGTGGGCTCGTGAGCGAGAGGAGCAGCTAGCACGTGAGCATGAGCTTGTAGACCTGAGGATGCAGTTGGGCGTCGTGCGGGAGTGACTCCGAGTGACCGAGGAGCGCCTCTAGAGGGGCTGAGAGTGTGCACGAGCTGCGGGACACTCGAGCGCCTTCGCCAGCACTTCTTACATGACTGGTTCCTCGACTCGACCAAGGAATGAGGTAGAGGAGCGGGCTCGAGCTCCAGCAGCTTCCCGGGGGTCCATGCCTCCTCCATAGATGTGCCACCAGGACGAGAGTGAGGCAGAGAGTAGGAGAGAGGAGGGTAGAGGCGAGAGCTAGTGAGAGACTTGTACTCCTCCACCTGCACATCTTGTACTCAGATATTCATATATACATATGAAAATCTTGATGTTACCTGAGTTTGAGCACTTGTGTACTTGTGTCATTTTTCCTCCTTTGCTTCCTTTCCTGTACCTGTGCCTGTAGTTCACACTTTAAACAAACAAATTAATTCATCTGTTCGGCTTGGCCCCTTGCTCAATAAGCAAGGGGTTGTCGATCGGGGGAGATCGAGCCAGTTTAGTATAAACCATAGTTTTTGGGGTTCATAGGGTTGGCCAGAAAATGGCAACCACTCGCGATGTAGTTAGTGTCAAACTGACCGTTGGGATGTCAGGATCCCAACCCCACCAGTTTCGTGTCGATTGGTCATCATTTGGGGCTGGTAGGAGTCTGGGAACCCCGGTGACTCGATTTGGGTCGATTCGTCGGAATAGTCTGGATCTCGCGATTTAAAGCGTTTCGATGAGTGCATGTGGTGTTTTTGGAATCCTTGAAGGATTTCCTATCGTTTGGATGTATTTCTCCTGCGCTACGGCGTGCATGGGGCGTGCAACGGGCCGATTCATCTGTTTCACTATTTTCACCGTCGGATTGGCATAACGGTCTTACCAGAGGCCGTTATGTGCATAACGGTCCCCCGATAGACCGTTATGCATTGGTTATGGGTTTTTGTCTTCGGAGGTCTTGGAGCATAACGGACCAAGACAGGTCCGCTATGTGGAGCATAACGCCCTGTCCAAGTGCGTTATGGTCGGGTGGTTTTCGAGGCTAACTGCCATGTTAGTTCCCCTCGACGATCGTGTCTACCTCGAAGACTGTGTCAGTCAGTTTGCATAACGGACTTCTCCCTATGCGTTATGGATAATATAACGCTCAGGTGCAGATCCGTTATGGTCCGTTGACCAATGTTTTGACTGGGTATGGCGGTTGATATAACGCGCCTCACCCAGTACATTTTGTGGCTATAACGGATGGGTCCTGGTCCGTTATGCGCCCTCGGTCTGTGGTTGATGTGTTTCGGTGTCTGTTGGGTATAACACACCTACCCTTGTGCGTTATACTGGTATAACGTGCCGATGGTGGTCCGTTATACGTCGTTTTGGTCTGTTGGACATAACACCCTATACTTGGTGCGTTATGTTGATATAACGCTCCTAAGCTGATGCGTTATATCATCTGTTTGTAGTTTTCGGTCTGGTTGGCATAACGCCCCTCCTGTGGTGTGTTATGTGGGTATAGCGCCCCTATGCCGGTGCGTTATAGTCCTCTTTGCCATGATGACCATTAGCTTGTGTTGTGTTGTGTGTCCGTCTGTCTTAGGTCCGTGTTTAGGGCGGTGTCTGTCTGTCAGTGGTTGTCTGGATTGGTCGGTTTAGGTGACTGGCTGTGGTCTTTTCCTAGACTACGACAGTACCCTAACGAAATGTCTTCCGAATCTCCTGAGACAGTTTCCACAAGGGATGGAGTTAGTGGCTTGGCTTGGAGGTTACCGATCCTATCCGCGTCGAGTGATCAGTTCGTGATGTACCAATTTTTTCTTTTTCTTGCATATTATACTGGCTATGGCCTATTTAATGTAGAAAAATATTTACTACAATAAAAAGGAGAGACGTTATCATAATCTGTCTCTTACATGTATGGGAGGTAGCTCAGAAATAGACTTTTCACAATGTCGTCGCATTCCAAGTCTAAGGGATGGGCGTTCCTTCCATGGTAGATAATCGGTATGCTCCTTTTTCGAGCATCTTGACCACTCGGTAGGGGCCTTCCCAGTTAGGGGCCAACTTCCCCACCGCCTCCAATGGTCGAGAGGCTTCGGCCTTTCTCAGAATGAAATCTCCCCGGTTGAAATTGTCTATTTTGGACTCTGGCATTGTAATAGCAAGTCATACACTGCTGGTACTCCGTAGCTCGGATCCTCGTGACCTCGTGTGTTTCATCTGCCAGGTCCAAGTTCTCTGATAGCTTCTGCTCATTTAGCTCGGGTGAGAAATTGATAATTCAAAGGGAAGGGTTGCCGATATCCAAGGGGATCACGACCTCTGTGCCATACACCAGTTGGAAAGGAGTTTCACCGGTAGCAACTCTAGGAGTAGTTCGGTATGACCATAGTACGCTAGGCAGTTCCTCGAGCCAGTTACCCTTGGCCTTTCGGAGCCTGGTCTTGATGCCTTTGAGGATAGTTTTGTTGACATTTTTAACCAGCCCGTTGGCCTGGGGGTGGGCTACCAAAGTGAAGTGGTGGAGAATATGTAGGTCGGCACACTTATTCTTAAAATAAGTGGAATCGAATTACCGACCGTTATCACTCACGATCACTCAGGGGATGCCAAAATGACAAATGATTGACTTCCAAATAAAACTCCAAACTACTGGCTCGATAATCTTGGCGGTGGCTTCGGCCTCTATCCACTTGGAGAAATAGTCAACGGCGACAATGACGAACTTCTTCTGAGCATGCGCTACGGGAAAGGGGCCTAGGATGTCGATTCCCCACCGAGTGAAGGGGTAGGGCTCGGATAGGTTTACGAGTTTCGAGGCTGGCTGGTGGACTAGGTGGCCAAATCGCTAGCATCGGTCGCATTTCTGAATGTAAGCCAAGCAATCGCGCTGAAGAGTAGGCCACCAGTAGCCTTGCCTTAGTAGGATCCTTGCAATAGATCTCCCCCCTTGGTGCGTGCCACAGATGCTTCATGGATTTCTTCAATCGCTTGCTGGGCTTTTGGAGCGTCAAGGCACTTGAGGAGAGAACCAGCGAAGGATCTTCGATAGAGGGTTTTGTCTAGGAGGCTGAAATGTTGAGCTTGATACTTCAGTGGGTCGGGGGGCTCTTGGGAGTCTCGGAGCCAAGAGACATACGGGGCTCTCTAGTCGCTAGGTGATGTTTGTACAATGGCCACGAGCTTGGGTTCCACACTCGATCATTCTAGTTCCTCGAGGAGGACCGACCAGGTGCCCTCTAGGCTGATGGAGGAGGCCAAGCAAGAGTGGGCATCTGCTCGGGAGTTTTCTTCTCGAGCTATCTGGATTACCTGGAAACTCTCGAATAGTCAGGCTGTCTCTGTCACCAGCTAGTGGTATTTGATCATCTGTGCTTCTCGAGCTTTGTAGTGCCCGTTGACTTGGCTAGCGACCAGTTGGGAGTCAGAATAGATTCTGACTCGCTCGGCTCCCAAGTGTCCCACCATCTTGGCTCCAGAGATGAGAGCCTCATACTCGGAGATGTTGTTGGACACCGAGAAACTAAACTTCAGGGCGTATTATAGCTCTTCTCCTTCGGGGGACCGGAGGAGAATGCCAGCCCCGCACTCAACTGAGTTGGAGGATTTGTCAACGAAGAGGTCCCAAGTGGGGCCCGCCGTCGGTAGGGATACTTCTACGGTCAGGGCAGTGCTTTCTGTGATGAAGTCCGTGAGGGCCTGTCCTTTGATGGCTGTGCAGGGCTAGTAAGAGATGTCGTAGGCCCCGAATAGTAAAGCTCATTTGACGAGCCGACCCGAGGCTTCTGGATGGGCCAGAATTTTCTTCAGGGGCTCGCTGGTCAGCACCATAATGGAGTGTCTTTGGAAGTAGGGCCGAAGGTGCTTGGCCGAGGTTACCAACGCTAGCACGAGTGTCTCGATTATGGGGTACCTTCTTTTGGCCTCGAGGAGCACCTTGCTAGCATAGTATACTAGCCTCTAGACACCTTTGTCGTCTCAGACTAAGATAGAGCTTACTGTGGAGGGAGTCGTCGAGAGGTACAGGTACAATGGCTCCCCAGGGATTGGCTTTGATAATGCTGGAGGTAAAGCCAGGAACTCTTTTAGCTTGTCGAACACCTTCCGGCACTTGTTATCCTAGGCGAAGGTGGCAGATGCCAGCTTAGGCCCCCTTAGCAGTTTAAAGAAAGGCAGGCACCGTTTCGCTGCTCAGGACAAGAAGCAGTTGAGCGCGACAATCCTCCCAGTTAGGCGTTGGACGTCCTTGATGCACATTGGTGGCTACAAATCCAGGATGGCCTGGATCTTGTCGGGGTTGGCTTTGATCCCTCGCTGGGTCACTAGGAAGCCCAAGAATTTCTCAGACTTTACTCTAAGGGCATACTTGGCAGGATTGAGCTTCATTTGGTACCTCTAGAGGGTGCTAAAGGTCTCGACTAGGTTGGCTAAATGGTCTTCGACCTTTTGTAACTTCACCATCATGTCATCAATATAGGCCTCGGTGTTTCACCCGATCTGATCCTCGAAGATCTGATTGACTAGCCTTTGGTAGGTAGCTCCGACATTTTTTAACCCGAATGACATTCGGGTGTAGCAATAGACGCCAAAGTGAGTGATGAAGGCAGTATTCTCTATGTCTTCAAGGCTTAACTGGATTTGGTGGTATCCAGAATATGCATCCAGAAAGCTGAGAAGTTCATTACCTGCGGTCGATTCGACGAGTTGGTCAATGCTTGGTAACGGATAGCAGTCCTTTGGGGTGGCTTTATTAAAGTCGATGAAGTTGACACACATCCGCCACTTGCTCAATGCTTTAGGCACTAGGATGACGTTAGCGAGCCAAGTCTGGTAAAGGACTGGACGAAATTGCCCAGTTTTCTTCCCCTTCTTGATTTTCTCTTTGATAATCGCCTATTTTTCAGGGGCATGCTTCCTCTTTCGTTGTTGCACTGGTTTCACCGCAGGGTCGAGGTTGAGGTGGTGCATTACTGTCTCCTTGGGAATGCCAGGGAGATCCTCGTCAGACCATGTGAAGATGTGTGCATACTTTGAAAGAAATTCCTTGTATTGAGTTTGTAGTTCGGGTGGAAGGTCTGCCCCGATTTTTACTTCGAGGGTCGGATCATTGCTGAGGAAAATAGGCAGTAACTCTCCCCTGGGGCTGCTTGCTGTTTATAACACATAGGGACAGGGGCACTAAAGGCAACAAACACCCAACACAGCAGACAGGGGATATAACGCACCAGAATAGGGGCATTAAAGGCACCCAAACTCAAAAATTCATAGAAAAACCCATAGTTTCATGTATGATATAATGCACCTGAATAGGGGCGTTAAAGAACTATTACGGACCTAGGGGAGTCCGCCACAAGGGGACATAACACACCTATACAGGCACGCCAAATGGCTATAATGCACCGGGGCAGGCGCGTTATATCGCCAGGGTTTCAAGGTTCCAGAGTTCAGAATCGAACCCCCTCCCGATCGATCGAAATCGACGGGGGACACAGGGAAATACGTTTCTAAACTACCCTGCCATGCCATAACAACATTCAATACCTAAGCATGCCACTAGAATTAGAAGACGATGCCCATGGAGATGATTTCAAGCATTATGGGCTAAAAATAGACCAAACGGGAATATGCAGGAAAAATGAGGAAAAGGGCGTCGGACCACTACGTACGTAGTACCGGCGGTGTCCTAACGAGGCAAGGAGTCCTTCCCCCTACCTGGATTATGACGAAAATGATGACTCGAGGCCGATCTGACGAGAGGTCGATGCGGCACCTCTCGGCCCGACTCGGCTCCACGCTCTACGGGTCGAGAAAAGATGGGCGCCACTGCGATCCTCGCGATGCGACCAATCCAATGGTACCTCCCTTGCTCCGATCAGTGGCCATCTGGACCAAAAATCAAGAGAGGAATGCATTACGAGAAATTCACCCATAATTCCATAAAATAGAGTTTTGCATGAAAAATGAGGAAAATGACGGCAGATGGTGACGCATGTGGCGTCAACGGGTTCCTGGCAAGACGAGGAATCCATTCCCCTACCTCTTGCGCGGCGAAGACAGTGAATCGGTGCAGATCAGGCACTCTTTCCGCTCGCATGCGTCTCCACGCTCCACGATGCGAGGGATGAAGGGTACGGACGCAATCCTCTCGTCGAGCCCGTCCCGTCGGCACCTCCTACGCATTGACCCGAGGCCAAATGGGTCGCGAACCGAGTGAATGGGGGAGAGAGGAGAGAGAACGTGCGAGGGAGAGAGAGAGAATCGAGAGGGAGAGAGAGAGAGAGAGATGAGAGGAATGAGAGGAGAGAGTGGGGTGCATGGGTTTTTTAAAAAAGTGATTTTTTTTATTTTTTTTGAAAAATTTCCTTTTTATTTTTTATTTTTTTTTGTTTACTTACCTGAGAGCCTGGCGGCTGAGCTGTGGTTGATGTAGTGGTGCCCCCGCTTTGGTCACTGCGAGGACGAAAGCAGGAGGCTGGCTTCTGAGGGCATCTGACGACGACTCTGAGAGGGGTCCAGTTGGCCCCCTGGCTTGGCTGGAGAGAGTTACTGGTTCGGTCTTCTCAAAGAGAAGACCAGTTCCGATGGCTAGGATTGGGAGCGTACGCCTTATCCGGTGTGGCGTGCGAATTCGTGCTCTTGCACATGGTACAGCTTTATGTGCTTCCCATTGAGAGGCGGGAAGGGCTTGTGGCCCTTGTGGTCTATGACTATGTAGGCCCCACCCTCATAGGCGTTGCAGATGATGTACGGATCACACCAATTCGGTTAAAGCTTGCCACTGGAACGGCCGGTCATGACTTCTCTTTTCTTAATCATGACTAGGTCGCCTTGCTTGAAAGTTCATCGCTTGACGAGCTTGTCGTAGGCTGGCGCCATGCGGGCCTGATATACTTGTAAGTGTTTGTAGGCTTCGAGCCATTTTCCTTCCAGATCGGCAAGCTCTTCCAGCCTTCTCTAGTATTCGTTTTCATCAGTGTCAGCCAAGTCAGTATGCGCTGCTACGCGGTAGGATGCTAGTTGGATTTCGACAGGGATGATGGCTTCTGCCTCGTAGATGAGGGGGAATGGCGAGCATCCCGTGGTGGTTTTGTAGACCATTCGATAGGCCCATAATGCTTCGGAGACCTTTTCACCCCAGTCACGTTTCCAGTGGCTAATGATCTTAGCCAAGAGTTTGCAGAGAGTTTTATTGAAGGCTTCAGCCAAGCCGTTGGCCTGTGGGTTGTAGATCGAAGAAGTCCTCCAGTCGATGTGGAACTTGGCCGCCAACTAGTATACAGCCTTATTCTTGAATGGCGTCCCGTTGTCAGAGACTATGCGACTAGGTGTACCGAAACGGTTGATAATGTTGTGTCAGACAAACCTGGCGACCACCTCGCCAGTGACTTTCGGTAGGGGAAGGGCTTCTGCCCAATGGGAGAAGTAGTCAGTGGCGGCCAGAATGTACTTGTGGCCTTTGGAAGAAGGTGGGAAAGGCCCCGCTATGTCCATACCCCACTCAGCAAATGGCCAGGTGGGGGTTGTGGGACGCAGTAGCTTAGAAGGCTTTTTGGGCACTGGGCCGAAGGCTCGCTTGATGATCCTGTCATACTCCTCAGCTCGGAGTAGTCTCGACCCCGAATCTTGAATGTTGAATCGACGATTCCATCAAGGAGGTTGAGTGTAGGGTTCCTAGTGTATCGATGTGGATTGCTGAAGTATCGATCCATCATCAAAGCACCGAGTGCTTTCAGGAATGGGGGTAAGGATGATGGCATCATCTTGAGCAGGGGGTTCTTATGGTGGTGGTGGAAGAGGGAAGCGAAGGAAACTCGGAGCAGATATATCTTGAAGATCTTCATTATGTGCCATCTCAAATTCTTCGTAATCAAATTCAAATGGACGATGTGGCGGAGATGTATTGATTGGTGGAGGAGCGTGACAATATGGAGGATTTTGTGGATGCAAATGCGGAGGCAGTGGGCCATATGAATGAACGTGATGGATGGTTGGTGGGCGGATGACGTCCACTTGATCATTGAAATTTGGCGAGTCATCTTGCTCACTCATATCCATGATGCCATTTTCAATTCTTCTCTCCTTCAAGTCTTTCTCCATTTTAGTTATTTCATTCATGAAAGTGAGGAGAGGATTGGCTTGAGGAGGAGGAGGCCGCGGACTTGAGACCCTCTTCAATTATTCTTCCATCTTCGTGATCTTGTCAATAAGAACTTGCTGGAGGGGACTCACTCATGAAACAGAGCGCTGGCCATGGGACCTCAGAGGGGCTTGATATGAAGGTCGTGGCACGTGGAGGGGTTGACTGACAAAAGGACCTGGTTGGACAGGGGTGCAAGGAACATATGGGCCTCGGGGTTGCGGGGGAGGATGAATGGAAGAAGGCGAGTGATAGGCTACCCGAGATGGAGCAGAAGGAGGATGAGAAGAAGAAACTACACCCACAACAATAGCCTTAAGGGCTTAGATTTTTTGAGGGGTGAGATCATCTAATACATGCAAGACTTGGGAGACCTTCTCATCATGTGGAGGAGATGGTTCCATGGGAGTAGTGGCTCGTGATCGATGCAAGGGATCATGAAATTGAGAATTACCCACAGGGTAGACAAAACCATGAGAATTAGGATGAAATCTCTTATGACGGTTGTGGTGAGAACCATAGATTTGAGGGTTATAAGATATGCTAGGTTGATCATCCTCATGATTATATATATGATTAGACATGTTAATTTGGTTACCAAAGTGAAACATTATGCAAATCAAGCAATATTCAATCAACTCAATTTATTATCCCCTTTTTTATGAATTTTATTATTATTATTATTATTATTGTTATCTGTTGCATTTAGAGCGTATCGGGTTGGGGGCTGGAGGCTAGTGTCCCGGCTAAGGGCTGTGCCGGCGAAGGGTGAGCTGAGGGAGGGGGCTGAAGGTGTATCCGGCGAGAGAGACGGAGGGAGTGTGCCTGATTGGGATGGCCAGGGGCGCGTCGGGCAAGGGAACTAACAGAGTGTGTCGGCAGAAGGGCATGCCGTGAGAAGTCTTGGGAGCGTACCAGTGAAGGGATCGAAGGTGTACCGGTGAGGGAATTCAGGGGATGTGCCATCGAAGGCCATGGGGGATATATTCTTCTAATTATCTTATGTCCTTTCTTTTCTTCTTTTCTTAATTTTGGTGTAGCTTTATACAAATTATCCCTTTCGCCTGCAATTGTAATCGTTCGAAGTGCTCAATCGTTACCCAATCCAAGTCTCTTTGTGATGCCCGTGGTTCACTTACATAATTAAGGTGATTGATTAAATATCAGTCCATTTGTTTGTTGCTCCTTTCGGTCCTTATCATATTATTATCTTTGACAAAAAATTCGACAGCATCTCCCCTTGACCCGGGCGTAAGGGGGATACAAGGAACGCACCCACATGGAGTGGCGGAACCCGACCATTGGAGGTGGGCGTCTGCAGACGATAACACCTTTAATAAAACACCAGAAAACCCGAGGAGACCAACAAAGGGGGGAGGCGTCTCTAAGGCTGGTCAAGGGGGTGCACTGGGGAAGGCCTACAGATTGTGCCGGGAAAGGGAGCCTGAGGGTGTACCGAGAAATAGGGAGTTGTGTGTGTCGTTGAGGGCTAGGGAGGCTGTACTGGGGAGGGCCTTGAGAGGTTAAAGGCACACCAGCCAGGGGACTATGGTGGTGAAAGGATGCATCGGGCGTGATCAGGCTGGGGCTAAGGGTGTACCGGCCAGGGGGGGCTCGAGTGGGCGAGCCAAAGGTGTGCCGTTGAAGGCGCATAGAGGGCGCATCGACAAAGGTCAAAAAGGTTGTACCGTTGAGGGGCTACGCCAGTGAAGGGGGAGGTTGAAGCAAGGCTGGGGGCCGGAAAGTGGAGTGTATTGGACTGTCGGAGAGGGCTTGTGGTGCGGACACCCGAGCACTTGACCGGTCCGAGCGGGCGAGCCACCGGTACCGTACGAGGAGCACCACGCGAGCCACCCTACTGACCGAAAAAGAGAACAGAACCAAGCAGAAATCGATGCCTTGAAAAAAGAAGGTTGACTTTCCACGTGGCATGAAGTAGACTCGCTTGAGACGATAGTCCACCATGGCACCATAAAGTTTCAGCCAATCCATACCAAAAATCACGTCATAGTCGGCTAACTATAATGCATAGAGCCTCGCTGGCAGCTTCCGACCATTGACCATAACCAGAGAATTTTCCAAGCACATAGGAGTAGACATAAAATCACTAGACGGCAACTCCATGAGTATATTATAGGAAATTTCATTCACCGGTCTCTCAATACGGGTAATAAATTCTTCAGAGATAAACGAACGCGTCGCGCCTGAATCGAAAAGAACATACGCTGTGCGATCATAAATGGAAACCGTACCTTTGATCAGATTAGACGCCAACGCCTCCGCACGAGTGATGTGTGTAACTCTGGCTCTCGGCAGACGAGTAGTGGCAGACGACTACTGGGAAGGTGCAGGAACAGGCGGTTGAAATGGTTGAATCGGTTGAGATGGCTGAGGCGGCGGTAGAAGATGGAACTGCGGCTACTGCGACTGCGAAGTCTGCGAGAACTGCACCGTCTGCTGCCTCAACGGATAGTTACGGGAAATGTGCCCCGACTGATCACAATGGTAACACACAACTGGCAGAGAGCACGGCACACCTGGATGACTGCCATCACATCGGGAACATAACCTCGGCTGAGAAGCAACCAAATCTGAACGCAGTCGAACAAACGAACCAGAATGCTGACTCGGCTCTGAAAATGAGGGCTGATCGAACCTCTTCCTCTTCTTCTTATGACGGAAACCTCTGCCCTAAGATTGCTGAAAGAAAGCACTATCAGTAGGAGAAAAGGCTGGAGAATTTCCTGAAGCAGATGACTGGTGGGGCAGCTGATGTGGCACGGCCGACGACACCATCCCAGTCTGAGCGAAACCTCAAGTCCTCGCCAATAAGCGGCATCCAGCTCAGCAACACATGTAGCGAACAGTGGCAGGCTCAACTTTGCTCTCAGTCTGCGCAAAAGCTACTGAGTCCTCACAGTCTCATCGGTAAAAATATGCGGTGCATATCGGCCCAACTCAATGAATTTATCGTGATATTGTAGCACCGACATCTCACCCTATGTCAGCTCCAGAAACTGGTACATCTTGGCTAACTTCAGGCAGGCTGGAGTATAAACAAACATGTTTATTAAGTCCAAATCGCAAGGGTAACTTATTAGTTAGAACCCAGAGAAAATTGGGCAGCATCTCCCCATCCCCGGAGGATTGCGGGGGGGAAGCGGGGATATGCCCACGTGACGGAGCAAACCCCTTAAAGCCGAGTGGCACAATGGTGGTCGACAGACCCAAACAGATAGGAAATCCCAAGCACTAGCCTACTAGGGGCACCGTCATTCCGTGGGTTGAAAATGATCGGATAAGGTGACCGATGAGGGAGGTGAGGACCCCGAGGGCTAGCCTACAAGGGGTACACGACCCGTAGTCCACACAATATCTCGAAGAGGGACGACCAATAGGGAAGGAAATCCCGAGAGCTAGCCTACGAGGGGCACACATCGCATAGTCACCACATTGTCCCTAAGGATAATGGATTTGATATTGGGCTAAAGCCCCTGTCAATATTCACCCTATGGCCCATAGGGGGACTCATCACTCATAGATGGAGCCCTCTGACCAAATGGTAGTTCGGAGGTATCAATGGGGTATGTCCCCCTCCCCGGAGCATCAAAACAGTGTTCACAGGGACAACAAAGCTCAATAATGAGAGGTTATATGCAGGGTATGAGGGACACAGCAGCATACCATAACATTCAATGAGTTGGCGAATTGGCACTCACAGGGTTAGCAGGTTAGTGCTCACGGGGCTAAGGGGTTAGCACTCACGGAGTTAAGTGGTCAGTATGCAGATTAGGGGATTAGCAGCTCAACATTCAAAGGGGCGAATGGGTTAGCTTGTGAACTAAGATGATCAGGATACGGGGAACATTCATTCGAGCAACCAGCATACAACTAGCATAGAATGAATACGCATGTTTTAGAGGTGACCCCATTCCCTCTGGGCTATGGAGAAGTGCCGAGGGGTGTTGAGGCGATCAACCTCGGAACCGGAATGGACAGAGATGCAAGCACGAATGTGTCTCTAACCACGAAACCCACAGCGCATATGCAGCAAGGCGTAGCCAATGCATTAGAAGGGGGGAGCCCCGGGGAGGGGGAATCATTTCTATAGCCCATACAGTTCGAGGGCATGTTTGATATCGCGAAGTCAAAACCCATCGACTGGACTCACAAGGGATGATTGGACACGCAAATTGAGAGAAGGATGGGAGAAATATACACATCATCAATCATTCATTCCATCAATATATAGATCATTCATCCCATCCCCAACCCCTAGGGCTCGCCCCTATCAGTCAACCACAGGTTGAATCGACCCCAAAGTTGACAGGCGAGTCATTCCAGCACCCTATAGTGTCCACTGTCATCCTACCTAATGGGTTGCATACGGAAATTGATTTCATCAGTTGGGTGTCATCTAATTGTGTCTCCCAGGATATTGTCGAGTCACTCTCTAAGACCGGGGAGATTGTTCTCAACGGTGGCTTGGCATTCGTAGAGTTCCAATGGAGGTTCGACCCTGTCCATATGACGACGGAGCATGGTGCAAGGTCGACACACTTGCTGGTCCATATATCATCTTAGGACAAACTTGGCTGGAAGAAAGGAGAGCGACCTTTGACCAGGACAGGAGGACCTGCACCTTGCACCCACCTCACCTACCTGACAAGTTCATCATCTATGACGGCGCTCAACCGACCACCTCCATGTTGCCAGCCACCTTCCCCCAGCGGCTCGCTCCGGGCTCACACCCGCCACCACTCCTAGAGCCCGCCCATCTGGCCCCTTAGTAGGAGTAGCCATTTACCCAACCAGTGTCCTTCACATTCCCCTATCTTAGAGGACACACAGTCAAAGGATGCCCCACCCAGGCATATTCTAGTGAGTTATGAGGCTGACCAAGAGTTGGTCGAGGAGTACCTCGTTGAGACTGAGGGGTTAGAGAGCGATCCCATAGAGCGCCTAGAGGGTCAGGGTCTATCAGTCACCCCAGCCCCACCGAATGACCCTGTGCTGTCACCCATCCCAGCTTTCCTTGATGAACTTGACCAGCCTACAACCTCTCTCATGCTAGTCACTCCCGTGCAGCAGTCAACCATCCCACTTTTACCCGTCTCTCCTACGGTAGTGCAGCCGTTCGTGGCTATCGTACCATTATCGACACTCTATGTTGACGCAGTATGGTTTGATTTTTGCCACGCGTACGAGAGACAATGTCCGGACTTCCCATTTTTCATGCTCCACGCCAGATGTCTGGACTACCTTCCCGTCACCTGGCTCCTAATCCTCTTACACTTCCATACCCGAGGTCGAGTCTTCTCGAACCGGAGATAGTTGACGAGGGTTGAGACTCATGGCATCAAATTGTGGGTAAGTTTATCATTACACCTGGTGTATGTAGAAGGTATCCATCAGCCTTACCGAGTCTTCCTTAGTGCGTCCGTTGTGTTTGTGTCTCTTCTTCGTCAATCATAGTGGACATAACACAAAATGTCAGCTCTGCCATAAACCCTGAGTTAAAGCCAATGAAGGGGAGCGAAGGAGCTACATGTAACTTCCAACGGTGCCTTCATCCCAGCATGTCAGGCGGAAGAAGCCAGCTCGAGCTCGAGCTCTCGTCGGTCTCCATGGCCGTGCTGCCACTACCTGAAGAACCAGATGAGGCCCCTGATGAACCCTTAATGACGGGTAAATCAGAGGCACCTACACACCAGTAAGCCGAGTCAGGTTACTACCAAGTCCAGTTTTACATAAAAATAACTCCCTAGCCAAAGGTGCTAGGGAAGAAGCTCACCAGCTGGGGCATCCCCTTCAAAGACCCCCTCAATATTGACGAACTCCTCGTCGCACCCAGCAGACGCAGCGACAGCAGGCTCATCTCCTGCTACCCGGGCCGTGTCCCGGGAAGCTCTCCCTCCTCCAGGGAGGAAGAGGTCCCTACAGCCAACCCCTAATGAAAGCTCAACATGAGTGGGTAAAGCGAAGTAATCCACCCTGAGATAACTAAGTACTCGGCTACGTACCTGAGGGTCCCATGCTGGACGACTCTGCTAGCCCCACCGTGTAAGCCGACACCACGGTCGGCTAAGGTGGGAGAGGCAGCTTCTCCAATAGATGTGGTAGCCTACCCAGTGTGCCCCCAACGGTGGGTGGGGGCATGGAGGTCTCCTGCCCAGGCTCGTCCTCAAAGGACAGCAGGACCACTAACGGGCTAGTGTCCACCAGCTCCTGGATCATCTCCAAGGTGGCCGCCGCATCCTCACCTGCCAAACAAGCAACTCATACCAGGTCAACAATTTTGGCTTGCAAAGAGTGCAACTACAACAGGAAGATTCCCTCCAAAGTAATCGGACACTTACCCGGGCAACTCCCAGCCACCATGGGTGCTGGCTCTCCTGCCTGTCCAGGCACGTCGCTCAGTGCCTTAGCTGGGGCCTTGGTCCCCAAAGGCTCTTCCTCCTCTGCACAAGCCAGACAGTCACATCAGCGGCCAGAAACGAGCGAAGTTGCAACTCACAGCCACCACCAGAAGCCCTTACCAGAACGGGCTCCTCCTGCACCTTCCCACGACTCGAAGTCGGGGAAGGCCTTAACATTGGGCGCCATCTCATCCATCAGCTGGAGAAAACTCTCCGTGTCAATCTCACGCTCAGCTCCCTCCACATAGGGAGGGTCCTCCTCCCTAATTCGATACCTAGTATCGGGTTATCGGTATCATGGGCTCTCAGTTCATAGTGGCGGTAATTCGATACCTAGTATCAGGTTATCGGTATTATGGACTCTGGGACGTTACATCTACCCACTAGAAGTAAGATTGGATGCGTCCCCTGACGTCTTACACTGCGTCCAAGTGTCTCCCCACATGCCCCATGCGAAAATTGAAACACATAACAAGTACCACGAATAAGGAATAGTTGGGGTCGCGCCCAAGTGTCTCTCCACTGCCCCCAACTACGTGTGCACACACAGACCATCTGCTCTAGGTCGGGTCCTCTAGCTAGTTTTTCCCTCAGCCGGACTCAGGCTGCAAAGACAAGGGGCTCTACGGAAGCCAACCTACAAACCGTCTCTCCGAGTCACGCTCACCACCACTCCCAAGTGGGTCCGCACCCACGTGTGCAGGAAATGTACGACTAGTAGACAGGTCACTGGAGGTAAGACTCAACTCGCGGGAATCACCGATCGAAGGCGGTCCACCCGGGACTGCCACCAGTCTGGCGGTCACCCCAGGATCGCAAAACAGGCCTAGCAGTCTCCCTGAGGCCGCCAGGCTCAGGCAAGCGGTCAAAGCACGGCCGCAAGTCGGCGAGCCACAGAGGGCCTAGCGGTCTATCGCCAGGCCGCTAGCCTTGCCAAACGGTCCTCAGAGGGTCGCAAGGCACAGGAAAATGGTTGTGCTCTGACCGCTACCTGACACGTGACTCCCAACGGTCAGAAACACGCACCCTGAGGGCGCTCAAACCAAGCGGGATAAACGGTCAGCAGCGGACCGTTAGACAATAGTTAGCGGTCTATCGCATGACCGCATCCCTGGCCTAGCGGTCCTGGGCGGACCTCTAAGCCCAACTGACATTCAAACTTGCTTAGCGGCCCTCCGAGGGCCGCCAAGGACGCCTAGCGGTCCCTGGAAGGGCCGCAAGGCCAGCCCGAGCACGAAACCGGTGAGAAAGTCTAAAACACCAGATCCACGCCCCGATCATCCCCCGATGATAGGGAAATAAAGGGGAATCCATCCCTAACTGACGCGGAATGGCGTCGGAGGAAGGATCGACGACAACTCCGGTATCACGAACAGGACTAGATAACTTGCTACCTCACGCAGCTTGGCCTCACGCCGGACGGTCTCACACCGGGCGACACACTCTATTCTCACAAAGAGAAAGGAGGGAAGTCCGAAAATTGGAGGGTGTAGGTAATTAGGCATAGTTTTACCCTTACCCTTAGGTTTTTACGAGTTCTGGGGCCTGTAAGGCCGAGGGATGTGTTGTCCCGGCCAAGTGTGGTAGGAAATATCGATTAGATGTAGAGTACAGGATTATGTGATGGCAGAGATTTGGGATTGGCTGGAACTGACTTCTGCTGGCATAGCGACTGGCATGCCGCATGTCGGCTGGTATCGATAGGAAACTAGAGCGAGTGATGCAGAGGGAGGTTTGGAGGTGTCGAGTCACCATCTTGGAATCGTGGGTTGACTACCGATTGATGCGGGAAGATTCTACAGCCTACTGGAGAGTAGGTAAAGACCACCCTAACTGGTGGGGAAGGGAAGCTTTCCCATTATCGACCCCATCGCCCTTTCGGGTTTTCACTGGAGCTGACCCCCTTTAACTTTTTCCGACGTGCCCTTGCGGGTTTTCACGTCGAGGGGTTTCCCAATTTTACCTGAGGTGCCCATGCGGGTTTCACCTTAACTAGGTTGTTGACCTTTTTGCCCCCAGCCGACTCCTCACGGAGGGGAACAACTGGGTCCGCCGGGACACCTCTATTTTTAGCCCCAATATTATTATTATTTTTGCTACTATTTTTTTTACTTACCTGAGAGCCTAGCGGCTAAGCTGTGGTTGATGCAGTGGTGCCCTCACTCTTATTACTGCGAGGATGAAAGTGGGAAGCTGTCTTCTGAGGGCATCTGACGATGACTCTAAGAGGGGCCTGACTGGCCCCCTGGCTTGACTGGGAGGAGGACTGGAAAGAGTGCCTGGTTTGGCCTTCTTGGAGAGAAGACTAGTTCCGAGGGCTGAGACTGGGAGTGTGCGCACTATCCGGTGTGACATGTGAACTCATGCTCTGGTGCGTAGTACAGCTTTATGTGCTTGCCATTGAGAGGCTGGAAGGGTCGGTGGCCCTTGTGGTCCGTGACCATGTAGGCCCCACCCTCGTAGGCATCGCAAATGATGTAGGGGCCCTACCAATTCGGCCAGAGCTTGCCATTGGGGTGGCCTGACATGACTTCCCCTTCCTTGATCATGATGAGGTCGCCTTGCTTGAAGGCTCGTTGCCTGACGAGCTTGTCATAGGCTCACGCCATGCATGCCTGATATATCTGTAGGTGTTTGTAGGCTTCGAGCCATTTGCCTTCTAGATCGGCAAGCTCTTCTACTGATTTGAGCAGGGAGTGCAAATGAGTAGAAGGTGAGAATTGATTATGAACACTCCCCCTGAGGTTGTGCACAGAGATTGGACAGAAAGTAGGATTTTTAAGTTAAGCAAGCTCCCCCTTAGAAGATGCAGACTGTACACAAGTCAACAAGAATGAATGTATGAATGCAGACTGAATTTTTGATGTTGACTCCCCGTAAACATATGCATGGGTTGACAATGGAGTATGCAACCTATGACTTAAGTGAACACATGATGCAAAACATGGTACCACTTGATGTGCAATCTTTGAGTCCCTTTAACATGGTGTGCATTGGTGTGTATGAGACCATAATATGATACAATCATGGATTAGTTGCAATGAATTCAGAACTGTAATGCAGACTGGATATTTTAATATGCAGATGGATAGATACTACTTACTCCTTCTCTCCAAATGTTCTAAGTGTGAGAGTTAGACATATCAGGATGGCAAGAGAGTATGAGTAAAACATGCCAGTCATGCAGTGTTGGGTCCCTTGATCCTGAAATGCAAGATAGTGCATGAAATTTCAAGATGATGCTTAATGATCACTGCACATAAAGATTTAAACATATGCAATGCACTTCTACACCAAGGTGCTCACCCTTAAACTCCCCCTTTGTTGAATACTCATGAAAGTTAAGATAGACAATCAGCACGTTATTTGTCCACATGAGTGATGAGTTGGGATATATGCAGACATGGAAGACATCATCAAAAATAATGATCAACAATGCTAAGGAAGAAGTTTACATGGTTGTTAAATGGTAGAAAGGATCAAACAGCAACTCAATCATCATAACAATTTCATCAGCATGACAAATTTCACATGAGTTAAACATCTAAATTTTATGACTTCTGGTACAAGGCAGAGGTGTGGATCTGAAGACCCTACTAACGCACAGTGAGAGTTCCAGGCAAGCTTGACCTGCCTTTCTGCACATCACCATTTAATATACTAGGGCTCAAACTGAGTGCTTAGCAAGTATGTGACGACCCGGATCCCGGATACCAGATATATCCGATAGGACTATCGAATACACCTGATATCACTTGAAACCCGCGAGGCCTCCCAAGAGTGGTAAAGTTCCTGAAGGGATAAAAGGATTGCCGTGCAGTACATTGAAGCCACAGAGATATAGCATTAAGCAAATAAATTTCATTAGATCAGTTTACTAAGGTAGCCGCAAAGGAGTAAGGGTGAAGGCTAGAGGTCTACCCCCCCCACCAAAGGGAACCAAGCCACCAGGGGTAGAAGAAGATGGTAGGGAAGCGAGCAGGGAGGGACAACTCCACGAGAAGCGACACGACGTGAAAATGGGCAAGAAAGAACAAGAACAAAATGAATTTTATTCATGGGAAGCAAGGGACTAAGTACATCAAACGTGGAGAAAAGAAAGGAGATCAAGAACAAAAAAGGAGGAGGAACGGGGGTTGAGCAGGGGTGACTACTCCCCACCCTTCCAGTGCCTGCTACGTTTCTCCTTTTCTCTCTCTTTCTCCCTTTCCCTCACTCTCTATTCCTTTTCGGTGGTCGCCGGAGTGAGGGGGCCTCTTCCTCTCTTCTCCTTCTTCCTCTCTTCCTCTTCTCCTTCGTTCTTCATCTCTGTGTTCCCTCCCTCTGTGTCTGTCTCTCTTTTTCTTTTCGGTGGAGGAGGGCTCTTTATACTCCCACGGGCGGGAGCCTTCTACCACGACCGGCGGAGGCAAGAAGTGACCAGCTTTAATGGGAATTTGACTTTCCTGTCCTTGGTGGCAGGGGGAGTAGGCAGCATGTCCCCCTCTCCGTTTGACACCTCAGGTGGGCCACTGCGCGCCACGAATCCATAGGGGGATGGGATGAGATTTGTTCTACCGGAGGTGTCACTGGAAGACCCATGCCATTGAAGTGGCTGGGTGTACCGCTGAAGGGCGTTGAAGGCCTGCCGGCGAAGGTGCACAAGTGTATTGATGAAGTGGCGTGCTGTTGATGGCAGCGTGTCGTTGAAGGCCTAGCCAGGGTGTGTCGCTGAAGGCATGAAGGCGTGCCATTGAGCAGGAGCAGGGGCATGCCGTTGAAGGCCACTACGGCCATGCCGGCGAAGGTGCATGGGGGCGTGCCGGTGAAGCGACGCTGGGGGCGTACCGACGAAGGCCACAGGGGCATGCCGTTGAAGCCTGTGCTGGGCGTGCTGTTGAAGAGCCGTATGGGAGTGCTGTCGAAGGGGATTTGGGCCCATTTTGAGCCCGATTGACGATCTACTTAATTCTCTTCGGGGCCCATGAATTGTGAGCCTCCCGGGGGTTAGTTTCTCTTCGCTATCGTGACTTCGAGAGTGACTTCACGGCAGTGTGTTGTTCATTCGGGGGGTTCGGACGGGACGTGTTCTCCGCAATCCCTTCGGTTGAAGTTGTATAATTTTTAAAACTTGTGTAGAGTTGTTTGGTCAGAGGAGAAGATGGAGGAGAGGGAGTGCCGGGGAGAGCAGAGAGAGTGTCGGGGAGAGGAGAAGCGTCGCGGAGAGGAGGGAGCGTCGGGGAGAGAGCCCTGGTTTAGCGTCGGGGTTGTGCTCGCCTGGAGTGGATGCATCTGGGGATGCAGATTCATGGCGATCCACACCGAAGAACTCCGGGCCTCACTCTCCCGCACCATCTCCCGTTTCTACTCTCTCGCCGGCAAGTTCACCCACGCCCCCGACAGCGGAGGCATCGTCATAAGCTTCTCCGGGGGCGAACACGAAGGGGTCGATGTCTTGGAGGCCGAGGCAGAAGGGGTCGAGTTCCAGTGCCTGGTTGAGGACGAGGACCATGACGTGGTGGCCTTCTCATTGCTGGTGCCGCCCCTGGACGTCGGCAAGCTCCCTGCGTCGGTGTTCTCCGTGTAGGTGATGGGGTCGTGGCGGGTGGGGTGGCGGTGGGGTTGTCCATGCACCACATGGCAACAGATGGGAAGGGCCTGTGGCAGTTCGTGGAGGCATGGGTGACGGAGTGCCGGGGAGGTGCAACTGAAGATCGTGGCGGGGAGATGGCTCCGGTGTTGCTGGACTGCTCGGTAGTTAGCCACCCTAGAGCAGAGGAGATCACCGGGTACTCTCTGAGGACCATGGCTCCGGACCTACCCAAGGTGATCTCTCTCTCTCTCTCTCTCTCTCTCTCTCTCTCTCTCTCTCTCTCTCTCTCACGTGAAAGCCGCGTTGAGAGGTAGCTCTGGTAGCCGCGGCCTCGTCCCTGTCGCACACCATTCGGATGAGGTACTGCCATAAGAGTGCAGTCAATGACTGCACGGGGGTCAGCGGCCGTGCCCCCATCCTCCGCCGAGCCCCCCTTCTCTCTCAGATCACATATGCTCTATCCGTCCAGCACAAACCTCCTTATCAGCAGCAGCGGAAGTCGACACGGGAGGCTCCTTCACCGGCGGGAACAACACCGCCATGTCCAGGCAGGGGCGTCGGCTTGCCGCGTCCGGCTCCCCACAGACTATCGCCTCCCACGTCTTGACTGGGTGCACTGGGAGAGAGAGAAAGAGAGGGAGGGAGCGGAGAGAGAGAGAGAGGGTGGAGCGCGCGAGTGCCTGGGAGAGGGAGGAGAGGGTCGCTAGATCTTCTTTAATAATAAAAAAAATTAACTACCTATCCTAGGTACTGGACTCAAATAAAAGAAAAATTACATGGTAAGAAAATGAAAAATACATCATATGACTTGAAATAAAGTGACAAATAAGATGAAGCATAGCGGGTGAGCAACGGGACCCTCGCAAAATGTAGAGTGGTCGGGGATGTCCCCATCATTGAGGGGGCACCGTCGTTTCCTGGATGTACAGGATAGGGTGATCACTCAGATCGCATGAGGTGAGCCGCCGAATCGTGAAGGAACAAAAGTGGGGCCCAAATACCCCCGCACTTACCTCGGCCACCGGAACGATGCTGCTCTCTGGTGCTATCTCCCCCTCCTCCAGAGGCTCGTCCTTCGGCACTAGAGTTCCCGCGGACCCAGTTGGAGCATCATCCTGTTCAGTTCAAAGACGAATCAGCATTCCTAAGGGAGATTCAAGAAGGAGACCCGAGACTTACAATCGCTTCTGTCCACACCTCTGGCGGTGGAGATCCCCCAGACTTCAACTTCTTTCTCGTATATACCTTCGCCATCAGAGGGATTTCGCGGGTCGCCACCCCCTCGGGCCTGGTTATGATGGGGCCTGCCAAAGAAGGGTAGTCCCCAGTTAGATGAAGACGTATAGGCCCACGAGAGGCAAAAAGGATAACTACACCGGCAAAGATAATTACCCCCTTGGACCTCCACTGTCGGAGGCGGTTCATGGACATTCTCCTTGACGGATGGTGCTACCCCGGGAGCTGTAGCTTCACCCGCATCAGGAGCAAGGATAGATATCGATTTCTCCGCAGTGGCTAAAAAAAAAGAAACATATATAAGGGGCCCTGCCCTGGAAAGCAAATGAACACTGAAGGGCACTGGCGGCTGGAGAGCCTAACCTATGAGCTGGCTAGGCTCGGCCTGAGCCGTCGCGAACTTCTCGAAGGACGAAATCGAGGGGATTGGAGAGACAGCCGTCGGAGCCTTGGCAACCTTTGCCCTTCTCCGCTCGGCCTCCCGCCGCCCGGCCACCTTGGCGATGACCGATGCCTTCTTTATAGGCGACTTCGCCTGAGATCTCTCCTTGGCCTTTGGCGGGGGAGTCAGGGTAGGAGTTGGCTCTGCTATAACCATGGCCTCACCAACATCGGGACTAGGCACGAGAGTTGGTTCCTCCGTGGCAGCTGAAAGAAGAGACATATGTCAGTTAGAGCCTTGTCCCAAAATGAAGATAAGTCCTAGATCCCTCTTTTATACCAGAGAATCGGATAGGGTGGACCCCACTGGATTCTCTCCTGGCGCGTGGAGGGAAGACTCTCACCAAGACTTCTCATCTGACATATTGGAATAAGTTGCCTACGTGTCAGATCTGGTAGGTGAAAAAAGAACACGTGGCTGAGTCTTCTTGGAGAACAAGTATCTTCGAATCACGTGCTTCAATCATTAAATCTTGGGTCACGTGCCTCACTTAATGTTCTACTGATCTCAGAAACCTGATACTTGCATTAATCCTAACAATCAGAGTAAAGACATTTAGTCAAACACCTGGCATAAAGAATTCATACTTAGACAATTATGAAGTAACAACTTATGCTCAGACCTATCATATAGATGTTCTACAGAATGCCTTAAGGTATAAAAAAAGATGCACTGACTTAAGGCATGCATAGACCTACAAGTGCACAGACTACACACTATGCGTAGACCTTGAAGCCTGAATCTGCATAGACCCTAGGATGTGCGTAGACCAGAATGCAACATGTGCATTGACCTGATAGGTAGATTTGGAAAAGGTGCACCGACCTTATATGCTTGATGCAAATTATGCATCGACCTTGTTTAGCACAAGGCACAATGTGCACCGACCTTATTATGCATGATGTAGAATGTGCTCTGACCTTTTATGCAATGATGAGAGTGTGTACTAACCTTAGTATGCAAGATACTAATGTACTTCGACCTTAGAATGCTACATTCAAATGTGCACAGACCTGAATTATGCAACATGCGCCGACCTTGGACCTGCACAGACTTGAATAAGCCCAGACCTAAAAATGTACGTAGACTTTCTATATGCATGATTAGAAATGTGCACCGACCTAGACAATGCATGTGCGTAGACCTTACAGTGGATGTTGAGAAATGTGCTTCGACCTTTGTATAGCTATGGCAAAACATGCATCGACCTTAGTATGGCTAAGGTAAGACATACATCGACCTTAGTATGACTAAGGTAAAACATGCAACAACCTTAGTATGGCTAAGGCAAGACATGCATCGACCTTAGTATATGCACTACACTAAACATGCGTCAACCTTTATATGCAGCATAGTGAACATGCATTGACCTTACGTGCAGGGTGAAAACGTTCATCGACCTGATTATGCATGATAGCCTATATGCATCGACCTTTATGCAATGAGATGAACATGTGCATTGACCCTGGTCTTTAGAGTAAACATAAAACACACAGTATATTGGAATCATCAAAACCATTGTCAAAGACAAGGAGGGGCGCACAGAACCCAGCACTACAAATTCTGGGAGAAATCAAAATCAAATGAGTGTGCAGTAACATTCCCAGAACCTCAAAGAACCAATCGTTCACAGAGAGTATATCCACAGCGCAGATGGTCGACATGATCTCATTCCAAGCCCGCTTCGACTAGGAGGTGCATTGGTGGAGCAAATGGAGCTTGGCCTCACACAGTCATAGTGACACGCTCTTCAAGGATAGGGTGGTGATGTTACAACTGACCATGAATGACCTGAGGTGGGGAATGTCGAGGGTGACCACCCAAGATTAAACCTTGATGCTCAGGCCCCTGAGGTGTTGGTTCACCGTGGAAGACACCTCGATCGACACTAAACAGTGGCACATTTCAATGCTGAGGCTCTCTAGGAAAGGGCACATGGACAGTAGGGGGTGCAGCATCTTTTGAGGTAAGATTCCTCGAGCCAGTTGGAGGGTGAGAAGAGAGGAGAAGCCATCGACACGGTAGGGCAAATTGGTCTAGTCACAGTCATAGTCGCTCAGTGTAAGTGTTGGGAGTAACCAACCACAATCGATGATGGATGGGGGTGGATCGAGGAAGGGCGCAGCCCAGACGATCTGGTGGAGCTCCTATACATACCACCCTGCTGTGAATTGGTCCCACCGATCGGTGCGGCGATGAGCATCATTGATGGGGGACTCCCTCTCGCTGCTGTCATCCTCCTCGTCCGACACTGAGATGATGACGATGGCAAAGCATTGAAGGGCCACCACTCTGCAGGCTTGTACACAGCAGTCGATGATGCGGGATTTAAAGGGGCAACTGTCACTCTCGCAACAGAGGTCAAGAGCGGAGCAGTGGGTCGAGGGGTGCCTCTAGCGGTGGGAGAGGATGCTGGTGGCGGCATGAAGCTTGGCGGTGGGAAGGAGGGAGAGTATGCTGATGAGGATCTCATATGCCAGATGGTTGATCTGGTCTCTCATATCTCTTCCTGCTTGCTAGATCTGGGAGGATGAAGATGAAAGGGGTGGAGGAGGAAGACCTCCTCGTCGTATCCGATTGACTAGATTTGTAAATTGTTCTGTGTTATTGCTCGACAGCCGTCCTTTGTGCTGTTCGTGCTGTGAAGGAATTTCTTAGTGATATTCCTGTTGGCATTTATTTTCCCCCCATCATCTTCAATCTACAGTTCTCAGTTCAGAGGTAGCAGAGAACCAGAAGATTGTAGAGGAAGCTGCGACATCATCTAGGTGATTCAGGAGGTGCAAGAGCTACCTATGGAAATGTCTTCGAGTCTTCTTTGCAACGGCAGTCGTCTCATCTCATTCTCAGTTCGTGGCTGTCTGGGGCAAGCAATCTACTCCGACTGCGCAGAAGGGGTCCGGCCAGCAACATGAGACTGTTTGCAGAAGCTGCCACGACCGGCCACTTGAAGATGTGGAGGCGAGGTTTGTCTGGGACCTTCTACAATGAGTTTTCTTCCATCACCAAGAAGCAAGACTCCATTCGGTGACCGGAGCAACAACTTCATAATTTTCTCCTCACAGTGCGCCGTTCTATCCCCTCTGGGACTAAGCAGACACCCTATCACTCACCAGACTGCTCCGACCTACTCCGACATCGGTTGGCACCCCTATGGGTCACGTTTCTTCGGTGACTCATCAACGGTTCCAACGCATCTAGCCACGCTCGATTCTGAGTCCGTGAGTGGTCGTGGCAGTCTCGGCTTCCTACTGCTGTGGCTCTGTAGCAGACAGAACCAGGAAGCAGTGACCCTATTCGTGGCTCTTCCCCGACCGACACCGACAACCTGAGAATTCTAAAAATATTAGTCAAGACTCTGGTCCAATTACGAGGAGTTGGCCACTCGTTTTGTCAAAAACCGAGTTCGGGACTGGTCGTAGTAGCACCGACAATGTCCACCTGTCCGCTATTCCAGAGTGTGGACAGAACCGGCCACCGTCTCCCAATTAGTTCCGACCTCGACTTTTCCCCTCCCCGCCTGGCCGGCTGAGCGCCCCTCCCTACGTGGAGGTATATTTTGGTTGTAATCTAATTCCCCACCCCTAGTCCAACCCCCTTACAAGGGATGTAGTGTATGTAACTTAAATTTTCAAGTTGAAGCTTCATCGGCGTGGCGTGCGGGCAAGCCCACGCTTCCTCGCTCGCCCTCGTCTCTGGCCGGGATCGATGTATTCACACCGATCATGTGAGCTCCGAGCCACATCCCTTGCTGGTTTACTATTGCTTATTTAGTATTGCCTTTTAGCTCCGTAGGACGGTGAGTGAGCGCCCGATCCAAATTTTCCATCAATTGAGTGGCCACCGCGGAGTGAGGTGAGAGCAACCCCTACAACCCACGCCCTCGGCCCAACCCAGACAGCTATTCGATCGAGCCTAATTTGGCTCGGGTGTTGGAGGGGGGCAAGCGAAGAGGGGCATTTTTGCAGCCCAAATAAGAGTGGCCAAATGAGCTCCTACCAGCCCAAACGAGGCCCAGCTCCCTCAAGTGACAGCCTTTTTGGGCCCACTTATTACAAGCCCAATAAGTTACTCAGAACCAAGCACTTCCTAGGTGGCCTCTAGGCTCGGAAGTCTGAGCGTCGGTCTAAATGGGGAAGGTCGCCCACCACTGTCTTATACCCCCTTGCCCAAGCTGCGCTCCCATCACTCGGGTAAGAGCTAGTGCTCCATGCTTGGGCCAACTGACGGATGCTTATCCCCATAGCCGTTGAGAGTCCTTTAATAGCCAGGAGTTTATAAGGATAAGGGAGACCAAGAGTTCTCAGGCTATAAAGAGCCCACGTCGAGGACATAACCCCCTCCTGAAACTCCTCCACTTGCAGGACTCATGCAGCTGGCACACTATTTAAACTTGGAAAACCCTCCGACGAATGGTAAGGCCAAGGTGAGCCTAAACTTCCTGAGTAGGAACCACTTCACCACTTGGTGGAGAGGGATCTCGCGCCCTCATCTTCTTCCTCTTACTCCTCGCATCAAGGCTCTACTGACTTAGGCATCGGAGGCTTATCCCCAGGGAACCATCCCTGGGTCCCCTGATCCGTTTCCCTTCTTGCAGTTCACAACTTCGTGGTCATCATCCCCGGCTCAGGACAAGCGTGAGATATCTCATCTTCATCATCCATCCATGCCGTCCAGGCACTGGGGTGATTCTTGGCCTTGGGTCATAGGCAAGCAATGGATTTCTAGCAGTTGACATTGAGAGATTATCCCTTATTATATACGGTAAAGCTTTTGCTGATACTAAGGGTGTAAAAGATTCACTAGCTGCACCAGTGATATCTGCGAGGGGAGGACTTCCTCTTTCTGCAAGGTATGACATGATCCCTTGTCTGTCTCGGACTTTTTGTCACAAACATCAGTTGACTAGTCAATCTTATGTTTTTTTCAGGCCCCTCGCTTTTGGTGATTCTTCAACTCTGCTGTTTTCTTCTGAGGATACCATTAAGAGCTGCACCGATCTCCATGAAAACATTATATCAGTAGATGGTGGTGTAGTCCTATCTTCTCATGGTGTTGCATCATTTTTTCAAATTGGAGATCTTGAGACCCCAAATCCGGGGTGTTACAGCTCGATTGTTACCGATCAGAGTCTGCTAGAGTGTGCCCAAGCTGGCATATTTGTATGTGGAGCGGATCATACCTTTGCATGGGATTCCCATTTCCATTGTATTCGATCAAGATCCGCATTTTACATCTGATTTCTGGAGGAGTTTCGAGAGGGCTCTAGGCATAAAGTTAGCTTTTATCTAGGCATATCATTCTCAGTCGGATGGTCAGTCAGAGAGGACCATCCAGACTTTGGAGGTCATGTTGAGGTCGTGTTACTTGGAGTGACAGGGGAGTTGATTTCACCACCTACCGTTGGTGGAGTTTGCCTACAACAACGGCTATCATTCGAGCATCGGTATGGCTCCTTATGAGGTGTTGTATGGACATCCGTGTCAAACTCCAATCAATTGGTTTGAGATTGGTGAGCGTGTTTTGACGGGACCGGAGTTGGTGCAGTAGTGTGTAAATATCGTGCCACCTGGTTCGTCAGAACATGTTGGCAGCCCAGAGTCGGCAGAAGAGCTATGCTGACCGGAGGAGGCAGCCTCTCACTTTCGCCATGGGCGATCGTGTGTTCTTGAGAGTTTCTCCAATGAAGGGGGTGATGCACTTTGGACGGCGTGGGAAGCTGAGTCCCCGCTATGTTGGTCCCTTCCTCATTGTGGAGTGCATTGGTGAGGTTGCTTATTGGTTGCAGTTACCCCCTGAGTTGGCGTCGGTGCATGACGTGTTCCACATCTTGATGTTACAAAAGTATATGCCTAATGACTCTCATGTGCTTGAGGATTCTATTTGGCCCGAGGTGACTCCAGATCTTTCTCTCCCAGAGTTTTCGGTCCGCATTGAGGATAGGCGAGAGTAGCGCCTACGGAACAAAGTCATCCCCTTGGTCAAGGTGGTGTGACAGCGGCACTCCGGTGGTGAGGCATCTTGGGAGCGTGAGGACGAAATGCGTCTGCAGTTCCCTTACCTGTTTGAGTGAGATCCCTCTTTCTTTTCCCCTTGTGCTTGTTTTAAATTTTGATCATGAAATTTGTTTAAGGGGGGAGGGCTGTAATATCCCAGACCTTTCAGATCCTTATTTTCAGGTCCCAGATCTATTTTCTTGGAGTGTCCAACTCCGTTGTGTCTGAAATTACGTTTCGGACATCTTTCGTATTCAGATCGGTGCGATCCGGAGCTGTTTCGGAGGCCCGGACGTATTCTGTGACGTTGGAAGCAAGGTGGAGTAGATTGGTTGGGGAATGGGAAACTAACAGCTTGCACTTGCTCATTTGTTGGACTCCTTCAGTGACTGGCCCCTGAGGTTTCCTATTGTATTTTTACTTTTGGACCTCAAAGAGAGTATGAATGGGGGAGTCCTTGAACTGGGTTTGAATGAATCTGGCACAGCTATACAGTTGGTGCTTGTTGGCAATGTCATTCATGGCTAGGATATTGCGGAAGGTAGGAGTGGCATTGGAGATGAGTAACTTAACCTTCTCTTCCTACGAAATTTGGCCGGGCACATGGGTAGCCATCTGTCTCCATCTGTCAGCATATGTGGTGAAGTCTTCATCTGTCTTAATCTTCTCAGCTACTAAGTCAATAAAAGAATACTCTAGGCTAACCCAGTCTTGGAATCTCTGAATAAATTTCTCTTTCACAATCTTAAAGATCTCTGCACCTTTCAACGGCAAAGTGTAGAACCACTCCAACGCTACCCTATCCAGCGAGTGGCAAAATAAGTATGCCATAAGGTGATCATCATATTGAAACTGCGTCGAGTCATACATAAAATCCCTCACATGAATGTATAGATTGTTGTTCCCATCATACTTGCAGTATGTGGGGAGCTCAGATTGAGGAGGGAATCAAATGTTATGAAAGTTGGGAACCGGAACATCAACCAAGGATTGTAGGCTGACCCGCTTTTGGAGAAAGTCGAGTTGTTGCTGCATGGTAGCCCGCTTGTCAAGAAGCTCCTGCTCTCGAGATGGAGTAGGTGAAATAAAAGGAACGGGCTCAAGGCGAGGAGCTAAAGGATAGATGGAAGAAAGGGGAGGCCCATAGGAGCAATGTTGGGTCGAAGGATGACCCGCATTGGGATAAGCAAGATGGGCAGCCCCATACTAAGGGTGAGAAAAATTGGCTGGGCCCACAAGGACCTGTGGTGCTAAGAGAACGGACCTGTAAGCATCAATCTGGGGAGATGGGGGAAGGGCGGTCTTCCCTTTATCAAGAGCTTGAGGGGCCGAACCAAAAGATTGGCCCGCCTCTAGATTAGAGAAGCGAAGGATTTTAGGTTGGACCGGGGTGAGATCAATTGGAGGAAGTGAAGCCCCTGACCCATCGACCCTAGACTGAGAGATGGATGTAGTAGATAGACCCTATGAAGTGGTAGAAGATGGGGCACCTGACCCTTGCAAGGTCTGATAAAGGTCCTGAAGCTAGGTCGGATCCAACTAGGCCATCATCTGAAAAATGTGACTGGTGGGACTACTGGCAGGAGGATTGGAAAGAGAGGGCTGACCACCCTCCATAGCATCAGAGGATGGAGGAGGGCTGACCCTTCTCCAGACTGAAGAGATATGACCCTAGACGAGCCTTCTAGAAGCCCCTGAGGAAGGGAGTCCTCATGGGAATGGGAGAAATCGTAGGACGATATGGTGGAATCAAACAAGGGATTGAAGTAAGAAATGATGGGGGATTTGCCCCTAGGAGAAGAACCTATAGACTTGAAGCAACTCCACATGCAATGTGGCACCTATCAATGAAGAAGACACCAAGAATAAATGAGCAAATCAAATAAGATGACCCAATAAGAGAGACGTGCAAATAAGAACAGGGGATTAGAGGCAACCAAGATCAACCACGTTATAATGATGCACGAATTTTTTTTTTATTTATTTCTCCTTTAGAACCTTAGTGATTTAAACAAAATGTTCTCTCTAATCAAAGTAGGTTCCTGATGGGAATGGATAGTGGGGGCTTGGTTGACTCTAGACTTGAACTCCCCTTCATGTATGCAACCTAGACACGGGGTAGTAAAGGTACAACTGGTTCAGCGTCCGTGTGAAAATCTACGGCTCACGGGGACTTACAGAGGTCCCAGATGTGATCACCTAGTCGATCCCAAGGAATATGGGGGCGAGAGGATCACACATCACGGCAGAAATGCAACAATGATATGAAAAATGAATGAGCCTATGTGCACCAGAGTGCATGTAATTTCTAGCCTAAAACTAGCAAACAATATGCAATCAATGATACAAATATGAACAGTAAATAGGGAGGAGACTAGATAGCATCTAGAAATAATATGAATCAGTAGAAAGTGTAGAATAACAGTAATCCTTGAGATGCGTACCTGTACTGAGTTAGCGGTCGCCATATGACTGCTAATAGAGACAAGACGGTCCTGCGCTAGACCACTTTATGCCAGAGACAACCCAGCGGGGACCGCTATCAACCAGGGAGTAGAAACAACAGAAAATGAAATGGGAAATCTGAGAAAAACACAGTGAGGACTAAGGAACACAAATAGAAGTAGGTTAAGTAGCACTCAACACGATTGGCACTAGGTGTCCCATCGTGATCGCCAAAAAAGGGTGTAGATATGTGTAAGTGAGTGGAATGAGATGGCGTGTGGGGGGTGTGTAACGTTTGTACCAATCTCAAGCAAGCAATAACATAAAACCTAAAGTATATAGGTATGTCATCTCAGAAGTGGATAGTAAAGTAGTAAATCAACTAAACTAACACACGCCATGGGTGTGGAGCAATGACAGGGATGAAGGAGAACACACGCCGTAGGCGTGGAGCAACTAAGAAGACAAAGCAATAAATAATGAAGAAAAGAAGATGATGAATACCCAAAAGAAAGATATGATCGCCACCAAGGCTTGTAACATCGACGGAACTGCACTACGTACCTTGGAAAAGGAGCCGAGTGAAGGCACATTTGCACGCGGGAGAGTACTCAGGTGCAGAATAGGAAACGATCTTCCTACGGCCACAACTATAATAGAGATGGTCGTCGAATGGCCGCAAAGAGAGGCTGACGGTCTGGAAATGACCGCTACGTGCACCTAGAAAATAGAATGTGGAACTCAATCCTCCCTCCCTCTTGGCCAGCCAGAAGGGTTGGGCCTCATGTTAGGAGTGCTGTAGACCTACGAGAGAATGTAGAGACAAGAAGAAAGTAACCCAATTAGATACGGAGAAGTGTAGTATCTATAAACCAACAACAATGAACATGCATGAATGGAAGGGTGAATACCTGGGGTTGGTGATTTTTTAACCCCTGTGGGGCGTGGAAAATAGTAGGAGGATGTTTAGAAATGAAGAATGAACGTGGAGAGACGAAGAAAAGGGAGAGAAGCAGATGCTATGGTGATGCAAAGATGAACAACTGACCAATGCGACCTAACACAAAAGAAACCAAAACTATGAATACTCCCTGGACCAGACGACCCCAGGACGCAGAAAACATGTCCTCCCTGGTCTTGATTGACTCCACAATGCAAAAGCACTTCATCACGACCTCCAGAAATCTCTTCCTCAAGTCATGAAGTCAAGGATTCTATTTATAGACTCCCAGAACCCTAGGTCGAGTTGGAGGGATAACAGTGAAAATAGAGACCTAAAACCTGATAAAACTCATAGATAATACTCCCAGGAGTTAAAGAAGACCCAGAGAAACTGGCCACCCAAGACTCTGGGGAATGCTACCGTTTGGCAAGTCCCCGCATTTGCACAAGCACATTAAATGACGAGGAAAAGACAGGATACCCTTCTGAACTTATACACTGCCATAAACTCACCTCTGGGTCCTTGACGGTGAAGAATGTCCCAGGAAGCTCACAGTTTCTGAGTTCTTGAAGAAAGCTCAACATGCCCCTCAACGGCACGCTCCTAGTGCCTCCCCAACGGCACACCCTGCTGAGCACCTACCCGGCACACCTTGGGTGCCCTCCTAGCGGCACACCCTATTGTACCCCCCCAGCGGCACGCTCCATTGAGCCCCTGTCCGGCACACCCCTGATGCCTCTCAATGGCACCGCCTCTCAACGGCACGCTCCTGGTGCCTCCCCAACGGCACACCCTACTGAGCCCCTACCCGGCACATCTTGGGTGCCCTCCTAGTGGCACACCCTATTGTGCCCCCCAGTGGCACGCTCCGTTGAGCCCCTGTCTGGCACACCCCTGATGCCTCTCAGCGGCATGGTCTCTCAACGGCATGCTCCTGGTGCCTCCCCAACGACACACCATACTGAGCCCCTGCCCGGCACACCTTGGGTGCCCTCCTAGCGGCACACCCTATTGTGCCCCCCCAGTGGCACGCTCCGTTGAGCCCCTGTCCGGCACACCCGTGATGCCTTTCAGTGGCACGGCCTCTCAACGGCATGCTCCTATTGCCTCCCCAATGGCACACCCTGCTGAGCCCCTGCCTGGCACACCTTGGGTGCCCTCCTAGCGGCACACCCTATTGTGCCCCCCAACGGCACACTCCGTTGAGCCCTTGTCCGGCACACCCCTGATGCCCCTCAGCGGCACGCTTGCGAGGGCCTTCAACGACACGCCTACATTGAAGCTTCCAGCGACACAGTAGTCAGCCCCTTACCCGGCACGATCAGTAGAAGAAATCCAGGGCCATGCCCTACAGTCCTTGGCGTGCAGCGGGATGGCTTAGGGGCTAGCTGAGGTGTCTGTGGACGCACTTTTCATTGTTGAATTTTATTCTTCTTCGGTCGTTTGGTTTGTTGAGTTTATTGAGATGGGTTTATTTGGTTTATTAGGTTTGTTAAGTGCATGGGTGTGCCAGTCACTGAAGTGACGATTTATTCAGGCTTCGTGGAATCCTATGGTGCGCTCGATCTGACTTTGTCAGGATGAGCCTCGTTTCATAGGCTCAGTAGGGATCTCTCGAATCCCTACCTCGCACGAAAAACAAAGCAGGAAGTAAGAAAGTAGGAAAGTACCCTACCTAGCAGGAGTATAGTAGAACCAACAAGCGGAAATAAATAAATGGGAAAATTGTCTATTCTAACAGTACCTTACTACTGAACCTCTGTCTGTCAAAACTCGAGTCCATACCTGCCAGTAGACAGGAGCACCACCCACTAGAAGAACGACCAGATGCATCCCCTGATGTCTTACACTACGTCACAAGTGTCTAGCTACAACGTTCTGGGCGTAAGACTCAGACATGCACAGTAACTAGAAGTACCACCAAAATAAGGACTAGCTGAGGTCGTGCTCGTCAGCGCGGGTCCAACACCCTTAGCCTCGTATGCACACTCTGACCATATGTCCTAGGCCTATCCTCTAGCTGGTAATTCCCCCTAAGCCCGGACTGGGGTGTACGTGGGGGCCCTACGATAACCAGCCTACTCACTGTCTCACTCGGGTCAGTCGCTCCACCACTCCCGGGTGGGTCAGCACACGCGTACCGTAAGAAGGCTACGACTAGTGGACGTGTCACCAGAAGAACGGACTTACAAGTCATGAAAAATGACTCCAGAGGTAAACAAGGATAAGGATCACTCCTTGTAAAACACCGACTCATGGTGGCACGAGCCAAGAACAACACCTCCCGAGATGACACTGTACCACGACACCTAGCCTTGACATGATGCCCAGCATCTGTCAGACCATGGGTCAGCATGCACGTAGATTGAGGTCCATGCTCCTGGGACTCAAATCGGCCAAGATCAAAACACTGGTTAGACCAACCCCTTGAACGGTCCACTCTGGGCCGCTCAGGGACATACGGCTAGAGGAGAGCCGCACCATGGGATATATGGCCTTCACCGGATTGTTCTAACACAAGCGGCCAGTCTAGTGCTGCACAATAGAGGAACGGCTGACTCTCAGTCGCACCAGGGGGATGGACGGTCCAACTTGTTGAATCCCTACTATTTTGATGATGTCATACACTATCTGGCAATATCTTGTTTGATCTGTCATTTAATTACTCTTGTTTAATGTGCTCAACTTGAGGGTGATTTGAATTAAAATCTAATACTTTGTTCATCAGTGTGCATATCATCTCTGTGTATTTGGTCTTTGCAATTGTTCTTATACTTGCTTGCATTTCCTAAATGCCTAGTAAGGTTTGTTCTTCTTGACATACTCACCTCTCATTCTTAAAAACCTTTTGAAGTTTCTAGTGAGGAATGCTTGTTCAGAGGCCAACAGTTCATTAAAATCCTCACTGAATTTACCACTGCTCTCACTACTGCTACCAGACCCCTTGAGGGCTACCATCTTCGGTTTCTTCTGCTCATCTTCAGGTTTCCTGAAGTTTATCTCGTATGTCATCAAAGACCCAATTAACACATCCACCTTCATGGTGGTCAGGTCCTTAGACTCTTCTATTATAATGGCCTTTGTGTGCCACGCAGGAGATAGAGACCTAAGGATTTTCCTAACAATCTCACTATCAGAATAATCCCTGCCTAGTGCTTTAAGATTGTTAGTTAGTTGAGAAAGCCTAGAGAACATTTCCTTTATATACTCATCAGTCTTCATCTTAAATACTTCATACTCGGAGACCAGCATATTTACCTTTGTTGCTCTTACCTGGGACGTTCCTTCATATATCAGCTCCAGCTTGTCCCACATCTCTTTGGCTGATCTGCAAGTAGAGATCCTAGAATATTCCTCTGGATGAACTGCACACTACATGATGTTCATTGCAGTCCAGTTGACCGTTGATAGTCTGACCTGCTCTTTTGTCCACGCATTCTCATCCTCTGGAAGGGGAAAAGGACCATTAGTGACAACCTTCCATAGCTCATGGCTTTGAGCATGCAAGAACACCTTCATCCTATTCTTCCAATAAAGATAATTAAAACCATCGAAAAATGGTGGTCGGTTAATCGAATGCCCTTCAGCTATGAAGTTGCGAGCATTGCCATTCCCAGGTCTTCCCTGGTCATTGGACCACATCATGGGAAATCGGGCTCTGATACCAAGTGTTGTGCGGAAGGATCAGATATAAAGGGGGGTGAATATATCCCCTGATTAAAGACCGTGCTCAATTAAAACAAAAACTGACGCTGTGTAAAAACAAACTTAACGAAACAAAATGCAGGCAAGCACAGAACAGATGTGATGGATGCTTCAACTAGAACAAACATCGAACACTTAGCAACTAGAAATGAACATGGCTTAGAATCGGAACCTATGAAGAGGATGGATGAAATGGATCACACACACAAGGCAAACCACCAACACAGGATATTTTTAGGTGGTTCGGCCAGACACCCAGTCTGCCTACATCCACCCCTCACTGGACCCAGTCTCCTATCTTGAGGGAATCACTTTTCAATTGAAATCATTAAAAGGTCCACCAAAGTTTTGGAAAAATAAAAATTAAATGATCATATCAACTTATTTGATCTTCGCTGAATTCTCTCGCACCCACATTATTTGTTGGGCCTGCTTAGGCCCATTTTGTGTTGCATCCTCATCATTTACAGTTGTTTTGTTAGTTAGGCCCATTTAGGCTAATTCATCTTTGTGTGTCTGCCCATTTAGTCATTATCCTAGGCTTTTTCTTTTTCTTCCTCCTTGTATTTCTCATATCTTCAATTGTATAAAGCCTCCATTTTTCCCATGGAGCATTCTTCTCCTGTGTGTTATCCCTCCTCTTCCCTATCCTCTTACCCTCGCATGGATTCCTCTTCCCACGTAGGCCAATCACCCCATTCATGTGATGGGCCTTATCCTTTTATGGGCCCCTTCCCTTCAATGGGCTTACTCCCTTTAGCGGGCCTTCTCACCCCACCCGTGCTATTGTTAGCCCTGCAGGTCCATGTTCTTATGATCCTTTCGGGCCTATGCCTCCTTCCATCCCCAGAATGGGTCTCTCTCCTCAGGCCGGATCCCCTTATTCGGCCCATCATCACTATCCTGGCCCGAACTCATGCTCTCTTGCTCAAGCTGGCCCACATCCTTCTCGGTCTCTCCCCACCGAGGAGATGATCACTCAAGCCCAGCGTCAGCTTGATGAACTGTAATGCCGAATCAATCCTCAAACTTTCTTGAGTGTCCCATTTGCCTTCCAAGATCTTCAGCTTCCACCACGCTCACAAATTCTTACATATCGTCACTATGGTGGAGTGGGTGACCCCTATGTGCACTTAAATGAGTTTTTATATGAGTCAGCCCAATTCTAGCATGACCAACACTTGATGGCCTATTTGTTTGGTCTGTCTTTAGAAGGCTCAGCCCGGGATTGGTTCTTCACATTGCCACAAGAGCAAGTCATGAGTTTTCAAGTTATGCAAGAGAGATTTATTCAATAGTAGCAAGACAAGGTGGGGCCCAAGTACTCCATGGTAGATTTGGCCCATGAGAAGATGAGGCTCGATGAAGAATTCTCAGCATTTGCCAACCGTTGGCATCATTTGGCTGCTCAAGTCTCGGGGCGCATTCCAGAGGGAGAGCAGATCAAGATGGTTATTTCTAATGCAACACCCGAGCTTAGGTGTATCTTGGCCCTGAATCACATCTTCCACCTCTCTTCGATCATTCACCTATCCACCTTATCATCCGCCAACACCTCATCTCTCAACTGACTAATCTCCATCATCATCGTCGTTCCGTCATTACACTGGTAACTAAGGACCTCCACGTAGTACCCTCAAATCACGAGGAAGAACCGCGACACCTGAAAATCAGGGGTGAGCCTCCTATCACTGTCTCAGTAGGGGTCCTGCAGAATCCCAATCGAAAATAACGGTGGCACGGAAAGCAGCAACTACAGTTACAATAATAACAACATCAGGAACAGTAAACACGATGGCCGGTAAAATCTCAGCTCTACAGCTACTCCTACTGTACCAGAACGAAACCCAACACCCCGATCCCACAGTCGAGGAACAACCAAACATGAACCACCAGACTATAACCGCCCTAGTCACGCTACCAGAAAAATGATACGATGTCACTGTTGTGGAGGCCTATCCCCACAGACAAGGGCGCACACTAAAACCACGCAGTCAGGAAACACAGTCACGACCTCACCATCATGGACTCTATGCCGTCTAGGGAAAAGCCCTCGGTGACGCTCACCGGAAACCCCAGACCTCAACTCTGAGAGAATGCCCAGAACTACATACAAAAATCCCGTCTCGTAGACAGGAAATGGAAACCCGCGACACGACAACTCACGTCACGTGACGGGAGTACCGCCCACCAGAAGAACAAACTGGATGTGTCCCCTGACGTCTTACACCACGCCCCTATGTCTCGCTACGACGCCCTAGGTGGAGACAAAGACACTGAAGTGACCAGTACCACTAACAAGGACTAGCTGAGGTCGCGCTCATCAGCACGCGCCCGAAGCTCTCCACCCCGTGTGCACACTCAGACCATACACCCTAGGCCTGTCCTCTAGCTGGTTCTTCCCCCTAAGCCTGGACTCGGCTGTACGTAGGGGCCCTATGGTAACCAGCCTAACAACCATCTCTCTCGGGTCAGCCTCGCCACCACTCCCGGGTGGGCCAACACACGCGTGCCATAAGAAGGCTACGACTAGTGGGGGCTCACAGAACGTGAACTGATGGGGACATCAGTGACCCTCCACGCCCGGCCTTCGACGTCGGCCCATCGAGACAGAATTCAACCATGGTTATAATATTTATTTCTTCTTAGCATGATGTATTTTTCTTTTTATTGAGTTTGTAATCCCTATTGGGCCAATTAATAAGACCCTCTTGCTCCCTTAGTCAACACAAGGCTTCAGCTACAGTGGCAAGTCGCAGACAGAAAATAGGGTCGTAGAAACTGAAGCTTCTTCGGCCCTTCCTCAACTTTTCTGGTGGAAAACCATACATCACTGGAAAGGTCGTCCAGAGGGCTTTCCAAGCAAGGTGTTTTCATCTTCATCCGAGCTCGGAGCAGCCCGAGAGAGCGAATCTCCACCGATTGCACAAGAGTCCCCAGGCAACGAACCAGAGCCCCAGTAAAACGTCCACCACGGTCACTCCTGATCAGATCTGGACATGAAACATGGCTGAGAGTAACTTCTCCTAGTCCTCTTTCAACCCCAAGAAGCGGAACGATGATCGGATCCCGGCACCAGAAGTTCTGAATTTTCTCTCGAAGACGCACCAGGTTGGTTTTGTTATTCCTGCTCGGACCCACCTCAACCTTTCTGGTCAGCACGATCGCCCCCGACATCTTCCGAGACTACCGTCAGTCTCATCTGAAAGAAGACTTGTCCACAGTCATTTTGGTTCCAGCCTCGCCTCCATCCGAGTTCGTGACAGCCCATGGCGCCTCCATCTTCCAGTAGCAACATTCTGTGAGCAGTCAGTACCAGCTCCCTTCGGCCCTAATCCAAGACCTGTCCCATCCAGCAGTAGATTCAAGGTTAAACCAGAAAAATCAAGCTTATGCCTAGGCTAGATAGGAGTATTTCGGCTTTGGTCTTGGTCCATTTGGAGTCTGGGAGTGTCCGTGGCAGCGGGTTCTTCATCCATCTGTCCAGTGATTCCAGAACTAGGCAACACCGGCTAGAAGCCCGACACTTGAAGATTTTAGCCCATCCCCTCCCCTTGCTTGGCCGGCTGAAGGCTCCTCCCTGCGTGGAGGTAGTTTTAAGTGTAATCTTTTAACCCCCACCCCACGATCCCCCTCCTACGTGAGGTGTAGTGCTGTAACTTTCGTCACTTTTCAGATCAAGCTTCATCGCCGCGGCGTGCGGGTGCATCCCCTCGCCTCCCCGCTCGCCCACGACTCCGAACGGGATCGGTGTTTTCACACCGGTCAGGTAAGCAATGTTACCCTTGGCTGGTTATTTCACTTTGCTACTTTAGTATTGCTTTGAATGCCCGTCGGTCGGTAAGTTGAGAGCCCGGACCCGCACACCACAACTAGTGTGCCCACCGCGGAAGCGAGAGAGTGCCACCACCAAAACCCCAGGGAAGGTGCGTTATGCTTAACGCCCTTGCCTTCCACTTAACGCACCAGAGATGGTCCGTTAAGGTCTATAATGCCCCTAGAGGAGTGCGTTATAGTCTGTTTTCACTCTGTGACATAACACACAATGGTTGGTCCGTTATGTACATAACGCCCCTCGACGTGTGCATTATGTTCCCTCTGCTGACTCGAGATTTGACGCACCTGTGTCGGTCCGTTAAGTACTATAACACCCCTGAGCAGGCGCATTATAGTCTGGTTTCTGCTAGGTCTTTGAGGCACCAGAAGTGGTCCATCATGTGACCGTGGCGCACCTATGTTGGTCTGCCATAGTCTATGACACACCAGAGTCGGTCCGTTATGCTCTGGACTGTTCCGCGCGGCGTGTAGTCCCGTTTCTTCTCCGACTGTGGTCACCGTGCAATGGTGCTGGTATGTGGGATGACCCCCATGCTTCGTCGGGTTAGAACATTATTTTTCATTGACTTGAGAGTCTACCTTCCACTAGTCGTAGCTTCTTGTGCACGCGTGTGTGGACCCACCCGGGAGCGGTGGAGAGCTCGACCCGAGTTAGACGATTTTTAGGCAGGTCTCCGTGGGCCCCTTGCATTTGCCACCAGAGTTCGATGGGGGGAAAAATCAGCCAGAGGACCCGACCTAGAGCAAATGGTCTGTGTGTGTACACGTAGTTGGGGGCTAAAGACACGCGCTGATGAGCATGACCCCAGCTAGTCCTTGTTGTAGTACTTGTGCGTGTCTGAGTCTCACGCCCGGGGCGCTGTAGCTAGACATTTGTGACGCGGTGTAAGACGTCAGGGGATGCATCCGGTCGTTCTTCTAGTGAAAAGTGCTCCTGTCTCTTGGTAGTTTCAGACTCGAGGTTGCTAGATCGAGGTTCAGTAGGATGGTTCTATTAGAGTAGACAGTTTTCCCGCTTACTTTCTGCATCTCGTTACTCCTACTGTACTCCTGTTAGCTAGAGTAGCTTTACTGCTATAGCACCGGGTTTTCCATGTGAGGTAGGGGTTCACGGGATCCCTATTGAGCCTTCGTTCTGGAGGCTCATTCCCTGTGCGTTTTCACCGTGTTTCAGGTGAGGTGGGTTCGTCGCGATGTGTGGTAGAGTTTCAGCATGGTTCCAGTAGCCGAGGTTAGTGCCAGTTGCCAGAGCCGGGGTATGCCCCGTGTACTTGTACTTTTTTTATTGATTTCTTTTGTTTGAACCTTGGTGAATTAAATGATTTTTATGCAAATTGATGTGATCCACTCAAGGTTATGGACCAAGTTTCAATAAGATTTTGCCTCGATGCCAACTAGGTTGATTCTCACCGCATGTAGGCCAACTAAACCCGGGGACTTCAAGAGGTACAACCTGCCCAAGGTTCCGTGAGGGAATCCACAGGTGCAGGGACTTACAGAGGTCTTAGACAAATAGGTGCCAATCTATGAGACGGAATGCTCAATAGAGGGCCCCTATAAGTCCAAGAAGGGTATGGATCCTAGAAAGGTGGAGGGAGGAGGTCCCTCGAGCCAATGCAAATGCCCTGTACAAATGTTAATGCAATGAGTATAGGAAGAAAACCTACAGAACAAGTACAAATGCTAATGATATGAACAATGACCAATATGCAACTGTGATATACAGCAATGATATGAACAGTGAATGCGAAATGCAAAGGACAGAAATGATATACAAGTGAAATGCAACAGGGAATGCAAATGTAATAAATACAATGGGATATGCAAACTGAATGCAACAACAAATGGATATACAGATGATAACGGGGATCACAGGGAAATATTAGACATGCAATTACTATAACAGGAAGTGCATCAATGAGCTATATGCAACAAATGAATGAACATGTAACTAGGTGACAGGAACGGTGGCAATGCAACAAGAGATGATGAAGGTTAATGCAAAAAAGTGACAGAATGTTCTGTTCAGGATAAAGAATGAAGCTAATGTGGTGCTAATGCAAAGGTGTAAATGACCGAGAATGTGATGAATAGGATAAAATGATGCAAATGCAAAAGGTGACAGCATGGATGCGCAGTATGCAAGATGGTGAATGCAACAGTGTGGTGTATTACTAAATAAATGCACTAGATGGACAGGGAAAGCACCAGATATAAACATGCAAAGGAAATATGATACGCACATGCAAACAGAGAAGGCCGCTGAATACACCACAAATATGATGAAAAATAGCGTCTACTTCAGAGGGCACAAATTTAATCAGCGTCCACCACAATAGCCACTGATTCCTTTATTTTATTTTATTTTTTTCTTTTTTTTAAAACAGGGATGGGAATGGGCGTCCAGGGGCCTGGGCGCAAATTCAATTTGCGTCTAACTTACTGGGATGGGAGATGGGACCAAGTGATGTGACACAACCTAGGACGTAAGCAATCCCAACCCCATTCTCCACCTCTCATAGCATGGTTAGACCCCCCATTGACCCCCCTAACAGTCAGGGGATGCCCCAACTCATTTCCACCCCATTCCCCTCTCCTCATCTCCCCACTATCCCCCCTTCCACCACTATACCCTATCCAATTCGTAGGCTGTAGCAAAGACCCAACTTGTAGAGCCTGCCTCAGGGTCATTCGGTGACTTCAGGAGGAGTACCATACATCGACAGAAAGTTCTCCGAGTTAGCTTCGACGCCGAGGTGATCCCGCCTTCATCCAAGTTCGGGGCTGTCCTAGAGGTCCGTTCTCGTCAGAGCACGCTTCTAGCATCAGTGGGAAGACCTGAGCCCTACTACAGAAGCTGCTATGTCCACAACCCAACTCCACTTGGTGCGCTGTTTGACTGGGACATTCCTCTACCAGTCTTCTGTCCAACACAATCAGCGGAGCCTCGTTTGGAGTCCGGAGCAGCCCATTCTGATTTTTCTACCCCAAGGTAGCAGATCAGGTCAGTCAGGACCCGTCCTGACCCCCTCCCACTCTTCTGGACATAACTCTCGACCCCAACATCGTCTGGTGCTCTACTTGACTGCCGCTCGAAGAATACTCAACGATGGTCATCCTCTACTAGGTCCCGCCATGATCGGACTTTAGGAGTGGCCATGACGACTTCTTCCAATTGCTGCTGCACTCCAGGACTAGTCTGAGCCAGAGTGAAGAGGACCAGGACCTGTGCCCGCCCCAGATGGTGACGACGACGGGGCTGCCCACAAAAATTTACAGGCGTACCAGGGCCTGTCAGTGACATTTTGGCACTAGATACAATGACTTGCAAGCTTGGGGGAGTGCGTGGAAGGGTCAACAGTGACCCCCTGTCCTACTGTTCCAGACCTGGACAGAACTACGGGTTCTCTTCTACATCTGTTTTTCCCCTCCCCTCGCTTGGCTGGCTGAAGGCCCCTCCCTATGTGGAGGTAGTTTTGGATGTAACTTCAACTAATCCCTACCCCGAGATCACCCTCTTGTGTGAGGTGTAGTTCATGTAACATTTAAACAGGGAGAAGCCTCACCAACGTAGTGTGCGGGGAACCCACATTTCCCCGCTCGCCCACGTCTCTGAACGGGGGTTGGTTTCTTCAAACCGACCAGGTAAGCTCTAAACCCCTGCTCTCACGTCAGTCCTTGTTCATTTCATATCTGTCGAATCTCTATTGCTATGGGCTGGGCTTTAAAGCTTGGAACATTGATAAACCAGGTACAACAATTGTGCGTCATTCACACGAAGGTCTACTGGGGATCCGCGGGATGTCTGAAATTAGGCGTCTACACCCAGTCCACACAGGGCGGTAAAGGGCTACACGTGAGACCCAGAAGTAGCAAACTCGGGTTGACGAGCAGCAAGCCAGAAGGGCTTTCGGGCCGGAGGTGGGCTACTGGTCTGACTCAGTACTGTTCCAACTCGCTGGACAGCAAGCGAACTCAGCACTTGGAACAGTGGCTTCCGGTCAACTTCTGGCCGTGGCGGTTGGCTAGGGTGCTGGCGGGAGATCCCTCTTCGATCCCTGAGGTCGGCAGCTGCTGAATCTGAGCCGGCATATTTTCTAAGGAATTATCCGACGGACTGCTTCTGTTGGCCTGACTCGGAATAGAATTGCGCACCTCCACGAAAATAATTGTTGCACCCAGATCCGGTGTCGGATCGATGCGAGATTGGTGCCGTTGGAAAGAGGATTCAAAGGGCTATAACATATATTAATTTCAAAACCATACAGCAATCGAATTAGAAATGAAAAACTCTGTGGATTGTAGTTTTTTCTGGATCAGGATTCAGATCAAGTAGGGCAGGATGGGATCTGCCTGAAAATGAATTTTGAGGGAAAACAGTGGATCTGGGTGCTGGAAATTTTATGCACGAAAGGGGGGGATGTGAGGATGACACATAAAAATTTTGGGTTTTTCTGACATGGTTTTGGGGGTGCGAAAAATAACTGAAACAGATGCTGGCTCACAGGTCTGCAGTAGGGCAGATTGCGCAGGGTGAGACAAAAAAAAGGGAAAATAGGCAAATGGTGGCGAAATGACACAAAGTTTGATTTGGGACGATCTAACAGCAAGGGGAATGATCCCTCAAAATTTGAGGGTCATCAGAGAACCGGACTTGGAGAACCAACCTTCTCTTTGAGCTTCTGTCCTAGATCTCATATTCCTAGACAGCACTTCAAAGATCGGAATGTGGCTGCTCGTCGGCGGCGGCGGCGGCAGTGGCTGAGCTTCACACCCAGGGGAGGAGATAGAACTTGGAATCACTCCAAGAATATGGCATCACACTATAGATTTCTACTGCAACCTCTGCTGCAAGAAGGGGAGAGGGAGGGAGAGGGGCGCCCTTGGGCTCCTTCGGGCAAAATGCCAATTTTCTTCTCATTGATTGTTCACAAAATGGAAAATACAAGGGTTATATAGCTCTGGTCAAAAGACTTAATTCCCTCAAATCTAGGATTAGGGAGGGGCAAATAGTGGATAGGAGACGTATTCTCCCATGTGGTCAAATGGCCATACATCAAAAATTGCAAATGAATAAAAAAAGGCCATAAGAGGGGGGCTCCCTCTCCAAGTGGGCAAGAAGTGAATTTTGATTTTTCTTCTTGGTCCAAGTCCTCCCATGGATGAAAGACCAGCCCAACTGGGCCTTAGAATCTAGGTGGACTAATGAGAAAGAAAGTGGGGGTCCTACAGGGCCTACGTGGCCTTTTTGCAAAGAGACCCAAAGACTTCTAAGGACTAACACATTGGCTTATAATGACGTACAATTGCAAGCCCAATTACCCAAGGATATAAATGTAAATAAAAGGATACAAATGTAAACTAAAAAATGGGAGTGGTCTTACTTTGATGTCCCCATCAATTCTTCCCGGGTGGGAGAAACTCGACCCCGTCGAGTAAGGGGGTGCGGCTACTGCAGATCCGGCACACTAGGAAGTGCGGAGTACGCTCCACTCCAAGTAGTCGCCACCTGCTCATCCCATATATAGTCCATATGCTCATGCTGCTGTGGGAATGAGGCTAGTGGTGGACACTCCGGGGTGGGGTCACTCTCAAAGGAATGAGACGGCTCAATGATTCACTGGGAATCACCGTTGGGTCCCTGTGTGTGATTGGATCCGAGACATAGAATGGTAGAGCTGATCCCCTATTCGTTAGGCAAGTCCACAACATACGCATGGGATCCGACTTGCCTCACACTCGAAAGGGACTGACATCGCGAGCTGACTTTAGACTGACTAGATTCGACACATGCAGACTCTCACAGACTGTACGAAACAAAGACTCACACATGTCCCTAGACTCATACATTACCCCTAGGTGAACATCAACTGGGGACTGCATCCTGGGTGTCAATAGGTTCCTCTGGGTCATCACCATAGAATTCGTCAGCTAATTCCTGCTCGGCCTCATAGTTGACTGGCACTAGCCCTGATGGTGAGACTTCTCCAACCCTTTGGTCCCCAATGACTAGAGATGTACGTGTGGGGCACTGGCCGACAAAGTGGCCAAACCCTGGCAACGATAACACTACTGCCGTGACCCACTAGGCTCCCCAATAAGTGGTCCCTTACTCTTATCCTCCCGACGGACAGGGGGTGTAGGCAACAGGGGAGGAGGTATGGGTGCCGGAGGGTAGGAAATGGGTGCCGGGGGGCGGGCAATGGGTGCCGGTGGTTGGGGTTGAGGGGGAACGTCCCTTGGTGGGGAGGGTGAGGCCTTGGAGCAGGTGGCTCTTGACGGGCGGGCTCCGGGGGTCGAGCCATGGGAGCCCTCTGATATGGGCCCAACGAGGTACGAGGCTCAACCCCACGATAAGGAAAGGGTCCCAATCTTTGGGCAGGCTCAAACTCGGTCTCAAACTGCTCCAATTCTAGAGCAACCTGATATGCCTCCTCCAAGGTCTTGGTATTGCTGCGAAAAAGCTCATACTAATAGTACGGCTGCAAACCACGTCGAAAGTAGAAAATAGGCATGGAGCGCTCCTCTGTGACTCCACATCGTAAGAAATACTCATCAAATTCAGCGATGTACTCGGAGATGGGCTGATCTCCCTGACTGAGACTCTGCCACCTATCTATGAGTTGTTGATGGTATGTGGCAGGAAGGTACTTTTGCTGAAGCTTGACCTTCATCTCACCCCATGTATCAACCTGGGGCTCCATACGCTGAAACAACAAGCTCTCTACGTTCTTACAATAAGTTTGGGCCTGTCCTATTAGCTTCATGGTAGCGAATTAGACTCTTCGACGGTCCGTCATATCGAACCAATCAAAGTACCGATCCATCTCGGACTCCCAATCTAGATAGACATTCGGGTCTAAGGACCCGTCAAAAGTGAGAGGATCCGCACGAACGGTCCTGAGGGTCTGCTCATCCTCATCTAAATCATGGTTCCATCGTTGAACACGACAGTCACAACCATATCCCCTATTCTCATTATCGGACTCGTAGTCATCCACCTCGGGGACTTGACGCCTCCTATCATCTACCCCTTGAGCCCTTGGAACAGCAGGTTGCTGAACCGGCTCCTGTTGACCATTTTGCAATGCAGAGTGTGCCTCAATCGGGGGTCTCTCTAGGACGACGACTCTCCCTACCAGACCATGAAAAGACTTTGCAAAGTCCATGCATGTTCTGGCCTTGGGCAAGAACATAAGTCTGTGCACACTTTCATAAGTCCATGTATGTATCTAGTCTGTGCATACATTGTCATGGTCCGTGGAAGCCAAACCTCGTGCAGGTTTGGTTTTCTACTTGAAGCCAGTGTATGTCTTCACACGGTCCTTGGAAGCCATACCCCATGCATCTTTTGTGTTAAACATGAAGTCCGAGCACGTATTCACACGGTCAGTGGAATCCATACCCCATGCATCTTTTGTGTTAAACATGAAGTCCTTGCACATATACATAAACTTCGTGCATATCAAACCTCATGCAGGTTTTTCTTTGAGACAAGTCCTTGCATGTTCTAACAAGCCCCTTGTAATTCTGTTGAAAGTCCGTGCAGATTTTCTATTGATCAACTCCGTGCACTTTTCCCTTGCTAGACTAGATTTAAAGTCCGTGCATTTTTTCTTGGCAAGAGGACTTAAAGTCCGTGCAGATTTTCAGGACTTCAAGTCCGTGCAGATTTTCTCTTGATCAAGTCCGTGCAATTTTTTCTCTTGATCAAGTCGGTGCAGATTTTCTCTTTGATCAACTGGATTTAAAGTCCGTGCACCTTTTCCTTGGCAACAGGACTTCAAGTCCGTGTAGGTTTTACCTTTGGTCAAACCCCGTGCACATTTTCAAACCCCGTGCACATTTTCCAACCCCGTGCACATTTTACCTCTGGCTGCATACAAGTCCATGCAGGTTTTGCCTATGGTTAACGTTGTGCATTTTTTTGTTGGCTGGTCATCAAAGTCAGAGCATACACTGTAGTAGAGTCAATGTATGTCCTTCTGATGTCCGAGCACGTAAAACCCCATTTACGTTTTCTAGTCAGGGCAAGTCCGTGCAGATCCTTTGCAGCAAACTTCTCTTACACTCCATGCATGCCCCATGCATCTCTTTCTGTCTAGTTTGCTCTTAACTGAACTAATGTTTGCCTCTGTTTTAACAGGCAATGCTTCATGAAAAACTAGGGTGGCACGTGATCCAAGACTGGATGCAGTGCTAGGATGCTGCCATGTGTAAAGATTCTATGACAGGATTTCGTGGCAGGCACACGCCCCTTCTGCTGATGCTATAATGAGAAGACCTCTCCTTCTGGAGAAAAAAAAAGTGGAAAAAGTTTCTAGTGAGAAACTAGGAGAAGAAGTCTGAAGAAGAGAGTGATAGAATGACATCACGGTTCAAACCGGTTTGATTGAACGGTCAAACCGGTTCGAACCGAACCAGCTCATTGTCCGGTTCAGACACCGGTCCGGTTCTGATAACATTGAAGAAAACATAAATATGACACATTTTTGGATAAATTATAAGCACATCAACATAATAATTTCATAATTTTCCACTTGTGAATTATCAAATAGAGACACAAAAATGGTACTAGTTTCAAAAAGTGCACCATGCAAATATGAATCTATGTCCGTAAGAGGAGGGAAGAGAAATCGATAGGGAGAAGAATCCGAGAGAAAGGGGAAAGGGAAATAGAAGTCTTATCTTCTCTTTCCAATCTTAACATATCATTTGTCAATTATTTAAAATTACCACTAAACTTTTACCCAGATACTAAAATAGACCTCAAAAGGAAAAGTGGATGTCCAGCCAAGGCAGGCTAGGCGGGCCCAAGGTGAGCTATGTGCACCAAGGCAACCAGGTGAGTGTCTTAATGGGCTGCTCGTCTAGGCGCGTGATCGCCTTGAGTGTCTTGGAGCACCTTGTCGCCTAGGCATCGCCTTGAAAACATTGGCAAGAGTAGAGGGAGAGAGAACCGATCCAACTTTCAGCCTGATCAGGTGCAGCAGAAGCAGCAGTGGAGTCTGCTAGTGCTGACGGCCTGAGTGGAATGTCCTCTCAGCCTGAACAAGGACCGCAGAGGCAGCAGGACGCCAGCTAGAGAGATTGGCGTGCGCAGAGGGGCGGGTTGGAGCTTGCGGTGGGACAGTTAAGGTAACCCTGCTGAGGAGAGGTTCATGGAGGGCCCACAGGGAGGTCCGCGGCCTGCTGGACACGACGGATAAGAATAGGCAGACCAGAGGTGGGTCACGATCAGGTCCCTGCTCCGGCCGCCCTGTCTAGGGTTTGGGCTCTTTTGTGGGTTAAAAGAGAGAAGACAGAGAGGGAGAACCCTGCGCTAGCAAGGGAAGTCCCCTAGGAGAGGTGCAGCCCAGGAAGAGTGGGATTCCGAGGAGGTCCCAATGTCCCATGGTCTTCTGCCCTGATACCATGTTAGGTCAGAAGCAAGAGAGGCTGATGGAGGAAGAAGGAGAGACCGAGCCATCTTCTCCCTCGCAGTTTGCCCTTTTAAAAATAATAAACTAACTTGTGTATGATTAAGTTCTGCCCCTCTACAGAAGGATAACCAGAAACAAGAGAAAATTTACGGAAGAAGAAGCACCATCGGCAGTAGGACCTGAAACTTCACCCATCCCCACCCCTTTCTACAGCATTTACCATTCAGCTCAGGCCAGTTCGCAGGCAGTATTGAAGGCTCTGGTTGCAGAGTCTGGCCCACAACCACCTAGATGTTCCAGGGTGCACACAATATATTGCTGGAAATCCCTTTAAGTCAGATTCGTAGGCGAGGTGATCCCGCCTCAATCCGATTTTGGAGCTGCCCTGGAGGTTCATTATCATCAGGCTGCGCGTCTGGCATCCAGGTGGAGATCAGAACTATAGTGCAGAAGCTCCTACGGCCACATCCTTGTTCCCCTTGGTGCGCCATTTGACCGGGATAAGATACTACCAGTCCTCTATCTAACACAGCAAGAGGGGCATCGTTCGGAGATCAGAGCTCCCCATTCCATTTAATCTCCCCCAGGTGCGCAGGTCTGTCTAGTTAGGGCCTGAATAGACACCCCTTCACTCAACGGGCTCTATCTCTCTGGTCTGACCTCCTCTGGTATTCTTTCTGGTTGGTGTTCGAAGAGGACTCAGCCACGTTCGCATCCATTTTGGTCCTGCATCATTCAGACTTCGAGAGTGTTCATGGCGACTTCATCTTCCTGCGACAGTGTTCTGGGATCAGTCCAAGCCAGAACGAAGTGGTCCAGTTCCAGTGCCTGCCCCGGCCATCGACAATGTCTGGAGATCCCACAAAAATTCAGGAGCCTTCCCAGGTCAATCAGAGAAGGTTTGGCACTAGTTTCGGTGACTTCCAAGTCTGGCAGAGCCCGTGGCGGTGTCAATAGTGACTACCTGTCAAGCAGTTCCAGAAGCAGGCAGAACCGGTGGAGTAGTCAATCGGCACCCTCTTTAGTTATCTCCCCCTATTCCGCCGGGCCGGCTTAGTGCCCCTCCCCGCGTGGAGGTAGTGTTTGAATGTAACCTCTATTTCCCCGCCCCTAGTGCATCCCTCCTGCGTGAGGAGTAGTTCATGTAATTATTTAAACAGGGAGAAGCTCCACCGACGCAGTGTGCGGGGAACCCACACTTCCCCACTCACCCACGTCTCCGATCGGGGTCAGTTTCTTCAAACCGGCTAGGTAATCTCTCAACCCTTGCTCATATTTTAGTGATTGTTCAATTAATATCCATCAACACTCCGCTGGAGTGTTAGAGAGCGCCCAGTCCTTAAAGTACCCTTGCTTTCCAAGGAGGCTACCTTCCAAATAGGCTTAACCTAGATGTCCAGTAACGCCTTTTGATATACCGTGTATTAGGGATGCACTGTCATTTTAAAACATTTTTTTTCTTTTGAAAATAAGGATGATCCTAGACTCGACTTAGACCATGCAAGACTTAGGAAACGACTACCATAGACTCAACCTGGATCTGATACCAATTTGATGCGGGACGGACTTGCGCCCTAGGACTCTAGCTCACGAGTGTCCCTAGCGAGGGATGTGTGGGACCGTGCGCGGTTGAGAAATCGGCAATGAGTCGGGTAGTCGGCTCTTCCGTGCTCGGATCGAGTCATGGGACGAGTCACTCACTCACTCTCGCGGCAGTGATAAAAAAAATATACGAGCTAGATTACCCTATCACATGCAGTGGCATAAGAAAATATATGAGTAAAGCCAAAATGCCGAGAGAGGAGTGGACACGATACCTCCATGCTTCGGGCGTGGGGAAGGTGATCCCAGCGAAGTAGGGTAACTCTCGGTAACAAAATATTATAATAATTACAACAGTGAATTATCGCCCACTCCACACAGGGAGGTAAAAGGCTACAATGTGGGCTCGGGAGGATCGATCTTGGGTTAACGGACAGCACTTTGATCACCCTATCGGCACGGTTCGGATGATGCAAGCTGCTGGCTGTGGGGCCCACTTGCTGGTTGACGGGTCCGAGTGGGTCCCGAGTGGTACCGCTGTGACGGTGGTTCTTGGAGAGGCACTTCCCTAGAGGGCGGTCAGACTGGAATGCCGGGTGGAGGCCAGGCGGCTCCGATCACCTAGTGGGAAGCTTGCTGCCCCCAGGCTGCAGCTTCTATTTTACAGTCTGCGACCTGACGAGATCAGCTGTTGCGATCACTCCCGACGTCGAATCGACGCAAAACCAGTGCCGTTGGAAAGCTCTCTTGATATCCTTCGACCCTCTATGACTCCAGGAATTTTAACAGGGCCGAAATATTGATGGCAGAATTTTGAACAGGGTTGTTCGCAGTCTTAGATCTGGTCTGGCAGACTGAGATCTGATTGAGAACAGCCATTGACCGCAATGTAGACCCCCGATCTGGATGTTGAGGTCTTCATGAAAGCTATAGAGGGGGGAGAGAGAAAGACGGGGATATTTTTTATGAAAGGTTTTGTGGATATTTGGTTAGGGAAAAATATTTTCTACTGCTGGGTGGTAGGCGATAATGGGGTGGACAGCAAGTGTGTGAATGAGTCCTTGGACCTACTACGCAAGCACAAGCAACTAGCAAGTCATCAGTAGCGGCTAATTCCGTCGTCGCACACTCATGACCCCGGGTGACTCGGTGATGCCGAGTAGAGATGATGGATCGGGACCCTTGTTGGTAGGAGGCCAGCAAAGCCAAGGTGGCCCTCCCAAGGTACGTGGCCCACGGTTCACGGGGCTCGGTAGTGGATGGTCGATCTCCCATCTCACCTGATCTCCAGTAGGAAACCCCCTTCCCTCTTCATCCCCACTAAATCCCTAGCCACCAGCACTTCCACCTTCCCTGCACCAGCCAACCTGCTTCCTTGTGCCCACTGAAGCAGGAATTGATCCATCTCCCCTCCCTATTGGGGCCATCGACATCGTCTTCCCCAGCCTTCCCCAAGCACACTCGTTACGGTAGTGGAGAGGATCTTCTTGACATGTATGAGGTGATCAGCTCCGGCCACGAGGATCACCTGCATCCGCAAGTGCTCCAATGGCGGCACCTCTAGGAACTCGCGGCAGAGGGCCTTCCAGATGTAGGAATAGATGATGATGGCAGCACGGGGGAGTGCCAATGTCAAGTATGGCTTATACAGTGCCCCTAAAGCGATGGTGTCCAGTGTCGCCAGGCACGGGTTCGGGCAGCCAAACAACGGGTCCCTGTGCCCCGCGGCGTAGGCAGTGGGCGCCTACATTACGTCGGCACACTTCGCCCAATCCAGGTGAACCCTCCACCTATCCCCCTTCTTTGGCTCTCCCTCTCATTTGCTTTTGCTCTTCTTTCTGGGGTTCTTGTTGTTCTTGATGCTTTCTTATTCTCAGGTGGTCTAGTGCGGTGATGCCTGACCCTGACCACGTCGGTAAGGGGCATGTCGTCCTCTACTGGGTTATCATGGGGAACCCTGAGAAGGTTGACATTGGCTCCCCGTGGTGCCATCCTAGCAGCGACGAGTTCAACATTGACGTGGATGACCTGGAGAAGCCCAGTTGGTACATCATGTAGGGAACCCACATGAACACCCACATCCTCCCTGAATTCATTGTGAGCTTCAAGACCTCTGAATCAGGTAACACACACTTCCTCTCACCTTGGATTCAAATCTTCTTCTTCCACTTTCACTACAGCATCTATTTTGCCACCCACCCCCACCCACAGCAAAGAAAAGATGATTCTAAACCGGGCACTCCTCACTCGGCGCGGCGGTTGGAACTAATACTAGGCAAGCAAAGAGGAGAGGCAACCGCACGTACCTATCCATCCGAAGGACCAGCTTCGGTCGAAGACGTGGGCGCGCCGGGGAGCGTGCGCACCCAGTGGACACGCTCCATCGAGGAAGCTTGGTGACGTCCCTACTAATACATGCACTATTCTCCACACAGGGATGGGGGTTCACGGGGGTGGGGACGACCAATTACACACGCTACCCTCGCGCAGGAGGGGGGATCGCAGGGAGGAGAAATAAACTATCGATCGTACGCCGAGCACAGACGTCTGATCGAGGTGCATCCAACTCCTGGATGATGATCGAGGGATGCCGAAGGATGCCTGAAGGTCTGGCTCCGAGCTGCTGTCACTGGATGGAGACGGCGGCCATGGCTGTGGGCCTGCGTAGTTCTACCGTGCAGGACAGATTGGCGCAGTCGTGGTGCATTGGCCGGTACGGGTGCTGTGGAACTCCAATCACGACGGGACCTAGTCATGGACGCTGCTGACAGGGAGGTCTATGAACCCTCAGAATATGGCGACCGTCTGATCACCTCGCTGGACGTGGTCGCAGGAACGGCCGGCGTTAGGTTTCTGGGCAAACAGTTGGACCAGTCGCAGGTAGCTATGAGGGAAGTCCCAATGCTGACGTCGGATCGGGACGAGACCACTTGCGTTAGTTCTGTATCATCGAAGGATGCAACTTTTCTGAAGACTGTCCGACCTGAAATGGAGAGGAAGAGGGGGTATCAGGGCTGACTTGATAGTATCCTGTCCAGGGCAAATAGGGGACTCTGGGTCTGGCGCGATTGAGAGAGAATTGCCACCCTGGATGGAGACGACGTCGAAACCAGGAAAGACCACTCTGGTGTGTCGGCGCTTCAGAGGAGCAGAACTCTCATTAAGAGAGCTCTGGCTGAATCGCACAGGTGCGGGTGGTGGAGCTGCTACTAGATGGTGCTCAGGTTCAGACCTGAGTTTGGTGCAGTTGCACGAGAACGGGTGGTGCGAACGGTGCCGAGGTTGGATTGCCACGGGATCACTTCTGGGATGAAACTGACTCGACGATGTACAACTCCACAGAAGAAATCTTTGGCTGGTTTGCACTGTGGACACCAAGGTAGTCTCTACAAACTTGACCCCTGCTGCAGGCTAGTTACAGAGTGTAGCAGCGTGGTCTTTTAAAATAAAAGTTGAAAAATTAAAATTTATTAGCCTAGGTGATTAACTAGCCGAGGTGAATAAACTTACGAAACTAAAACACAAATTAAATTAAACAAATGCAAAGAAGATATCACCACGCTTAAAGAATAAGAAATGAGAGATGATGGAAGATTATGAATAACCGTAGAACACTTTTACTAAATGAAAGGAAGAGTGTGCTTGAGACTTATTTATGAAATCTAAAACAATCAAGATTAAAAGACCAACTAGATTATGCTTTGAGGAGGTTAATACAATAGGCAACTAATTAAAAGAAACTAAAGATAGTTCGGTGGAAAGATGAGTGAACAGGATACAAGAAAGCAACACGAAAGGACTTCCGCTCTTCTCTTCTCCCTGTCGCGTTGTCACCGGGGCACTGCAGCAATGTGGGATGCTCGCTGGGGATGGACGTGGCACCTCCCTTCTCTCTGTTGCGGATGCTGAACGCACTGCAGAAGGACTCAGCTGCTGCCACGGAGATCACCCAGGGGATGCCGCTAACAGAGCCACGACAGCAAGGGAACTCCACGAGAGAGGGATGGACGCTGCACACCACGCCGAGGAGGCTCACGATGCAAGAAAGTTGCACAGGTTGCACAGCTACATCAGAAAGGCTTGCAGCAACGAGGAATGCTTGCTGGGGACCCACCACAGCGACGAGTGGAACCTTGTGGCAGCCGAAGAAGCACGCAAGTGACAAATGAGGCTCCTCGCGAGGCGACCATCTCCATGGATGGCACGAACACAGCAGAGGAGCAAAGCCACGAGAGCAGATGGACGCTACACCACCACGTCGAGGAAAGCTCGCCGCTACGCACCGGACCAAAAAAAAAGCCCCCCAGGGGATTCCCTGAGCCTCCCTTTTATAGGGGCATGAGCGACGCCAAGCTTCTCCACGGAACCACCTCCGCTTTCGACGCCATTGCCGCTGTCATCCACGCTCCGCGTGCAGTTGGATGCAAACGCAGCCCACAAGTGCGGGTGGCCTCCGCTATCTTCGCCAACGCTGCGAACCTTCGGTGAAGTCTCACGAGCGTACCGCCCACAACTCACGTTGCTGTGTACACCGCGCATGGAGTAAACCTCCTCCGCTACCTTCTGCTGCATCTCCCTTATCTCGTCGATGGCATCTTATGTTGAAGCCATGCAGCAGACGGTACCTCAAATCGCAGCCCTTATGCACCCTATATGCGCAGGCATTGGTTGTGTGATTTGACATCCACTATAGTTTTAGTAGCCAATAGAATTCCAAAGGAAATAGATCATTGTAGGATGTTAAGGTAGATTCACAAAATTTAGAATTCAAGGCAGAAATCGCGTGTAGAGATGACTTAGCTAAAAATCCGGGACATATTCATAAAATTGGGTAAATGGCATCCTCTATAGGAGCCGCTGATAAGAGTTGTCGTCCATAGGGATGGGCGCAAATTCTAGAAATAAGATAATTAGGCACGAGTAAATAGCATCCATCACACAGGGTGCTATTTGTAATTGGCATTCACTTTTCTGGACGTAGATTCCAGAAAGTGACATTTTCTCAAAAATGACAGAAATAGCATTAATTGGCGGCTGGTTTGTCATGTTTCTTCAGAGGGACATGACTGTGACACGGTGTAAGGGTTTTTAGGATACAACCTGGTCGGTTGCCTTGAGGGAATTCAAGGCTAGCGTAGACTTACGGAGGTCTCTAAGATGAAATCGTTAGTCCGAAGGAACGAAATGTCCCGCAGAGAGCTCAATCACCTCGGAGAGTTAGGGGCATGCGATATAAATCAGAAACAGGGACCTCATCCACGAAAATGGGATGAGAGTGCCAGCGATACCCACAGTGAAGGGTTAAAACTCAGTAAGTAAATGATCAGAGAAAATAGTGTCCTATATGGCAGGCACTAAATGAAATAGCGTCTGTCACGACAAGCGCACATTCATTTATATAAATTCATTTTTACATAATCAGCGTCCTTCCAGGAAGGCGTTGATTCCCAATTTTCTGTAATTTACTTTACGATTTTCAGAAAATACATTTCAAGGCATGAAAATATTTCAAAAATTGAAAATAGATTAACGTCCACATGGTCAGGCGCTAATATTAATTAACGTTTAGTTTAATAGGCGCAGATTAGTTTTTATTTATAGGATTGTATATAGCATGTTATTTGACTAATCAAGTATGTCTGGTTTTTGGCGTCCTATCGTTAGGGCGCAGATAAAAATTAACGGCCTTCTTGATGACTGCAGATTTGACAATAATTAAAATATCACGAATAAATCTAGCATGATGTAGGAACAAATGGTGTCCGTTAGGGCGGGCGCTATTTCAAATAGCAGCCGTTCTTGTGGACGTTAATTCTTTTTAAACTGGAACTAAGAATAATGATTCCGGATCTTGACGATTTTCTATAAATATCTTGTTTCTTTTCATTTTCTTATTCTTCTTTAATCTTCCTCTTCTTTTCTCCCCACCGTGAGCGCTGTTCCCCCCCTCTCTCTCTCGCTCGATCGCGCGACGCGTCCCCTCCGGCTACAGACGGCGCAGGATGACGGCGTGGCGACGACGGCGACGGTGAGGCGGTCGTGGCGGCGTGGAACTCGTGGGATTTCGTGGAGGAACGAGGGTTTCTAAAAGCTTCCATTGTGATTTCGGCGTCGATTCGGCGGAGCATTCGCTCCATTGAGGTAGGGTGACGTTCCCTAACTCCCCACGTTTCATTTCCGTGGTTTCTAGCCCATCGTGAGGCCGAGAGGGGTGTTTTTGAGCGGGTTAGGGTAAAACCATGATTTGGGGAGTGATCGTCAGATCTAGTGATTCATCGCATTTTTGGCCAATCCAGGGCCGTAGAATCATGCCTAGGGCTATTGGGGAGCTTCCCCCTTAATTTCCCCCTCTCCCATGGAGGTATGGGGGCGTGGTCGACGTTTTTGGGCTTGGTTCATTGTTTCACCGCCAGGACGATATAGCAGTCGTCCCAGTGGCCGTTATGATCATAACGTGCCCAGGTAGGTAAGTTATGCTCCGTGAGTTTTGGGTCTGGGCTTCATGGGTTTAACGGTCCCACGACTGACCGTTATGTCAGATATAATGCCCCAGTGTTGGTGCGTTATGATTTTTCGATCGTTGGTTTTGACCGTTGGGGGTCCTGGTCACATAACGCGTCTAGAGAGGTCCGTTATGTAATATGGCGCCCCAGGGAAGGTGCGTTATGCTTAACGCCCTTGCCCTTCACTTAACGCACCGGAGATGGTCCGTTAAGGTCTATACCGTGCCTAGAGGACTGCGTTATAGTCTGTTTTCACTACATGACATAACGCACCATGGCTGGTCCGTTATGTACATAACGCCCCTAGAGGAGTACGTTATGTTCCCTTTTGTGACTCGAGGCTTAACGTAACTGTGTCGGTCCGTTAAGCACTATAATGCCCCTGGGCAGGTGCGTTATAGTCTGGTTTCTACTGGGAGTGACAGACGACTAAGTTGGACCGTCTTTCTCCCATGCGCAGCTGCGGCTTAGCCGTGCATCCTTCAGTGGCCAATGATGGACCGTTCATCATCTGAGGCCTAGCCGGTGGTTTCTTCCGTGCCGATTCGAGTCCCGGGTGAGCACCAACCCCTCCATCTTAGAATTTTCCTGGAATTTTGACAGGCCATCTCATATTTTATAAAATTCATTTTTAGATCCATGTATAGTTCTGTCAGCTAGTGTCTAGATCCGACCAGTATAAAATCTCCAGAAAATCCAATTCTTCACATAACCTTTCACAAAAAATATTCCCATCTTCCTTGTTCAATTCTCTACAACTTTGAAGAAGTGCTCAAGATCTGAATCGGAGATGTTCCCAGCGGTCAATGGCAGTTCTCAGGAAACTGCCCTGCTATTCTGAGATTCTAGGAACTATCCAACAACAACTTCAAAAATAGTTTAAGCCCAGATCTGGGTAGATCCAGTTCATCTCTCTCAGCCTATATTTAAGTACTTCGAAAGGGCTTTCCAACGCCACTGACCACGCATCGATCTGACGTCTGGGCTGATCACAGCAAAGATTTTCGTCGGATCACCCGCTGTGAAATAGCAAGTGCAGACCGGTGCGAAGGAATCTCGGCGGGTGACGATCAGAGCGGCCCGGCCTCCGACCGGCAAACCAGCATGCCACCATCCCAGGGAGCACCCCTCCAGGCATCCCCACTACAGCAGTGCTACCCCGGTCCCACACGGACCCACCGGCCAACATGTGGGTCCCACGATCGTGAGAACGTGTACCGCCGAAGCTGCGCAAGAAGCCACCCGTCAACCCGAAACTGCTACTCCCGGGTCCCGTGTGTCGCCCTTTACCTCACTGCGTGGAGTGGAAAGTAATTCATTTTCTGTAATATTTGTGTAATAATTATTCCGGGAGTACCGATTCGGCCGAGGTCGTCTTCCCCACGCCGAGAGCGTGGAGGTATCGTGCCCTCTCCTTTGCTCGGTGATTTGCTTGCTTCGTATATACTTGTTTATGCCGCTGCTAGAGAGCATGACAGGATAATCCAGCTCAATATTTATTATTATTCACTGTTGCAAGCGAGAGAGCGTGTCCATCCCGTGACCCGATCCAGGCATAAGAGAGAGCTGACCACCCTAGCTCACTGCCAGTTTCTCAACCGTGCACGTCAGTATGCTTCCCTCGACAGGGACGATCGCGAGCTTGCTTAGAGTTTAGGTCGAGTCGTGGTCCATCCAACATTAATCCCGCATCACCGAGGTGCTGAATAAATTCAAAATATTAGAAAATTATTGACGTAACTCAAATGTGAAAGTCGCGTTGGGGCATCGCACTTCTGTATATAAATAATGAAACACACACATGGTATTTAATCATCATCAAAATCTCTTAGCACAGGATTGTGCATGGGGTTCAACAAACTTGATGCCTCGAAGACTCATCCAAATCATGTTTAGATCAGGATCCCTAGGGGTGGCAACTAGCAGCAGGTCGTCTACCCTGATTTGCCACCTTTTGATCCTCTTGTAATCACCTAAGGCATGATGCACCTGCTTGTAAGAAAACATTGCACCGCCAATGTGCTCCTTCTACTCTAACCGCTATAGAACAGATTCATCAGGCAGATGTAGCCCCCCATTGTGAAAACCAACCGGTTGCCTGCCAGCGACTTCCTGCCCTAGTGCACTGGCGCTAGGTCATTAAGCTCCACCTACGATCAAGAATGTTGGCATCCTGGTTGTTGGAGAGGATGTTCCCCCACAAGCCTCCCCATGAGTTTCACAATGTGACGGTGGTGATGAGGATGCTATCCCCTCCTCTTCCAAGGCGTTGTGGGTCCCTCTGCATGTTAAGAATTCCTTGCTTGGCATCCTTGATGAAGATGTTGGCAAAGTCACAGGTGAGGATGCTCCTTGTGGGAAGGACTCTACGTCCGCCCCATTAGATGTGCTACCAATTTCTCCTAAGTCAATTAATCCATCATCTTTTAGAATGACTTTAGAAGATGCAGAGGCTCAATTGCCCTCCCTAGTTTGGACATACGTAGTTGATGTTGCTTCCCTACCTGTTGAGCCAATTCATGATATTCTTGATGCTCCCATCGTTTGAGTATCAACGTGTAACAAATCATCAAAATTATCTAATATTAGTGACCTCTCTGATCAATAAGTCTTAGTGCGGACATTGCCCTCATCTTGAAACGAATTTTCTCTGGTTGATATCATTGTTGATGTAGACATGCATGGTATTGTTCCCATACCAATGCTCCTTCAATGGTCTTATGCTGATACTACTATCTCTTATGTTAGGTGAGAAGTGGTCCTACTATTCCTTCAAAGGCTCTATTGTCTCATGCTGATTATAACCTAATGCATATTAGCCTGAAGCTGTCAGACAGTATTGAAATTCCATTAAAGAGTTTGCCATCTTCGGTGGATAATCCTCTAACGACATATTTTGCTCATCAAAAATATATTTCTAACCCCAATCACATAAAGTTTGTTTGGGTGTCTTTAGGGTTCGATCTCAAGAGTCCACTCGCCCGTGGTGTCGCTTCCCAGGCCCACCCCCTCCAACGGCACACCCGCGGTGTTGCTTCCCCGGCACACCCGCGGTGTCGCTTCCCCGGCACACCCCGATGGGTCTTCCCCGGCACACCCCCGGGGGTGCCCTCCGCGGCACGCTCCCTATGTGCCCCCCATCACCGGCACGCCCCTACTGGTTTCCTCAGTGGCACACCACGCCTGCGCCTTCACCAGTACACCCAGCTGGGTGTTTTGACCGGCATGCCCAACGAGCCTTCAACGGCACACCCCTGAAGCCCGTTCAGCGGCAGGCTCCGTGCTACCTTCAGTGGCACACTCACCAAGTGCCCTTCGCCGGCACACCTTCCCTTACCCTTAGCCGGCACACCTCCAAACACTTCGTCGGCACACTCCTTGAGCGGTGCACCCCCCTTTGCTAAGCCCCTTCCCCGACACACTCTTCATCCCAACCTCCACCGATGCACCCCAGCCATTCCTTGGCATCCTAGCCCAGCACAGCCCCACTTGCGTCGACCTTACCCATGCATAGCCCCCACCTACACTGACCATGGCCTTGTGTGTACGGACCTCAAGCTCCCACATGCACAGACCTTGCATGGACTTTACCCAGCATTGCATGGAATTAACCCGTAGCATGCACGGACCTTGCATGGACTTACCCAAGCTTGCATGGACCTTGTTCCTACCTTGCACGCACCTGCACAGACCTTGCCCTTGTAAGGTTTCGACCAGAATGCGTAGCGGAAATCATCGAAACCTTTGATTGCATATCATTGCCAATTTTTCAAAATCGAACTAGATCAGTAAACCCCGTGGCGTGAAGAACGATTATTCACCTTTGCGGGGTCGAGAATCTCCCAAAACCTTGAAGACGAATGAGTGGAAGATTCCTGAGTCGCTAGCCGTCCAAGTGTCCAGCCTCTAGACGTATCCACACGAGCAGTGGAAGTAGACGGGATCTCCACCATGATCTCCACGCGCCGACCCTATCTCAACACCACCATCCACTAGGGAAGGAGAGAGAGATAGAGGGAGGTGCGCCTCTAGGAGAGAGAGAGAGAGGAGAGAGGGGCGGCCAGGGTTAGCCTGCAGCTTGGCTAGGGTTTCTCCCTTCAGCGTATATTTATAGACCTCTGGTGTTTTTCACAAAAACCCAGTAAAAGTCTATCAAGTCCACCCATCCCAGTCTGATCACCACTCATTTTTTTTCTCTTGCTCTCTTCACTTCTCAGCTCTCACTCTCTTTTTCTTCTTCTGTGCAACTCTCTTTTCAAATGGAGCCTTCGCTCACAGGAACCCCTTACTGCTTTCTGCGGCCCCTCAGTACCCCTTTTTATCTTTTCATATATGTTCTTCATCGAAGGACGAGGTGGCTATATACATATGACAGGGCCTCCGTAACGATGAGCCAGAAGGAATAACCTAGTGACACCCTATTGGTCCACCTGGCGTGAGAGAGAGAGAGGATGATTCTTCTAGAAACCTCTGAAAATGAGTGCCATCTTTTCTTGGATCACGTGCCCCATCACTACTCACATGGGTTCACGTGCCACTCCCTTGCAGTACCAATGATTGGTCTCACTTGTATTCTTATGCGTAGTCACGTGCCTCTTGTACCGATTCACTTAAGTCCTGCTTCTCCCAATAGTTCACTCAGGCATTTCTTTAAACACCTCTTGATGTGCTTAAGGCCCAAAAGTGCATCGACTTTAAACAGTAATGTGTACTGACCTTGAACAGCGAAGTGTATAGACCTTGTACACTGAATCAGAATGAGCATCGACCTTAAAAACATATATGTGCCGACCTTGTACATCGAACCAGAATGAGCATCGACCTCAGGCACGTAAGATCAAAACTGGCGTCGACCTTAGTTACTGTAGAGCTAAAGTAGCATCGACCTCAGACACTAGAAATCAAAACTGGGTAGAGCTAGCATCGACCTTCGTTGCTTGGGGGCAGAACTAGTGTCGACCTTAGTTCTTGGGTGAAGGTGGTATGCATCGACCTTAGACACTTGAAAATAAAACTACCGTCGACCTTAGTTAGCGTCAACCTCAGTTGTTCTCTGACTAAGGTAGCGTCGACCTTAGTTCTCTTGAAGACAAAAACTGGCGTCGACCTTAGTTAGCGTTGACCTCAGTTGTTCTCTGACTAAGCCAAAAGGTGCATCGACCTTAGTTGCTAGATGGCTAAGCTGGCATCAACCTTACTGAGCTGAAGGGAAAAGTAGCATCGATCTTGAACAGTAACATGTGCAAACTTGGCCTAGTGTTCAACTTTAGACAATGGCTGATGTTTGGCTTGTCCAAGCTAAAACTTTGACTGTCCTTGTGCTAGCTGGAAATTTGACTTCTTCTTGTTGACAAGCTTTGAATTCATTGACCATGTAGACTTTTCTTGTTTACCACACACCACCCCAAGTAGTTCTGGTTCGGGTCGCAGGTTACAGAAAACCAGTCACTTGCAGCGCCTACCACGACATTACCCCGGCGTCCCTGGAAGCCCAAGTGGTATCGTTGGAAGCGTCTCCCTGTCCTCTTCGCAACGGCTATGGTCTCGTCCCAGTCTGAGCTCGTGGCGGCCCGGAGGAGCTGCTCTTCCCAAACTGATCATCTTCTTCCAAACTGTCAACCTAAAGCTACTTGTAGAGACTCCCACAGCCAACCACCTGAAGATTTAGAGGTGGGACTTGGCTGAGGTCTTCTAAGACGAGTCATCTTCCTGTACCAAGAAGCGGCTTCCTGATTGGACCTCAGACACTTGAGTTCTCAATTTTCTCCCTCGGGTGTGCTGTTCTGTCCACTATGAGACTGAACCGACACCCGATCACTATTTGGGCAGGTCTTATCTACTCTGGCCTCCTCCGGTGTCCCCACGGGTCTCGTCTCAAAGAGGACTCGACAACGGATCCAGCGACTATAGCCACGCCTGAATCAGAGCCCAGGAGAGCCCGGGGTGACCGTGTCTTCCTTCTGCAGTGGTGCTGAAGCAGTTAGAACCAGAGAATAGAGTCCCTGATCACGGCCCTACTCCGACCACCGCTGGAAACCAGAAGTCCTCCTAAAAATTAGACGTCCTCCTGGGCCAACCCCGGAGGTTTTCCCGCTACTCTCGCCGTAAACAGAGTTCAGGAGCGGCCACAATAGCCCCGGCATCGACTACCTATCCCCTGTTCCAGAGAGTGGGTAGAATCGACAATCGCCGTCCGTTTAGTCCCTAGTTCACTCCCCCCTCCCCGCCTGTCCGGCTTACAGCCCCTCCCTATGTAGAGGTAGTATTTGGTTGTAAATATCTTAACCCCCACCCCAAGATCCCCCCTCCTGTGAGAGGTGTAGTGTTGTAACCCACTTATTTTTAGGTCAAGCGCCATCGCCGCGGCGTGCGGGGGTATGCCCACGCTTCCCGGTGCACCCTCGTCTCTGGTCGGGATCGGTGTTTTCACACTGATCAGGTGAGCCTTGGTTACCCCCTTGTTGTTCTTTACTTTGCTGGTTTAGTATCGCCACTAGTGCCATCGGACGGTGAGTTGAGTGCCCGATCTCGAATTGCTAACATTTGTGTGACTACCGCGGGTGAGTCGTGAGGGAGTCATTACAACCCACGCCCTCGGCGTATCATTTTTTTTTAATTTTTTAACTGCTTTCACCCGATTTCGCCCGAAACCGGTACGTATCGATTTCGGAACCGGCCGAAACCGGTACCGAAACCGATACTGCCATCCTTGGACACAATGGAACTCTGGCATCGACACAACAAGGATTTTCAGCCAAGTTCTCAAGCAATAGGAAAAGTGAGTCGACGTAATGAAGACATTGCATCGACACATCAAGCCACCTAGCTGATTCTTGTCCCGCAACGCGAAGGCTGTGTCGACACAGTGAAGTCAGTGCGTCGACACGGTGGAACTTGCGAACCTTAAGTGTGGGCCCTCTTGGGCACACGGTCCGAGGTCAAATCATTAGCGCACGCTCCAAGGTCACGTGCCTAGGTTTCTGGAGAGATCTTCAGACAGAAGGTTCCACTCTTATCATTGAACCAATCAAAAAATACCTTGGAAATAGAGGTTTATCCAATGCGCTCTGCTATAAATAGCACCTATTCACCTTGGAAAAGAAGCAAGATGCTCAAGAAGGAAAGTGTCGCCCTGTGTGATTCAAAGAGCGCATCCTCGAGGAAAGTTGAGAGCATCCTCGGAGAGCACCTGAAGAGGAAGAAGAGTGTGGAGATAAGAAGAGAGTAGCCACCAGAGATAGTGCGAGAGCTCTTCGTGACTGAACGTGAGGGGTTTCCATACTCGACTGAGAGTCTTGCGGGTGTTTATCAGAAAAGCTCCCAGATCTTCATCTGGAGCGACATTGTGCTTTATCGTTCTCTTTTTCTCTTCTTTTGTTTTCTGCTCGTTTTCATTTCTGATCTGTCTATAGTGTGTGTTTTCCGATACCCAGTTTTGGGTTCGTTTTCTTTTGTTGCAAGCTGTAAGTCAGCGGTGTGAGGAGGTTGTTCCTCAGCTCAAGCTGTTAGTCAGCGGTTGTTTGCGGACTGATTCTGCTTGTGTATGTGTGTGTGTGTTACTTGCAAGTAGTGAAGCCTCACTAATTTAGTGAGAGGTGAACGTAAGTTGCGGGTCTGCAACCGAACCACCTAAAAAACTATCTGCAGTGGCTTGATCTTTGCGCGTTTGAAATCTCTTCTTCTTCCTTCACTCACAGGTTACTAACTTCTCTACTTACTGCATCCGATATTTCTCTTCACACATGTTTGGCTTTGGGTAGTATTGTGCACTGAAGATACACGTTCCAAAGACATCTCTAGTGATTTTGTTTGTGCTCATTGTTTTCTATCTTGGAGGGGAAGAAAAGGGAGAAGGGAAGGAGGAGCACTTCAAGGGAAGATTTGATCTGCATCCATGGGTTTTTGAAGCTAGAGCAAGAAGAGAAAGTGCAACAGATTGAAGAGAAGATTTCGGTGATATCAAAATCTCGAGCATCCATCGACATCGACTTGGAGATTTGAAGAGTTTACAAAAGGGGATTATTTCTACATCCTTTCCATGTTGTTTGTGATATGCTTCATGATTTATTTCTTAGGTTAAGCATATTTTGATTATGTGTGTTTATTTTTCAAACCTTTGACCCTGTGTGTGGAGAACAGTCTGCCTACGGTTGTGGTTATAGTGTACCGCGATTGTTGCGATTTATGTGTGAGTGTTTGATCCGTGGTCAGATCGTGTGGGAGACTTCGTCTCTGTGTGTGTGTGTGTTGGGGTGTGTCCCCGTGTGTATTTGGGGCATCGTCTCCGTTTGGAGATTTATCCCCGAGTGAAACCTCACTGGGCTTGGTGAAGGGTGGACGTAGGGAGCCCGTCATGATCCCGAACCACCTTAAAAATCTCATTATCTTGTGATTTACTTTGCGGGACTGTGTGGTTTGCTTTATCATTCATATCCATTTATATGTTCGAGTGAGTATGGTGAGATGGAGAGAACCAAGCTTACCTTGCTTAGCTTAATTTCTCCAATCTTGTTAAACTCTTTAATTCTGCTGCGCGTAAGCATTTTAATTTGCCATCTACTGTGGGGGACAATTCAACCCCTCTTCTTATCCACTCGCCTACCCTGAGACCAACAAGTGGTATCAGTGCAAGACTCTGTTATTTCAAGATCAAACGATCTTCAGAGTGATCTTTGTAGGTGTATTTGATAAGCATCATGTCTGACAGTGTGTTGTCTTCTCTTCCCTGTTTTAATGGTTCAAATTTTACTGAATGGATTAAGCACATGAATCATTATGTTAAAACCATTTATCCTAAACTCTTGGATTTAGTTAAGCATGACTCATATGGAATGCCTAGTGATGAGTCTCAGTGGACTATTGAACATGTGAAGAGATACAAAGACAATGCTAAACTTTTACATATTTTTAGAAGTTCAATTGATCTTCACAAATTTTCACTTGTTTCATCATGCAGGATGGCCAGGGAGATATTGAAATGCTTGATCAAGAACTACAAAGGAAAAGAGCAAAGTGAGGAATTGAGAGTGCCGCTGCTTGCTACCCGTGTGAATGTCATGGACGATGCATATCAGGCAGCAGTCGCGGTTGAGCTTGATTTGGCGAGGTCTGCAGGGTTCTCTCAGTCCAGTGTCGCTCAGTCGGTTGTGCCATTTCAACAGTCTTTTCAGCCATCAGCGCCTAGAGTTTCGTCTATCGTGCCTACTTCCAGTGGTCCTTCGAGGCGGATGTTTAGGAAGTCCAAGAAGCGATTTAACCGTCAAGCATCTTCGGGTTTTGTGCAGCAGCAATTGGCATCTTCTGATTCTGTCCAGCAGCCCGTTTCTCCTTTTCAGTAGCACCGTGAGTTTCCCGTGAGTCAGCTGAGACCATGTCTGAGGTGTGGTGGCAGCCCTCCTGGTGTATCATGCTCCTTACCGGTGATTTGCTATCGTTGTGATTAGTCGGGTCACGTTGTTCGAGATTGCCTGATGAAGTCTGTGCTGGCGCAGTTCTCGCAGGTCAACCAGCCGCAGCAGTCTCCATTTCGTCTTCTTGCACCACCTCTGCCTCAGCCGTCGTATTTGCAAGCTCCAGCTTCTTCCCAGTAATCTTCTGCAGTCTCTAGCCGAAAATCGAGGAGCCGGATCACTCATATCACTCGTGCAGAAGCCATTGCGTCTAATCTCGTAGAAGGTACGATTTCGATTTTTGGTCGTTCAGCTCGTGTCCTATTCAATTCAGGTGCCACTCATTCATTTGTTTTCGACGATTTCCTTGCTCGTCTCGAGGAGCCAGTGACCGAGCCGCCTTGTGAACTGCTCGTTGAGTTACCATCCGGAGATTTCATGTCCACTCTATTTTACTTGGAAGATTCTCCCATTATCGTCAGTGACCGGCAGTTGCCAGCAAAGTTGTATGCGCTGCAGTTGGCCAATTATAATGCGATTCTAGGCATGGACTGGTTAGAGCGGTATTGTAATGCCCCTGATTTTCTTTCGAATATTTATCGGATAATTATGTGTATTTTTCTCTGATAAGCTTTTGGAACGCTGTGCAGGGTGAACCGGTGCGTTTTTCGACAACGAAATAGTACCACTGCGTTGTGCGTCTTTCGAGGATCGCAGAGGTAATTTTTCATATTTTTTTGAATTTCTGGCATTTTTCAAATTTTTCTATATATAACCTCTTAACCCTTCTCTCTCTCCCCATTCTCTCTTTCTCACTCTCTCACCTCTCTTTCTCCGAACATGCAATTTGGGTATATAGCCAGTTAATAGACGCATTTTTTCTAATTATTAGATTTTTAATTTTCTTTACAATGCATGGAATTTACAATGTGTATATGAGCTACATGCATGATGAAGGCAGGTACCAATAAGTGGACTAATACCAGCAATCTGGACAAAATAGGGTTGACCCCTGGGGTCGACACCTATGCAACAGGGTCCCAGATAGACCAATACCTGCCAGTGCAGGAGTAAATGTTCATTAAGAAAGTCTTTTCCTCATGAATTACAATTGAATGGAAGCTCAGATTTTCTTGAATCATGGAAAAAGAAGGGACTAAATAGCAGGTCATGAGGCATGTGGACACTTGTATGCATAAGTATGCATGTGACTATCTTTATGATCAATCGGACCTTAATGCAAGAACCATGAACATACACAGCACGCAATCAAGCAAACAGATAGCTATACATCCATGCAACACTTATGTGAATAGAAAGACCTAACGCTCCCTTTTGACATCATCAAAACACACACTCTGAACATAGATACAATGTCACTGAGGTGAATGAGGTGTAATAAACTTGAGTACTGGAGTAGGAATGTAGACATGTAGTGGAAATGAAATTTGAGCAGCTAGTATAAGAGGTCTGATATCAAATGTCATACCAATTATTGGTGCAAGTATCAGGTGTGGAAATGACTGAATCTTTGATGAAGTGGGGGTGCAGAGAAAGCACAGGGCATCCGATAAAGCTCATTTTTGAAAAATTAAGATTCTCCTTTTATAGTAATAATATTCAAGATCATTATTTACATTAATGGTTCAATGTTTATAAGCCCAAAACCTGAGTGTAAAATCCCCGAGAAAGTGTTCTTGTATACATAAAAGAGCTAAAATAGATCTTTAAGATCAAAGCTCTTGCCCCCATTCCTTTTCATCTTACTTAATGATTTCAAGAGACACCCTCATGTTGAGTATATCCAAGTGATTTTGATGATAACAAAACCCAGGATATATGCTCTCTCACGTGCCATGTATTAGAACGAGCTTTCTACGCAATCAAGGTCTAATTCCATCATAACTCACTTAAATGCTCATAATCTTCCTAATGCGTTTAAAAAGAGCTCAAATGGACTTGAAATAAATAACAACATAAGCTCAATTCAAGCATCGATCATATGGATAGTTTTCATTGGGCTAACACTTCATTTTTGCAGGACGCACTGTGGATTGTCAGAGGTTATGTCCCGTGGCTCTGTGGTAAGAGCAGAATTAGGATTGGCAAGCATCTATTTGGAATGATTGAGATGAGTTGTGATTAGATAGCGATTAGATGGTGCCTGTGTGCGGAGTTCTCTGATGAGATATAGGCATTGGATGGTGATCCCTGGTCTGTGATCAGCAAGGGAGGATTCCCCGTAAGTCTAAGTATAGTGATGCGAGGATTGAGGATTGTGGAGTCTTGTTATTTGGTTTCATTGTGCTCCCCTGAGAGGGTAGAGTTGGCGTGAGGCTTGAGATCGGTTGTGGTGTCCGAGCGAGGTTTGACTTGAGTTGTGGCATTGATCTATGGGAGAGTCGGAGGGTGGCCTATCATGATTTGCAGCGTGCCTATTGGGCCGGTGGACATTTCCCGTTGACGTGTCTCTGGTGACCGGTGGATAGTCTTTCACAGACAAAAGATTCTGGTTGTTGGGGCTCGAGAATGGCGTGAGCCATATGCTAGCGGGGTCTTAGGTGGCCGATCATGAGGTGTGCCTTCCCGGATTGGATCTGGGATTCGTGCGAAGTTTGTCCTCTGGCAGAGTTGGTCTGGTGCTATTCTTATCATTCAGTTTGCCAGGCGTGAGCTGGTGGAAGCTCAGTGTTGGTTGTCCCTAGTGCAGCATGTGAGAGCGGTCAGTGAGTTGTGAAGCTGGCGTTGGATTGGTCTGCCGAGCGCGGGCGTGGACCGGTGTTGGTTCTCGTGGCGAGGAGTGTGTATTCTCGATGAGCGTGGTGGTGGCAGTGGTGCTGTGGCTGGTTTCCGTATTGGTTGAGGTGACGCTAGACTTGTACTCTGTTGCATATGCCTACTCTGATGATCGATGTGTCTTGGGTTGTGAGCGAGGCATTGTCCATGATCATTGTCTGGTCGCATCCCTCAGGAACATGGTTTTTACGAGTTTTGAGGTTTGATTGGGGCTCTGACAGTGTTGTCAGCAGGTCCAGGTGTTCTCCCCTTGTCACTTGGTGCTTGTCTTGAATTTCGAGGATGAAATTCTTATAAGGGGGGAGGGCTGTAATGCCCCAAATTTTTTGAATATTTTTCAGATTATTTTTGTGAGTCCCGGAGTGTGTTTTGTGCTTTATGTGTATTTTTCTCTGACAAGCCTTCAGAACACTGTGTAGGGTGAACCATTGCATTCTCCGACTCCAGGATAGTACCCCTTTTTTAATTTTTTATATTATTTTCTTAACCTCTCATGTGACTCTAATAAATCAGCATATGCATTCTCCCAGTCATCTATAGTATAGCTCTCAAAGGAATTTACCTAACTGTCATTCTCACTCTCCTGACTGCTTTGATTGCTTCCATTTGCCATCATGCAGCTGTCATCATTTCCATGGCAAGCAGTCTTCAGTTTGTTCAGGATATCCTTAGCTGACCTACAGTCATGAAAGCACGAATGGAATGCCTTGTTAGTGGATGCCTTCATTAAATCCAAAACCTTCTGATTTTCTCCATACTTTGATTTATGACTATCAGTCCATTTGGACTTTTCCTTTGGTAGTCTGTGAGGACCTTGTGAAATTAATTTCCATAGATTAGGATCAATCAGTTTAGCATAGCGATGCAGACTACTGAACCACTAATTAAAGTTAGAGCCATTGAACACTGACAGATGAGTCATGGAAATCAGTTCAAGAGTAATTCCAGTAATGGACTAAGCACAAATTGAAATGCACCTAAAAATAATATAGCAGGATCCTCTGCAGATCGTTAGATCTGATGAATCAGAGACCCGCTCTAATACCAATTGTTGGGGTGCAGGGCACGTATTCAGAGGGGGGGTGAATACTCGTTTAAAAACTATTTACTTCAATTAATACTTATGTTGAGCAATATATGCAAAGATAAAATGATGGCTCAAGCTAAATAGAAACGCTGATGCAGTTCACACTTAAATGCTTAGCCAACCTACATGGCAGAAGACTGTACAAATCAGCGGACTACACTAGGCTGCAGTGTAGGAGCTGAACTTAAAATGAACAGTGAAGCTTCAAATAGATGTAGGTCAACTGACTGAAAATGAGGTGTGCCTAAGCAAACATCTATCATGAATCACAAACCTAATCAGAAATGACGAGTTCAATCAAACCATTTCAGAAACTGACCTGCGAAAGGGGGTAGAAGATAGGGAGCAAACACACCAAGGCAATCACTCCAGTTGTAGGATTTTTAGGTGGTTCGGCCAGACCTTCAATCTGCCTACATCAACCCCTTACTCCAAACCAGAGTAAGGCTTCCCTTGCCAAAGCAAGAAGCAGACTCAGTCTGCAAGAACAGCTACCTTACAGCTTGACCCAGAGGAACACTCTCCTCTCTTCCTCCAACCCGGAGGGGAACCACTAGTGACACCCCGTCACTAGCAAAAGAAATGATGAAAATTTGGGCTTACGAATGAATGAGGCAAGTGAACGGAAAATGACAGAATGATCAAACTTTGAGCCAGAAAAATAAACATATGAATCAAAGAAATGGACAAGAAAAATGATAATATCAATACCACTCAACTTAAGAGACAAGATTATAATTGCATAGCAAGAAAACTTAAATCATAGATAAAATAACTAACACAATCTAATGGAAGAAATATTGCAAGAGACAAAGGAAGAAATTTAAAGGAACAATAAGAGTGAAAGAGATTGTAGTATGAAGGGACCCTTGCCATACAAACAGGACTCAAACAAGCTTCTCAAAAGAACTCAAAATAGCAACCACCAAACCACACAACAACATCGACATAAGGCACTCCCAAAAATTCTCTAAAATGAACCCTCAAAACTCTCCTTACGTAACTCTATCACCCACCCCCCAGAACCCCTTCTCTTGTCAACCCGAACCCCTTTTATAGGGCCAATCCTAAGCCCACACCATCCTCCATTCTCGTGTGAAAAGTATCATCCGCTGAGTTGAAGAAACCGGCTTGCATTGAAGAGGCTGCATGTTGCGGTCGCTGTTCACATGAGACACGCCGTGTGAAGGAAGGTGGCTCCACCGTGTTTGAAGACTTCGTATGCATGGGGGCTTTGCATGGCCGCCCACGTGCTGGCCGCTCGCCGCAAGAAAAGGAAGGCCGCTCTTGTTGAAGCCGCGGCCTCCTTCGCCGAATGGAGTTCTCCTGCGTGCCCTTGGCCACGCCCACCTTGTTCTCTCTCTCTCTCTCCTTCTCTCGCTCACCTTCTCTCTCCTTCCTCTTGCTTTCTCCCGCGTCGTGCGCCTACTTGCTGTATAAACCACGGCACGAAGACGACTCCCGTGCCCGCGTGAGAACGCCCGCATGCATGGCATGAAGAGGCCGCGCCCATCGTTGTTGACCACGCCACCCAGCCGGCTGTCGATGTCGTTCGCACGTTGGCCGCCTGTGAACGCCCAAAGCCCGCTCCCGCGAGAAGGAGCCCTCGCCTGCCATCGTTGACGTCCGCCTGCTGGCCTCTCGTTCGCCGCCTTCGCCCACGTAACTCACGCGCCAGAAGTCGCCCGCCTTGCTGCCGTTGAAACCCGCATGCAAAGGACCCCGCCTCCGCCTGCCGACGCGTGAAGACCTGTCGACCTCCCGCGCCTTCTGCGACTGAAGCATATTACTATTACCGCTGCTGCGAGAGAGAGTGTACCGTCCCGTGACCCGATCCGGGCACAAGAGAGAGCCGACCACCCAAGCTCATGTCGATTTCTCAACCGCACACATCGGCACGCTTCCCTCGCTAAGGGACATTTGCGAGCTCGTCTAGAGCCCTAGGTCGAGCCCGTGGGTCCGTCCCGCATCAGAATGTAAAGATGTTGGCATGCAAGTGAACATGTTCTGGGCCATGGTATTGAAATGGGTGGGCCAATCTTCACGCCTCTTCATCCTGGGCATGCTATTGATCATCTTACTATCATAGCCTAGCACGTTGGCCATGTAATAAAGTGGGCTCTATTAGAAGATCCTCTAGGTGCTCTATGTTTCTTCATAGTAGTCAAACTTAAAATGTAGGTCAACCTAGTAAGCCAAAAGAAATACACTCCCATAAGGAGGCCTACCCATACTTGAAGCTATGAGACTACAGTAAAGATAGGCGACGACTGCAGGTCCTACTATCTTAGCTTCCCATATCCCATGAATCTTGCTCGGTGTAAAGATAGGTGAGGACCGCGGGTCCTACTATCTTACCTTCCCCCATATCTCATGAAACTTGCTCAGTTGATCCTCCTCCAAAATGTTGTCAATAGAAGGGAATAGAAGAGCTCTTGTCAAACAAATTGTAAATCCTCTCATGAGTTCTTCAAAATATTCATCACTCACCAATCCTTCCAGGGCATTCATGGTCCATTTGGCTAGCTTTTACAAGTTGATTCCTTTTGGAGTCTAGATACCTCGGATAGCCCTTGGCAGTAGGAAGCCACCCAAAACCTCCTCGGAGGTCACCTTTTCCCGCAAGGACATAATGTTCTCTCTACCGTTCTTCTTGAAACCCTTCAAACCAAGTAGAAGTTACACTTCCTCAAGAAGGATGGTTGCTTCAAATGTGAAAAGGATGAAGGTGTGAGTTTGAAGGTACTAGAGTCCTATCAATGCACCCATAGCCGCCCAGTCCATGTGGATTTGATCATAATACTTGGCATGGATCACGGGTCCCTAGAGATGCCATTTTGACATAACAGCCCTCATGCCAATGGAGATGTGGGAAGTAAGCTTGGAAAGCCAGGGCAACTTTGAGAACCTCCTCGGGCCTAAAAAGAGAGGGTATGGCTGATGGAAAACCTAGATGAAGAAATGAGGGAGAATTCACATAGAAGGAATAAAAATCCAAAAATGTAAAACTTCAGGTGCATCCATTGGAACTTTGGTCAGCTTTCCCTGTATAACAAAAACTTAGTCCACTATCTGGGTCGGCTCAACACTTGCGAATCCTATCATCCTCGGAACAAGCTATGCTGACTGGAGTGTCCGAGGAGCAGCTTCTAGGAATAATGTGCAGACCCAGGCATTGAAGAAGTACAATGGACCAACCGTTCGTAGATTCCTGGGAAGATGAGATCGATGTAAGTCTCCCAGCATTTTATATATAAGGCATAGTGCAACCAGATAGAGTGAAAGTGTCATGTCTCATGCCATCAGCCAGGCAGAATAAATGGCTTCAGCCCTAATCACGCTCTCATCACCTTGTGGAAGAGCGAAGGAGCAAATCCAATAAGTCAAATACGTAGCACAATAGGTGACTGTGTCAACACCAGCAGGATTGGGTCCTCCTCGTTGTCCTTCCTTCAGTGAGGGTGGGAAAGTAGCTTGCCACTGGACCCTCTTCTTCCGCTTAACGGGAGCCGATATTACTGAGGGGAAGTCTTCATATTTCTGCTCCCCTCTAAAAAAATATTGGAGCTAGGTGCCCATCCTCACGCGCCTCTTTTCCCCAGGCTTGCGTGCTTCCCGGGTATAGTATGAAGAACGACAGAGAGTATGATACGCCTTCATCAGATGTCGGTAGGCGAAAGCACTCAAATAGTGCCCCTCACCGTCTGTTGGATCCTTTAGCCAGTCTGGCTTACGGTTCACCGTCAATCAAGAGGCCGCTTAGTTGAGAGAGACTCCAAAGGTCCAGTGACGTCTCTCCTTCTGAAGTGTAAAAGGTATTATACTCTGAATAGAACACCTCAATCATACCACAGCATAGACCCTTGGAAATGGGTAGCGATATCTCGATGCATATACACTGTGATACACGTCAGCTTTAATCAAGATCGGAGCATAGTGCTACAAGACATAGTCAGTGAACTCGACTCCTCCGGCCCAGAATGCATGGGCATCGGTGGACTTCATGTCAGTAAACCAGCCTGTAGAAATCTAATGCTTGAAGCGCACTACTAAGCAATCCAATAAGAATGGCTCTTCTCGGTACCCCCACTTCAGTGGGGCTAAGAATAAGCCAAAAAATGACTTCTCCCAATCAACACGGCCCGCGGCTTCATTCCATCGGGCCGGTATGAATTCAGGGGCTTTGGTCAATAGCCCATCTGGGCTGCGGGTGAGTACTCTTGATTGCAGGGTCGGCGTCCTGACACGGCTACTTTCTCTTGGACATCTTCACAAATTCCAAGAAGGAAGGGGTGGTAGTGCTACCCCCACTTTGGTTGTAAAGGCCTGCCGGAGGAGGGATTTGGACTCCCTTGATCTCCGGGGGAGGTATCTTGTAGGGCTGCTCGCCCCTGAATATGATATTATGATTAGCGGGCGGCTGGCGCCGCCATTTCCGGCCTGATCGGGTTGCAGCGGTGGCGGCCTCAGCTCGGCTTCCTCCGGCAACAAATGCAAAGCATATTTCTTCTTCATCCTCTTCACCGGGCAAGGTGAAGAGAGCCGAGAGGGTATTACAAGATACAACCCGTTCTTTATTGACCTTGGCGGCCTTTCTTTTCTTCTTCTGTTTCTTCTTTTTCTTCTCTTCGGCTGGCGCCTGCCCCCAGAATAGGCTGCCATCCTTGTCAGATGCTGCGTCAGCTTCTCCCTCCCATTTGAGTGAAAGTTGCTTCATCTCTTGCCATGGGACGTGGTCTCACATCAGCAGAGGCTTCAGTTCGGGCTGCACATATTCATCTAGCCCATCTATATAGCTCTACAGCTTCCGGGCTTCAAGACTAACTTCCTTGGTTATCGGCAGCAGAGTCTGTCTCCTCCGGTTGTGTGTAGGTATTCTGATGACTACAGATGGGCTGATCCACACAGGTGCTGCCACCGGTGGAGTGGGTGGTGGTGCGATGCCACGAACATGTGCCCCCACTCTCGAGCGAGGAGCATTCCTCTTCTTGTTCTTTGCAGGGATTTGCTGCCATCCCTGTTCTTCTTTCACGGGCGCCAGGAAGCAGGCTTCATAAGTGCGGCGAGTGCTGACTTCAGAGATCTCTTCAGGCAATGCCTGGTATATAGAGATCATATTGACTACAGTCCTCCTCGGAGGAGCTTCATGAGGCTGTGGAGGGTCGACCTTGTACTGCCCCAAGTCAATCTCATCTTTCTTTACCATGCCTTCAATGATATCTTTGAAAACATAGCAGTCTTCAATTGGATGTCCCAACATCTGATGATAGGGGCAGAATCTTAAACTGTCTCTTCTTTTCAGGTCCTCCGGCCTCTTTGGCTCAGGTAGGGCGACCTTGTCATACTGGGTTACCCAGTCGAACAGAATTCTAGTCTTCTCCTTTGGAAAGGAGTAGGCCTTCTTCATTTCATAACATTGTTCTAAAGACATTCTTGATCTCTCATTGAAGCATTCATCCATTGATTATTGTTATCATGAACTTATTAAACTTGCTACATTATTGGCCATATTTTATTGCTTGAAATGTGGAAGTAGCTTGATTTATACTTGAAGATACGATCGAGTACTGATTGTAATCAAGGGCTCTATGCTAGTCCCATCGGCTGATTGTCGGAAACATATTGTAAACCATAGGGTGTGATGCTACTAGCGTCGCATTGCGCTGGGAGTATTTTCTCTATAAATAAGTGAAAATCCACGACATACATTTGGAATTCCATGGAACATATGGAATCCACGGCACGATATATACACGTACATGACTTTCTTGCTTGTTACATGATATTCCACAGAAATTCACCGAATACTTGCTTATAAGCAAAAGATGTTTGGATGATGAGTATGTGACTTGCTAGTACATTCTCGATACATTCTTATTCATGAAAGGCTATTTTACATTCTTGTTCATTCTTGTTACTTTCTTACTCATTTCTATCTCATATGACTATTTTGATTATTTACATGATTTATCACATTCGCATGATTTTTACCTTATTTCTCTAGAGCTAAAATGTTAATTACTTTAACAAGTGACTTCATGTTGATGCGAAGATACATACTGGGCAAGTGTGCTCATTACCTATTTTCCAATCTTTCCAGAAAATGGAAGTGAGTCGGGATTGGATTCGGAGTATTCAAGTAGCGGATCCGAGAGTGAATGAAGATTGGGTGAAGACTTAGGAGTCAATATTGTCTAGATTGAGTCTATGTAATTTTCGTATTTCTTGAGTCTAGTGAAGTTGAATGAAAGTTGGATTAATGGATGTATTTGAATATTTGATTATTAATGAAATAAAGATGGCGTTTTGAGTACATACTTGTGCAATTGCATCTTCATGTGTGGTTGTCTTACGCTCTGATTATTTCTTGCTTGCAAGAGACTTACCATACCGACTGTACACGTTTCCCCGAGCTAGTATTCCACTGTAATTAAAGGCTCAGGGCGTGACAGTTAAGTTGGTGTCAGAGCCTGAGTCTTAGGACTTCGGGGGAAGAATCATGTCATAGGATAAGTACAAGGTTTAAGAACCCCTACCTATGAATTAAGGAAAAAAATTTCCATACTCATGTGAGAATTGGGTAGAGCCTTGGATAAGATAGTTAATTAGCTTAAGGTATTCAATCTTGTAAGAGGTAGGATCAATGTAGACTCACCTTCTTCTTCCCTTGTTTTCTTTTCAGGGGCCCTTGATTTCCTTGAGGGTTTCTCAATGCGTTGATAAGGGGACTGATAAAAGACATCTGGACAATGGTCGCCACGCTCCTTAATCGCGTTGATCAAGGTGCTTGGATCGATGTCTTTAGGTCCCACCTCCTCTACATGAGTGCTTGACGATTCGATGGGCAGTGGAGGGTAGACATCATGGCAATGATGTCAAAAGTGGGATGCTCTTGTTCCTTAACAGTTATGTCCCCTTGTACATCCTCTTCAGGGTCTGCCTCAGGTGACATAGTTGGAGATTCCTCCCTTATTTCTTGATCAGTCAAAAAGACCCCCCCTTATTTCCTAAAGTAGTCACTGTTGCACCTTCATGTCAGTGATGAGTGCTTCCCACCTTCAGTCTTGGTTCTTTAATGTAGTTGTAATTTCTTGCAACATAGATATAGAGGGAGCTGATGAGGACGTCTCCTCATTGCTGGGTCGATTCGTTACCTGACCACCGTATATCATCTTGTATGAGTTCATGATATTCCCAGACTAGTACCAGTGCCTTCACTCTGCCCCACACCATCTCCAGTACTTTGAGTGACATTTGAGACGTCATCCAAGAGGAGATGTCACATTTGGAGGGATGGATTACATCAAGCGTCTAGTTGTGCATCTGGGTGGAGATTATGTCGAGCGTCTAAGCAGAGATGTCAAGCGTCCGAGTGGAGATCTCCTCAAGCTTTACAGAGGCCATCGGTGCCCACCTCTCTTAGGTGGGGATTATCCCTCATGGAGGACCCTCGACCGCAGCACATTCCCCTCATGTGAGTGTATATTCTAGCTGTTAATGTTGCAAAATTTAGAGTTATAATCACTACACCAAAGAGGACCTTTACCTACGACACATACCTATGGTTATGTAAGTAATAGTTATAGATTAGGCTATACCTACGATTTTACGGGTTTTTATATTACCTACGGTCGATGTCATAGGGAGTAGGGGTACCTTACCGACAGTTCGGTAGCATCGTAGGAATAGATATTGGGACAAAATTACCTACGCCAGTTGTTGTAGCTAAGTTCTCTATTACACCTATGGTTTAATGGAACCGTAGGAATTGGGTATCTATGCTAATATACCTACGGTTAAAGTCGTAAGTATGTGATATCTTGAAATTTAATAAAAAAAATTTAACCAAAACCCACCCCACCCACTCCTTCTCTCTCTCCCGTTAACTCTCTCTCTCTCTCGATTTCTCTCTCTCTCTCTCTCCAACGTTCTCTCCTTCCTCTCTCCTTGATTTTGGTGATTTCAGGGTCGGACCGAGACACAGGAGGTACCATTGGAACCAGTGCGATGAGAGAAATACGTTGACTCCCTCCATCACGCGGTTCGAGGGATGGTGGAGTGAGACGGGATGAGTGGGGCGCGGTTCCCACCTTGCCCGCATGCAACCGAAACGTCAATTTCGGGACGATTGAGGCAGGGGGATGGAACCACCTCCACGCTAGGATCACGTCCATACCACATGCACGCCCATCCACGGCCGTTTGGCCTAGTTATTGTCCATTTTTAGTTTTTCCCTAAAAATGTGTTAAATTATATTTTTGATCATTTATGGGCATGGAATTTACGTTTTCTAGCTTCTGTGGGTTTGTATGTATGTATGACATGGCAGGTTTTAAGTTTTTTACAGGTTTTGTAAGTGAACCCGTCGATTTCAATCGACCAAGGCGTGGTTCGGTTTCCAACCGAGCCCGTTCATCACCCAGCTCACATGGCGGTCACACCAGCGACCGTTATGTGCTTAACGCATCGTCTCTGGCGCGTTATGCTCGTATGGTGGACCACCATCGGTCCGTTATGCTCATGTATTCTATAGATAGGTCGCTAGTATAACGCCCCCTCCCACGACCGTTATAGTCATGAGTTTTCTGTGGATTTTTCACATTCGGGTGGCTTTAACGGACCCACATTAGGCCGTTATAGTTTCTGTGTAGTACATCTTAACAAAAATCACTCGGGTTGTCATAGCGGACCGGTGGAGGTGCGTTATGTCACATAACGTACCCACACTGACCCGCCATGGCCGCTGAGTCTGGAATTGCAGAAGATGAGGACGACGGGCCAGGGGAGGCGCGCCATGTTAACATAACGCACCCCACCTGATCCGTTATGCCTTGTGACGGGCCAGGACTGATCCGTTATGTTCTGATCCATTCTATCCTCTGCTATCCCAAGAGTAATAAATCATTATTTTAATGCATTCTCTACCCAGTTTAAGTTATTTTATGAATAAAAATACATCTTTATGTCCCAGTAGAGTTGCTTTCTCTTTCCTCGTGATGGAGCCACTAGTCGTAGCCCAGCGACCTTAGTGTCAATTACATACGGGACCGATACAATCAGATGCGGATGATACATCTCGTACCGAATCAGTTTAACAAACCTGACTCCATGTCGCACTTTTTTGTCGTCCAATTTGTCTCCACGAGGGAAATCGATGGTTTGGAATTAGATCATAGTGTATTTTTATTTTTAACATGGGTATCGATGCAAAAAGCCCCCCAAAATATCGGATATCCCCACTTTCTCGCGAGACTGAAGAGGGAAAGCACACCGAAGGCACGTCCGGGTGCTTCAAACGCGACCATTTTCCCTTCTTCGAACCGCCTAAAGTTTTGATCTTTTCCCACTCCCCTTCGTCCCCCCATTTCTCCACCATGGCTGTCGATCCTCCCAGATAGCGAGCTTCCGGTCTGGCCGAATGGGTCCTCCTGCGGCCGCCGCAGTGGAGGCGGCGGTGAGGGCGGAGGCGCCCGATTGGGACGACGACGCGGCGTGGGCGGCGCGCTTCAGGGCCTTCAGCGGGCAGCGGCCCGACTGGGAGCCCCGCTACCTCATGTGGAGCGACCTCGTCCTCAGGGTCGCCAGGCGTCTCGGACTTTTCACGGTCCGCTCCTCCGAGGTATCTCCTCCCCGCCCCTCTGATTCACCTGGCTTCTTCGTACTCCCTGTTCATCCACTTGCTCTCAGAGCTTTCGAGAGCTGTTCTTAGCTTACTTGTTGTAGATTCTTGATTAGCGTACCATTGGAACTTACCTGACATTGGGTATTTGTTCTCTCTCTAGGTTAAGAATGTTTGGTTTTCTCGAGGGGGATTGACGCCCCTGTGCATCGACCGTGTCCTGGTGAGCTTCTGGTGATGCCAACCTAACTCATCTGTTCTTTTGATAAACGCCTATTTATATGATTTTGAGTTTGTGGCTAGCCAACAAAGAAATCACATGTTAGATAACTGTCCTCGGCACCTTGTTTGGCAATTTGATTTCTTGGAAAATCGATGGCTTGTTCTTGAGGCTCAGGGAGCAGGGATGGGGCAGGCAAGTTGAAGGAACGATGCTCTGGTGGCAATAATGCCTTACATTTTTGTGGGGTCAATTGGATTGATATAAATTATGGAAATATACTAAAACACCAAAAACCTTCCATGAATAGTGTCCAACTTCTTTGCCGCTATTTTTTGGAAGGCGAAATGATGACAAGAAGTGAATGGTAGGCTAGGCAAAACTGCATTCCGCACTAAACATTTTCTTTAAGAAGTGTTGGGATATTATTAAGGAGGACCTGATTCAGGCCTTAGGAGAGTTCCAAGAGGGTAGCGCAACAAAACTCTCTTGGTCCTCATCCCTAAGAAACAGGATGCACAAGGCTTCACGGATTTTAGACCCATTAGTATGCTAAATGGTAATTATAAAATCATCACAAAGTTGTTGGCCAGGAGACTAGATAAGGTGATTGGCAGAGTGGTCAGTGGGCACCAGGGGGCCTTCATCAGGGAAAAGCATATTGAGGAGAACTTCTTTGTCGCTCGTGAGTACTTGCATGTTATGAAGACCCAGAGGAAGACGGGGTGGTATTGAAGTTGGACGTTGAGAAGGTATATGACTGTGTCAATAGGCAGTGTCTTCTTCAGACCTTAACTAATATGAGTTTTGATTAGAGATGAATTGAATGGATCCAAACTTGCATCTCTGCAGCCTCCTTTTCAGTCTTTATTAATGGCCAGCCCACGTCTTCTTTTCATAGTGGCAGAGGGTTGCACCAAGGAGACCCTTTGTCATGTACAAATCTTAACCTAAATATGGATTAGGGCTTCATTGGCAGGTATTATTAAAGGCTTCCAAGTTGGACATCCCAGCCTCAGCATCACCCATCTGTAGTATGTTGATGACACTATTCTATTTCTAGCAGACGAGGAGAGTCAACTAGATGATGTCATCAGGTTGATACTTGAGCTATTGCAGGAGATCAGTGGTCTAAAGGTGAACTACAACCAAAGTCATATAGTTGGGGTTAACATGGAGGAGAGGTCGCTCAAGAGAGCAGCTTTTATTTTGGGCTGTCAAATAAGAGACTTTCCTTTCTCCTACCTGGGTCTACCATTGTACCCAGTGTCTCTATATTGCAAGGATTGGCAAGTGCCAAGTGGTTATGCAAAGGTATGAGGCCAAACTTGTAAGATGGAAGGCGAGACTTCTCTCTTATAGGGAGAGAATGACGTTATGCAAATATGTACTTGACAGTTTGCCTATTTATTATCTTTTCATTTTCAGGATCCCCAAAATCGTGGCCAAGAAACTAGAGTCTATTAAAACTAGATTCTTCTAACATGGTAGTGGGGATAGTGGTAGGGGTTGGCATGACATATCCTAGGGCAAAGTGTGCAAAAGAGCAAGGAAGCAGGAGGAGTGGACATCAAGAGCATTAGAAACTTCAACCTGGCTCTTTTGTGTAAATGGTTGTGAAGGATTGGAGCAGAAGATAATGAGCTATGGCTACATCTTATCAGGTAAAGATTTTATAGCAGGACTAGAGAGTGGGATCTGTCACCGCCTCACTTGTATATAATGTCTGGCATCCTCCAGTGTGCCGGTATCATCAGGTTCAATATTCGGGTTAATTTAGGTAATATACAGAGGTGTTTGTTCTGGAAGGATAGGTGGTGTGAAGATTTCACACTAGTAGAATCATTTCCGAAGCTCTTTGCTATTTTGGATGCACCTGGGGCTTCCGTGGCACATAACTTTGACACGTAGCTATCTGGGGGCACATGGTCCCCTACTTTCAGGAGGAATCTTACGTATGAGGAGATGGACCAGCTAGAGAGACTATTGTTGTTCCTTCTAGATTATAGACCAGTGGACAGTAGGGCCAACAGGTGGGTGTGGAGATGGGAAAAGGAGGGAGATTTCTCAGTCCGGTTGGCTTACACACTTATCTCAGATGGAGGTATGTGCCACTATTTCGCTCTGTAGATTTGGATTCCGAAGACCCCATTGAAGGTGTAGCTATTGATATGGTGGATCTCTCGTGGTCGGTTACCCACATGTGATAGACTTGCCCCCTTCCTTCAGGATATTTCTATCATGTGTTGCTTGTGTGGGGAAGTGGAGGACGACCTGAACCACCTATTCACAGGATGCCCCTTTGTTAAAGAGGTATGGAATAGGGTTGGTGATAGGATACTCCACTCCTTGGGCCATTTTGAGAGTGTGCACCACCTCCTTCTCACAATGGCAGAAGAGGTGGGACCTAAAGGGGGGTATAATTATTTGGAGGCTCATCCTTCATGCTACTCTATGGGCTTTGTGGAGCGAAAGAAACTACAGATCTTCAAAAGGGAAGCAAGAGTGGAGGATAAGATTGTTGCTTTTGTTTGTGAGAGAGTGTGTGATTGGGTCAAGCATCTATGTAAAGTGGAGTCTCATAAGTCATCTCTTTTCCTTTTGTTGGGGGGATAGATAGGGGCTTTCCCTCTTGATGTGGTGTTTTGTTGGCTCTATATCATAGGCAACAATGGGAGATCGAGATCTTGAAGGCACGACTGGCCGAATTAACTGCACTGGTGGCCAATTTGATCCAAGGCTCTCTCCGCCCATGGGGTGAAGACACATCTTGGTCTCGGGACACCAGCCCTGACACCTCCATCCAGTCAAGGGGGAAAGTGAGAAATATGGTGAGCCCTTCAGCCAGACAGCCAGCCAGGCGAGGCCTTACACTACAAGAGAACCTACAGAAGCCTAACTCCTTCCCCAGGGAGAAGACTTGAGGGATCTTCGACTGGGCCTGCCACTACGGCAAAGTCTCCCTCCCGAAGTCCAAGAGGCCTCAAGATACCCGAAGAAGCAGTGACCCTCTGTTCTGCCCCTACCACCAGATATTGGGTCACCCAATTGAGGACTGTTATGTCTTCAAGGACATTACCCAGGATCTGATTGACAGGGATGAGCTCAGAATGGGAGATTATGTAGTGTCCCCGCCACGTCCCCATGTGGCAGGCGGCCCCAGGAGAGGCATCTACAGGATATCAATTCAGCACCAGGCTCCTGAAGACGCAGCCACCTCGGCCCCCGTTAGAGCTATCTATGATGATTACCTGGAGGACCCCGGAGCAGCACTGTGCCTTTCCACGCTGGGGAGCCCCTCATGTCCGCCGGTCGTGATCCATGGGGAGAGCGAGGTGAATGCGGCCTCCATGCCCGACGAGGCAGAACAAGAAGAGGCCTATGGCGTCCTCGAAGTCGAGGATGGCGAAGATCAGGACTTTGTTGACCTGCTGCCGGTGCCACCAGAAATTGAAGATGGCAGTCATGCCACAATCGATGAGCTGATTGAAATTGACCTTGGCACGGAAAGTGACCTCAAACTAACCTTTCTGAGTGCCCTCATACCTCCTCGGGAGTGGGAACAATATGTGAAGCTGCTGCAGAAGTTCTGGGACTGCTTCGCCTGGAACTACAAGAGATGCCCGGTCTCAGCCCCAAAGTGACCCAACATATATTGGCTACCGACCCCAAGATGGAGCCAGTGAAGCAGCCTCCCCGGCGCATGTGGCCAGAATTGATAAATCAGATCTGCAAAAAAGTCGACAAGCTCATAGATGTCGATTTTGTAGCAGAGAACCAATACACCACCAGGTTGGCCAACATCGTACCGGTGAAGAAGAAGAATGGACAGATCAGGATCTACGTGGATTTTCACAATGGATAACCGCCTATTGCAAGAATAAGAGTGGTAGATTTGAGGCTATAGCCAAAGCGGTGTCGGTGTGCTTATGCAGGGTTTTTCTTTTCTCCACCACCGATCACCTACTTGATGTACAAAATCTGAGCATCATTAGCGGGCTATGGCCAGGAATGTCCATCTCCCAAGCAGTCCTTGCATACTTATATGAAGGGCTTAGCTCGGCTTGTCTTGGAGGACCTCTTTTCGGCTCCATGATATTACTTGAGTGCTGGATGGGGATTAGAATTAAGTTCCAACACAAGGAGGACTTGACCACGACGAGTCAGATTTTTGGGAGTCACCCTCTATTCTTCATCGGGGGGGCCTTTGGATTTTCTCAATAGGTTGAATGCCAGACAGCGGATAAGAAAACATGCGACGAATGGCGCCTCTTCCTCAACACTATGCTAATAGACGGGTTCAAGATGCACCCAAACGTGCTCCGGAATGCCATCTTCAGAGTACCATGACGACTAGGCCTAGACCTTCAGCTAGTGGGGGACACTACCCTAGCAATCTACAACCCTCACCGATGCTATCTCCAAGTTGGGCTACCTTGAACCAACGCTCCTGCACTTGCACACTACCCTCCCCTTCAAGCTAGGAAGATGGGGACCAATGAAGATGAAAGAGCGGTTCAGAAAGCGCTGACCATGAGGGAGATCAGCAAGGTGCATCCATGGCAGGAGGAAGTGGAGGAAGACGACAAACGTTGCCAGGCCTACGTGAAGGAACTGCAGAAAATCTGGCCTCAAGCAGACAAGAAAATGAATGTACTTTGATTTTTTTTACTTCTTGATCTAATGAGAAGAGTGAAATTTTGATGATTTGATGTACAATGTAGTTTAATTGAATAATGAGAATGAAAGCTTCTTTTTTATTTGAAAATATTTGATTTGATCCCCCTTTATTGAGCGAACTGGTTCTGGGAAACAGAGTTTCTGCGTTAAATAACAGACTTAAACCAATCTATCACAAGAGAATAACGGACTAGACATCATCCGTCATAAGAATGACCCAGGAAAATCAACCATTTTATTGCATTCTGGAAACATTAACGGACCAGACATGATCCGATAAGAATATAATAGATATGTTAGGGTGCATTAAATGACTATTTTCTCGAGAACTAAGCCTTAGGCTCCTGAGGAATATAACGGGGTAATGTGAGTCCGTTAAATAACAAGGCAGTCAAAGGATATGCCATTGCTGAGCATCTTGCCCATCTTCCTATCCCCTGCACTGATTCTATTCAGGACGATTTTCCTGATGAGTATCTCTCTATCCTCACTCATTATCCCTCTTGGTCTCTGCACTTTGACGGTGCACTAAATTCTCAAGGTCGAGGGATAGGTGCTGTCCTCCTCACTCCAGAAGGGGTGACGATTCCTTTTGCTTATTAGCTCCAATTTTCCACCACTAACAACATCACTGAGTATGAGGCTCTCCTAGCCGGATTTGAGCACACCTACCTCCTAGGCGCGCGCCACTTGAAGATTATAGGAGACTCTCAGCTCATTCTGCGGTAGGTTCTGTCCACTTACCGCACCCGTGAATCGAAGCTTCATCCATATCAAGATTTGGTCACACTCCTAGTGAGGCAATTCCACAAACTGATCTATATCCATAGTCCTCGATCTAAGAACATTCTTGCCGATGCACTAGCGTCGCTTGCTTCCTCTTTATCATTTCCTCTCAGTCGGACCACTGAGACTATCGTCGTCCAGAGACTGGATGCTCCCTCTCTTCAGGATCCTTGGTACGCCAACCTTAGGAAAGTTGTAGGAGCGAGGGCTGAGAAAGAAGATCTGAAGGAAGTATCTCTAACAGAATTAGAAGAGATCTTGGAAGAAGAAGAATTACCCTAGTATCATGAAATCAAGTTGTATTGCAAAGACGGATCGTTCCAAGAAGGGGCAAATGCCGAGCAACGTAAGGCGATTAGAAGAGCCATCTTAAAGTACACTATCATTGCTGGAGAACTGTATAGGCGCACTCTCAACGGAATGCTTATGAGATGCTTAGATGATGATGAAGCTTGGAAGGTGGCCGAAGCGGCCCATTTGAGTGGGTGCGGAGGTCATGTAAATGGCCAGGCTCTAGCAAAGAAAATCCTTAGACAGGGTTATTATTGCCACACTCTAGAGGAAGATTACTCCCTCTATGTCCGGAGGTGTCTTCAGTGCCAACTCCACGCTGACAAAATCCATGCTCCTGTTGCATCTCTTCACCCTCTCTCTGTTCCTTGGCCATTCTTCATGTGGGCTTTCGACGTTGTCGGCCCGCTTGGTCATCCAACTTCTCAGACCAAATAGAAATATTTCATCCTTACTGCAACTGAGTACTTCACCAAGTGGGCTGAAACCGAAGCATATGCGGAGATCAAAGCTACATCCGGTCAATGCTGATATACAGGAAACTCAGTTTCTGCACCAGCAGATCTGACCCTGTTAACAGCAAGCTTCAAAATTCGCCCAATAGAGTCACTGCATCGGCAATTTTTTTGAAGTCCACAAGGTTGAAGTACTTCGGATCAGCTTTCCAACGGCGCTGGTTTCGTCACCATCCGACATCGATGCTGGTCGCAGCCAGCGATCCTAGCCGGGTCGCGCGCCTGAAAACAGAAGTGAAGGTCCGTGGGCAGCAACTCCCAAGTTGGGAGATCGGAGCTGATCGGCCTCCGACCGGTGTCTCCGGCTGACCACCATCCAGGGAAGCATGCCACCAGGGGTCCCCATCACAGCGGGCCCCACCCCACCAGGTCAAGAGGTTGGAGCGGGTCGTGGGCCCCACGGACCCATAGAACGCGTCATCCGGACAGTCCAAATGCGGCTTTCGGCACCGAGGGAGGTGACATCAAGATGCTGCCTGTCAACCCAAGTAGCGTGATTCCCGGGCCCCACATTTGACCTTTTACCTCCCTGTGTGGAGTGGGTCAACTCATTGTAATTGCTGTAATAATTGTTAACCGGGAGTCCGCGATTGGCCGGGGTCGTCTTTCCCACGTCGAGAGCGTAGTGGTATCGTACTCGCCCCTTGCTCGGCACTTTGCTTATTCATGTATACTTGTTTATGCCGCTGCTAGAGAGCATGCTAGGATCGTAGCCTGTTTAAATTGTTATATCACCGCTGCTGTGAGAGAGAGCGAGACCATCCCGTGACCCGATCCTGGCACGAGAGAGTGAGTAGACCACCCTTGACTCGTTGCCAGTTTCTCAACCGTGCAAGTCCGACGCTTCCCTCGTTAGGGTCGAGTGCGAGCTTGCTAGAGTCCCAGGCGGCATATCCAACTCTACGTCGAGTCCTTGTCTCATCCCGCATCAAGAGGTCGACACCCTCATGGTCGAACACCATGCATTACCCTTCAAGTGCTCCAACAGGTCGGCACTTCTACCATAGGAGGTTGACACCTCCTTCATCCAGAGACTGCCATATGCGGTTAGACCAGTGGACAGGTCGACACCTTCTTAGTACTGGGGTAGTTATGACTCCTATGATCATAAGTTCCACCAACCTTAATGAACCAAGTACTATGACTTCTTCAACCCCCCTAGATCAAGAAAATGGAATAGAAAATCTAACAGACAATCGTCTTCCACCAATTCACCCCCCTCTTGGGTGTCATTGATCGCGGGACTTCACCTTCCCTCTGTAAGCTTTTGTCTTGGGAATAAACACCTTTTCTTCATTTTGCAAATCTCACGTGCTTTCCCTCCTTCTGAATGGCTTTGAGATTCTAGGGGGATACGGAGCAGCGTCATTGAGGGTGACTCTAAAAAGGCATGACTTTCGGGATCTGCCGCTTCGATTTCTGTGGATTTGCTTGAGGCGGTAGGAGTCCTTATTCTTTTGGAGATTTTGCTCCTCCTTATAAATAGTGGCTCTCGGGATGAACCCATAACCATCTCTGAAGTGGTAAGTTTTGAGGAGGGAGTCCTTCTGCGGGATGTCATCAGGGGAGTCCGGTACCTCATCGGACGACGATGCTTCGCAGGCCCCTCGTCGATCCCTAATCCTCTAGAGGGCACCTCCGCCGGCTCCTTAGCGACCGTGGCCAGAACTGGGAGCGAATGGTCCCACTTCCGAGGAATACCAGAATGGGTACTTGGATGGCTGGCGAGAGGCGTTGGAGAAGGTCAGTTGCTTGTATGCTAGCAGGGGAGTCCTGCTTCTTGAGCTGGACAGGTTCCATCCTTAAGGGGATGGAGGATGCCCTTGTACTCGCCCCCTTTACTTCCGAGTGTCATCCCTCTCGTCGTCTTCTTGTCGCATGGCTGTGACCGCTTTCCTTCGTGCTTGCAGGTGTGTGATAAGGTATTCTCCCGAGCTAGGGGGAGCGCTTCTTTGCCCGAAGATGTCGGTAGGCAAGGCGGTCGACTTTACTTTCCAGTTTGTAGGCATGGCCAGTGCGTTGAGTCAGCTTCCGTAATGGGTGGGCCTTGTTGCTCTAGTGTCCCCGTCAGCCGGGGGTGGATGGATCAACCGGTCTCCATTCCTGGTGTAGGTCTCTCTGCAGCCGATATCCCTAGCTGGTCCGCTTCCACGGATGAAAAGGGATGCTAGGTGTGGAGCTCGCCCCCCTTCTTAGGCATAGATGGCTTCCCCGGCCGGGCCACTTCCTCAGAACAAGCAAGCCGGGGAAAGGTCGTCTGCTACCGCCGCGAGAAGCTAGGGGTGAGATCGTGTGTCCACGGCCTTATTTTCTTGTGTGTCTGCATGACGGCTTCGCCGGAGCAGTTCTTGCACTTTGACAGTTTTGTATCTTGACTAAAGAATAAGGTCTCTTATATTCTTTGTATTTTTGACTAAAATTTCATGATAAAAATCATGTATTTCAGAAAAAGAAAACTCAATGTTTTTGTTCTGACAAATTGGGCCACATTGCTACATTTTTTTGGCATGCACAGGGTAGAAGCATTCATTCAAAACATGTTAATCATCATGTCAATAAAAAGGCTTTCTGATGAAGGACGAGCACACGCATGGGAAAGTCGACGGCGGCGTCCGATGCAAACTTGTGAGTACAGCCTTATGGCACTATGCTCCATGCAGGGAGGGGATCGTGGAGATGGGAATAATTAATACAGAACTACCCTCACGCAGGAGGGGGGAGCATGGGGAAGGGAGATGGGCCTACTGCCCTGTGTATGTCCCGCAGGATAGAACCAACTTTATTTTCTGGGTACGCAGTGCATAGACGTCCGAATTAGGTGCCGTTGGCGCTCAGACGAAGCCTGGGAAGTTTAGATGCACTCCTGAAAATTTGGCGCCATTCTAAGGTCACAGGAAGGTGGGGCAGGTCACGGACGATGACCTGCGCGAATCTATCTTGCAGGACAGATCTGTGGAGTCTGCTTGCAACAGTCAGTATGCACTCTACAGAACTCAGAACGAAGCGAGACCTGTGGGGGTGGATGGAAGACAGGACATTGTACGTACCCTCAAAAGATGAGCACCGTCAGATCATCGAACTGGCCGTGGTCGGCACTGTGGCGGGGCTCTGGATTCTGGGTGATCACTCAAGCGTAGTCAAGTTGTGCGAGGCGGTACGGACAGCTCTGGATGCGGAACGAAATGAAACCACATGGGTTGGTTTCAGGACATCGAAGGGTAAGACTCTGAAGAAGAAGTCTCGACCAGAAGATTGATAGGGAAGGCGTGACAAGTTCTGCAAGTCGGTTGCACACCCTGGGTGGACTGGTTCGCACCAGATCTGCGCAGTTGCACGAGAATGGGCACCACGATCTGTACCGAGGTCAAAACTAGGCAAGACTACCTCTAGGCCGAATAGGACTCGATGTAGTACGAACCCATAGAAGGGTGCTTGAGATGATTCACGCTGTGGAAGTCGATGGAGCCTCTGCAAGTCGAGTCTCAGAATCTGGCTCAGGCCTACAAGTAGCAGAGGGATGGCTCCACTAACACCGTGGATGGGAGGCGATGGCGTGTGACTCCTGGACTGCTGTAGATGACCTTGGGTGATGGGGATGTGTGGGAAGCAGTAGGGAGGGGCAGAAGAGCCATTGTACTGAGCAGTGTTTCATGTATTTCAAGAGTCATCATGCTTTCTGGTCAGCCTAGTTGTGACCCAGTGGTTGACACGTGACCTCGTGAGTGTCTCGGTTATCCTGTGAGGATCGAGACTCAGGTTTTGGGAAGCTTGGAGGTATTGTCTTACCTCAGTTTATGTGCCTATGTTGTTCTAGGGCTTTGGCGATCCCTCATGTTCTGTGTTCTGTGTTTGTGGAATCGAGAGTCCTATGTGTGCCCTTGGGGTTGAGGAGTTGTGTTTCGCCATGGTTTTGGCTTAGGGGCTAGACTGATTAATGGTGTATTGCTGTGATGTGCAGCGATCTTGACCCGAGTCATGTGACTCAAGGATCGTTGTGTGCAGGTCTAATTTTTTGTCCTGAGTCCAGCAGTAATTTTGTGTGCTGATTTGTGCTTCGTGGTACTAGTGACAGGTGCGTGTTCAGTCTATCCATACTTTGATGTTTTTGTTTTGAGTCTCTGTGTCTAGTGAGCCTCCACTAGTCGTAGCGTGACGACACTTCGGGTGTCGGCCCACTTGGGAGTGGTGCTGGGGTGAGTTCCCGGTGGAGACGGTTCATAGGCTGTTTGCCATTGACCCCTTTGTCTAGCCATTAGAGTTCGATGGGAGGGGAAAATCAGCTAGAGGTCTAGCTCAAGACATTGGGCTAGTGTGTGCACACATGGTCAGGGGCGTTGGATGATCACCGACAAGCGTGACCCTGACTAGTCACTCGTTACTGTTGTTCCTTAGTTACTTGTTCAGTGTTTCAGTTGCCACATTCGAGGTGAGTGGGAGACGCTTGAGGCGCAGTGTAAGACGTCAGTGGACACATCTACCTTTTCTTCTAGTGAGGAGGCGCTTCCATCACATGACACATGACTTGTGATTTTCGTAACTGGTTTTCGTCTAGGTTGACTTGACTTGGCGAGTAGTCTATGTTTGGCTTCACCCGTAGTCAGTGTAGCATACACGACGGTGAGATCATGTAATGCCCCAGGTGTTTCGGATATTTTTCAGATATTTACGTGTATCTTTGTAATGACCCGGAGATCTGGATACTGGTAAACCGATACCAAGAACTCGGGGAAGCCGCCCAAGAGGATGATGAGGCCCCGTAAGGGTTGGAGGATTTTGTCGAGATAATACATAATGAATTGGAATTACACGCGTGCAATATTAATTATAGCCACACCCATGGGGCTGGGTTGGTCCGCCTAAATCAGGGGTTTAGGCGGGCTGGGCGAGATTTTTTTTAATTAAAAAAACTTTTTTTATTTTACGGGGCTTTAGGCGAATCAGCCCAGGGGGTTGGGCTGGTCCGCCTAAACCCCCCCTAGGCCGGGGGGGTGGGGGTTAGGCAGGTTGGGTAAGGGAGAGAGAGAGGGTGCGGTCTCCACCCTATAAAATCCCATTTTTTGATTTTTTTTTCCTCCTAAATTGGCTAAGGAGAAAAGGACAGGTGTTTGTGAAGGATACGTGGGGCTTTTGTGAGCGTGTTGACCTCGTCGTGGGTGTACTTTGCGGCTTTCACCACGCACGGGTACGACGAATGAACTTTGCACGAACCTTGCACCGTAGGACTAAGGATTTGCACGAACTGGGACTGGGGAGAGTCACCAGGCCTCCGGACTAGGGAGAGGGCGCGGCCCCTCGAGGAGTTGGCCCTCCCTCGGGGGCGCGGCCGCGCCCTGGGGCGAATGGGCCCCAGGCAGGTCGCCACCCCAGGGGATGGACCTCGGGGGTCTTCTCTTATCGTCTGGGAGTGTCCTTTGAGGGACACTGGGTTCCGGGGTGCTGGGATGGGCCCGTGGGGTGTATTGTTCGTCGAGTCATAGTTGTCACTCGTAAGGTGTTCGGGTAAATGCCCGATATAGCCTGGGTTGTCGAACGGCTTGACTAACTAGCTGAGGGGCCCCAGGATGGGCCTTGGGCTGAGGATGAGAGCTCGTGGGAGCTAAGGGGAGGCACTTTGGGGCACGTGGGCCTCACCTCATATTGCGTGCCACGTTGCACGGTAGGTTGACAGGGTAGCCTCAGGTTGGCTCGAGAGCTAAAGAAAAGTGGCTCGTCATCACGTGTCTGAGGGTTGGGGGTGGCCCCAACTTGCTGGAAGGTCATTGTACAACCTGATTAGTATGCTGGAACCACGGGTCGGACCGTGGTTTACTGTAGATACTATGCCCCCTAGGCTTTGATGATGAAGTTTTATTTTGATGATAGCAACTTATGATAAAGTGTTGTTTTGATGATAGCAACTTATGATGGAGTGTTGTTTAGATGAATTAATGATAGCAACCTCTTGAGTCACTTCCTTCCTTCACAAATTAGTGCTTGATTGAGTCACCAACTATTATGCATGATTAGTGCTGCCTGTTGCAGTTGTTGCTGCAAGTCTGTGTCCCAAGAGAGGAAAAGCTCTGAAGGGATAAAAGGAGTGTCTAAGTACATTAAACTTTCAGATAAAGCAGTAAACAATTACTGTATTGTGATCAGGATTGCTAAATTAGCTGAAATAGAATTATATTTTTAATTAAATAAATTAAACTATAATAGCTAGCAGAGTCCAGTCCAACTAAATATAAGTACAGTCCAACAGAAAGGGAAACGTACCCTCAAGCCAGGGGAAGCCCGGCACTGGCAAAGTTGGCACTAGGAACCATACACCACACCACTAGACCACGAGGAAGAAGAGCAGCCACACCTGAAAAGTCTGGGGTGAGCCTCGTGTCACTGGCTCAGTAGGGGTCCCGCAGATCTCCACCACTAACCAAAGAGGTAACAACAGTAGCAACAATAGTAAAGTAGGAGCAGGAGTAACAACAGCAGTAGTAACAATAGCAGAAGTAAAGAGGAAAAGTCGTACTAAACAAAAACATGATAGCCGACCAAACTTTAGCCCCCTAAGCTACTCCTATCGGTGAAACATGAATCCCCGTACTCGCAATCAGGAATCACCGAACCGATGTAAGGAACTTTGGCAACACTGTCAGAACGCATCACGGCACCTCAGTCTTGTAGGCTCATCTACGGAGACAAACCTAACTCAAGACCACATGATATCACCATCGTGCACACTATACTGACTATGGGTGAAGCCAAACACAAACTACCTGAAGCGCCATGTGAAAGAGCTCACACTGCATGAGAAACCACACAAATCATGAGAATTACAAGAGTTAGTGTCCTGTGATAGAAGTACATCCTCACTAGAAGAAAAGCCAGATGCGTCCACTGACATCTTACACTGTTCCGCAAGCATCTCCCACACGCCTCGAATGTGGTAATTAAGACACTGAACAAGGAACCAAGGAACAACAGTAACGAGTGACTAGTCAGGGTGACGCCCGTCGACGCTCATCCAACGCCCTTGACCACAAGTGCACACACAAGCCCAATGTCTTGAGCCAGGCCTCTAGCTAATTTTCCCCTCTCGTCAGACACTAACAGCTAGACATAGGGGACCACGGCAACCAGCCTATGAACTATTTCTACTGGGAACTACCTCGCCACCATTCCCAGGTGGGCCGACACGAAGTGTCATTAGGCTATGACAAGTGGAGGCTCACTAGACACAGAGACTCAAAATAAAAACTTCAAAGTATAGACGGTGACCCAACATGCGATGATGTGGGCAATAGCTGGGATCATCAATTTTCTGGGCCTCATCTGGCTTGCGGACTTCTGGCAACTCGACGATCTTCTAGGCCATGTAGAGGTCGAAGAGCATCTTTGTGTGTTCCTTCTTAAAAGAGAAGGGTGTCTTCATATGCTCTGAGAAGGAAGGAGCGGCCGACTTGTCCGCTGGTGCTTGTCAGAGCTGCTCGACTCAGCCTCCTTGCTGGCTTTGGCAGCGGGGGTGAACTCAATAATGTTTACCTCCTTACCGGGTTGGCATTTTCGTGTTTGCTTATCCTTTGTTGAAGTGTAGCTTGGGTTGTCAGTGAAGAACATCTCTATTTTGGCGATTACCGAATTGTGGTGGTCAAAGTCTTTGATGTTGGTATCGAGGAGCTTTTCCCTGACCTAAGCTACCAAGCCTCGGAGACATATGGTAATGGCATCATCTTGGACTAGCGGGTTGATACACCTCCTGCTGAGGTCTCGCCATTTCTTGATGAAGTCAAGGGCACTCTCACCCTTCTTCTGTCAGAGGGGGCAGAGCTCGGCTAGGGATATCTTTCACTTGGCCATTTGGAAATGCTCAAGAAATTTTTTCTGGAGATCTGCCCAGTCGATGACTGAGTTGGGCTTCAGGCGGGAATCCCACTAGAAGACCGTTCCCATAAGTGAAGTGATAAAGTAGCGGAGGAGATATGACTTGTCTAATGCTAGCTCGCCCATGGCCGTGATGCAATAGGCCAAGTGCTCATGTGGAGACCCCTGCCCGTCGAACTTCTGTAGCTTTGGTGACTTGGCATACTCCGGAGGGAGCTTCTTGAGCTGGTGATGCAGTGGGTAGGGGATGCTGTAGAGATCTATAGTGGCGACCCCTTCCCCATAGTGGGTGAGATTTGTCTCAACAATCCGCTCGATCATCAGGCGCTGTGCCATAAGGTTTTCTAGCATTGACGTGTTGGATGCTCATGGTTGAGCTTCGGCTGGAGGTGTGCCAAACCCGATTGCTATCGGGGTTTGGGCAGTCGCCGTTGAGGCATTGGCACCATTGTGCCCAGCTCATGGGGCCAATGCTTCGGCCAAAGGCCTAGCAAGTGGCTGAGGGTGAAGGTCTCGTTCCTCAAGGAGATCTTGCAGGAGGGCCTTCAAGTGCTGGTTCTCCTTCATGAGAGTCTCAAGAGTTACCTCTTGAACTTCATCTGCGGTGCTAGCTTGTGCTAGTGGAAGCCTCACTCCGGTTTGGAGTGAGGGGTGGATGTAGGCAGACTGGAGGTCTGGCTGAACCACCTAAAAATATCCTGTGCATCGTGGTTGCTTGGATTTGTGAGTTACTGTTGACATTCGCTAGATGTATGCTAGGCTCGTTGCCACTGGGTGTGTCTGATCAACTTATTTGTTTTCTAGTGCCTTCAAGTGATTTGAGTAAATAGTTTTAATTGTGCGTAATTTTGTAAGGGGATTCATTCACCCCCTCTGAATCCATCGCTTCGCTACCAACAGTTTCCCTTCCCTGGTAGATAACATGTAGGCTCCTTTTTCGAGCATCTTGACCACTCGGTAGGGGCCTTCCCAACTAGGGGTCAGCTTTCCTGCCGCCTCTAGTGGTCGAAAGGCTTCAGCCTTTCTCAGGACAAGGTCTCCCGATTTGAACTGTTTATCTCGGACCTGGGCACTGTAGTAGCGAGCCATGTGACACTGGTATTTCGTTGCTCAGATTCTCGCAATCTCACGTACTTCGTCAGCCAGTTCCAAGTTTTCCAATAGTTTTTGCTCATTGGGCTCAGGCAGGAAGTTGACAACCCGAAGAGAGGGGTTACCAATCTCCAGTGGAATGACTGCCTCGGTACCATATACTAGTTGGAATGGAGTTTCACCTGTGGAGGCCCTTGGGGTGATTCGATATGACCATACTACAATAGGCAATTCCTCAAGTCAACTACCCTTACCTTTCCCGAGCCTGATCTTGATGCCTTTGAGGATAGTTTTATTGGCATTCTCGACCAGTCCATTAGCCTGAGGGTGGGCCACCGAAGTGAAGTGGTTGCAAATATGTAGGTCAGCGCACCTATTCTTAAAATAAGCGCTGTTAAATTACCGACCGTTATCGCTCACAATCACTCGGGGGATGCCAAAATGACAGATGATCGACCTCCACACGAAGCTCCAAATCACCACCTCTGTTATTTTCGCAGGAGCTTCAGCCTAGATCCACTTGGAGAAATAGTCGATGGAGACAATGAGAAGCTTTTTCTGAGCCTGGCCACCAGAAATGGGCCCAGGATATCGATCCCCCACCAAGCGAAAGGGTAAGGCTTGGTCAAGGTCATGAGTTTTGAGGCTAGCTAGTGGATTAGGTGGCCGAACCATTGGCAATGGTCGCATTTCGGAGCGTACGCCAAACAGTCAAGCTGGAGAGTGGGTCACCAATAGCCTTAGTGCAATAGGATCCTTGCAATCGATCTCCCTCCCTAGTGTGCACTGCAAATTCCTTCATGTACTTCCTCGATCGCTTGTCGAGCTTTCGAAGCGTCGAGGCACTTGAGGAGGGGCCCGACAAAGGATCATCTGTAAAGAGATCCATCAAGCAGAATGAAACATTGAGCTTAATATTTCAATCTCCTTGCTTCTCGAGGGCCAGTAGGTTCCCAGGAGTCGTTTATCCATGCCACATACGGAGTCCTCCAATCACCGGGTGATGTTTGTAAACGGCCATGAGCTCGGTTTCCACACTTGGTCGCTCTAACTCCTCCAGAAGAACCGACCGGGTCCCTTCTAAGCTGATAGAAGAGGCCAGGCGAGAGAGGGCATCTGCTCGGGAGTTCTCCTCCCGAGCTATCTGGATTACCTGAAAACTCTCGAAAAGTCGGGCTACCTCTTTTACCAGCTGAAGGTATTTGATCATCTATCGCTCTTGAGCTTCGTAGTCTCCGTTGATCTGGCTGGCAACTAACTGAGAGTCAGTGTAATGACCCAAGATCTGGATATCGGGAATAACCTGATACCATTCGAATCTTGGACAGTCGCCCACAAGTCGGAGGGCTCGGAAGGGCTGAAAAGGTAGGTGTAATGTACATAGAAATAAGAAATAAAATGGGACAATCTAACAATTAATAGAAATAAACAATCAACTACAACAAATTCCAGTCTAACAAAAGTACAGTCTAAGATAGGAAAGCGTACCCAATGCCTAGTGAACACTCGGCCCGGTGAGCTGGCAACTAAGAACCTCCGCGCAACACCCTTGAACCTCAAGGAAGAACCGCAACACCTGAAAACCAGGGGTGAGTCTCCTATCACTGGCTCAATAGGGATCCCGCTAAATCCCAGTTGTAAACAACGGCGGTAGTGGAAAGCGGCAACTACAGCAGGAACAATAGCAACAACAGGAGTAGCTACAACAACAATGACAGAAAGCACGGCCGTACACAAACCTCCAAAACACGATAGCCGATAAACCATGGCTCTACCACTACTCCTACCGGAATAGAAACCAATACCCCAATCTCTTGGTCGAAAGACTACCAGAACACAAACCACCCTAGTCACGCTACTAGGAAAACGCCACGACCCCTCTGTCGTGTAGGCCTGTGCTCACACACAAAGGCCCACACTGAGACCACGCAGTCTGAAAATATGGTCACGACCTTGCTATCGTGAACTCTACATTGTCTAGGGGAAACCCTCGGTGACACTCACCGAAAACCCTAGACCCCGACTTCAAAAAAATACCTGAAAACTACACGCAAAATCACGTCTCGTAGATGAGAAGTGGAACCTCGAGTCATGACAAGCTCACGTCACGTGATGAGAGTACCTGCCACTAGAGCAAGGCCGGATGCATCCACTGATGTCTTAGTCTGCACCATGGGTGTTTCCCTCTGGCCCAGCAAGAACTGAGATACCGTACTAGTAACCACAGAACAAGGAGTAGCTGGGGTTGCACTCGTCAACGCGGGTCTGTAGCCCCCAACCACATGTGCATACACAGGCTACGTGCTCTAAGTCGGGTCCTCTAGCTGGTTTTCCCCCCAGCCCAAACTTAGGCTGCAGTGGTGAGGGGCCTACGGTAACCAGCCTAAAAATTATCACACTAGGGAAGCTCTCCACCACTCCTGGGTGGGTCCACACTCGCGTGCGCAGGAAAGCCACAACTAGTGGGGGGTCACTAACGTGAACACCGATAACCACACATGCACCCATTGTGAGTAACACGGAGTAACAGGTGGCTCGAGGCCACCAGACTCTGGGTAGCCCACTAGATCTAACAAACCCGACGGTCCTTGAGTCACGTGACTCGGGTCAAAACTGCTACACGTGACAACACAGCACCATCAATCTGGCCTAATCCCTAGGTCTAAAATCGAAGTAGCATGATTCTCAAGGTAGCTCACAAGCTGCTGAGTTAATCCCCCATCCAAGGGAGAAGTGAAAAACCTCCAGCCCCCAGGCTGGGTGACTGGACTCACAATCCAAGGCCACACACATGGCCCACTCGAAAATCACCTTTCGGGAAAACCCACATTGTGCGGGGAAGACCCACCGCACTCACGCTAACTCATGGTGACTCGATCAAGCGTAACATCGAAACCCAGAACACTCACAGGGTCACCCAGACCCTCTAAACACACGTCACGTTACTTGAGATGACACAGTACCTTCAGACACCCAAGAACATGGTCACGGTACCCCCGGGGTGTCTGGGATATCCACGAGGCCTAAGGTTGACCACTGGGTCACAATCGGGTCGACCGGGGCCCAAGACAACTTGAATAAAACACGGGAAACAAGGAGTGAGAACACGTCCACTCCCGATGCCGCGACCAAGAACGTGACTCCCATGAGGGTCGTGATCCATAGGAACGCGACCAACACTGCTGTCGCATCAACGGTCAGAATGCGGTCTCCCATACGACCGCGACTATCTCCCATACGACTGTGACAATAGTCACAGTCTGTTCCTTGACCACGACCGATGACACATGACACAAAGCAACGCAGTTGTTCTCCCAATCGCGACCTTAACATAACCTCTGCATTGACCGCGACCACTAGGGACGCGACTGACCGATAGGGCACGATCTCAACTGCCCTACTCTTCATCTTTTCCGATGAACGAGCCCACACGATACACCGCGTTCTTGAAGAACGCAGCCGCTACTACGACCGCGATACGAAACTGACCCCAAAAATGGTGAATCACATGGATAATGTCCTTTCACGCCCCAATCACCCCCAGGTGATGGGAAAAACAAGGGGAAACCCTTCCCCAACCTCTCTAGCACTGAGAGGACCCATTCAAGCCCCGAAAACACGATTAAAACTCGAAATCTGGCTTACACCCCAAAATCACCCATTTTAACCCCGACGGGAAAATAAACCCTCTCGGCTTGCTTCGGGCTACCAAACTCGTGGGAAAGGAAGTACACGAGCTAAGGACCCATCCCCCTACCTCCATCGAAGATTCTACACACCGAGGACGTCGATCCCCCAAGAAAATATCGTTTAAACCCTCACCGGCTTGCGATCCTATGAATCCCCTCCACCATCGCGATCCTCGTCCCGCGCACATCGCTCCTCGCCCCATGAACATCGCCGCCCTGCCCTTGCCGCCTCCGTCAGCCTCCCAGAGTGAGAGGGGGAGAGAGGAGAACGTGAGAGAAGAGAGAGGGAGAGGGAGAGAAATGAGAGATGGGGAGACAGAGAAAAAGGGTTAGGTTTAAATAGAAAATTTAGAATTTTAAAAAAATATAAAATAGAGAAAAATACTCCCCACGATCCGCAGAAAATGCACAACGCGCTGGTAATGTCATGGAGTCAGAGAACACAACGGTTTACCCTCTATAGGGTTCCGAAGGCTCGTCACAGAAAAACACGCACAAATCGTAAAATACTCTCTGGGACTCTCGAAAGCGATCCGAAACCCACGGATCCAGATCCAATAAATATCAAAAAAATCCAGGACATTACAGCCCTCCCCCTTATAAGAGTTTCATCCTCTAAATTCAGGACAAGCACTAAACCACAAGGGGAGAACGCCTAAATCAACCAACGACACCGTCAGGGCCCCAACCAAACCTCGATACTCGTAATATCACGATCCTGAGGGACGCAACCAGATAATGAACACTGACATCACCTCACTCACAATCCAAGACACATCGATCATCAGAGCAAGCACATGCAAAGGAGTGTAAGTCTAGCGTCACCTCAGCCAACACGAAAACCAACCACAGCACCACTGCCACCATCTCGCTCACCGAGGAATTGCACTCCTCGTCACGAGAACCAACCACTGATCAATGCCCATGCTCGGTGGACCAACCAAACGCCAGTTTCACAACCTGCTGACCGATCTCATGCCCTGCACCAGGGGCAACCAACACTGAGCCTCCACCAGCTCACACCTGGCAAGCCGAACACTTACAATAGCACTGGACTAACTCTGCCAGAAGATAAACTTTTCGCAAATCCCAGATCCGATCCCAGGAAAAAGCACACCTCATGATCGGCCACCCAAGGTCTCGCTGGCACACGACTCACGCCATTCTCGAGTGACAAGAACCAACATCTTCTGTCTGTGAAAGATCATCCACCAGTCACCAGATACCTGTCAATGGGAACCCTCCACCGGCCCAACAGACACTATCCGAATCGTGATAGGCCATCCGCTGACCATCCACAGACCATTATCGCATCTCAAGCCCAATCTCACTTAGACACCACATCCAATCCGATCCTCATGCCAACTCTACCCTCTCAAGGGAGCACGGTGAAACCACATCAGGATTCCACAGTCCTCAATCCTCACGTCACTCGACTCAGGCTTACAGGGAAATTCTCCCTTGCTGGTCACAGACCAGGGATCACCATATCCAATGCCAACATCTCATAAAAGACCTGCACACACTGGCATCGTTTGATTGCTATCCAATCACAACTTATCTCAACCATTCTAAATAGACGCCTGTCAATCCCGGCTCTGCTCTTACCACAGAGCCACGGGACACAACCTCTTACAATCTACGACAGACTTCTCTAAAACTGACAAGTGCCACCTGCTACCATAGCAAGCTGGTCGATAGCGCCTCGACCACTGCACACGGGTCCCCAGACAATACACATCTTACCATGCTTGATCACTCGGTCAACCTTACTAGTCACTCATGGCCACCAACTAAGACCTATAATCTGCCAGAGATCACTTCTCCAAAGCATGATCTCATCCGAGGACACAAATCCAACACAAGAACAAGGCTCTCATGCAATAACCTCGCCAGCATATTTTCCCAACTCTCCACCCTGCCAGTGTCACAAATCACAATGCCTCAAGCAACGGCACGACAACAACATGTCTCACACAGCTTGAGACAATCTCACACCGAGGAACCGATCCTCTGATGCTCAACACATCCTCTGCAACTTCGCAAGCTCCAATTCACAACACCATGAAAATCAGAACACCCACCACAAACCTTCGCAAGCACCGTCCGATTGGCACTCATCCTTCCGAAGCAGCACCAACACACCCTTACACATCAGGGAATGAGCAACGCTTCTCATACAAAGCCACACACTTGCCACAGCGGTCGAGCTAGCCGCTGCCACACGCTCCTCACTTACGCCAGCCTCTGACCTCGAAACTAATAACATGCCAAACGCTTACCAAGGAGCGATAAAAATCCACCAAAACGCCAGGCTCGAAGGTCACAACATCTCTAGCCACCGGGCATTATTCTCTCGAATTTGTCCGTGCCAACACCAACCCATCCTCGAGCTGTCGCCGTGCAGACCGCCACCCCAAGGGCCGCAACATGAACCATAACCAGCACCTGCGAATGCTCATCCTTGAGTCCCAAACTCGCCACCACCATACGATCTTGAACTAGATCAAGAGCCAACACAGCTTGCTCATACACAGAGACGCAGGACTTAAAGCTCATTGAGACATCTCTGCCCAATCCTGCCTTGAAATCCATAAAATAACTGGGACCAACAAAGCATCGCAGATGTCATAGAGCATGACAAAAAGATTAGGTTCGAAAATTAGCAGCTCACCAGGAAGATCCTCCACTGATCCAAGCACATCTCGACCAGAGCGCCTGCTCTGCTACCTCAAATCACGATCTCAAATCTCAGGGGCTAGATAAATCTCAAGCTGGGGTGGCCAACCCAATAACAGCTCCTCAGAGCACACTCACAGCCACTTAACCATGAACAATCCACACCAGCCACCTGACCTTGCCGCGGATTCCTCAAATGCAGCATCGCAAACTCGCACCTGCCAGCAACCTCTTCCCAACGCAGCTCCATCGGGGCCACCATCGATGAGGGAGGAAGCTCTCGATCCTCAGACCCCACGCTGGCACTCTGACTACGACAATAACCACCTTCATAGTGTCAACTCAGCGCACTCAAACTCTCTCGTGAGAAACAAAGTGGAAAATAAACACAAAACGCTATGCCAGCTGTCGATTGTACTGGACCTTATGGACTCTGATCATTGCAATATCTCAAATTCTCATGTACTTCCACAACCACAGCTCTTGTTATGTCCCCTAGGACCCAAGTCAATTGTGCTTTGTTTTGATGATAGCAACACATATCCTAACTTGTTTTGATGATAGCAACACTATAGTAACTGGTTTTCCCTTGTGTTCGAATTCGGATATTATCCGTATCCGAAAAAATGAATACGGATTCGAATATTATCCGTTAATACGGATTCGAATTCGAAGCGGATCTGAATAATATCCGAATCCGTTGACAGACCTACTATTCACCATGCCGCTTGCCTCGATCAAGGCAAATGATTTAGTAAAGGCTATCGTTTTTGAATCGTTTTCCGATCCATCACCTTCCCGGAATCTTTATAATTAGATTCGGGAACACGGAAGCCATAAGCGTCCTTGGGCAAACGTAATTTTGATTTTGGATACATTATAAGACAACCAAGACAAGTGCTTGTATCAAATATGGTTACAATGACCAAACAAATTGTTATACGTGTATGCCGACCGTGTGAATGGCCTGGGTTGCTGCATGCAAGTGGTGGTATTGTGCTGAGTGGTGCTGGTAGCACAGGGAATCGGGAGGCCCAGTAGTGAGCGTAGTCTATTGAAGTGGTTTATTACACTGATTGTTCGATCGGCGTGAGGTTCCAGATCGATCGAGAAGTGTGGTGGTTATGGATGGAGTCCTTGTCCGTGGCATGACTCAGGGGAGTTTGGAGCATGGTGTATCTAGTGGTGCCGCGGTCCAGAGTGGGGTGTCCCCTTGGCTCGGAGGGAGCTGTGGAAGGGATTCTTGGACGTGCGTAGGTGTGGAGAGCTAGTTGCCATGTGTGGTGGTTCTCGGTTGGTGAAGCCCTGGCAGTTGTTCGTGAGGTGCCCTTGGTGTTGTAGGTGTTCGGGGAAGCATTGGTCTTGGAACCAGTGTTGACCGGTGAGTGTTGTGGCTTTCAGCTCGAGAGTGCATCACTGGTGGTGCTGAGCCGACGGAAGAGTGTGGCTAGTGTGCTTGGCGGCGAGGTTCCCACTTGAGGATGAAGTGTGAGGTGCTCTTCGTAGGGAGTGCTTGGTGTCCTATAGCTAGAGAAGCTGTCAAGCCGAGTAGGTGCTAATTACGGTCTTCCATCGAAGATCGTGTGTCCCTCCGCGTGCAGAGTGCGTTAAGCACGTTGTGCCTTGGAAGCATTGAGGGTGCTGAGGGGATGCCAGACTTGTTGGTTTTGTGTTCCCCGGTCGGTGTGGGGTCTAGCATGAGCTGGTGTGGTGGAGTGTGAGGCCTTGATGTGACACCACCTTGGGGGTGATAGTCACAAGACCGAAGACCCCTCGGACCTAGCAAGCAAGTAGTGCACGGATCCCATTCATTTCTGATTTTAGAAATGAAGTTGTACTTGATCTGATCGACACGCTCGTTTACGACTCGTCGCGTTCCCGATTTTCCGCGTCGGGGCGTGACATAACTGGGGATGCGCTGCCAGGGCACGGCACGTGGACTCGGGGGATGAGCGATACGTGGAGGGAAGAACGGTTCTGTGGGTGCGAGTGCACAGGCGACTATGGGGAGTCATGTACAAGACGTCTTTCCCCACCGACCGCAAGTAGTCGGTGTTTATTTACATCAGATTGAATCCAAAGACCTTCGTTCCTTGCCAAAGCGGAGTTCGTATTCATGAAGCCCCAGATGAAGACCGTAGAGTACTTTGTAGCTGTAGGTTCATCTCAGACTAGGTCGTGTTGGCCGGGGGTGAAGGGTGCTGGGGGTTTACGCTAGTGGCATAGAGGGTAGCTGGAGGCCCGAACGTGGATGCGAGAGCATACGTCCAATTGGCGATGTAACACTAAGATGTATATATTTTTACAAGCAGGCTATGATAGCTCGGGTACAACAGGGGCATGCCTCGGGACAATTCCAACGTGCTAGTTAGACCCTGGGTCGATGCGTGACGTATGAGTACGTGTGTGTTTCACAGAGAGTTCCTCTTGTGACGTAGTCCGGGGCCGCGGTGTCAAACAGGGGCATGTGGCTAACCAGACGACTGAGGGGACACATCGGTCTGGTATCTGGGTGAGGGTTGATCGCGGCTCTAGTTGAGCGGTTGACGTGGCCTCATTACTGAGAAGGAGCAAGACGTCATGACGAGCGAATGGTCATGGCTGACGGGCACGTGAGGGGTGACCCTGGCATGTGGGGGTGTCTACCCTTGTCGTAGCGTCTCACATGTGGCGGGCATGGACTTGTGTATTACAGCTAGTTAACATGCGATGGAAGTGTAAGGGACATACCCTCGGCATGCTAAGCCACTTGACAAGTCACACACACAATTCTCCTCGGCTCGTTGTGGAGAGCCCGCTCGAAACCAGATGCCAGATGATTCGTGCGCTGAGTTAAGCCAATTTGAGTTGAGTTGAGTTGAGTGTCCTCTTGTTTCTGTCTGTTGCCCCCTGAGCCCCTAAGGAGTTTTTATAGGGGAAGTTGAAGGGTCAAGGGGTTTACACGGGTTGGCCAAGGGGTTGGAGCTGGTCCACGTAAACCCCCTCCCTGGATAAGGTTTACGCGGACTAGCCCCTACTATCCTCTTTTTAATCATATTCCATTGGAGGGGTTTCTTCCAAAGAGTTTGCAGATTGGACCCTCTCCCTCTTCTTCTGGTACTTGTCCCTCTGAAGATCTCGAGCAAACAAGGTCGGTCTTCCCAATAGCCGAGCCAGTTTCTACACGAGGTAGAGTCAGTGGCTCGTTTTGAGAGTACCAGTTGAGCTCACAACGAGTGATCAGATTACACCAGCGAATAATGTAATTTTTTTTCTTTTGCCTTGCATTGTAATGGCCTTGGCCTATCTAATGTATCAAAGAAGCATTAATAAGAAGAAGGGGAAAGTTTTTTGCTCTATACTGCTTACATGTACATTTTTGAGAGAGGCTCAAAAATAAAATTTGTGTAGTGTTGCCGCATTCCATGTCCAAGGGATGGGCGTTCCTTCCATGCTAGCCAGTCGGTACGTCTCTTTCCCGACCATCTCGACCACTCGGTAGGGGCCTTCCCAGTTAGGGGCTAGCTTTCCCACCGCCTCCAGTGGTCGAGAGGCTTCAGATTTTCTGAGGACGAAGTCACCTGGTTGGAAATGCCTATCTCAGACTCTGGCGTTGTAGTCTCGAGTAAGGCGCCGTTGATATTTCGTTGCTTGGATGCTGGCTGTCTCTCGGACTTCGTCTGCTAAATCGAGGTTCTCTAGTAATTTCTACTCGTTTACCTCAAGCGAGAAGCATATGACTTGGAGAGAGGCATTGCTGATTTCCAACGGAATCATGACTTTCGTGCCGTACACTAGCTGAAAAGGACTCTCACCGATGGCTGTTCTTGGAGTTGTTCAGTGTGACCACAGTACGTTCGGTAATTCCTCAAGCCAACTTCCCTTGGCTTTGCCGAGCCTAGTCTTGATGCCTTTTAATATAGTTTTATTAGCATTTTCAACCAGACCGTTAGCCTGAGGGTAGGCAACCGAAGTGATGTGGTTGCGAATATCAAGGTCGACACATTTTTCTCTGAAATAGCGAGAATCAAATTACCGACCATTATCACTCACAATCACTCGGGGGATGTCATAGCAATAGATAATCGACTTCCAAACAAAGCTCCATACGACTGACTCGGTGATCCTGGCGGTGGCTTCGGCTTCAATCCACTTTGTGAATTAGTCGATGGCGACGATGATGAACTTCTTTTGGGCCTGAGCCATAGGGAATGGCCCGAGGATGTCGATTCCCCACCGCATAACCAACATGTATATACAACAAATGGAATAGGCAGAAAATAGTAGAAGAATCATGACATAAATGTGATCACAAATAACTGTAAGTGTCATAACATATCAAGAGAACTAACAAGACCCATCTTAATCACATGACTACAAAAGATGTTAGCAGGTAGTCCCTTAGTAAGCGGGTCAGCAATCATAAGATTTGTCCCAATATGTTCCACAGACACTTCATGATTCTTAACTCTATCTCTAAGAGCAAAGTACTTAATATCCAAGGCTCTACCACCCTTAGATGCCTTATTATTCTTAGATAAGAAAACCGCAGCGGAATTATCACAGTAAATCTTAATAGGTCTGGAGATGAAATCTATAAATGGTAGACCTGTGAGTAAGTTTCGGAACTGAATGGCCTGTCCATTAGCCTCAAAACAAGCAATAAACTCAGCTGCCATAGTGGAAGTCGCTGTAATACTCTGTTGATTACGAATATTTTAAATGGAGAAGAGTGAGGGAGTAATTAGTTAGGATTGTTGATTACGAATAAAGTGCATGCATGCATGCCTGCAGTGTGTGGTGGGTGCATGTCTTGTGTGCGCCGGGGGTGACGTGACTTTCTCTGTGTTGTACTTGTCTTCTCCTGTCTCCTTCCATTCACATATGTTTAACTATAATATATATGTTTCAGTTGTCACTTTCCATCCCACGACTAATAAATTAATTAGTGCATGCCCCAGTGATTTGTGTCATCAGATATCAATTTACTCTACATTACGTCTAGAGCTAAAATAGGAGTATACAAATAATTTTTTCTATTTTTTAGGAGAGTTAATTAACCTTGTTATTCTAAAATTCAGACTAATCCGTCTCCTAACCACATGTTTTAATATTCTTTACTTCTTTTTTTCATTCCCGCTTACACATCTCTACTTGGCTCCTCCCCTGCCTTTGATCATCTACATCGAGTCACCATCTCTCTCTTTCCAGCATCACCGGGAGGATTTTTTTTTTTTTTTTTGGGAAAAAGTGCATCGTTGGGAGAAGTGATCCCTTTCACCTCTGCTTCTTCGGACGGTGGACGAGACGGGTTGGACTTCTTGTATTTGATTTTGATGCAGTATAAAATTTTATATTAATATTTGTATCTTGATAGTATTAATATTAAAATTGATATTAAAAGAACACGAAGAAAGATAAATGGGGGGGAAGAGAGTCAAGTACAGAGGGTGTGCAATGAAATCGTCGTTCCAGGCGATATTTCTCCCGTTAAATGGTAGGAAATGAACCCCCGACATGTTAGGATGCCATTCCCTCTAGGTTTATTGCGTTTGGCCGTGATTTGGGGCCGATAGGAGGTCGGTTACCCTCGTGAGTCATTTTGGGTGGATTTGTGAAAATCACCAATTTCGTGACGTTTTGTGATTTTCTGGATCCCTTCCGACTTGTGGAAGGTGGATATCGATGTTAAGGATGTTTCCCCATCGTTCTGGAGATGATTGGGGCATGGAAGGGTGTTTTCCACAAATTTTAGTGTTTTCCAGGTTCGGTGCTTTAACGTGGTGCTCTCAGGAGGTGCGTTCTCAATTAAACGCTCTGTGTCATATGGTCGCGTTCATCTAAGAAGATGAATAGTTGGGTGGTTAGGAACGCGGCCGATGTGATGGGCGTGATCCTATGTTAATGCGACCCAGGCTGAGGCCACGACAGTGTTATTACATTCGAGGTTCTGGCCACATTTATTAACGTTACCCAGGTAAGCGCCACGTTAGTGTGCGATCGCGACCCAGTTATTGGACGCATTCTGGTGACATCACGACCCTCAGTAGGGGCGCATTAATCATCATGACGTTGGGTATAGGCGCGTTAATGCCTTCTATTTTTGGAGTATTATTCGAGTTGTCTCGGGCTCCGGTGAACCCAGGATTCAATGTCATGTTGACCTTTGGCTCGATGGATGCCTTGGGTGTCTCGTAAGAGTCATATGTGTGTCAAGGGATCCCGAAAGAGTGGTTTTATCCTGAGCTATGTGCAATGCTTCTTTCATCTTGGTTTCACTTGCGGTTGGCTTGGCTTCGACTCCTTGGTTGGCCCATTGTGCGTGGATATCATGGACATCCTATGAGGGCTGTGACCATGTTATAGGGTGTTCAAAAGTGCCATGGTACTGAGTAGTGTTTTGTGCATTTCGAGGGTCATTATGGTTTCTGGTCAACCCGATTGTGACCCAGTGGTTGACACGTGATCTCGTGAGTGTCTCGGTTATCCTGTGAGGATCGAGACTCTAGTTTTGGACGCTTGGAGGTATCGTATTGTCTCGATTTGCATGCCTATGTGGTTTGAGGGCTTGATGCTCCCTCATGTTCCGTGGTTTGTATTGTGCGGAATTGTGAGTCCTATGTGCAGCCTAGGGGTTGAGGACTTGTGTTTTACCCCATCTAAGCCAATGAATAAAATAATTTTCTTGCTTTGGCACTGACCCCATGCCAATGAATTAACTACGTTAGCATTCGATGCCCTGTCAGAGCCGATGAATATATTACCCTTTGGCTTAGACCTTTCGTTTGAAGCCAATGAACAAAATGATTTCCATGCTTTGGTACTAATCCCGTGCCAATAAATTAACCATGTCAGCATCCAACGCCTCATCGGAGCCGATGAATATATTATCCTTTGGCCTAGACCTTCCGTCAAAAGCCAATGATCAAAATGATTTCCTTCCTTTGGCACTAACCCTGTGCCAATGAATCAACCACGTCAGCATCCAATGCCCTATCGGAGCTGATGAATATATTACCATTTGGCCTAGACCTCCCATCTTAAGCCAACAAACGAAATGACTTCCTTTGCTTTGCCACTAATCTCGTGCCAACAAATCAACCACATTAACTTCCAACCTTGTTAGAGTTGGTGAACACACTTGGCCTAGACCTTACATCTAAGGTCAACAAACCAAATGATTTCCTTGCTTTGACACTAACCCAATGTCAATGATTAAACCACGTCCGCATTAGACACCTCATCCAGGGCTGGCGAGCATGCTCCACACTCAACCTAGACCCTCCATCTAGGGCCGACCAAAAAAAAGGAAAAAAAGGGGGCTTAAAATTGAGGTGTCCCATCAAACTTGTTCACACATTCTATTGAGCAAGGGCAATAAGGGCTTAAAAACCTCCAAAAGGGCACTACAAGCAAAATTGGGTACCCTGTCACATAAAAACCTAAAAAGACACGTGGGCAAAAGCAAGAAGGGGCTAGCTTTGGTGAAAACCTAATAGGGCATTTGAGTCAGTAATGATAAAAAATCATTTGACAACATTTGCAACTTTTAAAGCATTCAAAAATTGAATAGAGAAAGACTAACGTCATTGGAAACCCCTTTTGCTTTGATGAATAAATCCCTCTAGCATCAGACCTTCCACCCTCTCCAACTAAGACTCTCCTTGGCTAACACCAATCTCCCATCCCATCGAGACTGCTATAAAGCCTTTAGCTTAGACCTTCCGTCTAAGTAAATGAACTAATGACCTTTTCCTCATCCTAGTAGGACTGCTATTAAACCTTTGGCTTAGACCTTCCATCTAAGTCAATGAACAAATAACTTTTCCCCTATCCAATTGGGACAGCTATAAAGCCTTTGGCGAAGGTAAAGGAACTGATGCAACAGGTAAAGTTTTGGCAAAAGAAGTAGAGATAAAGGAATGAGAAGCACCAGTATCGACTAGCACAAATACAGGACGAGAGTAAATTTGAAGTGTACCTTTCATGAGCCCGTCGTCCCTGGGTGCTCCTTCTTCTTCTTCTAAAACAGCATTGAGGTGAGCTTGCCTCCTGCATCCTCCTCCTACTGCCTGTTCTTTCATGAGGGGGCAATCGGACATGCGATGCTCCCTACTACCACAATGTAAACAAGTGTCGAGGCGCTTCCAGCATTCTTCTGCTGAGTGGCTAAACTTTTTACAAAACGTGCAGGTCGCCATGACCTGCTTCTCCTCTTCCTTAACCTTCTTATATTTCTGGGAACTTCCACCGTTCCCGCTCCTAGACCTTTTCTTGTTATCACGACTTTTGTAAGGTTCCGTGACTCTAAATTTTTCTTTCTTGAATCGCCGATCGGATCGTCGGCTAGATTCTTCTCCTTTTCCTTTCATCTTCTCGACCTTCTCTAAGGACCTTTCACACAAATAGGCCTGCTGAATCATCTCCTCATATGTGCGGATGTTCTGAGTCCCTAGCTGTTGAATGTAACCGGGCCGTAACCCATCCATAAATCGATTTACTTTCAATAAATCGGTACTAATAAGATGTGGTGCATATGGTGCTAGTCTGGAGAACCGCAATTCATACTCTGCTACTAACATCATCCCTTGACGAAGGGACGCAAACTCTATGGTCTTTCTCTCCTTGACGTGCTTCGAGAAATACTTGGCACGAAATAATGTGAGGAGATCTTCCCATGTGTGAGGTGCATCGACTGGTGGTGCTGGGATGGACTTCCACCATGTCCGAGCATCTTTGTTTAATTGGAAAGTAGCTAAATGCACCCTCTCCTGATCGGTGCACTATATAACGTCGAAAATCTGGTTCATCTCATCGATCCAATTCTCTGCCTCGTCTGGATTCGAAGAACCATAAAAACGCGGAGGGTTGAGACTCCAAAAATTTTAGTGTAAACTGCCTGCTCTGGCTCCTGCGCCTGCCTGAGCCATTGTTTGAAGTGCTTGGGTAAGGCCAGCCACTGTCTGCTGCATGCCATCCCAATCTACGCGATGTGCCATTGAAATTGTAATAAGGTACTTGAGAGAAATACAACAACTTGTTATTTCTCATGAAATTAGAGAAATTTAATCAGTCGCCACGACGGGACACGGTGCCGAGACGGATCGCGCCGCCCGATGAATTGTAGAAGGCCGAAGCCTGGGTGAGACGCTCGACGATGCCGCCGCGCACCTCGTCCTGATAGACCTTGAAATCCGAAGCCTTACCGATAGCCATTTTCTAGGGTTCCTTTGGGAATGTTAGGCAGATGCCAGTTTTTCTTTCCACGCGTCCAGTCCGTTTTCGCGGATGTAGCGGGCCTTTTCGCCGTCGCTCCACTTGCTCACGTCCTGCGTGGGTGCGGCCCCGCCGCCCTTGCCCCCGGAAGCCCCGCCGCCGGTTGCCATGCTTGCCACGATCAACGGCGCGAACCGCTTGTCGTTGGCGATCTCCTTTGCCAGTTCATCCGGGGTGGATGCGCTCGGCTTGCCCTCGGCATCCAGAACGACCACCTTGCCGTCCTGATATGCCAGCCGGGACTTCACGTGCGGAAGCAGTACATCAGCCGATCCGGGCACGGCCAGGTCTGCGGCAATTCGCCTTGCTTCCGCGTTCACGGTGAGATCCAGCAGGCGCGCGTCGCGGGCCTTGATCTCGTCGTCTTTCTCGCTGGCAATCTTCGCCAGCTTGGCCTCCCATGACTTCGTGAGGGCTTCCACGTCGCCGTTCTTGGCAGCTGCCTCGTCTGCGGCTTTCTGGCGGGCCTCCGCTTCCTCGCGGGCCTTCGCCTTCGCCGCCTTGGTCTCGCCCAGCAGTTCCTCGTTCTTGGCTTTCAGGGATTCCAGCCCCTTCTGCGCCTCCGCAAGCTGCGCTTTGAGCGCGTCCAGGTCGGGCGTGTTCTTGTCGTCTTTCTCGTCAGTCATGGTGGCCTCTAGCCGGTTTGCGTCACGGACGCGGATCAATGCCAGCCTTGATGAAGGCCAGCGGGTCAAGCCTGCGCAGCTCGTCCAAGGTCAGCGGATCGAACCGCCGATCAAGTTGGAGTTGCGCGAATCTCTCTGCACTCAGTCCGCCATCGCGGAACAGGCGGGCGCGGGTCTTGCCCAGCGCCGCGTCTTGGAATGCGGCAGGCTGGCGCTTGAGCCATTGGTAGTAGCTCGTGCCGCCATCAATCGGGCCATCCTTGCTTGCTCGCTGCTCGCCTTCGGCCAGGAACGCGAACTCGTCCGCCAGCAGCGGCACCATCGCGCAGCGGCAGTTGACGTGTAGCGGGTTGATTGGCCCCTTGCCGAACTTGAACACCCTGCGATCGAGCGACTGGCATCGGACACACGTCCGCTGGTCAAGCGTCGCGTCCCACTGATAGCCCTTGAGAATGTCCTCATTGGCCGTGTAGACCGCCTGCCGGGCCGTCGCGCCTACATGGGCCACGCTGGTCCGCACAACCGCCTCCGCGTGCCGCTTGGTCACCGCCAGCAGGCCATCGGCATAACCCGCAGCCTTCGTGCCCCGCAGCGTCCGCACAAGCTCCGCGACCGCCTGCCCCTGCGCTACCCCTAGCCGCAATGCTCCGGTAACCGCCTCGCGCTCGCTGTCCGTCCAATCCTTGATGAAGCTGGCCAGGAGCTTGCCCTTGCCCGCCCCCAGCGGATTGGTCGTGGCTGCCTGCCATACCAGCCCCGCAGCGGGCGCCGTGACCGCGAAGCCCGCGTCATCCAGCATCCGCGCCGCGAAGCCCGCCTCATGTTCGGCGAACTCGCGCAAGTCCAGCTGCAACTGCCGGCTGAACCGATCCAGCACGCCGGCCCGCATGGCGTCGATCTCGGCCAGCATGGATTCCAGCCGATCCCGAGCAAAGACCGTCAGGCCGTCGCGCGTCAATCGCTCGCGGATGGCCTGGTCGATCTCCCGCAGGAACGGGGCGAACTTGCGAACCTCGCCGCTGCTCAGGCGTTCAACGAACACCGCATGGCGAATGCTCGGGTCAGATAGCGCCGGCAGCGCCATCGTCGTCTAGCTCCACTGCCCCGCCCTGCGTTTCCAGCTCGTCGCGGATGTCGTCATCGGACTTGTCCGCAGCCACAAGCCCAATGGCACGCAGGTAGCTCCAGAAGTCCGATTCGGGCAGCTTGCCCGACTGCACAGCGGCCAGCGCCTGTGCCATCTGCTGCGCGTCGAACTGCACCCCGGCAAATTCGGTGCCGATGGTGAAATCGACCGCCGCATCGGCGCGCATGAACTCGGCAACCCATCGCAGGGCCGCACGGTAGGCGTCGCTCACGTTGTCGCAGACCAGCGACAAAACGCTATGGGCCGTCTTTTCCTCCCCGCCCGCCTGCGTGGCCGTCTTGACCGCCTCGCCCGGAGCGACCAGCCGCGCACCCAAGGTCGCCATTAGCTCGACCTTCGTGGCCATTTCCTCCGACAGCGCGGAAACAGGCTCGGATTGCAGGATCTTGGCATCGCCGTTGACCGGCAGGGCCAGCACGGAGCGCGAACCGACGTACACGCCGGCCTTCTCCATCTCCTCCTGCCACGCCTGGTCAATCCCGACCACCACCAACTGCGGCTGCGCAGCGAAGTGCAACGCCTCCTCGTGATCCGCGCTGTTGCGGAAGTGGGCGATGTTCAGTTCGGCCAGGTCATACAGCGGCGCTTGGTCGGGCGTCGAATCGTTGTTGGTCGCGCCGATGAAGGTAAAGGGGATTTCCTTCCACGGCTGGCCCGACCCGTTAAGCGGGGCGTATTCCTCGGCAATCTGCCACCCGCCCTTTTCGCCGGACTCCTGCCACACCTGCACCACGTACCGCTCAGCGGCCGTCTCATCCTCGGTGGAAAGTCGGCCCAGCAGCAGCACGCGGTATTGCTGGATGACCTTGCGCTCGAAGCCGTCCCACTGCTCGGCCTCCTCGCGCAGCTTGACCATGCCCAGCAGGGTCTTGGCGCCCACCTTGACCGTGCGCCAGCTGTCAATCGCCTCGGCCGCGTAGAACGCCACCGTAGCCCGAATCTCGCCCGCCACCTGTTGCGCCTGCGACGTGGCCCCGTTGCTCGACGGGTAGTCCACCAGCAGGCCAGCGCGGCCCGTCTACATGACCTCGCCAACGGTCAGCTGAGCTTGATTGACCAGCCCAACGCCCGAACCGTCCACGTCGTCTTTCAGGTAGTCCAGCGCGGCAGGCAGCTCCACCTCCGGCCACTTGGCGAAGGCGATGCCCGACAGCGCAGCCAGCGTGCGGCCCGTGGCGTTGAAGTACACCGCACCCTGCGTCCGGTCCCGGTTGCGTTTGGCGTTCCCAGGCGACTTATCGTGCCCGTTGATCGCCGGGATGTAGTCGCCCGCCTTGACCGCCTCGGAACCCGCCACGGCGTCGCGGACGAGCTTCCAGCTGCGTTCCTTCGCCTTGTACTCGTCGCGCTGCCAGGTGACATCGGCCATTAGCCTGCAAACCTCATGTTCAGGGAGGCCACCGGCCTGATAAGCGGGAAGTCGCGGTGGATGAAGTACCCGCCCGCGTCGTTTGTATGGTCGTTACCGGCCGACTTGAATCGTTCGAATGCATTGTTTGATGGTCACTCTGATACCAATTGATAGGGTGCAAGGTCGAGATCTAGACGGGGGGTGAATAGATCCCCTTTATAACAATTAGCTTCGATTAAAAAATCTTGCCCACTAAGTTAAACTGGAATAAAATGAGTAGTTGAACTATATGAATGAGATGCGAAACACACTTACAAAATAGATTCTTCAAACAGAGGTGACATTGGACATTTAGAGACCACACAAGTATGAAATGGATTTCACAAGATAAACTGAAATACCTAAGCGCAAACACATCTTGGGAGCTTGAAGTAAATGAGAATGATCAACCACACACGGTCAAACTCTTAGCGTATAAAAGCTGTTTCAGTAAAGAACAAGATTCTCTCTACAGAATAGATGGTTCAAGCTAAGTTGATGTCGAGCATATTGCACTCAATCAAACAAACGATTGACCCTATGAAGGAGGTAGAGGATATGGACAATCACACAAGACAAACCATGGCACACTAGAATTTTTAGGTGGTTCCGCCAGACACCAGTCTGCCTACATCGACCCCTCACTCAAGCCCGAGTGAGACTTCACTTGCTAAAGCAAGATGTAGACTCAGTCTGCAACAATGGTGATGTGGGACGGAAGACACGACTCGATACCAATTGAATGCGAACCTGAGACTCTAGGCAAACTCGCGACTCGTCCCTAGCGAGGGAAACGTGCGGATGTACGTAGTTGAGAAATCGGTAATGAGTCAAGGGTATTTGGCTCTTCCGTGCTCGGATCGAGTCATGGGACGGTCATGCTTACTCACTTACAGCGGTGATTGAAATATGTTAACGAGCTAGGTATCCTAACACTCAAGCTGCGACATAAAAAGAACACATACAAACTAAGCAAATGAGACAAAAAGGGAGGCGAATGTACCACCACGCTCCGGGCATGGGGAAGATGACCCAAATCGAGACTCATACTCCCGGCACAGTAATTTGACAATAGTTACAGTAGTGAATTTGAAGCCCACTCCACGCAGGGAGGTAAAGGGCTACAGTGGGACCCGGGACTAGCGAACTCGGGTTGACGGACAGCAAGCCGGTGATTCTTTCGGGCCAGAGAAGGGCTACTAGTCCGGTTCGATTCTGTTGGGCCAACGGGATAGTAGGTGGGTCCAGCTATTGGGACGATGACGTCCGGGCGTCTCCTTGCTGCGTTGACTGGGGCGTAGCCTTCAACGGTATGCCCCAAATGGCCTTCAACGGCACACCACCGTGCGCCCTTCAACGGCACACCCAATCCTCTTCAAGAGCAACCTGGCGTAGCCTTCAACGGTACGCCCCAAATGGCCTCCAACGGTACACCTCAAGGAGGCCTCCAGCGGCACACTCCAAGTGCCTTTAACGGCACACCACCATGTGTCCTTCAACGGCACACCACCATGTGCCCCTCAGCGGCAGACTCCATGTGCCCTTCAGCGGTACACCCTATGTGCCCTTCCACGGCACACCTCAACTAGTGTCTTCAACGGCACACCACTTCATGTGCCCCTTCAACGGCACACGTCAAGCCCTGCAACGGCATCTGCAACGACACGCTGTGAAGGCTTCTTCAGCGGCACAGCATAATGCCGGTTCAACGGTATAGCTGCCTGGGCCCCTTCAACGGCACAGCCCCATCCTTCGGCGGCACGGCCTCCCCATGCCCGTCCGACACAGGAGATCTCATGCCACCTTACGGGGATCCTTGGCGCGCAGCGGGTACAGCTGAGCTGTCACCCCAAGAAGAAGCCACGCTGGCTATCACTCTATGGGAGGTCAAATCCCATTTAATGGGGCATTTCCCGCCACTCGACTAAGCCCGCTGCGGTGAAGGGGGTATAAAAGAGCCCTTCTTCTCCACGGCGAAAGGGAGATTACACTCCAGAGAATACACAGGAGACCACGCTTCACAGAGAGCTCCCTCGGAGAGAAAAAGGGCGACCAACGCCAGGAAGAGAAGAAGAGGAAGAAGAAGGAGAGCTCCCAGCTTTCCCCCTTCCACGACCACCCTCAGAAACAGAGTAAGAGAGAGAGAGAGAGAGAGAGAGAGAGAGAGAGAGATGTAGTAGACGGGGTGGGGAAGAGCAGGGCGCCATTACCCCTACCCAACTCCAGCCCTGTTCTTCCCTCCTTCTTCGTCCCTTTCTCCTCCTTTTCTCCTCTGCTGTAACCCCCACTCCATGTTTTGCATGAATAAAGATTTTGGCCCTTTTTGCTACTTCTGCCGTCCCGGTGTGTTCACACTTGCATCTGTGGGTTCCTCCCTCCTCTCCGATAACGTTTCTTCTTGTTTCCCCGTCGGTGCTCTTATCGTCTATGGTGAGGGCTTCCTCACTTTCACCCTGCCGTGCCTCTCCAGCCTCTTCAAATGCCCAGTCATCATCTCCATCCTTGGGTCCCTACCCATCCCTATTCTCTTAATTTTACGGTAATAGCTATTAATGAAGAGATTTGTGTCTGAGCTGGTGGGGCTAAAGAATTTAACTGTTTAACAATGGCATAGATCTCTTGCTTCTCTTGATGCTTTTCTTTGTATCGAATAAGCTGAGAAATGGAAATATGATGCTGGACGACAATGAGACTCGACTCGTATTTGGATGCGATCCTTGGATTTCTAGGAGACAATGTGACTCATTGGACGATGCAACCAACAACGACACAAACAACTCGGTGCCTAAAGTAGTCCAGAGGGGCGAATACGCCTCCAACAAGAAGCACTCGCTCACGATCATCCCCAGCAAGGGAAACGTGTCAACCTGCACGGTTGAGAAATCAACATTGAGTCTCGGGTGGTCAGCTCACTCTCGTGCTCGGAACGAGTCACGGGATGGGTCTCGCACTCACAACTCATAGCGGTGACTAAGTTTAACTAGGTAGGAAATAAACTACTCACATGCAGTGGCATCTAGAACTTATACTAGCTATGCAAATAAGACAAAAGTAGAGAGGCAAGTGTACCTCCATGCTCGGGACGTGGGAAAGACGTCCTGGCCAAGTTTCGTAACTCCTGATACAATAGTAATATTAATTTACAGTAAAGATTTTACTGCCCACTCCATGCAAGGAGGTAAAGGGCTACACAGTGGCACCGGGAGCACTAAACTTGGGTTGGCGGGCAAGAAGGCGGCGGGTGTCGGGCTGTGGCGGCAGCGGCTCCGGTTCTGTGATTGCTGGCTAGCAGGACAGCGAACAAGGGCCTCCAAAGGGACGATGACCTCCGGTAAGCTTCTGATGGTGGTGGTTCACTGGGACGAAGGCAGAGGGTCCCTGGTCGACCCCTGGGAGTGGTCGTCACTGAATCTTCCCTAACGTATTTTTCGATGAATTTCTACGGTCGCCCCTTCTTGCTGTCCTTGTTCTGGATAGAACTGCGCACTCCCACAAGAATGGCTACCATGACTAGGACTGATGTCGGAACGAAGTGGAACTGGCGCCATTACAAAGCTATCTCAAAGATCTACGATCCTAGTTTGTGACAGGAATTTTCCTATCATTGTACTTCCCTTGGGGATTTTTGAACAGGCTGGCTTCCTAGGCTCAGGACCGATTGGGCAGACTGGGATCTGCCTAAGAACTGGGTTTTACTGGAGGGGAGACAGAGTGACTTGAGAAGCGATGGAACCAGCTGAGTAGCCCAGTTGATTCTTCATCTCATGGGGAGCCATGAGGTCGCCGGTTCAAACTTGGACTCCCTCATTACTTGGGGGAGTGCAAGGCCTTGGATTTTCTGGGTCACAGGGGGTGACTCGGTAAAAAAAAAAAAAAGACTTGAGAGGCGATGAGATAGCGGCGACACCAGGTGGTGCCAGCAATGCCTGATTGCCTCCCCATATATAAAGTTTTTATATCTCAAAAGATCAAAGCCTTAGGTTCATGGCCATGTCAGGAACAACTTCTGGATTGAATAGATAATGTCCAACCGATACTTACGTTAGTGTCTTCAGTTTCTCCCATGACTTCATGCACCTACAAGTTACCAAGCTTCTGACTTCCTGTAGACTTGAAGATGAAATTTGGGTCATTGTGTTCTGCTTGCCTTGCAATGCATTACTCACGTCCGAAAGAGGAAGGAATTCTGAACTCAAACGGAGCATTGAGAGGAGATTATTCCTCTAACTTGTGTAGTTTCTTCACCAAAACAAAGACTGCTACTCTATGGCTACGATACTCAGGGTGCCATTGGGTTTGATCAACGTGCCCTATTAGGAAGTCCTCCATGGCAGCTTCCAAGAAGTACTCGAGCACGACATCTGTAAGAGAAAAGGGTCATAATTAGCTTCATCTTTGAATCTCGAAACAGAAGAACACCAAGAGTGCCTAAGCTTACCATTCCGGAGCTCTCCAGCGAGGAAAATGGTGGTGTAGCTCCCGGAGAGTTGTCTCAGAGTAGATAGCAGATCTACTACTGCAGCTTCACTGTAGATAACATCTGAACCAAGCACTAGAACAACACAACTCTCATTTATCATGTGCCCCAGTGCCGCAGAAGGGTGATTATGAGAGTGACAAGGTTTATCATTTCATCATGAGATATGTAGCATTTAAAAAATTTGCCCCTTTAAAGGTGCTCATAAAACTATGCTGGTGTAAACCAGACAGAAGATACAGCTTCCAGAATCCAACGGTGTAATTTGGAAGCAAATAATGGAATCGTTAAGAAACCTATTTAAACAAAAAGAGGCACACAATTTACAAAAGCGCAAAAATCTAGAGATAAGAATGTGTATTCTGGTGAAATCTGCATAACGTAGACACACTGCCTAAACTGGCAGGAAAAGACATGGTTTTATCAAATATGATGGAATTGTTATGTGATGCATGTATGTATGAAAATATGCAAATTCAGACTGTGGATGACTTACGGGTGAGACACACGGGAGGGGCAAGGCACGCCGACTCTACGAGAGAGATGACGCGAGAGGAGAGAGGCACGCTGACTCTACGAGAGAGACGACGCGAGAGGAGAGAGGTACGTCAACCCTACGAGAGAGACGACGTGAGTGGAGAGAGGCACGATGACTCTACGGGAGAGACGACGCGAGTGGAGAGAGGTACGTCGACTCTACGGTAGAGACGACGCGAGTGGAGAGAGGCACGTCGACCCTGACGCGAGTGGGAGAGGCATGCCGACCCTATGAGAGAGACGACGTGAGAAGGGAGAGGTACGCCGACTCTACGGGAGAGACGACGTGAGTGGAGAGAGGTACGCCGACCCTACGAGAGAGACGACGCGAGAGGGGAGAGGTACTTGTTACGAGGAACGAAGACAGGCTTTAAGCAACACAGCAAAGGAATGGGCGGCCACTCTTGGGCCGCACAAGGCTTATGCGGCCATGTCTGGGCCATATATAGGGTTGTGCGGCCGGTTACCGACCGCATGACATACTAATACTTCCAGACTTATGCGGCTGACAAAGAGCCACCCAACAGGAAGGGCGGCCTATCGCTAGACCACCCAACCTACTTCACAGCAAACCCGATCGGGACTCTCTTGGAGAGTCCCAATCCGAGGTGTTGTACCTCAACTTGACCCAAATCCTATCCAAATCTGTTCTAAGATTATCTCAACTCAATCCTAGTGGGTTTAGACCGCTAGAACAAGCATCTATATAAGGACGAGGGGGCCAAATTCGTGACTCATTGTTTACCTATTTTTCTATCTCTCTAAGCTATTGTTTCTCTTGTCAGGACATCATGAAGAGGGCCCTAGGAGGGAGTTCTATGGGAGGAGCGAGCTACGAGGGGCCGAAGCCGGCCAGAAAGGAGCACGAGGCGCTTCAGCGGCTGGCTAGAATTCCCCGTCACCTGAGTTCTAATCCTTCAAGAGAGGTATGTTTGTAAAGTTATTTGAATTTCACTTTGCTTTCTTCTTGACATTGTCTTTCTTCTTTTCCTCTCTCTTCCTTCCCTCCTTCCTCTTTTCTTTTCTTCTTTTCCTTCCAGCTCCTCCCTGGCCCTAGGCGCTATTCCACCTTGAAGTGGATGGCCCCGATGATCCGAGCATTACCTTTGGGGGCCTCCTGCACTCCCGCACCATTAGCCTGTGAATCCTATTCCAGTCGAGCCCTCCCTCGACCTCCAACACCTTACCTCCCCCGGCCCCGTCCGACATTACCTCCCCCCGAGGCTCGCCAAGCAGCGACAGTATGTCGCCCAACCCCGCATGGAACTCCTCCAGCCTCTGCCTCAGCTGCTCCCTCTCTCCCTCGAGCCACCTCCGCCTGGCCAGCCTCTCTTGGAACAAGGCAAGCCGGCAGTGCCCCCTCATGGCCTCCGACAACCTCCCGATCCTGGACGACAACTCCTCTATCCTCTGCTCGCACCGCCTCGCGGCCTCGCACGACAGGAGCCCGCGTGCATGCCCCGCAAAGAGCGCGCGGAGCCGCGCGGCCTCCTCGCCCCGCTCGTTCTCACCGAGCGGTGCGTGGGGGGCCACACGCGGGGTCATCCCGTGGGCGCCGTCCAGGCGGCGCCCCCAGAAATACACAAGCGCCTCGAGGGCGTCGGCCCATCTAGAGAACGCGAGCCGCCCCGCGACGGCGCCCGTGGCGAGCGTGGTGGCGACCTTCGCGGTCACAGAACACTCCGCGATCAGATCCTCCACATCCTCGCGCGGGAGGTCGCCCAAGGCATTCCCCCAGCGGCCCTGCCTGCCGCCGCGCTCGAGAAACACCACGAACACGGGCGGCGACTGCGGCGCCTCCAGGAGCGGCGGCCGCTGCTGCTGCCGCGGCCGCTGCAGCGACTGAAATTGAGTGGGGTTGTGAGGGCCAGAGAAGTGGCGCCCCTCCGGGTGGAAGGCGGAAGGGCGGTGGAAATTGCCGTGGTGCCGGTGGTAGCCCGCCTTCATGGCCGCAGAGCCATAGACCGCCTTATTCCCGCTGGTTCGCTGTGCTACTACCACCACGAAGGAAGTGTAGGAAGAAGAAAATACAGCAAGAAGACCTAACGAAGAAGAAAAGAGGGAGACCCCGGGAGGTGCAAGAAGACCAACCGGGTGGGGTTTGTGGAAGAGCTGTCAAAGGAGTACGAAAGTTCTTTTAGACTGGACTTTTGGGCCTTTGGCAACCGCCGTCGATTCGGAGATGGACGGTTTGGTTGATGAATGTAGCCCTTGAATGGATACATGATGGTTTGATCAAATTCAGTTTTGAATGAATGGCATGTTGATTTGCATCGATGCTCTGCCTATAAATTTCAGGTTCTAAATGAATGGTTGTGTAACTGGAGGGAGTTTGACCTGCGGTGCGGGCTTCATCTCTCGGGCTTCCCGGTGCACAGCCAAATATGTCGCCACCGCCTTATCCTTCTGGTTCTTGAGCCGAAGGAGATGATCTGGGTCGATGTCAAGGACCGGCACTGGCTGCTTGCTCAGGAATTTTCTTCCTGCTCCATCCTAGCAGTCGGTCTTGCACGACCAATAAAAAGCTATCCTGGTGTTCCACCACTTCACGTATTCTGGCGTCACCTGGGGAACGCGGCCAGGGGCTGACACCCTAAAAGTGACAGTGTCTGCTCGATGGAAGAAGTCCCACCAAGCTCGAGTAGTTTCAGCAGTTAGACTTCCTCGGAGGCTTTACTAGGGTAGGCCGAATTGTGCATTGTAAATCGGGATATGCTGGTCATACCCAAAATTTTGGCCAAAGCGGAAGGGGTAATACGGCTCCAGCCATGCGGTGTCCCCCTTTTAAAGACCAGCATGCTCGGGCGGATTGACAATGCCCAGGCTCTGAGCTCCAGTTCCAGCAGCGGGCAGATGACATTCTCCTACCTGATGGGGTGTACATACTTCTCCACTTGGTCGTCCTTGCATTCTTGCTTGCTATTCACTAGGGGGCTCGAATGGGCAGCCAATGTCCAGAAGTGGATAGTGCCCGCCTCATTCTGAGGGACCGCTGTCAACCGACCCTGAATGTTGTACAGCTGTAAGGACATCACTCTCGGCTCCGCGCTTGCAAATTCCAGCATCTGCGGCACCAACCCCCAGCCCTGAAGAGTGTGTGGGACGAACTCCGGGAATAGTGAGCAGACCCACGCATTGAAGAAATGAAGCGGGAACACATATCGGGCCTATCGCAGGAATTGATGAACGCTCACATCTCCAAGCGTCTTGTAAATTAGACAGAGGGCTACCGGGCACAAAGACAGTTTGATCCCCCACGCCATCTGACATGCCGGGTAGATGGCCCCGGTCGAATGACTGTTTCGTCCCCTTATGGCATGGCAAATGAGCATAGCCAGCATGCCAAATAGGCTGCGTAGTGCGTCAGTGGATCAACTACCATTGGGTTGGGCCCGCTCCGGTGCCCCTTGGATAGGATCTTCATGTTAGTCTTGGGCTTGGTCCGCTTCTTAGGAGCTACGACGGTGCTGACGCAGGAAAAATCTTCATACTATTTCAGCCCGTCATAGAAGTACTGCAACCACAGGGCATTTATTGTACCCAGATATTTTCCCAGTTAAATAATAGGAAATAAGGGTTCGGGAATTTCCCCAAACACCTTTATGGGATTATTTGCCCAGCCCCTTTCACCACATGCCAGACCCAACCGAGGGTCCTAGCTATCTAGTTGTGACCCACGACAACACCAACAATTGATCGGGGCCGTCCCCGATCACCCAGGTTGTGGGTATACTCACCTTCAACTAAGCCACCCGGGCCAACCTTGGGGCACCCTGACTATGATCCACGGCACGTGGCACTGAGCAACGAGGCTAAGGTCTATCCCCAAGACACCTCCCCTTAGCCCTCTAAAGTCAAAGGAAGACCCATCTCAACCAACCACTGGCTTTGGAGGCCCGTAGCACACTCATATGGCCCATGCACGTGTGTCGAGAATTTTCCCAAACACCTTAGTCGTGCATATTCCAGCCATTTTGTAGCAAACCAGGGGCCAACCCATGGCTCAAGCACCTTAGCCGTGCCCTACGACAACCCTCCAGCAAGTTGGGGCCACCCCCAACCCTCAGATACACAGCGTTGAGCCGTTCATCTTTAGTACCCGGGCCAACTCGTAACTACCCTGCCAGCCCACCTTGTAAAGCGGCATAAGCCATGAAGGCTCGACCCCGCGCCCAAATGGCCTCCTCTTAGCTACTACAAGCCCCTACCCCCAGTCCAGGGCCATATCCACGACCCATCGGCTAGATACTCGAGCCATTCGATAACCCGAGGTGTCTCGGGAATTCCCCCGAACACCTCGTGGGTGGCAGCACCAACACCAAGCAACTGACCCCCATGGGTCACTCCCAGCACTTCTTCAGCCTGAGTCCATCAAAGGACATCACCAAACAACCCCAGAAGGTCACCTAGTCTAGCCCCGCATGACGGCCATCCCGCCTAGGGGAGTTCACCCCAGGCGTAGTCGCGCCCCAATGGGGGCAAACACCCCCTAGGGCCGCGCCCTCCTCCCGGCCTCATGGGTCCCACAACCATCTTGTCCCAGCCCCAGTCTGTCGAAGAATTGATACACATACCAGCTCACAGGCGCTCACAAAGAAGAAGTCTCAAGATAGTGCCGAACCCAAGTCAATCTCCTCATTTTACGTGCATACGTGGCCAGCCAACCAGTCTGAGCTTGTATCCTTTGTCCTCATAGTCAAAGTGGGCCCAAAATACATAGACTAGACAAAAGGGGGAAAAATTCCTTCTTATTTCTCCTTTCACTCAATTATGGCATGGCGGCTGCCTTGACTTGGTCAATGGTGGAGGGGGGTGCCCTAGGGCAACCATGCCCTGGTCTTGTGACTTTTTTGCCCCTAGCCCTTCTAATAAATACCTTCTATATCCTGCACATACGAAATTTGAATTAAGCCCATAGAAAATAATTTTTTTGTACATAAAAATCGTGAGTGCTCACAATTATGCAATGAAAAATTAATTCTCTTGACTGTCAACCTTTTTTCATTGAATAATTAACCACAAATTAAGTTAATTTGTGTGAACGGCCTGGTAAATGCAAGGTTGAGATTAACTGTAAAGTATGCATAATTGGCTAATTGTGTGAATATGAAATGATGTATGTGATGTGAATTATCATAAAGAAATGATCACTCATCACACCCCCAACTTACTCATTGCTAGTCCCTTAACAATGTATTTAAATTAAAATTTAGGACCAACAAGAGTTTGTAAAGTTCATATCTCTATGTCCAACTCTTCCTTCATAGAATCAACCAAAGATTAGGAATCAAGAAGCAATAATGCACTCTAGCCTTGGTTTGAAAATTGGAGTACATGACTTAAGAATGTGTCTCAAAGTTCAACAACACTTGTGTATGTGTAATACTAAGTCCACAGTTAAGACAGTTACATCCCTCATTCGTTATTCCAAGCACGTGTCTTTCCACCCTGCACCTCCTAACTCGGAGCATTGATCACACAAGCTTTTAGTCTGCCTTATTTCATTGTCCCCTTGGGATCTTATATATATATTTTTTCTCACACATGATGCTACACTACCCTTCCTTGTTTAACACGAACCTTAACTCTTGTCTTAGGAGAAGTAGGCCCGGTTGCACAGATCTGGGTTTCCTTTTCCGTTTGACGCGAACCTCAACACATCTTAGGTGAAGCAGGCTCGGTTACTAAGATTATGGATATTTTTCATGGTGTATTCATCATTTTTTTTCAATGTACTTTTGCACTAATTGATAGAAAAGTTGACAGAAAGCTTAAAATATCTCATTCTTGAGAAGTGCAGAGCGTCGGACGCCATATCCAAAATAACAGAAGGCTTGTTCTATTTGCTTCATTAGCATGCAGAGTGAATTTTTTCTATAGTGCTAAGGAACTTTAAAGAGATTCTTAAATCAATTTTCATGGCTAGATTAAATAAAATTTTCATAAAGGAAAAAATGAATGAAAAAAAAGAAAAAAAAAGAGAAAAAAAGAGAGCAAAAGAAAGGAAAAAGAAAAAAATGATAATTATGATATGATTCGTGTGCTTGTTTGCCTCACATGCATGTCTGCCTGAAATATAGCACTACTACGCCTTTCTTCAAATTTCTAAGGCCGCGTACTCCCTTGCTAAATAACGTCGTCCTGATTCAGGCTATGTGTGCGTCACGACACACTCTAAGGGTGAGAAGTTGATTCTCGACGAGTGCATACGATTAGGGGGAGAGTCGTAGCCATGTTGCTAGCATGACTCGCGTGATATACCCTAGACGAAACTCTCACACTTCACACGATATGAGCAATGGCCCTTAGCCATAGGGACGTCATAAATTTTCGTTAACACTTCACGGATGTCTAAACCTCTACACTCGCGTAAAGGGTGACCGTGAGGAAACAGTTGCCTACCCCCTTCACTTAAAAAAATGATGATAATGATGAGTGGTCTGTGAATCCAAGTAGCCAGAAATCCCCATTGAGACACATGAGGAAACTCGCGTGAAAACGGTGCAGCAAACTCCACATTCATAAAAATAAGGACAAATCCTAGTAGCCGGGAATCCCCATTGAGACACATGAGGAAACTCGCGTCGAACGGTGACATCCATCATAAAATTTCAATATAGGATGGATCCTAGTAGCCGGGAATCCCCATTGAGACATATGAGGAGACTCGCGTCAAACAGTGAAATCTACCACAATATCATAGTAAAGGATGAATCTTAGTAGCCGGGAATCCCCATTGAGACACATGAGGAAACTCACGTCGAACGGTGAAGTTCGAAATTAAGAATAAAAGGGGGGTGTGCGAAGCTACCAAAAGTCGGGATCCCCGAATGTGTACGTAGGTGATGAAGTAATCCTCTAGTGTTACTCAGAACGTCTGCACGTCCCTATGTCTAGGGTTCATTGCCCATATAACTGCACTTTCACACTATGGAGGAATGGTCCTAGGGTGTAGATTGTGATTCATGCTATACATATGTTCTACGCGGCATCCCCTACACGTATGCACATCTCCCTTAGGTGTGCTTCGTAAGTCACACCATGTCCATAAATCTTGGGCACTGTCCTTATCCTATCCCCGGTATAGGGGACCTATTCTGCATATATCTATTCTATGCTTGCGGTCGTTGAATGCCTGCATGCTTGGGTGAAAAAAAAATGAAATAAAAAAAGAATGAATGACGATAAATGAAGATAAAATAAGTAAAGAGAATACATAATAATAATAATAATAAACATGCGCAATGTTCTCAAACGGGCTATGGGCTACACCCGCATGTCCCGCTCTTTCGTCCCTCTATCGCAAAACCCGCGGGTGGGGGGCATTTGTTGACACTGAAAATATTTCTAACATTTTTGGACTTCTGCTGCTGCAGGTCTTAAGTTCTGATCGGGTGTTCCTGCGCCGACAGAGAAGAAAAGGAAGAAAAGCAGGAAAATGGTAGAAGCCGAACAAAAGATGAGTCCAAAAAGAAGATGCTCGGCTTCGACAGACAGCCGCTAAAGAAAGGCCTGAGAGCTCGGGAGAATAGTCGGAACCATCCCCGAAGAAGCAATCAAAACTGCAAATACAAGTGAAGTCGGCTCGGCGTCGCCAAGGGCCGTGTCAGCAAGGAAACCCGCGTGCTCTAACTAAACACACACGAGTTCGGACCTGAGCCGTTCGGCAAACCGAAAGCTTCGTCAAACCCTTCGCCAAGGTCTTGCAGGAGTCCTGACGCAAAGAATCATGAATCGTCACGTCCGGAACCATCCCCGGACTCATCGGCCGACGTTCGGCAAGCAAACACCTTGAAACGGCGCCACAAGCTTGACGACACAACTGTTGAAACGGCGCCCCTTTCCCCGGCGCGCTAATGACCTTCCCGGCGTGCTACCTTCCCGGCACGCCCTCTTGTCCGGCGCCATGTTGCCCGGCGCGCAAAAACACCTTGCTGAAGCCCTCTTCCCGGCGCCCTCTAATCCGGCGCGCCAAATGCTGAATGAGAGACTTCCCGGCGCGCCATTCTCCACGCCGTAATAAGTTCAGCTATATATATGCCTGCCATGCTATTTGGTTCGGCGAAGAAGAAGAAAAAAGGGGCCAATATAGAGAGGAATAGAAAGAGAAGAGGGGGAGAGAGAGAAGAAGCTTGGAGAATAAGTTGCTTGGGCATTCTTCCACCGAGCGGGAGAGCCAAAGGGAGAGAGGGCCCTTCACCCCTGTCCGTTCGAAGCATCAGGCATCGGAGAAGGAGATCAGACTCCGTCGTTCCTCAGGTGGGGTTCGTGGGTTCATTCCCGTCGAGTTCCCTTTCCGTTTTTACTTGTCGGGCTCAATGTAAGGGAGCGAGGGAGGGATGGCGATGATATGAGCCTGCCCCCTCCCTCCTCTCGCGGTCTCTGCTTCCCTCTGTCGCTCACCTCCATAGCTCCTCCTCCCTATCTATGTAAGTGGCGGCCGAGCCATAGTGTCGGCGCCGTGGAGTGTCATATGCGCACATGTATATCCCTCCAACGACCTGTGTAAAGAATGAATGGATGTTGGGTTACCCGGCGCGGCAACCATCTTCCCCAACTTGTTTCATGCTCTTTATGTCCGCGTATGCAATCGTTTAGCGGCGCAAGTGAGTTCCGTGGTTGTCTTCTCCAACATCGAGCATGCCCCTGTAATGATGTGGGCTATAATAACTGTTCCCCTCTCCCCGGGGCAACTATCCCCTTCAAATGCTGAGGGCTTTCCACCGCCGGAGGCGTATACACGCATGCATTCCCCCGGTCAGTCTTGGGCCCATCCTTCTAACCCCTTCCTGTTCTCGACCATGAACAGGAAGAGATGAGGATGCCCCTATACTTCTCATCTTTTGTCCTTTAAGCATCGCCTTCCTTAACCTGTTGACATTTATATGCGTGCATATATGCATACCTACAGACACTAACATTAGTCTGCTAAATGTGTATGTTTTCCCACCGCGTCGTATTACCATCTCACTAGGGAGATCCGATGACCCGGGGAGGGGAAACATCCCCAACTGTTGGCTACAACACCGTTGCGCTCATGGGAGCCGCCCATTAGTGGCGAATCTCCCGTGAACGACTGGGTGAATATTAAATTGGGTTAATCCCGACATATTCAAATCCACGGTCCTTAACGGACTTCGTGGTGGCCGTGAGACGGGCACCCCTCGTAGGCTTGCCTCGGGGTTTTCCCTCTCCAATCGGTCGTCCCGACTTAGACGGAGTACCGGCTCGGGTTGCGTGCCCCTCGCAGGCTTGCCCTCGGGGTCTTCGCTCCCGTTATGAGTCGCGCTACTCGTCTACACTCACCCACGGACTCGGTGCCCCTTGTAGGCTAGCCCTCGGGGATTTCCTATCCGTTCGGGTTTCGCCGGCCGCCGTCGCGCCACCCGGCTCTTTAGAATAGTGACAAAACCTTTCAAACCATAGTAATGCAAATTCACCCGCGGCAGGGCAGAGAATGGTATTATTAATTGAATGGAGGACTCGGAGCATAGTACAATCGTAAATGCCTGCCATTAAGGGGTGGGAATTGAACTTCCCCCTGATGGTTGACGATTACACAGGCTCCACCCTCGTAGACTTTCTAGACTACATAAGGTCCGAGTCAAGTTTCATTCAACTTGCCCTTGGGGTTGGCAGCCATGACTTCTCTTTGTTTGACCATAACAAGATCACCCTTCTTGAATTCACATTCCTTGACGAGCTTGTCAAAGGCGCGCGCTATTCGGGCCTGGTAGACCTAGATGTTTTACTCGGCTCGAAGTCATTTTCCTTCTAAGTTGGAGAGCTCTTCGAGTCTTCGCTCAACATTTGTTTGCCCTTCGTGGACTAATCCGTGTTGGATTGCGACCCTTAGGGAGGGTATTTCCAACTCGATGAGGACAATTACTTCTGAGCCATACACCAGGGAGAAAGGTGAGCAACCTGTTGGGGTCTTGTATACAGTTCGGTACGCCCATAGCGCCTCATACATCTTCTCTTCCCAGTCTCTTTTGTTGGAGCTAACAATTTTGGCTAAGAGAGTGTAGAGAGTCTTTTTAAAAGTCTCAGCCAGGCCATTGGCCTGTGGGTTGTAGGGAGTTGACATCCTCCAGTCAATCTTGTACTTTTCAGCCAGTCGGTAGACCTTCTGATTACGAAAGTGGCTACCATTATCTGAGATAATTCAGTCGGGGGTGCCAAACTAGAATATGATGTTGCGATGGATAAACTTGACCACGATTTCCCCGGTCACCTCCTTCCGAGCAATAGCTTTCGCCCAGCGGGAGAAGTAATCAGTTGCCGCCAGAATGTACTTGCACCCTGCTGATGACGCGGGTAATGGCCCAACGATGTTTGTTCCCCATTGGGTGAACGGCCAGCTGGGCACCATTGGATGCAGTGGCACGGGCGGTCTTCTAGGCACCGTCGCGTGCTCCTGGCATTTTTGACAAGACGTAACATACTTGCGATAGTCGTCAAACATTATTGACCAGTAGTAGCCAAGCTTCTTTATTTCAATCTTCATTTTCGACCCCGCCTGGTGTACACCAGTTGTCCCGGCGTGAACCTCCTTCATGACTCTCCAAGCCTCTTCGGTAGATAGGCATCGGAGGAGTAACCTTTTATTCAATGGCGATCAAGCCTCAAAGACGAATGATACGGCCCACTGAAGTACAGAAGTCGAAGGAGATCAATATATTAAAGCCTTCTCAAGCTGCCAGAGCCTTAAGTCCCCCAGTATGAATGCCAAGGACTTCACCTTAGGAGAATCGAGATGGATCTACAACCAATCGGCAGTGCGATCTAGCCTGCCCAATGAATCGGCATCGACTCGGTTGTACCGCATAAACCACATCTGTCATCCGACCAAGGACAAAGGTGTATCGGGTGGCCCGCCACCTGAATGAAAGATCCTCTTGAGGTGAAAAAATGCCCTTGGTCCTTAAGAGTGGGGAACCGAAGGCTCTGTCAATAGAAGACCCTGATAACCCGGCATGGGTATGGCTTCTCAACAAATTGCGTCCATCAGTGACCGAATGATCGCCCAGTCAAGGTGAAAGCACCCTTTGTAGTATTCCACCCCACGAGAAAGCTTCGAGCACGAGTCAGGCCGAGCCGATAGCATGAACCACAGTGCCGAAGGCCGTGTCAGCAGAAAACCAGCGTGTTCAAGCCAAAGATACATGAGGTCTCGAAAAGGGCTGTACGTCGACCCGAGAGCTTTGTTAAGACTCCTCATCAAGGTTTTGCAAGACCACGACGGGATAAATGGTCACAGGGACCCCCGAAACCTATCCGGGGCTCGCTGTCTAACCTATGTTGAGTAGACGGCACTTATATGGTGCTCTCCCTCACCGACGTGCTCCCTCTTCCCGGCGCCCCACTTCCCGACGTGCAAAATGACCAAGAAAACTCCTTCTCCGGCGCGCCATTCTCTACGCCATAATAGGCCACCGCTATATATGCTACTTGGTTCGACCAATTCAGAGAGGCAAAAAAAAGAGAACGAATTAAGAGAGACCAATTGAAAAAAGGGGAGACCAATTTGAAGCGAGGAGAAATAGAGGGAGAGAGAGCCAATCGAATCTGCTCCTCCAAGAGAGAAGAGAGTCTTGGGTGAGAAGTAGGGTTCCCGCTGAGCATCCCCACCGCCGTCCTCTCTGTCTGCTCACCTGAGTAGCCCCAGAGTCGGAGAAGAAGAGCCAAATCTGATACCCTATTTTGGAGAAGAAGTCTAGGTGGGTTTCGTGGTTCTCCCTCCAACGATTCTCCTTCTGTTTCTCCTCTTCTGGCATAATGTAAGTGAGGGGGGAGGGGCGATGAGATGAGCCCCCTCTTGCTTTTGCCCACGCGCCCTCTCGAGTTTTCACATGGCGGGGTACCTTTTTTGCCTGTAACACGCCCTTTCGGGTTTTCGCCGTAGCTAGGTTATAGTCATTTTTGCCCTTGCCCTAGTGCAGGAACAAGTCTGGCAGGGCACCTCTATTTTTAAGCCCCATTTTTTTATGATTTATGGAACCGAAGCCAGAACGGGTAGGGATTTATTCATCGGTGTTGGCAATGTGCCGAAGCAAAGGTAGGTTTATTCATTAATAGGGATGAGAGGTCTAGGTTAAGGGAAGGTCGACCGATCTTGCCGATGATGACAAGGGTCAGTGACAGTTTGTTCATCGACATTGGTTAAATGTCGAAGCAAAGATATGTTTGTTCATTAACGAGGACGAAAGGACGAAAGGTCCAAGTTAAGGAAAAGGTTGACCGATCTTGTCGATGATGACAAGGGTCAAACATGATTTATTCATCGACATTGATTCAATGCCGAAGCAAGGATATGTTTGTTCATTAACGAGGACGAAAGGTCCAAGTTAAAGAAAAAGTTGACCGATCTTGCCGATGATGACAAGGATCAAACATGGTTTGTTCATCGACATTGATTCAATGCCGAAGCAAGGATATGTTTGTTCATTAACGAGGATGAAAGGCCCAACTTAAAGGAAAAGTTGACCAATCTTGTCGATAATGACAAGGGTCAAACATGGTTTATTCATCGACATTGATTCAATACCGAAGTAAGGATATGTTTGTTCATTAACGAGGACGAAAGGTCTAAGTTAAAAGAAAAGTTGACCGATCTTTTCGATGATGTTTGTTCATTAACGAGGACAAAAGGTCCAAGTTAACAGAAAAGTTGATTGATCTTGCCGATGATGACAAGGGTCAAACGTCGACTCTCGCTGCTAGGGTTTTGCTGGTGTTGGCATGGTGGGTGCCGGCGGGCCTGCCCCACCGGCGGTAGTGGGGTCGTCTGTGGCCCAGGCGGCTTCTGGTCGGGCTGGTATTCGCGAAGGACGGTCCTTTGCTCAGGCCCTTGCGGCGTCTTTGGAAATCCTGGAAGTGGATATTCCTGTGCATCAACCTACTTCCAGTGATAGGGGGGAGTCGGCGTGCTACTTCTCCAGGGAAGATGTGACGACCCAGAGCTCGAGATACCGATATACCGGTAATACCGACATACCGATACCAGGAACTGGGGAAGCCTGGGGGCTCCGCCCCCGAAAATCCTCACTAGGGGCACTGCCCCCTTGACCCCCGCGACCTGACCGCTCGGGTCGATCCACGTGACCTGACCGTGCAGGTCGAACCGCGTGCGAGGGTGCCTGTTGGTGGTGCAGGCCACGATGAATTGCTGGGAGACCCGAGTTGGGATTCGACTTGCTGTAGAGTGGCTGGAGCATACGTGCCCGCCAGGTGCTCGGGGAAATTCCCGACACGCCCGTGTGGGGCCGTATAAGGATGCTTTGAGCTCCTGAAGCTTGCGGTCAGTCCAGATGGGCCTTCCTTTGACTTCAGAGGGTTGGAGGGAGGTGACTCAGGGGTAGACCCCGACCTCGTTGCTGGGTGCCACATGGCGTGGCTTGTAGTCAGGGCACCCCCGGGTCAGCTCGGGTAGCTGTGTTGAACGTAGGTAAACCCACAAGCTGAGTGATCAAGGGTGGGCCCGATCGATTGTTGATGTTGCCATGGGTCATGGCTAGCAGGTTAGGACCCTCGGTTGGGCCCGGTGACTAGGGCGTTGACATGGTAATGCCATTTATCTGGTGGTTGGGGTGGCCCTCCCGCCCTGGTGAAGAGTCGTATGATGCGATAGGCTATTCTGTGTCCCAGGTTAACCCGATTGTTGAGGTGTCGATGGTGCAATCCAGTATGTAGGGTGTCCGGGGGTGATCCTTGAAACTCTTCAGACTGCTGCTAGATACGAGAGGTTGTCCCGACCCTTGGACCCGACTCGATTGTCGAAGAAACTGGCTGGTATAGTATCTTGTGCTTGGAGATGATCCCCGCTTGTTATGGTGTGCCGTTTGACCCAACGAAGTGTCTCGATTTTCAAGCTCTACTCGACTGGTAGGGCACCTTTGGCATTGTGTCATTTTGTTCTATTTAGGGAGTGTTTCCCTTTGCTTAATTCTCAATTAATTTAGAGAAAATAAGCAGATGCCAACAAATGCCCCCCACAGGCCGTGCGTCGGAGGTGAAGATGACGGTGTGCTGTCCGTGCTCCTTGTGGGTTTAATTTCTCCTAGCCCTATCGGCGTTGTTGGAGTTTCTTATTCTGGGAATTGATGTCCTTATTGTAATCTTCCATGCAGCAACGGCATGTTTACAAAAGACCATTAAGACTGGTAGGTTATAGAACTGGATTCTAGAGAGATCTGAGTGGCTAGTGGGCACTCTACCGAATCCACTGAGACAAGAAAATGACTCGACTTATCGGTCAAAAATGGGTGTCTACAGTAGGGTTGGCTGAAAAACGGCAACCATTCACGATGTAGTTAGTGTCAAACTGACTGCCGGGATGTCAGGATCCCAACCCCACCAATTTCGTGTCGATTGGTCGTCATTTGGGGTCAGTAGGAGTCCGGGAACCCCAGTGACTCGATTTGGGTTGATTCGTCGGAATCGCCCAGATCTCACGATTTAAGGCGTTTCGTTGCGTGCATGTGGTGTTTTTGGAATCCTTGAGAGATTTCTCATCGTTTGGGTGTATTTCCCCTGCGCTACGGCGTGCATGGGGCGTGGAACGGGCCGATTCGGCCATTTCACTATTTTCATCATCGGATGGGCATAACGGTCCAACCAGAGGCCGTTATGTGCATAACGGTCCCCCGATAGACCATTATGCATCGTTCATCGATTTTTATCTTCGAAGGTCTTGGAGCATAACGGATCAAGACTGGTCCGTTATGTGGAGCATAACGCCCCTGTCTAAGTGCGTTATGGTCGGGTGATTTTTGAGGCTGACTGCCATGTCAGTCCCCTCGACGACTGTGTTCACCTCGAAGATCATGTTAGTCGGTTAGCATAACAGACTTCTCCCCATGTGTTATGGTTAATATAATGCTCAGGTGCAAATCCGTTATAGTCCATTGACCGATGTTTTGATAGGGTATGGCGGTTGATATAACGTGCCTCACCCTATGCGTTTTGTGGCTATAACGGATGGGTCTTGGTCCGTTTTGTGCTCTCGGTCTGTGGTTATTATGTTTTTGTGTCTGTGTGGTATAATGCGCCCATCCTTGTGTGTTATACCAGTATAGCACGCCTATAGTGGTCCATTATACGTCATTTTATTAGTGTAATTACCTGTTGAGCATAACGCACATTCTCTGGTGCGTTATGTTGATATAATGCCCCTATGCTGGTGCGTTATATCATTTGTATGTGATTTCTGGTCTGGTTGGCATAACGCCCCTCCCTTGGTGTGTTATGTGGGTATAGCGCCCCTATGCTAGTGCGTTATAGTCCTGTTTACCGTGATGACCGTTGGTTAGTTTTGTGTTGTGTGTCCGTCTGTCTTAGGTCCTTGTTTAAGGTGGCGTTTGTCTATCGGTGGTTGTCTGGATTGGTCGGTTTAGGTGACTGGCTGTGGTCTTTTCCTAGACTACGATAGTACCCTAGCATGTAGCCTAATGTTAATTTGAAGTTGTCATGGACTATCTTTAATTCCTTTTGTTAATTCAATAATCATCACTTGAAATATTGAGGTTATTAATGGTTCTTAGTCTTACGCACTCTGTAAATTATGTATGTCGAGCATACTTATCGCTCTAATGACATGATCTATAAAGACGCGTCACGCATCCGAGTAATCTTCCGCGCTCGGGGCGTGACAGTTACTCTGTGTTACTCGCGATGGGTGCATGCGTGATTTTCAGTGTTCACATTTAGTGAGCCCCCACTAGTCGTAGCTTTCCTGTGCACGTATGTGCAGACTCACTTGGGAGTGGTGGAGAGCGTGACCCGAGTGAGATGATTTTTAGACTGGTTACCGTAGGACCCCTTACCTTTGCAGCCTGAGTCTGGCTGGGGGGAAAACCAGCTAGAGGACCCGACCTAGAGCAGATGGTTAGTGTGTGCACGCGTAGTTGGGGGTAGAGGACACGCGTTGACGAGCGTGACCTCAGTTAGTCCTTGTTTTGTGGTTACTAGTACGGTGTCTCAGTCTCCGCCTAGGGCATTGTAATGAGACACCTGAGGCGCGAACTAAGATATCAGTGGACGCATCTGACATTGCTTCTGGTGGGCAGGTACTCCCGTCACGTGATGTGAGATTGTCGTCACTCGAGGTCCTGTTTCTCATTTGCGAGACAAGATTTTGTGTGTAGTTTTCAGGTGTTTTCTCGGAGCCGAGGTCTGGAGTTTTCGATGAGCGTCACCGAGGGTTTTTCCCTAGACAGTGTAAAGTTCACGACGATGAGGTCACGATTGTGTTTTTGGATCACAAGGTCTTGGTGTGGGTCTTCGTGTGTGAGCATAGGCCTCTATGACAGAGGTGTCGTGGCGTTTTTCTTGTACCGTGACTAGGGTGGTTTGTGGTCTGGTGGTCCCCCAACTGAGAGATCGGGGCGTTGGTTTTCTTTCCGATAGGAGTAGTTGTAGAGCCATGGTTTTATTGACTACCATGTTTTGGGGATTCGTGTACGACCGCACTTTCTATCGTTGTTGTTGTAGCCACTTCTGCTGTTGTTGTTGTTCTTGCTGTAGTTGCTGCTTTCCGCTACCACCGTTGTTTTCGGTTGGAGTTCCACGGGACCCCTACTGAGCCAGTGATAGGAGGCTCACCCCTGATTTTCAGATGTTGCGGTTCTTCGTCAAGGTTCGAGGGAAGAAAAAATTGGTGGTAAACAAAATTGAGGATGATGTATAATAGAAAGTGAATAAGGTAGCGGAAGGCCCCTTAGCAAAAGAATGTCCGCCCCTCCATTGCAAAGAAAGTGCTAGGCCAGACAGCTTAATACATGAAACTAATGTCCGCGAATCCTCCTTGGGAATTGAAGGAATTATGGTAATGGAGGAGTAGAACCCCTTTTGTTTGACAGAAACTTGCACCGTGATATAGTGAGGGGTAATGAGAACATAGAGGGTGGCTTGGCCAAATGGCATCAACTCGAAAGAATTCGTCTTGGTGAGCGTCGGTGGTGAATTTTCAAAAATGCCCGGCACCAAGACACGAATCATTATTCGGCAAATAAAATCTTGACTTTTAAATAGCAGAGCTGTGGCCAAATTCTTCTTGCCCGACTCTTGAACATTGCCTTCGGCACATGTGCTTGTAATAATACACCCACTCCGAGAGGTAGAGGAAGGTAAAGTGGAGGTGGTAGGCTTAATGGGTGATATAGGTTTGATGGAAGATATTGGAAGGGTGGGTAAAAGTGGAGGTTGAAACGTGGCGAGCTCCTCCCCTGGAAGCAAACGGGGTTGGCTCGGGCGTAAAAAGGGGTGGACCCTGCTCAGGATTCACCACAGGTTCAGGTGAAGGCTTGAGTGGAGGGTTAGGAAGGATTGGCTTTTGGGTTATGGGGATAATGGAGGGCCAAGGTGATGACAATGGAAGGTTAGGTGGTCAAGGAGAAGGTTTGATGGTAGGCTTGGTGGAGGCTGGGGACGTGGAGGTTGATGAAGGTATAATGATTGGAGTGGAATCAATGGAGGGCCCGGAGGACTTAGTGGGGGTTAATGGTGTAGAAGTTGGAGGTGTAAAAGGTGAGGGTTTGGTATGAAGGAAGCGTCAGATTTTGGCGGGGCGAGAGGCTTTTAGGATAGGGGAAGGATCATGGTGCGCCGGTGTGGGTGATTGGAGTATCGACCCATCACTGTAACACCAATTGGTCTCGTAGACGGGGTTGAGGACGATGGCATCATCTTGAGCAGGGGGTTCATCTGGTGGCAATGGAGGGAGAGGAAAACGAAGAAAGCTCGGAGTAGGTGCCCCTTTAGAATCTTTAAAATCTTCGACATATGCCGACTCACATTCTTCATGAGAAATTTCATCTTGTGTTGCTTCTAATTCTTTCTCATCGAACTCAAGTGCCTGCCCCGCCCGGCCGCCCCCCCCCCACCCCCCCCCCCCCCACGGCCCCCGCCGCGCCGCCCCGGGCGGGCTCAGCTGGGTTATGGCGTGAGCAGGGAGAGGGTGGCTGCGGCTACGTGAGGAGAAGAGAGAGGGGAGAAAGAGAAGGCCAAGGAGGGGAGTGGCCGGCCGTGGCTGTGGCGTGAGACCGGGGAGGTCTGCAGGTGGGAGGCGGTGGCGTGCGATGGAGGGGGAGTGGGCGGCTCGTCGGCGAGGCCTGAGGGTGCTGTGGGCTGAGAGAGGCGGGTTAGAGAGAGAGATGGGGTGGCCGCAATGAAGGGGGAGGAAGACGGTGTATGGGAAGGCAAGAGAAAGAGAGACAGTGAGAGGGAGGGGTCTCGCGGGTGTGTGTGGCGGGAGGGGTCTCGCGGGTGTGTGTGTGGCGGGGGGAGAGAGTCCGCGGCGGCTGGTGGAGAGTGCCGTGAGGGGGAGTGGAGGCCAAGTGTGGTTGTCGGAGAGGGGTCACGGTGGTGGCGTGGGATGGCGACTGTGTGTGCACGGGGGAGGGCGATGGCCGGCAGGGTGGTACTAGAGGTGGCCGATGACTGCTACCGGGAGGGAGAGAAGGTGAGAGAGGGCGGTGGCTACCTGTGGTTAGAAGGGCGGGGTGGTCGGTGACGGCAGGGAAGTGGCGGGCGTGGGGAGTGCAGGCGGTCAGAGAGGGGGAGTTGGCAGGGCATTCGCGGTGGGCTTGTGGAGGTGGAGCTGGGGTTGGTTAGTGCAAGTGAACGGAGGGGAAAAGGGAGGTCTGCACAGGGTGGAGGAGGGCGTGGCAGCGGGGTGCAGGTGACTCACGGGCGTGGGTTGGCAGTGAGGAGGCATCGACGGTGGGCAGTGGTTGCAGTGGTGAGGTTGCATGCAGAGAAGGTGAGAGGGAGATGGGGCATGGGCGTAAAGTGGCAACGGCGGTATGGGAAGGTGAGACGGGGAGTTGGATGGCTCACCGGTGGAGGTGGGAGTGGTGGTCGTCGGTGTTGGTGCGGTGGCGATGGTCGTCGGTGGCGAGGTTGGCTGAGGTGTGGGTGAGAGGGAGAGAAGGAGAGGGACAGGGGGTTTCTCCCGTGGGGGAGGAGAGAGGAAAGGATAGAGATAGAGGGATACGTGAGAAAATGGGCCTCCTCCCCCCTTTGGAAAGAGAGAGAGAGGATATATGCCAAAGGGGTGAGTTAGAAAAAAATAAATAAAATAAATATGTGAGAAGATTAATGTATGTGTGGGTGTGAGAGAGAAGGTGAGAGAGAGAGAGGAGATGAAGGGGTGATAGAAAGAGAGAGAAATAGAGAGGGTGAGAGAAGAGAGAGAAATAGAGATAAAGAGAGATCGCGAAGGCGGGGTGTGTGGGTGTGGGTTAGAGAGAGAAAGAGAGGGGTAGGAGGGTCGATGATAATAGACCGACAGTGCCATCTATGTGCAGGTGAGACGGAGGGAGAGGCAGTGCGGGGATGGTGTGTGTCCATGTAGGGAGGTGACGAGGCTGCAGGTGGAGACGAAGGCGGCTGGTGGTCACGGAGCTACCGCGAAGGGGAGATGAGGGAGCCTGTTAGCAGAGAGAGGGAAAGGAGGAGAGAGGGGTAAGGGGGCCGCATTGTGCAGTGAGGGGGATGCCGACAGTCGTTATTGGTGAGCGACGGTGGCGTGCGTGTGTGGGTGAGAGAGAGACAACAGAGAGAGAGATGACGCGGTGGGAAACGCAGAGGGAGAGGAAAGAGGGAGCAGGGTGGTAGAGATGCCGACTGAGGAGGGTGGCCGCGGCGGTGGGTGCGACGTAGTGTGTGGTGGGTTAGAGAGAGAAGAGGAGAGAGGGAGATGGAGGCCCACAGTGGCTGGGTGTAGGCAACGGGTGAAGCCGTGTGTAGTTTATGTGTGTAGAGAGATAAGGAGCTGGGGAACGGCTGTGTGTGTAAGGTGTGTGTAAGATGGGTTGAGGAAGAGGAGAACATGTGTGTGGGAAGGGAGAGATGGGAGGTGGAGAGAGCAGGAGGTGAGGGGTGAGACACGACAGGGAGTGTTGTGTGTGCGTGTGTGCGTGATGTGTGTGCATGGAGGAAGCTCGCGGGGGAGTGTGCGGTGAGAGGGAGACGGGGTGAGGGATGCATGCATTGTTAGGAAGAGAGAGAGATGGGTGGAGATAGGGAGAAGGGTGAGTGAGGCAGGTGTGTGTGTGGTGCAAGAGAGAGAGGTAGCAGGGGGTGCAGCGCTCTCCGATTAGAGAGAGAAAGAGAGGGAGAGGGTGTAGCATCCGTGATTTAGTGGATCCTTAGCGGGTCGAGTCTAGAATTTATTTCGGTGATTTCAGGCGATTTTTACAGATTTTTGGGCTATTTTTGGGCATTTAAACGAATTAGTTAAAGTATGAAAGTAATTAATTTAGGTATTAAATAATGTAAAAATAATTCACATAAATTCTAGGGCATTACACCGCCCGAGGAGAAGGCGAGGACGGAAGACTCGGGCCCGAGCGCGAGCACCCCAGTAGAAGACTTGTACCTTATCCAAGTGGGGAAGGATCCGAGCAGAACACTCTGGATTGGGGCGACATTGTCTGAGCAGGAAAAGGCTAAAGCTACATCCCTGGAGTTCTCTCGCTTCAGGACAGTACACATCCCAAGGGAAGAGAGCGTCCAAGTAGACGCCCTGTCCCGCCTAGCGTCACCAACTACCACCTCCAGCTCGAGGGTCGTCCTAATAGAAAAGCTATCGGCCCCGAGCATAGAAAAGCTAGCATCCTAGGTGAATGTCGTCGATTATGAACCATCAAGGATGGACCCCATCGCGGACTGCCTTCTTCACCAATGATTGCGAAGGATCGCTCGGAGGCCCGACGAGCAAAAGCCCGAGCGACGGATGCCTCTTAAGGCGTTCACCATCGGTACCCCTCCTCAAATGCTAGACCATCTCTGAAGTGAAGCTAGCTATTCGTGAAGTCTATGAAGGACTGTGTAGCAACCTTATAAGAGGACAAGCACTCACCAGAAGTCTACTCGGACAAGGATACTAGTGGCTGGTCAACTTCTAAGAGGGAGCAATAATCTTCTCCTCTTCAGGGGACAGACGCACTGTCACCTCCAAAACACAAGGGCTGACTTTTCAACTTCCAAGAGGGAGTAATAATCCTCTCCTCTTCAGGAGATGGACGTACACTCACCTCTAAAATACCAAGGGTAGCTTTTTAGCTTCCAAGAGAGAGCAATAATCTTCTCCTCTTCAGGAGACAGACGTACCCTCACCTCCAAAACACAAGGGGTGACTTTTCAGCTTCCAAGAGGGAGCAATAATCTTCTCCTCTTCAGGAGATAGACGCTCACCTCCAAAATACAAAATGGTAGCTTCTTAGCTCCCAAGAGGCGAGCACTCATGCTCCCTCGGAAACGAATGTAGCTTCCAAGATTCCTAGAGGTGAGCACTCCTGCCCCCCTCGGAAATGAAGGTAGCTTCCAAGATCCCTAGAGGCGAGCACTCCTGCTCCCCTCAGAAATAAAGGTAACTGCTAAGCTTCCTAGAGGTGAGCACTCCTGCTCCCCTCAGAAATAAAGGTAACCGCTGAGCTTCTTAGAGGCGAGCACTCCCGCTCCCCTCGGAAATGAACCCTGTGTATTGTTGTTAATTTTCAGGAAATCCTGAAGATGACGGGAATGGGCTGGAGTGATGAGAGTGATGATAGCTTTTTAATAGATTTCTTCCCCGTCGATCTACTTATAAATGAATGTATCGAGTTTGAATAGTATTGTAAGTCCTTGAAGGATGTTTGTTGGAAATGTCAGGTTATGAAATAAAGATTTGATTTTGTTTATTTGTTGTTCGTACTCATCATCTGAGTCCCTTGATCGACCCGCTTGTATAACTGTTCACGTCTCGATAATTCCGCCTTGTTCGGGACGTGACATAGTATCGGGGTGCCCCCAGGTTGGCCCGGGCGGCCATCTAAAATGCGGGCAAATCCTACAGCTGGGTGGCCGAGATTGGTCCCAGTCAGGTGCTTATGTGACCGTATGTTACGGTGAGTTGATCAGGGCCCTTGGAGGGACCCACAGAGTTGTAGAAAGGGCTAGATAGCCCATGCCTTGAAGGTGTTCGGGGAAATTCCAAAACCTTTATTTCTTGGTATTTTTACTAAGAAATTATCTGGGTACAACAAATGCCCCCCACAGGTCATGCGTCGGAGGTGAAGACGATGGCGTACGACCCGTGAGCCCTCTGTTCCAGGCCGTTGTTGTTGTATTTTGACACTTCATGTGGCTTTGTTTTGCTATGTTGTATATGTTGAATTTCTGGTGTTCTGACCATTTTTGTGTGCCCTGTCTTGCAGCTATGGCACGCTTTGGCAGAGATGAGTGAGTCCCGAGACGTGTGGTCCGAGAGGAGGACCACTGGGTGTGACGGATCGAGCGATTGATTCCCCCTCTAGGTCCACCGGTGATCACCGCTGCTAGTGTGGTGCAGTTGGACCGGGGCCATACGACCGTAGCTAAGGGCCCCGTTGGTGAGAGGGCAACTGGGGTCGGGACTGTGGAGGTGGCCCGAATCCTGGAGGCAGTTGGTCAGTATATCTATGACCGGAGTGGAGGCTACCCTTTGGAGTTCCCCCTGGACTGCCATCTATTCGAGTTTATAAGGAGCTATGTCCCTCCTGGCATGGAGGAGGATGATTCACAGATCCCAGGAGCCCGTCGCCATCTTGAGCGGGCTATCTTGCTAGGTAGGGACAGCCTGCATGGCGTTGCACTTTGTAGCTATCCGAGCTTTTCGGAGGACTATTGGAGGCAGTGTCAGTTCCTCAGTGTTGAGTGTCTGGGGTTCTTTGGCAGGACAGAGTAGTCTGGAGTTAGAGTTGGGCTACTAGGCCCTGCTTCCTGGGACTTGCACGGACACCACCGCACTGAGACAGAGGGGACAGTCGGGTCAATTCTGGAGCCTGTAGGTCAGCAGTATGCTGGGGAAGGCTATGATGACCACAACATTTTGGACGGGGTGATGCGGTAGACCATCATCAGCTGGTACAGCTGCTAGGTAGTGATCTCGTCGCACCGGTATCGTCAGGGGGCCACGGAGTGGCTGATGGGGATTGTGCACCACTACCGGGTGCTGCTGGACCGAGCTGGGATTAGGTACATGGTGACTGCCACTTTGTATGCGTACCCGTGCTACACCGGACTGCTACAGGGACTACTGGAGTGTTTCAACCACTGGTGGAATATAGTGGCGACAGCAAAGGGAGAGACCACCCTTGACTTATGGTCTCTATTCTGGATTTCTAGATTGCCGATCAACGGCAAGGGGTATGAGGAGGTGGTACTGGATGTCCTCCACCATTGCCACACAGATGGACAGGGGCGATACCGAATGTCTTACAGCTATCGGTATCTTATGAAGACCTGGAGGGACTTGGCCCTGGCAGGGAGAGAGAGAGCTGCACAGACTCCCCAAGTGCCACTGAACGTATGGGTCTGACACTTCGACAACAGGCCCTTCTGCTTCTACCAGGAGTTCGCCAGGGACCAGACTCCGTGGGAGGAGTATACTGAGGTGGAGTTACGCTTCTGGACATACTCCAGATATGTATATGCACCATAGGAGGGGTGGAATCCCCATGGTTTACTGGACGTGACACACCTTGCAGCGTACCTGCCATATTGGTTGGCGACTTTCATGGTTCCGCACGGAGAGGATGGTTTGCTGAGAGCCGAGTTGCTGCGTCGGCTTGCTTGTTGGCAGAGGGATGATAGTTGGCCTTGGCTCCTACAACGTTGGCCAACATCTATCAGGGACTGGGAGTTCTGGAGGCACACCCGACGCTGAGAGAGAGGAGTATACTTCTGCCGACCCACTATCTCAGTGTGTGGGCCGGATTGCTATTTCCGGGGTTGGTAGCACGAGGGACTGTGGCGAATCCGATGGCACCACTCTTGTTCAGCTTCACTGGACAGTGGGACGGAGACACCGAGGTGCAGTTGGAGGGGGCTAGGAGAGCCCTTTGCTACCCGCCCGCCCGGGGCGAGGAGGGATTACCCTTTGATAGTGCCACGAGAGACTGCGGTCTTTTTCTGCGAGCTATAGGTGGAGGGGCGACCAACGCCCATGCCAGTCAGGGGGAGCCGGAGGCTAGACCACAGACGGAGTGCGTAATGAGCACCCGGTCAGTGGTGTTTACATTGCACCGGTCTACGATGAGTTCCTTGGTGCCGTACTACCCACATCGATTTGCAAGGAATTTCAGGTATGACTAGGGGATCTCGCCGAACCGGGAGTTCCCTTTGATAGGCCGGTAGTACAGAGGGAAGGACACCCACCTACTGGTGGCCTCATGGTGGGACTTCTACTACCACCGAGAGCCGGAGCAGTTCCTGATGCTGGGACAGGGACGTCGGGGGCGATTTGATGTCCATTATTCTAGGTGGTGGTTCGAGCACAGCCACCTGTATCGGCAGAGGGCCTCCACGATCAGGAACGCGGAGGAGAGCCATTTGCTGAGGGAGTATCTGCCTCCCATTCCACTGGATGACGGGTACTTGAGGACCCGCGTCGCTTGGGTTTGCCGGGAGATCGAGCGAGTTGTAGAGCAGTGGCCCCGGAGCAACCGAGGCTCTTCATCTAGGAGTCGAGGCAATGGAGGGGCCCTGAAGCCCCTGAGACAGGTACCGACAGTGGCGTCGATGATTGGGACGAAGGTGCATTGACGGAGGGCACCTAGGACCTGGTGGGCCCAGTTCTTGGCCTACTGCAGCCTCCGGAGCAGAGGTTCACTAGACCGGGTGCTTCCGCACAGGAGCTTTGCTGACACAGCGGTCGATGACTGGAGACAGCACATTGGCCATGCGATCGGGTCGGCTGGGCCCGTGGAGTTCGTGTCCCAAATCGAGTGTGCCCACACTCTGAGGGACATTCAGGAGGCCGTCGCGAAGGCTTCCTGGGCGTTGTCGCTAAGGCCGGAGCAGCTGGTACCCTTGCTTGTAATAGCTCGAAATATTTATTAAATTAATTATTTAATTATTATCTATAAATTAAAATTTTTAAGAATTAAATTAGAATTAGAATTGATTTCATTATGTCATCATGTTTTGAGAACAGATATGTGATCTGTTTGCTAAGTGTTCAAGTTGCAGGTTGCACGTGCTCAAGTTTTCCTTACTCTATTTTTCGCTTTGTCTCTTATTCACATCTTTTGATCTATTCTCATCTCTTCAATCTAGTCTCTTGATCTATTTTGAAGCCTTTTTGTCCTTCTCAACTCTTATTCGCTTGCTTCATCATATCTCCATGAGAGGGCATTGCCTCACGATTGTGGACCTGGAGGTTCTGCTTCGTCGGATCTTGGGATCTGATTGAAGAGCGTATCTGTCATATGTGCCTTTTGTCCCCCGTGTTGTCATCCCACGGGTTGTCCATCATCACACGTGTTGTCAGTTGTCCCCTGTGTTGACATCCTCCGTGTTGTCTGTTGTCCCCCGTGTTGACATCCCACGTGTTGTCTGGTGTCCCCCGTGGTCATTGTCCTACGTGTTGTCTTTTGTCCCCCATGTCCTTTGTCCCTCCATGTCATTCTGTGTCATGCTATCTCACACGTGTTGTGTTGTCCCACTATGTCCTTTTCTCACTACGTCTGTTGTCCCATGGCATTATGTTATCTTGTCCCACCGTGTCTTTAATCCCATGTACGCTTGCCATTTCTTCTTGTTTGTTATGCTGTTGTGTTTTGTTCAGCTTTGTCATGTTTCATTCATTATGTCTTGTTCATCTTTGTTATGCTATTATGTTATGATATGTTCATATTGTTGTGGTTGTCTTATGATGAAAATCCATAAAAATCAGGAATTACAAAATCCAAAAAAGATTGTCATTTCATTTAGCAGGTAAGACAGGTATAGCTCTCTATCCCTTATTATTGTTGCATTACTATATGATATCTACATTACTATAGCCTCTCGAGAACTGGCTGGTTCTCTGTTTGTTCTGGGATCTGATGCTGTCTTTTAACAAAAATGATGATGATCTAGGAGCATACGGTTAATCATTGTATAGGCCGTTAGGTTGAGTCGGATGGGGGATGATGGACTCTGTCTCGTACGCCGTAGTTGCCAGAAGACTCTTGACCCTATCTTTCTTGGTCTAACAATATTATCCTTGAGTAATTTCTATTTTATGCTTTCATTGCATTCATTTTGATGATTTCTTTATTTTAGCCCAGCATGCATCATGTCATTTTTGAGCACTCACGTCTCGTGATTCTCTCAAAGTTTCTCCTCAACAAAAATTACATAATTAAATATCTTTTTGTTCGAGGGTTAACATATAATTTTTTACATGAAATAAACTTTGAGCAAAGTTCTTTTGGGTGAATAGTGCTCCATTCTCCCAGCCACATTCTTCACCAAGCGGTCAACGGAAGAAGGCAAGCGGCCTTCTTCACGCACGCGAGAGGAGGTCAGCTGGAGGGCGCGAATGCGGGAGGCCCGTTGGCGGGCGAGTGCAGCGGTCAGTAGGCGATGGCGGGCTTCAATCCACACAGGCGACGTCGGCAGCTGCCGGGTGAGCTTCGGGTCAACGAGGCCAGTGGCCACTTCTCACGTGGGTGCACGCGACAGCTGGCGGGCGCGAACTGGCGGCGTCAGGTTTCGTAAGGCAGGCGCTGGCTGATTCGGGCACGGGCGGCCATGCGAGCGCGGTAGGGCGGCTTCAGGCAAAGAAAGGAGTCCACGGAGGCGTCTTCAACGCCAGCAGTAGGGTGCTTGGCGGGCATGAACACGGCGAACGGGGAGGGCGGCCTCCTCTTCACGCGGGTGTAGTGAAGGCAAGGTCAACGCCGACAGCACCTCCGCACGCGACAGAAGAGAGAGAAGAGGAGAGAGAGAAAAGCAAGGCGGGCAGCGGCTTCCTCAAGCCGGCGCAAGAGGCCCCACCATGCAATGCCCCCTCATCCTCCCACGTCCTCCTTGCGGCCATGCAGGCCCTTCACGTCATTTTTCTCCACAGAAGGTGGGCAGCTTCCCCACAACACGGCAGCGGCATGCAGATCTTCACGTGTGCGGCCAAGATCCCTTCAACGCCCGACCCTCTACGCCAGCCTCGCTCATGTACATCTTCAACAAAAGCAGCTGCTATTCATGCAGGCCCATTCACACGGTATAGAAAGAGAGAGAATAGAGAAGAGATGGGATGCAATGCGGCTTCTTCACATGGGGAAAGAAGAGGAGAATAAAAAAAAGGATAGCTTAGATTTTCAACAAAAATAACGAAGAAATATAAATGATTTGTTCACATGGAGTAACCGAGATAAGTTGGGACCTATAAAAAGAGGGCATGGGGCATGGGAGGCTCCACTCAAATTTAGCAAGTTCCCATTCCCTCCACCCTCACTTCTAGTTCGGAGTAGGCTTTCCCGTTTTATTGTTCTAGCTTTGATTGTAATTTATTTTGTGTTTGTTATAATTTGTATGCAATTGTAAGTTGATTTCAATTATGATCTGCACGGTTGAGTAACCGGCTTTGAGTCTTGAGGGGTCGGCTCACTCTCGCGCTCGGAACGAGTCGTGGGATGGGTCTCGCACTCACAACTAACAGCGGCGATGAATATAGGACTAGCTAGAAAAATAACTACTCACATGCAGTGGCAGAAAGATGTATACTAGCTAAGCAATGAAGACAAGGTAAGGGGCGAGTGTACCTCCATGCTCGGGACGTAGGGAAGACTTCCCAGCCGAGAACCGTCACCCTCGGTACAAATGACAACTTAGTTACATCAAGATAGTTAAGGCCCACTCCACACAGGGAGGTAACAGGCTACAATGGGGTCCGGGAGGACCGTCCTTGGGTTGACGGGCTGCAATTTGGGCCAGAGGCGTGCTGCTGGTCCGACTCGGTCCCGACTTGATACTGTTCCAACTTGGTACAACACGGGAGCTTTGCAATTGGTACGGTAGCTTCCGGTCGACTCGTCACTGTGGCAACTTGCTGGGACATTGCTGATGGGTTGCCAAGCGGCCTCCGGGAGTGACGGTCTCTGACGGTGGACCGGCGTAATTTTTGAAGATTTAATCCCCGGACTGAGTTACTGGCCTGTTCACGGACCTACTCTGCGCGCCTTCACGAAAAGAATTATTTCGACCAGATCTGATGTCGGATCGACACAAAATTGGTACCGATGGATAGAGAACTCAGAGGGCTACGACATAGAATTTTCTCAGGTCCATCAGGGGAAGGGATTGGAAATGAGAATGACTGTGCCTCAGAGGTTTCTGTTGGCTCAGGATGACTAACACACAGGGCAGAATAGAAGCTGCCTGTTTATGGGGCTTGGCCAAAACTCAAACGCAAATTTTAGGGCATGGGAATTTTTTTTGGAGCTAGAGGGGAAGAGAGGAAAACACACATAGGTCTTTTGTGGGATTCTGACAACATTTGGGGGTGATAAAATCCATCTACCAAGATCTATCCCGCAGATCTGCTGTTGGACAAGCTGACAGGAGCAGAATGAAAATTGCAGGAAAAATATCAAATAGAGTCAGAATGGGGTGAAACCTATGCTGATGGAAAGCCAACATAAGGTGGAAGCAGCCCTCAAAATCTCAGCTTGATCAGATTAGTGAGCTTGGAGATCCGACCTTTTCTTCAGCTTGCTGTTCTGGGACTCAGAATTTCGGGGCAGCATGAAACCTCTTGGCTTGTGGAAATTCAATTTAATGCAGAAAAATTTGAGGAAAATTCTGTGAGAGAGAGCTTCTCCTTATCCTTCCTTGGGTGGGATGCCCAATAGCCCTATATCCTGAGATGGGATCTAGGCAGGGTGCGACGCCCCAAGCTATCGGTGTGACGCCAAAGTTTCAATCATTTCACATTCACGAGCAGATCTCGATCTGCTATCTCAGATAACATCTATGATTTGCAAATCATCCGTAGCCTCATCCTGAGCAGATCTGGCCCTGGAGATTTTACCAGAGCTGATCCTACAAGTCAAGAAGTATTTGGTGCTAGTTTTGAATCAATTGGAATTTGGGATCACCAGAAACAATTCCAGCTGTGACGTTGCGCAAAGTTGTCTGTCCCTGTAAAGTAGATTCCTTTCTCTTCCTAGCGAAAATCCTCTAGATCTAACTTCAACACCTTTGGGCCTGATATTTGTATCGATCGTAGAATATTCTTCCCTCTTCGCAATACCGCCAAGCACACTCCGTATTGATCTCTGTGCTAGGCATGGCGAAGATTTTCGTGGGACTACGCAGGCTGACCTGTGCACATCTGACCCAGAACTAGCTGAACATAGTAGGAGAGCCTCTGGTCGTCTCCTTCTAGATCTGGCCAAACCCTTTCTCTTAAATCTTCCTCCTTGCGTCCCCGACGAGTCCCAGCAAGCGGAGCCTCAATCCCACCCCTCCATAAATTGTTCCATAATTTCTTTGCTCCCTGTGTAGATCTTCTGAATAGAACTAGGTCTGGGTTGTAGAAGCTACCACGTCCTATCCATAGTAGATCTAAATGTGCCACTTGGAAGGGTTGAATGGCTTCCAGTCCTCTACATGTCCCAATAAACGACACCTCGATCCGACCCCAGATCTAGCCATACCACCTCCTGCAAGCTGACTGCGAAATCTGGTCAGTGTGGATAGAACCAAACGGGTGGGAGCCGAGCGTGTCCCCTCACCCCCAACGACTGCTGCCCTTCAGCCCATGTTCCAGCATCCCCGAAATCAACATTGTAGCGTGTTATCTCCCTGTGAGGAGTGGATGAATAATTGTGGGTTGTAATTATTCTTTTATTAGCATGTATCGGGGTTGTCAGATCCGGCCGGAGATTCTTCTCCATGCACTAGTCGTGGAGGTACACGTGACGTCCCTGATTTCTCAGAATTTACTTTATTTAGTATGTTGTCTTATATGCGACTCTCCAATGACTAGTCCGCCCTCGGGAGCCAAGAATGGCTCTAGATGAGGGTCGAAGGGTGAAGCATCTCCCTCGAGTGGGAGGGAATCCTCAATGAATTGGGTGGGACCTTGGATCACCATCGATGGTACTGGGCTGAGAGTGTCAGCCTTGACCTCTGTAGATTCTGGCTCAACTTCGTCTTGGCTCGGGGGTGGGCTAGGGGAAGTCGGCGGTCCAATAAGAGTGCGCATCCTTTCCAGTCTCTCCCTAAAAGTTTGCAGAAGCTCGGCAAGGGTGGGATCCCTCGGGATAGAGACGCCATGGGAGACTTGCCCATAATCATGAGGCTTAGTCTTGGACCTAGACTCATACACGGGTGGAACCTTTCACCTCTGATTTTGATCTTCTCGGTTGGAGGTGACAGGGTGGGGTAGGTAGGCCCTTCTAAGCTCATCTTTCATGTCATACCAGGTCTCGATAGGCCTTTGCCACCTGATGTCTCTCAAGCTCTCAATGCATATCCACTTATCCTTGGCTTCGTGCAAAAGTCTCTCCTTGGCAAAAGAGACTTGCATGGCCTCAGACATGGGGTAACACCCAAAATACCCATCCATGGCGGTTTCCCAAGTTAGGTAGTCACTTGGGACCTTGGAACCATCAAAGGTAGGGGCTACGGGCCTAAGGAATGAGAGGGGGTGGTTCCTAAGCCCATGGGTGTATCTCTCCTCCCTACTAGGCAGACAATCATATCGCCTGGGGAACAGGAAGTCCATGCGAAGACTCGGAGGGGAACCTACGGGCTAGACATGCAGGACAACTAAGGGACGAGACTAGACACGACTCAAAAGGCAATGCAAAGGGAAGAATGTGGACTCAAATGCACCCTAGACAAACCTAAAATGTACCCTAGATAAACCTAATTCTCAGATACCAATTTGATGCGGGATGTTATGCAAACTAGGACTCTATGTGAAGACACGACTAAATGGACAACTAAACCAGTAATGACAATATATCAAGTAACATGGCTCAAACACCTAAAACTCTAAAGAGAGGGATCACGCCTAAAACAAGCAACACAAGCTCATGAACATCCCCAAGCGAGGGAAGCGTGTCGATCCCCACGATTGAGGAACCGACAGAGTCTTGGGTAGACAATTCACACTCATGCTCAGATTGAGGCACAGGATAGTAACACTCTCTCATCACGGCAACGATATATACCGATGATTACTCTAATGCAAGCGTGGCCTAGGACTTGACTTGTGAGAACAAGTCAATGACTTGCTCTGATACCACTAGATGTGACACAGCCTAGGGGTCAGCGGATATGCCATGAGAAACCTTGGACATAGATGAGCAAGCACACTAGCCAAGGTCCGTACCCGATTTCGGCGGACAAGCTCACCTGATGCACGTCCCTTTCCAGGGGTGACTCGGGGATGGTAGGTCAAGTCCGGGGACCAGACCCTTGATGACTGGGGTAAGTATGAGGCCGAGAGGGGATCTCACCTTGAGATATGGAGGTTCCCATGACAACGGTTAAACTACGCGCCTTGGCAGGCGTGGGTATCACTCGCTCTCACTCCCGCAATGGCCACTTGAGGTGGTGGGTCGGGCAGGGTTGGGTGCTCTCTTCCTCACCGGCAGAGCTCAAAAATGATAAGGGATGATAGGAATAACCATGAGAGATAGGGGCTCACCTAGTCGGCTTGAAGAAGCTGACTCCGACCGGAGACGAAGGCAAGCGGGGGACGTGCAATGCCCGCGCCCGCACGCTGCGTAGGTGGCGCTTGACTTGATAATAAAATTATTACAGCACTACGCCTCGCACAGGAGGAGGGTTCTCGGGGTGGGGGTTAAATAGTTACATCTAAAACTACCTCCACGCAGGGAGGGGCCTTCATCCAGCCAGGCAGGGTTGGGAAAAACTAAGTTAGAAGCCGAAGTGACGAACTCCGCCGATTCTACCTATGTTGGAATAGCCTGATAGGGGATCGAAGATGGCACCGCCATGGACTCTGCCGAATTTTGGTGAGGATGAAACTAGTGCCAAAACTTCCTAGGGTGGCCCAGGAGGATGTCCAAATTCTTTGAGAATTTTTTAACGACGATGGTGACCGGGGCAGAATCTAGACCAGGGTCGACCCACTCTGGTTCTGACTATGCCCAGATTGATGCTGTTGGAAGACAAGGGTGCCACGAACACTCCCAAGTTCTGTTTAAGGCGGGACCAGAACCCTTACAATCGTGGGCAAGCCTTTTTCGATATGAGACTAACGGGGCTACCAGAGGAGGCTGGAGCAGGGCACGAGAACTAGAATGGTGGGAGGGGCCAGTTCTGACTCATGGGAAACTGACCTGCGCACTCCGGGGAGAAAAATTGGAACTTGGTGCTCCGGGGTCCAAATGGTGTTCTTCTTCTTCGTGCTAACCAAACAACTACATCCCATGTAGAAAAAAAAAAAACCTGCTTCCAGCTTAATGCTGCTTCACCTTGTCCCACAGATGCATAAAACCAGTGGCCCAGACCTTCCGTCTGAAGCCATGAATGAAAAGATCCTTGATTCGGTACTGACTCCGTGTCGATGAACAAACCACGTTGGTCCCCGACTCCCTGTCGACGTCGACACACAAACCCGTGGCCCATACCTTCCGTCTGAAGCCATGAACAAAAAGATCCTTGCTTTGGCACTGACCCCGTGTCGATGAACAACCCATGTTAGTTCTTGACTCCCTATCAACACTGATGAAAACCAGTGGCCCAGACCTTCGATCTGAAGCCATGAACAGAAAGATCCTTACTTTGGCACTGACCCCGTGTCGATGAACAAACCACATTGATCCCTGACTCCCTATCGGCACTGATGAAAACCAGTGGCCCAGACCTTCCATCTAAAGTCATGAACAGAAAGATCCTTGCTTCGACATTGACCCCATGTTGATGAACAAACCATGTTGGTCCCTGACTCTCTATCGGCACTGATGAAAACTAGTGGCCCAGACCTTCTGTCTGAAGCCATGAACAAAAAGACCCTTGCTTTAGCACTAACCCTGTGCCAATGAACAAACCACATCGGTCCCCGACTCCCTGTCGGCATCGATGCACAAATCAGTGGCCCAGACCTTTCGTCTGAAGCCATGAACAAAAAGACCCTTGCTTTGGCACTGCCCCATGCCAATGAACAAACCACGTCAGTTCCCGACTCCTTGTCGACATCGACGCACAAACCAATGGCCCAGACCTTTCGTCTGAAGCCATGAACAAAAAGACCCTTGCTTTAGCACTGCCCCATGCCAATGAACAAACCACGTCGGTCCCCGACTCCCTGTCGGCATCGACGCATAAACCAGTGGCCCAGACCTTCCGTCTGAAGCCATGAACAAAAAGACCATTACTTTGGCACTAACCCCATGCCAATGAACAAACCACGTCGGTCTCCGACTCCCTGTCGGCATCGACGCACAAACCAATGGCCCAGACCTTCCGCCTGAAGCCATGAACAAAAAGACCCTTGCTTTGGTACTAACCCCGTGCTAATGAACAAACCACATCAGTCCCCGACTCCCTGTCGGCATCAATGAACAAACCAGTGGCCCAGACCTTCTGTCTGGAATTGTGAACAAAAAAAAACTTTTAAAGATAAACTACTGCAAATCTCTCAAAAGCTATAAATTCTAGAACAATGTCATGCCAGCGAGTAATCAATAAGCAGACAGGGCAATTCACATTAACACTTAGATGATTAAGGTAGAATGGCAGACCGTAAGAAAGGAATCTCCAAATGCAAGTAAGAGATGAATGAATTTCAGTAATAGCAAAACATAGTAGATAGTTGCAATCAACACTTAGTCAAACATCCAGATATGGTACCTGGCAGAGGCTAGCCTCACGCAAGAGGTGGAGTTCCCGATTAGCGTAACCTATCCTTCCAACCACACCTTTTGATATATCTACTAGATGAAGAACTTAAGCATAAATATCAGATAATTGGTTTAAGAAGTTGAAGGCATGTTTTCTCTTAAACGCTCCTAAGCATTCATCTAAACGATGAGCAGGATGAATCAGTAAACACACAGGAGCAAAGATCAATCTCACAGGAGACAAAAAATTTTCGGGTAGTTCGATCTCTATCTAGAGATATACGTCCACCCCTTACTCAAATGAGTAAGGCTTACTGCTGCCACACAGCTTGAGTTCGCTAATCCATAGCTTCAGGGATGGAATCTCTGCACATTGCTGATCCATAGCTTTGGGGAATTGATCCCAGACCGCTGAGCCTCACAGCTTCCTCTACTGAGCCTCACAGCTTACTTTCAAGGAATACTTCCTTTGCGCTGACACGCCGCTTACAAGAGATAACGAAATGAAAGACATAGAATCAAAAACAAATAAGAATGGAAATGGAAACTGTAGCTATTCAATAGAGACGTCTAACTCTAGATTTGATCCAGAAGTCAGTACTGAAGAATCACACCGACTCTCTCTTCCCTCTCAGACTATCTCCACGATACTCTATTTCTCTTCTCAACACCACTCTCTCTTTAATTCTCCCAGATTCTCAGCTTCTATCCTTCCCTCAGCTTTTCTGGCTGTCAGACGCTGCTTTTGCACTCCTATTTTCTCTTGATATCTTGATACCTTTCTTTTCAGTGATCATGCCCCTATTTATAGACTCGTGAAGGATTGGGCGCGTGGAAAACTCGTTCCTGCCTAGGGAATCTAAAAAAGAATGGCTTCGTTGGAAGTCCACGTGTCAGGATCTCTAGACGAAATCTCTATCTTGGATCACGTGCCAATAACTTGGAACATGTGTCTAGGATAAAGACTTTGAGTCACGTGACTGTGCTAAGTGAGAGGCATGCTGCATTTCATACGTTTGATTCCGGGTCCATGTATGACTTAAGTCCATGCCAATCAGAACAAAGACATTATATCAAACACCTTATACACTTAAGTTCATTCTTGAAAATTGATAAGAGAATTCATATGCTCAGACTTATTTCATGAATGTTTTGAAAAGCCATAGACAATGAATTATGATGCTTAGACTTGCTGACGTGAAAACCCAGATGTGCATTGACCTAGTTACATCATATGCACAGACCTTGGACACTGAATGTGCATAGACGTATTCAGACAAGTGTAAGAAATGCACAGACTAGATGAAGCATTAATTCTGGATGTGCACTGACCTATGCTATGCATGTGCAGTGACAAAAATGTGCTTAGACTCTAAATGTTGTATGTGCTCAGACTCTATATGCAATTATGAAAATGTGCACCGACCTTAGTGTCGGGAAATGACTATGTGCATCGACTTTGCTTGCCATCGCTGACAAGTGCACAAACTTCAGTCTATACATGTGCATCAACCTTGATGAAACATGTGCACAAACATAAACACATTCATTGACCTTCTATATGTTCAAGGACAATGTGCATCGACCTTGTGTTGCACAAGGAACAATGTGCACTGACCTTATTGTGCAGGATGTAAAAAGTGCACAGACCTTAGAATGACTAAGGCACGATGTGCATTGACCTTAGTAAGACAAAGGCACGATGTGCATCGACCTTAGTAAGGCTAAGGGATGATGTGCATCGACCTTAGTAAGACTAAGAGACGATGTGCATCGACCTTAGTATGGCTAAGGGACGATGTGCATCGACCTTAGTAAGACTAAGAGATGATGTGCATCGACCTTGCCTCTGCCTTACTATGCAACATGTATCGACCTTCATATGCAAAATAGTAAACATGCGTCAACCTTTATTATGAACAAAGTCTATCATGCATGGACCTTAGTATGAAATGCATGCATATGAAGCTATAAAATGCTAACAGTGTTACCATAATAAAAATGAATTCAAAATATCACTATTATCAAAATCCAAGAGCTGAAAATAAAATGTATTGTTGCCAATCATCACAATAAAATAAAAAATTAAATTCAGAGAATTAAGTCAAAGGAGACATGACATGAGACACATTATCCCATATAATCTCCCAACAACATTCTCCCTCTTTTTGATGATGGCAGCACATTTACATTTTGATGACAATAATGATTTTATTAAGGATCAAGAAATATGCAAACAATGGGATCTAGGAAATGCAGCATCTCTTCAAAATGCAAAAGACTCCCCCTAATGCAAAGCTCTCCCCCTAATGCAGAGCTAACCACCATCAAAATCTCTCCCCCTTTGCCATTAGCAAAAAGAATGATAAAGAGATATCAAGTTCAAGGGAGAGTACCATAGGGTAGAAGAAATCTGAGTGATAAACTAATAAAGCTCTCATTGACCATGCAAGCTAAGCACAGATTCTTCTAGTATAAGAGTTCAGATAGTGCATTCCTGAACTAATGTGGTTTAAAAATTATGAAAGTTAGAGAATAGCCACTTCACTCTTTTGAAAAATAATCTGTATGAGCTCTTAATAGTAATAAACCAGAAAGACATGAGACATGCCAGATTTTGTCTGACTTTATCTTATTTATCTAAACATCAAAGCATCATCAGGATTGACCAGAACTTGTATTGAGATTAAACAAACTCCACAGTTCTGAATTAATCTTCAGAGGAGCAGTGACAATTTCACACATTTCTTTTCCTTACTATTTTAGAACAGTCAAGTATAATCTTACCTTTTTACATAAGAGTACACGTTTATCAGACGCCAGTACCCCTAGTTACTCAGCAGGATCTACTATTCTGTCTTTGGTATAGTTTCCACCTTTTTGTGTAAGGGTACACGTTTATCAGATGCCAGTACGCCTAGTTACTCAGTGGAACTAACCTTTTAATTTTCTGAATAGAGCTAATTTGAAGCACTTCATGACATGAGTTTTTCTCCATTTCATTGATGAAGTACCCAGTTTCACAGTGCATTCAATCATTGCTCTACCTTCAGCATATTAGATTTATTATTTTGACATAGCTGTCTATTTGATTCTCAGAAAGTGTTGTTTAAAAACAATACATATTTCCAGGTTTTCTCAACCAATTTAACCCGAGTCTAGATAAATTCAGATTTTGAAAGACTCTATTAGACATGACATGCACAAGATTGTTAAGAACTATTAAAACATCTTCCTCTCTCTTACCTCTACAACTTCCATGAAGAGCTCAACACATGGATAGGAGGTCTACATCATGGTCAATGACAAATCTCAGGAAATTTCACTTCTGCCTGGCCAGATCTGAAACTGGGGCTAGTTCGGTTCTAAAATTCCCCTTCAGAAGTATAGCTGCAACGAATTTTATGGATCACAAAGGGTCAAATCATTTCAAGAGAGCTTTCCAATGGCACTAGTTTCGCGTCGATCCGACATCGTGGCAGATCGCAGCGACGGATCTCTCTGGACCGCGCACTGAAAAACAGAAGCTTCAGGTCTGGGGCAGCAAGCTCCAACGCTTGGCGATCGGAGCCGCCTGACCTCCGACCGGTGTTCCAGCCTGGTCTCTGTCCAGGGAGGTGAGCCACCAGGTGCCACCATCACACCAGGACCCACCAGTCAGGTCCGGAGGACTGATCAGCATGTGAGTCCCACAGACCCACAGATCGCGCCATCCAGACAGCACCAAAACGCGGGTTTTGGCACCGTAGGAGCGACATCAAGATGCTGCCCGTCAACCCCCTTCCCGTTACTCCCGAGCCCCATATGTGACCTATTACATCCCTGCATGGAGTGGGTCAAAATATTTGTACCATAGTAATCTTTGTTAACTGGGAGTACGGATTTGGCCGGGGTCGTCTTCCCCACGCCGAGAGCGTAGAGGTAGCGGTCTAACTTCTTGGCGTTATTTTACTTAGCTAGTATATGGTCATATGCCACTGTGAGTGCGATAGGATCCTAGCTCGTGAGTCCATGTCACCGCTGTGAGCGAGAGAGTGACCTATCCCGTGACTCGATCCGAGCACGGAAGTGAGTCGACCACCTTGACTCTGCCGATTTCTCAACCGCGCGGATCCACGCTATCCCTCGCTTGGGACGACGAGTGAGCTTGCATTTTTGTTAGTGATATATAGCCCATACGAACTCTTTGTGTTGAACCAAGGTGTCTCTAGTGTCTAAGTGTTTCTGGTCGCATCTCCATCTAGAGTCTGAGGTTCGCATCACCTAGAGTCGGTCCCTCAGTCTATCCCGCATCAAAGGTTCTCTCTGATCTGTTTGCTAGGTCTGGTTGATTGAAAGGTCCCAGTCTGGAGTTTTAGTCCTGTTACTTTTCCATTGCTACTTTTCGGTCTCCTCATTGGACCACGGGATTGTGTCCCCCATGAGGTTGATCTTATCATTTGTGGAAAAATTAATGAAGAATTCAAGAGGAAATAGCTTGGTGCACCCCCTCCCCTCCCTCTCTTGTGTTCTTCAGTGTTCTTCCCCTAATTCCTCCAACCTCCTCTAGATATGATCCAAACTCTTCTACCTCTCTTCCTCTTCCCTTCTTCCTCTACCTACTTTGAATGTCCACCACCGCTACTGCTGCAGTTCGTGCTTCCGTTGAGCCACCACAAGCCAATCTACTTCTTGTTGCCCCAAACTAAGAGTTCCTGGATAGCAGCTCGGTGTTCGGGCTAGTACGGGAGATCCCCCCATTATTGGTCATTCCCAGTTTAAATTTGAGGTTGATCAAAGATTTTTTAGGTCAGTTCCCAGCCACCTCTTCATCCTTCTCAAAATCTGCCTATGAGCAGACCAGTGGGATAGATCTTAGGAGGCGAATTTTCTTGGCCCCTAAATGATGTCAGGTTGATGCAAAAGACCTATGTGTGTGTTTGTCTCTCTCCCCTATACCCACCATAAAAATCCGAGGTCCAAATTCGTTCATTAGGTACTCGGTCAAAGCCCTTGATCAGGGAGCTCAGGTTCTATCCTGCTTGTTCGCTATTTCGAGACAGAGTGCATATTTAATTTGCAGCAGTCGCTCCCATTTTTATTCCACCATTGGACGAGTCTGTAATTTCAGTATGTCATAGGATTTTGAGTCCTCTTTCCAACGGTACCTCTTGTGTCAAGATACGAAATTGTGGCTGGTTGTGGTGGCCGATCTCGTCGGAGTGCACAATTCTGGCCAAAAAGTGAGTTGTGGGACAGCCTTGGGAAATAAATCCCCAGAAATCACCCACCACCACTCTGGTGACCGCCACTCTCGGGGATCGACCCGGGACATTCCAGGAGCGCCTCCGCCAATCACTACAGCCTGGAGCCACCCCAGACGTCACCGTCCCAACAGCGGGTCCCATGTGTTGTCCTGAGGACCCAAGTGAACCGTGTTGAACCGGCCGACTGCGCCCGCTCGAGTGCCCTCAATTGCTGCCCGTCAACCCTTGAATGACACTCTCAGACCGCTGTTGTGGCCTTTTATCTCCTTGTGCAGAGTGGGTCATGATTTGAATGCTGTAATTAATTTAATTATTGTACCGGGAGTGACGGATCTCAGCTGGGAATTCTTCCCCACACCCCGAGCTTGAAGGTACACTCGCCAACCCTCTTTTGTCGTTTATTTCATATATACTTGTTTATGCCGCTGCTAGAGAGCATGATAGGGTAATCTAGCTCGATATATTTATTTCACCGTTGCTGCGAGTGAGAGAGCGTGACCGTCCCGTGACCCGATTGGGGCACAAGAGAGGGCTGACCACCCTAGCTCATTGTCGGTTTCTCAACCGTGCACGTCCGTATGCTTCCCTCGATAGGGACGATCATGAGCTTGCTTAGAGTTTAGGTCAGGTCGTGGTCCGTCCCACATCAATTTGTCTCTTGGTGTTTTCATTGACACGGGGTTGGTGCTTACGCAAGAAAGGGGTTTATTCCTTAATTCAAACAAAAGGTTTAGATAGGGTGTTCATTATTCAGTGCTAACGGGGTGTTGGGGATCTATTCATCTCTTGGTGCGTTCATCGGCACGAGGTTGGTGCCTATGCAAGAAAGGGGTTTATTCCTTAATCCAAACGAATGGTTCAGATAAGTCGTTCTTTCATCAGTGCCAACGGGGCGTCGGGGCTGACGTGGTCTATTTGTCTCTTGGTGCGCTCGTTGGCACAGGGTCAGTATTAAAACAAGAAACTAGCTCCTCTTTTCTTCTTTTTTTTCTCTTTTTTTATCTCTTCTTTTTTTTCTCTTTTTTTTCTCTTTTTTTCATCATCTTTTTTTGACAAAGGATGAACAACGACAAAACCATTTGGACAACAGTAATGCAAATTCACCTTTTGGGGTAGGGAAAGGTGGGTGGTGGGTAAGGTGGTTGGGTCACATGGGTATCCCGACTCCCATAGGAAGGGATAGAAGAGATCATGGTAAGGGTCACCTAGAGAGAGGTACTCTATCTCCTCGAGGTCCTCAAAAGGTGACGAGCCATCCTCCTCCATAATAGTTGGGGCAGTGTCTTTGGTGGGTTGATCAGCCATGAGGGGATGGCCTGGCGTTCTACCCGAGATAAGAAGCTCTAGTTTGAGGATGGAGTCGGGCTCATCTGGTGTGAGGAGGAATAGAAGGAGGTCGCTAGTGTAGCAACCAATGGTGCAAACTGAGGTGATAGACCCGACACATAGGTGTAAGAGGTCAAGACTCCTAGGCTGGTCAGCCACAATGGTTAACATGCTAGTCAGCTCCATTTGCCATGCTATGCCCCTAAGAAGATCCCCTAAGGTCTCCACTTGATAAGATGATTGGATGGTGGTGCGATAGGAGAGGAAGGGCACTATGGGGTGAATCTTTATTCTAAAACTCCTGGCCACCTAGAAGGAGGCTATAGAAAAAATAAACGTAAAAGACCTCCCAAAAATCACTTTTTTCTCCTTTTCCTCGTTCTAGCAAAAGACATGAGACTATAGAAAGAGATTCAGAGAAGCGGGATGCAACAGAGGGGGGGAAGAGAGAGGAAGAAGAAGAAGAAGCAACCACTCAAATATGCTCCATATTCTTAATGAGTTCATCTAAACCCCGCCCATATCCGATCGACGAGAGAGAGATAGAGATAGAGAGAGAGAGAGAGAGAGAGAGAGAGAGAGAGAGAGAGAGAGAGAGGGTGCCGGAGGGGGGTTTCCCTCCCCGACGCTGAAGCATTACACCTGCACCCGCTAAAGAGAGAGATGAGAGGAGGCAAGGGAGAAAGAGAAAGAGAGAAACAATGTTCTGAGACGGCGAGAGCAGAGAGCCGAGTAGGGAAGCCGATCGCGATCGGGAAGAAGATCGTCGTCGCCGTCACCATGGTTGTCGCCGTCGGGGGTGGTCGAGGAGATCGCGTCACCGTCGTCGAGAGACCGCCGCTGGAGAAACCCTAGAGACAAGAGAGGGTGGTGGTCGAGAAGGAGAGAGGCGAGAAGGGGAGAAAGGCAGCTGTCGACTGCCGTAGCTCGATCCCAATCGTCGCCTTGAAAAGAGGGCTTTTATGGCGCCCCGAGAACCCGATCCGACAATTGGGATTTCGGATCAGGAGAAACTCGCCCCGGATCCGTGCGGCTTTCTCATTTCACATCACATATGTTAATCCGAATCCGGAAAACGAATCAAACTCGGATCGGATTTCCGGATCCTGCGTATCCGTTGATAACCCTAGGCAACACAACGTCACCGATTGGGCAGAAATGGCAAGCGAGTTTACCCCCCACGTCTCCATGGCCACTGCTACCGCCACTTCCAGGAGCTTCCTGCTCTGCCGCCCCCACCTTCTAGCGCCCTCCTCTATTTGTCACTTCTTCGCCCGGCCACCCTCCAGGTCCCCCTTCCTCCACTCACGCTGCCCTTCTGTGTGCGCGCGGCAGCTACAGCAGCACCACAGCCACGCCGCTGAAGCCCCCGTGACTCGGGCGGGGGGGGGGGGGGGGGGGCGGGGGGGGGGGGGGGGGGGCGGGGGGGGGGGGGGGGGGGGGGGCGGGGGGGGGGGGCGGGGGGGGCGCGCGGGCGGGGGGCGGGGGGTATTTTCTATTTTTTTATATTTTTTGAAAATTTGAGATTTTCTATATAAACCCATTTCTTTTTCTTCTTCTTTCTTCCTCTTTCCTTTCTCCCTCTCCCGTGGAGAACCGGCTGCGCCCCCTCTTCTTTCTCTTCTTCCTTTGGCGACGACTGCGATGGCATCTCCCTCCAGCTATAGACGGCGCGACGACGATGGCGACGGCGAGGTGATCGCGATGGCGTGCGTGGCTCGTGGAAGCTCATGGGAAGTTTGTGGGTTTTGAGCAAGATTCAAAGATCGGCGGCCATCCGTCGTGTTTCGGGCGACCTTGAGGTAGGGTGACGGATCCTTAGCTCGCCATTTACCTTCCCCGCGATTTCTAGGCCGAAGGGAGGTCGAGAGTGGGTTATTTCGTGCCGGGAAGGGAAATCCATGTTTTGGGGATCGAGTGCCCAATCTAGAGTTTTATCGCGTTATTCGATGGTTTGAAGGCGCCATTGGATGCCTAGGGGCATGGGGAAGGGTTTCCCCCTTGTTTCCCCATCACCCGGGGGTGATCGGGATATAGAATCGTGAATCCCGCCATGATTCGCCATTCTCAATTTTCTGGGAAGAAAACGGTCCTAACAGGAACCGTTTTTGTCAGTTGGCGGCCCTCAGGGGGACCGCCTGTCAACCATGGAGTGTCGACAGGGTATGCGGTCGGTCGACCGATCGCTACCCATCTGCGGCGGCCAATCGGCCGACCATTTTCCTATGGAGCCAGCGTGACCCCCGAGGCATTTCTGACCGTTGTATTTTTGACCGTTGAATAGTCCATGGGCTTGGCGATCATGAGAATGACCGTTTCACTCATCTTGGCGGTCTCAAGGGAGACCGTTTGTGTTTCCAACGGTCACAAGGAGACCGTTTCACCTCTTTCCGTGGTTTGTGGTGTGGCGGTCCCAAGGTGGACCGTTTCACTCCTTAAGCAGCCCAGAGGTGGACCGCTTGAGTCCCAGACGGTCTAAAGGAGACTGTTTACCTCCTTTGAGCGGCAGACGGTGGAAGACTGCCCAGTTTCCTCACGTGGTCTAGGGGAGGACTGTCTCTCTCCTTGAGGCGGTCCAACACTTGACCATTTGTACCAGGGACGGTCCAGAGTGGACCGCCACTTGGGTTCTGTCCAACTGGAGTCCGTTTCTTGCCGATTCAAATCCCGGGTGAGTGGACCTCGATCCACGTTCTTTACGGAGAGAGAGAGAGAGAGAGAGAGAGAGAGAGAGAGAGAGAGAGAGAGAGTGTCGGGAGGTGGCCTGCGGATGATGAGGGGGAGATGCCGGAGGCCGGTAGCGGTTGCGGAGGGAGGCCAGACGCTGGGTGACTGTGGTGGTGCATGGAGGGAGCTGTGGGCATGGCAAAGGGGGGTCGTGAGCGTCGAAGGTGGCAAGAAGGAGGCCGGTTGGTGAAGAGTGGAGAGAGAGAGAAAGGTATAGAGAAGAGAGAGATGTGTAGAGAAGGGATGGGAGCAGCGGTGGCTTGGGAGCAAAGGTGAGTGAGAGGGGGAGTAGAGGTGGTGTGCGGTTGTGTGAGAGGAGAGTGTGCAGGGCGTGGAAGTGGTGAGAAGGAGGCCAAGTGGTGAGGTCGAACGCGGTGAGGTGTGGGTGAGTAGTTAGAGAGAGGAGAGATGGGGAGAGTGGAAGGTGATCGGCTAGGTGTGGGGCTTCCGGTGGTGGTGCACGTTGGGTGTGAGAGTAGGGAGAAGGTGGTGGGCTGGCTAGAGATAGCCTCCGGCAGGACGTGAAGATGAAGGGAGATGGGAAGAGGGGGGGTGGCGTGAGAGGCTTGCAGCGGGTGCAGTTGGGGTGGCTCGCTGCCAGTGAGAGAGGAAAGGCGATGGGAGAGGGCCGCGATGCCTCTGTGGCTTGAGGAGGAATGGAAGGGGGGTGTGAGAGAACTCCTGTCGGGGAGGTTTACGTGAGTGTTAAAGAGAGAGGGAAGAGTGGGAGAGGGAGAGGGACGATCGTGATGGTGTGCAGAGGTGATCGGCGGTGGTGTTAGGTGCAGGTGGAGGAGCGTGTCCGGTGGTGGGGTGCTGGGCTCTGCTGGTGGTCGGAGAGAAGGTGTTGTGGTGAGAATAGGGAGAGAGGGTGACAGCGGGTTCTCCGCGGTGGTGAGAGACGGTTAAAGAGAGAAAGAGAGGGAGATAGAGGGGTCGCGTGGGGAGAGGAAAGGAGATGGCAGCCGGAGGTGGGTTGCAGTCACCGTTGGAGGTGTGTTGGACGTGGGAGATGGAGAGGGAGCGTGACTCTGTGAGGGCGGAGGTGGCGACACAGCGAAGCGCGACCGATGGCTAGAGAGAGGAAGAGAGAGAATGATGGAGAGAGAGTGAGAGTGTTTAAAGAAAATAGACGTGTGGGTGTGTTTTGTAGAGAGAACAGAAGAGAGATATGGCCGGAGGTATACCCCATTAAGAGATTTTCAATGCAGGAGACTTCCTATGAAAGCAAAGCACTCCGCGGCTCAATGAATGGCTCGTCGGTTGAGAGCAGTAGCGTATTCGGGGAAAGATCCAACCTGAAGATAGTTCTTAATGTCGAAGAACCAGGGATTGCCATCCTTGAGAGATAGAATGGACTTGAAGGGAGGATTTTGTAAATTGTTGGAACCAAAGATCTATATGTGAGGGGATGTGCAGCCTCTGCACCATGACAGTAGCTGATGGCTTTTCGCCGGAAATTGGAAGAGAAGATGCAAGAGAAGCTAGAGCATCGGCTAGAATGTATTGGGCCCTAGGAGTGTGCACTTGTTTAGCTTCCTAAACTGCCAGACTACCTTATCAACCAAGTCTTGGTAGGACTTCAGCATTGGGACTCGCGTTTGATACTTGCTGAGGGACTACTGGAGTATAAGTTGAGAATCTTTGATGATTCAAAGCTCCTTAACTCCGAGTGCTAGCGCCACTTTTAAGCCTGTAAGGAGTGCCTCATATTTAGCCACGTTATTCATGGCAGGGAAGGTCAATTGACAAGTACATGGAATAATAACACCTTTCGGAGATTAGAGGACAGCTTCAATTCCACAACCATTGGAATTGAGTGCACCATCGAAGTAGAGAATCCACGAAGGTTCACCATCAAAGATGGTTCCTAACTCTTCATCTGGAAAGCTCTCCTCGATAGGGGAAAATGTGGGGAGCAGATGATGGGCAAGGTGCTCGGCAATGGCATGCCCCTTAACCACCTTTTTACTTACGTAAGTGATGCCAAATTGGTTAAGGAAACTTTGCCACCTCACCAGATGATTAGTCAAGGCAGACTTTTCCAGCAAGTATTTAATTGGGTCCATTCGCACTAAGAGCTTCGCTTCATGTGCTAGAAAATAATGCTTCAGTTTTTGGGTGACCTAGACGATAGCCGTACAAGTCTTTTCCATGACAGTGTACTTCTTCTCAGCTTCACTAAATAATTTGGATAAATAGTAGACTGCCCATTCCCTTTTCACGTCATTGTATTGAGTCAGCACTGCTCCAATGGATTCTTCTGTAGTGGACACATAGAGCAGTAAGGGCCTACCCGGTACCGAGGGTGCCAGAACAGGTGGATTTTGGAGATAACTCTTCAAGTCATCAAAGGCCTTTTGACATTTATCACTCCAATCAAACAGTTTTGCTTTTTTTCTTACTTTTCTTCTTTGTTTAACTCTCTTGTACTCTCCGTTCTTATATAAATGAAGTGAGAAATTGTTGTGCCTTTCATCTCCTGCGTTATGTATTTACATTATAAATGTTCATATTATTTCCTTTTATTTTCTTTGCTCGCTGAGTTACTTTCTCTGGATCCTAGTATTTCGACCGAGTGACTTTGCCTCTGTCCCGATCGTGAGGAGGCCCCTAGAGGCTATATCCATCTTAAAATCCTAGGATCGATCGGTGGCGACAGTTTCAGAGAATGACCTATGGCCACGCCCCACGGGGCGACAGTAAAAATCCCTCTCCCCAAGATTCAATGGCTATCACTGATTGTAGTGTCCACAAGCGTGATTAAATGGTGTGCGCCTGTCTGGGAAGGAGTGTGCCATAGTTAGCAACGAATGGGTGAGTAAGTTAACCATGGAAGATTTTTGAATGCCTTTTCACTCCTTCCAATGAGTTGTAGGGGCATCGGTGCACTCCCTGACATCGTCTAAGCTCTTATACTATTTACTATTTTGTTAGAATGGTCCGTGCGTTGAACCTTATCTGTTGTTGTGGATGCCTCCTCTGGTGTTCGATAGAGTGCCTTTGAGGGCCTCTATTCTTTGAGTTCCCTTCAGATGTTTCTAAATCGGGCACGAGCCCATCATCACAAGTTGGGACCACCTACTCTGGACTAGAAGGGGCACGAAGACCTGTTTGTCTTAATAGTTTCAATCATAGTGCCCTTGAATAGGAGGATGATTTCCCGACGATACTCAATGTTTCTTGAATGTGTCTGTGAATCCATTGCCGGGGAGGGGACAATGTCCCATTCACTGATTCTCTTCTTTACTAAACTAAAATCACTCTGGATTCTAGGTCTGCCATACTATAACATGTCCTCCTAGAAGCCAGTCATATGGAGTGGACATAAACGCCACCCAGGTGGTGACATTGAGCGCCCTCGTTCCACAGTTTAACCCCTGGATTGGCAGGGACCCTTAGCAGGCTAGCCCTCAGGGTTCCCCATTGGCAGTTTTTAGGTCTCAAGATCACCGTCCCAGGCCTCTCGATTTTTATGAATTTACACCGACTCTCCCCTTGTGTAGGTCTGATTGCTGGATTGAGACTCCCCAGATTAAGGGGAGATGTTGTTGAATTTTCACCAGAACATTTAGATGAAATTGCAAGATGACCCGCTTGGCTTACCTAGCGGTCAAGCGATCGACCGCTTACCCCAGAGTATTATTTTCCCACTGTTTTGGCTTCCAATTGTCTTGGCTTGACCTTGTAGTTTGCCCGTTGTCCCGTGGATGTCTTTGATGTCCTATGAGGCTATGACCTTGTTATAAGGTAGATGGGAGTGTGTTTATGTCAATTAGTATTCCGTACTGCTTCTGAGTCATTATTGGTTTCTAGTCAACGTGGTATGATCCAGTGGTTGACATGTGACCTTGTGAATGTCTCGAAAATCTTGTATAGATCGAGACATGGTTTTGGATGTCTTGAGGTGCTATTTAACCTCAATTTGCATGTCCAGGTGCTTTGAGGGTCTTTGTGCTCTCTTAGGTCTCCGTGATTTGTGTTGTGTAGATATTTGGATCCGACTGTCTTGTGACATTTTCTTTATCAGTGTTTTACTGTGACTTTGACTTAGGGATTAGGCTGATTGGCGGCATGTTATCACTTTATGCGACGATCTTGACCCCGAGTCATGAGACTCAAGGATCATTGTGTCAGTAGGTCTAGTTGTTGTTCTGAGTCTGGTAGCAGTTTGGTATGCTGCCTTGTGTCTTGTGCTTGGTGCTTTGTGGTACATACGATAGTGCATGCTTAGCAAGTCCGTACTTCAGCACTGGTGTTTCGGAGTCTCTGTGTCTTGTGAGCCTCCATTAGTCATAGTCTGACGACACTTTCCTATGTGTCGACCCACTTGGGAGTGGTGACGGGGTGAGTTCCCGACAGATAGTTTTTAGGCTAGTTTTCGTGGGCTCCCTTGCCTTGCTGTAGCATCCTACTGGGGGAGAAAACTAGCTAGAGGCCTAGCTCAAGGCATTGAGCTTGTGTGTACACACGTGGTTAGGGGCGTTTGGACGATCACCGATGGGCATGACCCTTACTAGTTACTCGTTACAGTTGTTAATTGTACTTGGTTCTGTGAGTATCTTAGTTACCGCCATTCCAGGCATGTGTGAGAGATACTTGTGGTGCAGTGTAAGATGTCAGTAGACGCATCTGGCTATTCTTGTAGTGAGGAGGTACTTCTGTCACTTGACACTTAACTCATTGTGTTTTTGTGACTAGTTTTCGTTAGGATTGACGTGACTTGTCGGGTAGTCTGCGTTGGCTTCACCTGTGGTCTAGTCTTGTGTAGCGTACACGACGATCTAGTTGTGTATGCGTTCCTGATTATCGCGATATGGCCCGGGAGTTACTAGAGTTGGACCTGCTGCATCCTGAGCGACAGTCCACCACGGTGGCGAGAGCGGCACTCCAGGACAGCCTGGGGCTTAGAGGCGCGGGGATAGTGACTGGCGAGCTGCCCGAGCAGCACCTTCAGCGGCTCGTGGACCGAGCCTAGCCGAGAGTTGCAGCGGCGGCTGGAGCAGAGGCAGACAGAGTTCTTCGGCGGTTTCTGATGCTGTTGTTCGGGCGGATCCTCTTTGCGACGTGGGCAGACGTGATCAGCTGCCGATTCCTTCCACTCCTCGAGGACCTCTCCTACGTAGGTGACTACGCGTGGGGAGCGGCGGTCCTCGCCTTCCGATTCGACACCCTGAGCTTGACGACCTGGCAGACGATACTTGGGGATTCTATCCCTTACTCCAGGTATGCTCCATCTTCCTTCAGTTCCGGCAAACTTTATTCACACATAGTTAGAAAATTAAAATGCCATGCAATGCAGTTATGGGCCTACGTCTGGCTACCCGGGCTCGGGTGAGGGGAGATGGCCTTCCCCGGCACGATTCTGATTGCGAGGCATTGGGTCGCGCCTCGGGAGACTGGAGGGCTTAGGAGACAGGTCCGCGCCCTCTAGGACGACCTAGACACCCTTCCGTACACCTCGGTACACTTCTAAACATAGACTTCTAGTTAAAAATTCTGCATGCTTATGATGCTGACTTGACTCGCTATTTGATAGGTACGGTGGACTCCCTACGCCGAGGAGGGGTACGAGGGACAGCACTGGGTGGCTGGGGCCCTCACCTTCTCCGGTCGGGATGTGTGGCTTCACTGCTTGAATGTGGTGGAGCCACTCTACTCCTGACTGGTGCTGAGGACGATCGGCGTCCATCAGCCCACTGTTGAGTTCCCGATGGAGGAGAAGCCAGGGGAGTGCGTGGGTCGGCATCCACGGGGAGCAGCTACAGTGACAGACTGGACGGTACGGGCCACTGACCAGTTAGCTGACTGGGCGGCACACGGGCGGGTGGTGACCGCTCGTGCGAAGAGCGACAGCGCGTACTACACAGCATACGCCCAGCACTACTGGGACAAGGTGTTCCAAGGTGCCCACCGACTGGTACGACTTCTAAACCCTAAACTCTTCTAATTATAACCTATATGTGACCATGCATGGACAATTATTTTCTAAATGCAGACCGATCCGACGGGCAGGATAGCGGAGCTCTAGGGGTTGCTCCATTCCACCGTCAGGGAGAAGGACGAGGCCCGCCAGGCGCTAGCCCTACTGGTAAAAACTTAGACTTAACTATGCAATTTCTACTATGCTTATTCTATGACATGACTGACTTCTAAACTTTTAAATGTAGCGGGGCGAGGAGACGTAGAGACAGGGGGCCGATGCTCCCTCTTCCTCTAGACAGGCTCCAGCTGACCGAGCGGAGCAAGACACCGAGCTACGGAGCATGGTGAAGAGGGCCGAGGCAGCAGAGGCAGCACTCGCCGAGAGGGTACACTCCTAAACTCTTCCTTGGTTAATTTATGCTTATTATATGCTGTTTATTGACTATGGCTACACGCATGCAGGCGATTGAGCTGACGATCCTCCGGGGCGAGCTAGAGGATAGGAGCCGAGACTTAGAGGAGGCGGCACGCCTTGTCAGCGAGATGGAGTGCACTCGCGTGGGCACCGTCGAGGCAGAGAGACTCTGAGCCCGCGTAGCAGATGCGGACGCCTACCAGGCCGAGCTCGAGAGGACCCGTACGGAGCTGGTGCAGACCCAGAGAGAGCTGGCACAGAGTAGAGCCGGTGGCCCAGACGTGGAGCGCTATCGTCCAGAGGCAGAGCAGGCTCGTCTCCAGCTTGCCCGCCTAGAGGGCATGGTGGAGGGGCTTCGCGAGGTGAGCCGGAGTCGCAGCCGAGCGACCCAGAGCTGCAGCCACGGCCATGGAGTCTTGGCTAGGACCTACCTCACTGGTTCCTCTGGTCAGCAGAGGAACAAGGAGGAGGAGAGGCACTGTCGTCGGTGAGACGAGGCTACGTCATCGATGCCTCCTCCGAAGAGGCACGAGGGCGAGGGCGAGAGCAGCCAGAGAGAGGGAGAGGGGCAGTCTTGAGTTTTTCTTTTGTTACACCCTCTAGGCAGATCTTGTATAGATTCGACATGGATGTACAGTGAGTTCTCTTTTTGTTATTTTTCCTGTAAATGTATGAATGGAATGAGAAATGCTAACTAACCGACAACTGACGCGAGAGGGCTATGAGAGACGAGAGTGGACTTAGTGAGGTGAGAGACGCCAACTTGAGTGACGCGAGAGAAACAGAGGGACAGATGTCGACCTGAGCAATGCGAGAGACGAGAGAGGGATGCTGAGTTGAGCGACACGAGAGATGAGAGAGGGATGCCAACTTGAGTGACATGAGAGATGAGAGACAGACGCCGACTTGAGCGACGCAAGAGATGAGAGACAGACGCCGACTTGAGCAATGCGAGAGAGAGAGAGAGAGTGACAAACGCCGACTTGAGTGACGTGAGAGAGAGAGAGAGCGATGAAAGCACAATGGGGTATTGGGTGGTCTAAGAAAAGACCGCTTATTTGAAAACTTGGTAAGAGACAGTCAATGACCTTCCACTCCGTATGAAATGGTCAATATGTGACCGTTCCATTATTGAGTGGTCAATGTAGGACCGTTCAAATCGGGGCGGTCTATCGACAGACCGTCCAATTGTACACACTGAGAAGCAGAGCAGGATTCTCCTTCTAAGAGTCCTAACCCGTGGTGACTTTAGATAAACTCTATCTAGACTCGACCTGACTCAATCCAACACTATCCTAACCCAATCCCAAGGGGCTTTAACTTCTAACCACACCTTATAAGTAGGAGGAGGATCCCAAATTTGGAATTTAGCCTTCTCTCCTCTCTAAACCCTCTAAAATCTTACTCTCTCTTACCCTCTCATCATGAAAAGAAGCTTAGGAGGAAGCTCCATGGAGGGAACGTCTTCTGAAGGCCCGAGGGCAACAAGAAAGGAGCGAGAGGTGCTCCAACAGCTGGCCACCATCCCTCGGCATCTATGCTCAAACCCTATGAGAGAGGTATGTTTGTATTTCATTGAACTTCAATTTGACTTTCCTCTTAACATTGTCGTTTCTTCTTTCCTTTTCTCTCTTCCTTTTCTTTTTTTCCCTTTTCTCTCCAGCTCCTCCCTGGCCCTAGGCGCTATTCCACCTTGAAGTGGATGGCCCCAATGATCCAAGCATTGCCCCTGGGGGTGACCCACATCCTCAACTCCTGGCATCTACGCCCTCTCCTAGTTCTAGGCAACAATTACCCCAAGTTGTCCTTAGATTGGCATAGCATTACAGCCTTGATCGAGACCTGGCATCCCCAGACCCATACCTTCATGCTGCCATCCTTTGAGGCCACCGTCCTGTTGGAAGAGGTAGAGACAAAAATCCTTGTATCAACATTTATTAACTTCAATATTTTCCTAATCTTCAATGCCTTCTCCCAGTTTCCTCACTCACTTTCCTCTGTTCTTCCTCCAATTAATCTAGGAAGCCCGTCTGCTGGAACACAGCGTTCCTCACCCGCCTCAAATCCCTCCCTTTGAGGGTCCGCCCCAAGCCCTCGACCACCGAGAACGTCATCCCGTGCGACCTCGCCACGATCAAGTGCGGAGGAACCATCTCCCCATCATCGTCCTCTCCGTTCCACTCTCTCTCCTCCCCCCAATCCTCCACCTCGCTCAGCGTGCTCTCCCCCCTCCGCGCCCCCTTCCTGGGCCACACTGGCACGTTTACCGGCGCCGACTGCCGGAACACCTTCCCCGGTCCCGACGACGAGTGGCCATCGGGCCCCGGCCCCGCCCTCGGCACCGCCACCGGCGGCACCGTCCGCGCGGCGGCCGACGGGTCCAGCGCCGGCTTACGCTGCTGCACCAGCGGCCCCGGCTCCTCCGCGAGCGCCGCCGAGAGCCCGAACCTCTCCGTCGAGAAGGGCCGGCGGCCGCGCCCGTCGCGGTGGTGGCGAGGGTTGGGGTAATTGCCCGAGGGGGACAGGGAGGAGGCCGAGCGGCCGGTGGAGGCGGTGGACAGCGGGGAGTTGGGGCCGGCGGAGCCGACGGGGGAGTGGGACTCGGAGAGGTCGGAGTAGGAGGCGGTTGACCAGACGACGTCGCCCTCGTCGAGCTCCAGGAGGGGGTCGTCGTCGCCGTTGTTGGACCTGCGGTCGCCGCCTCCGGAGTCGGAGCCAGGGTTCCGACGGGACGGCGAATCCGGCTGCTTCAGGACCCCGAGGTAGCGGACGGAGGAGAGGCTATTCTTGCCCCGGAAGGAGGAGGGCAGGGACGCCATGGAAGGAATGTAGAGAGAGAGAAAGAGAGAGAGAGAAGATGCTCTGGTTAAAAAGGTTGGGAGGTGGTGCAGAAGTGGGTGGGAATGGAGGTAATAATAAAATACAGAGCAACGAGGATGGTGGGGTTGGGCTGCAAGTGAGCTGGTGGTTCGCTGTTTGCACGGTCGACACGGGACGCCCAGAAATGGAGAGACGCTATTGGATGATAAGCATTTTGAGATGACGTGGCATCGTTCGGGCGCCTGGGAGTACCGTATTGCGGAACGAGCGGTGGGGAGAGAGGGCGTCGCACGGATCACAGCATAAGCCTGAGCTTCGGGACAACTCGTCGTATCAAACGACACTCTGTAACGATTCGAGGACCATCCTCAGATACTCTACAGGCGGCATTACACCGCCAAGCACCTCGACAATTGGGCCAACTCGGGGCCTATAACAACATGTGTCCCATGAAGCGTGAATCACTCCCAAACACCTCATCAATGGCATAACGCCGATGACTCCAAACGCTGAATCCAACTTGGATTCTGGAGCCACTCGTCGTATCACATGACTCTTCACCAAGAAACGGGGATCGCCGCCAACTACCAAGCAAGCGACATCGTTATGCCAACATCTCAGTTGTCGGCCAACCCGGGACTCGCGACCACCCATCACGTCATGTGGCGCATGATAAAAAGACAGAGAACAACTCCCAACATGCCTTCTACAAGTGGCTTGACACCGACGACTCCGGCAACAAGCCACATTTGGGCTTCGGAGCCATTAGCAGGTCTCAGCCAGATCGTGATCAACCAATTGGCCGCGATCATCTCCTAACGCGGCCACTATGGATGTCGCATCCAGAACGCGGTGCCTAGGTAGGGCGCGCTCAAGACAGAGCCCTGACAGACAACAGTTTCATATGCTTACCTGTCTCGGTTCCAGATTGGGGGGGTTCCTCCTTCTCGCCTTGCGTCAGAGCTACGCTCGAGGCATTAAACGGTGCAACGCCATCAATCCTTTGACAACTAGCTAATCCCCGTGACTTGAGATGCCTACCGTATCATACGGCATCAAATGAGGATCGGGAGCCAATCTCGAGGGCTCTTTAAGAGCAACCCAACACCGATAACACTCCAGAGGCCAAGCCGAACTTGAACCCCAGTACATCTTGTTATTTCATATGGCGCAAGGCCAAGAGCCGCGAGAGATCCTCGTAACCATCCCCAAGATGGCACTATGCCAAGGGCATTCTAGACATTGGGCCAATCCTCGACCTCGAGACACTAGACTGCGACAGGGGGCACTATCTGCAAAAGCCCAACGCGACGAGCACATGGGCAAGAAGTGATTCGGGAGCTTCATACACGGTCCACACCTATGGCAGAGGATGCCTCATGGTAGTTACGAGGAGCCTATGCACGAAGTGAGAGCGGGCCACTCAACGCAACTTCCGAAGCTCAGAGCGTCGTATCCTTCCTCTGCATGCACAATAAGAAGCTGGAGACCTTGCCGAAAACTGGAAGACGAGCAACGGGCTCATATCATCGCCCGTTCATTACAAAAGCCATAGAGAATAAGATTCACAGAGAGGAGAAAAGAGAAGGGTGGATGGGATGCTCCGCCGCCCACCTCTGCCATCGGCAATGAAAAGAATGGAGTATCGGAAGTCGGCCTCTCTTCCCCGGCACCAGGATCTTCTTGATGACAGTCTTGGTCTCTCTCCCTCTGGTTCCTCTCTCAGCGAAAACCCCTTTCTTCTTCCCCAATTCTCTTTTCTCTCAGATGATTGGCCTCTTTCTCCGTATCTCCCTCTCGTCTCTCGCTATTCGTCTCTCTCATTTGGCCGAAGACGATTGGTTTAAATAGTAGGCCGTTAGCATGACCTCACCCCGCGTGGAGAGGGGGCGCCGGATAAATGCTTTAGCAATTGTTTTGCATGTCGGGCCAAGGGGTGCTAGGAGGTGAAGCCCGCCGGGTAAAGGAGCGCACCAGGTAAAGCTTCATTTCTGAGGTTGTGGACCTTGGACTAGCTCTGGGGGTTGGTATAACCCTTCATCTCATCGTGGCTTCGTACAACTGCTATGAGAAGTGTTGGTAGAATCGTCGGGTGGCTGAACGTCCAATTCCAAAATCGTGTGCACCTTTGGTTCAGACACATGGGTTTTTCGCTGACATGATCTTTGGCACCTTGGTTTGTGCTGCTGGCGTGGCTTTACTTGTATTTGTAGCTTTCTAGGGGAGTGGGCTGCTACCCGAGGTGCTTTCGCCTTGGCTGGGTGGCCATTTGGTCGCTAATGGACCTAATTGTTGAGAAGACGTACCCGTGCTAGGTCACTCGGGTCTTCTACTGATAGGGCCTTCGGCACCTTATTCTGAGGGGCCAGACATGTTCTATCACCTCAAGGGGGCTTCTCATCAGGTGATGGACCACCAGGTAAATCCTCGCCCTTGGTCGGACGACAGATGTTGTTTATGCGATACAACCAAGTCGATGTCAGTTCATTGGACAGGCTGAACAACACTGTCGATTTCTTGTGGGTTCCTTCTGATCCTCCTGAGGTGAAGTCTCTGGTGCTCATGTCGGGTGACCTGAGGTTCCAGTAGCTCTAGATGACCCTTGTGTACTGGCTTTCTTCGACTTCTATGCTTTAGCAGACCGCATCATTCTCGTCGTTTAGGCGTGATCGCCACCGAACATATTTTGAGTGCCAACACTAGTCGACGCCATGGCCAAAGGGCATTTGACAGATGGACGCCCCCACCTTGTTTTCCTTCCTGCTCATGCCTCTACTCTCCCTTTCTTCCCCTGGACCTATTCTCTATTTCTCTCTGTGTCTGTTTCTGTGTGTATATGGGTGTCTCTATTTTTTTATTGTTGTGTTGTCATTGTTGTTTTCATCTTTGAGGCAAGGACTTTTATAATGGGTTTGAGAACCATTGACGTGGCTGGCCTTTGGCGCACTTGAGCTTTCATCATCGGCACGTGGAAATTTTGGACATCGGCGTGCCTATTGTAACCAACGCGTAGTCGTGCTCGGCCCATATCGGCGTGGTGCCTCGATTCTGGGCTTTGGCACATTTTATCTCATGAACCATTCGGCACCCCTCGTAGACTTCGAACCAATTTTAATTAGTTGAGCCCTCGATGCCTTTGTCAGCTATATGATCTTTTAGGGATGTTCATGAGCCATTTGTCAAGAAATTACATTTGTTCTTGTAATTCTTTGATGCCGTGCATCGCACTGGGTGGCAGGTGGTGTGGATCCCATTTTGTAAGTGCCAAGATATTCCAAAGATACTATTCAGCAGGCAGATGATTGCCTGGAGCTTGACATAGTTTTAATCAGCACGACCATTCTGAAAAGACAGTCGTGCTAGGTAGTAGCTTTGTAGGAAAGGCTTCAGCCGGATAGAGTGTTAGAGGTAATGGATCTTCTTCTTATCCTGGTTTGCAGAACATCCAGGGAATGACATCGGAGCCGCATCCTCGATTGATCCTGAAGGCCTTGGCCGTCTAGTTGAAGCTCTCTTTGACTTCTTTTACCTGTGCATTTTTAGGTGTCAACAGATGGCTGACCCTGTCGGCTCTGGATGCTCAGAGAAAAGGTATCAAAGGAAGAGAGGAAGAAAGGGAATGAATGCCCAGATGTCACAAAAACTAGAGAAGGCCTCCTCTGCCAACTCTTTGGAAGGGATAAGGCCGGAAGCCGAATAGAAGGCAATCACCCCCGAGTAGTGCAAGCAAGGGTCAAGTTACAGGCATCCTCTAAAGAGTGAAAGAAAAGAAGAGAAGTTGGTTGAAGAGAAAAAGAGGGGGAAAGACCGAGCACCCCCTCGAAGAGATGAAAGAGGCATCGGGGGTGAAAAGCAAGGAGAACCAATGACGTTGCATCGTCAGTCCTCCTCAAGTGGGGCGGCAGCCCGGAGAGTAGGAGCGAGCCTTATTTCCTCTTGCATCGGCGGCTCACCAGCTAGTTTATTCTCATGACTTAGGGCAACAGCAACAGGGCAATGCTTCGCCAAGAGTGCTTCAATATCCGTTGCCAGCAACTGCTCGAAGGATTTGATTTCAATTGCGATTACCCTGAGCAGGTTGTCCGTCTTCATACAGCGTTTGCACATTTGGATAGCATCCTTGTGGTTGGGTGGATGTCTGCATCTCGCACTGAGATTCCTCCATCGTTGAATATAATCCGAGGCAGACTGGTCAATCCTATGCTTGGCATTCATGCCCCCAAACTCTTATGTAGAGGAGGGGTGTAATAGCATGCCTCTTTATCAGGCAGTGGACAGCATAATTCTTCATTTTCTTCTGTAGCAGCTTGGCTCATGCCAGGCATGGTAGACAATTTATTACCGAAGAGAATGATGCTCCCCCCTTTATTCTTTAGCTTCTTCTTTTCATTCTCCTTTGCAACTGGCATCTGCCCTTCAAGTAGTAGCAGGTATAAAGACACCATGTCGATTGCCCATTTCAAATTGATCAAATCATGAGGGCGTGCAGGATCGACTCGGTGTTCCCCCATTTGTAGCTCCCCTCTCCGAATTAGCCATTGAATACCATCCTTGAATGGGTAGCAATCTTCAATAGAGTGCTCGATCATCTGGTGATAGGGGCAAAAGCGGGGATCGTCTTTTCTTCTAGCGTCTCCCGGTCTCTTTGGTTCTGGGAGAGTGACTTTGTTGTATTGAGTGGCCCATTCAAACAAGGCCCGAGTCCTCTCCTTAGGGAAGGAATACAACTTTTTCATTTTGGTCTGCAAGGAAGGGCCTTCTTGTTGTTCATCAGGCTCAGCAAGGGGGGCGGGTTATAGCCGTGGGGGCAAGGGAACCACTGGAGAGGAAGGCCTCGATCTCGGCCGTCACATTATTTATCCAGTCAAAAGACCTAATCTCAACCCTGAGCATCTTCTCCAGGATCTTGCGCCTCAGGTTTTGTTTGTAGATTTGAACAGCGTCTTCTTAATGTGGCGGATGCCTGCATCTCATGTTGAGATTTTACCATCTTTTAATATAATCCATGTTGGAAAAATGGAATAAATAATCTAGAGGGGGATGAATAGATTATCACCTGATTTTAAGTCTAGTGCTAATTAAAAACTAGAATGTACTAAGCTGAAGTAAATAGATGACAACAAGGGTTAAGTAGGCCCTGAGTTCGTAGCAACAGCCATCGTTCTAGAGGATGATGAGGAGTTAGACGGGGTATGGAGTAACGACGGATTGGGCGTTTATGAAATCATAGATGGGAAGGACCCAATCGGTGATGAGGATAGCGATGTGGACGACACTAGTGATTTATACGCACAAGGTTTGAAGAGGTTTGATGACCTGTCGTCAGTAGTGGATGAACCCGCGAAAGAAATCAATCTTGGTACAGAAGAGGACCCCAGGCATGTAATTATCTCTGCTAATCTCCCTCCTCAAGTTGAAGAGGAGTTAATCAAGATTTTGAGGGAGTAAAATGATTCTTTTGCCTAGTCCTATGAGGACATGCTGGGACTTGACCCCACTCTGGTGGAACATAGACTCATACTCAAAGTAGGGGCAACCCCTGTTAAGCAAAAATAAAGAAGATTCCATCCCCACATGACCTTGAGGATTAAGGAAGAAGTGGATAAATTACACAAGGCCAGGTTTATTCGGGTTGTATTATATCCCTAATCGGTGGCAAACATAGTCCCTGTCACGAAAAAGGATGGAAAAGTTTGAATTTACATTGATTCCAGGGACTTGAATAAAGTATGTCCGAAAGATGATTTTTTATTTCCTCACATCGACGTGTTGGTGGATAGCACAGCCGGGTACGTAGCCCTCTCATTTATGGATGGTTATTCTGGATATAACCAGATCCGTCTTGCTTTTGAAGATCAAGAGAAAACCTCGTTCACCACGCCTTGGGGCACTTACTGTTACATGGTCATGTCGTTTGGGTTGAAGAATGCGGGTGCCACATACCAACGGGCGATGATGGCAATCTTCCACGACATGATGCATGTTTACATGGAAGCATACATGGATGGCATTCTGGTAAAATCGAGGACAAAGGAAGAACACCCTATTGTTTTGGCTAAGGTGTTGCAATGGGCTAGGGAGTATAAGTTGAAAATGAATCCAAAGAAATGTGTATTTGCAGTGACAGCAGGGAAGTTACTAGGGTTCATAGTTAGTAAACGGGGGATTCAGATTGATCCAAATAAAGCAAAGGCCGTCTTGGATATGCCACCGCCAAAGAACATCACTGAGCTTCGAGGTTTTATTAAGCATTTACAATTTATTCAGAGATTTATATCTCAGCATTCACAAAGGTGCCACCCATTCTATGAATTATTAAAAGTGGGAGCTAAGTTTGAATGGGAGTTACTCAATAAAAAAACACTTGTAAACATCTGCATTCAAGATTAGTAGAAGTGAACCAAGATTTCATACAAGAACAAGTTAACCTCCTCTTACCTTACTCATGAATTTAATAGCTCCTTTGAGAGTAACTACAAACGGGTATTGAGGTTAAACACTGGACGGCTTTCATTTTATCCAATGGTGCTACACATTCAAAATTTTCTTTTGAAACCATTATTGAAAATTGACTATTATCCTTTTACGAGCAATCACGTGTAACATGCACCTTTTGACGTGAGAGTGCACGTTGATTAGATGCCAGCACCCCCAGTTACTCAGTGTAGCTTGCCATCTTGCCTTAACCAGAACAGAGGTAGCATGGCACTTCATAACGTTGTCGTCTCCACTTCATTGGTGAAAGGACTCAGTTTCTCAGTAAGACCAATGCCATTGCTCTGCCTTAGAGCACTGAAATTAGCACACACCTTTTTACATAAGGATATACGTTTATCAGATGCCAATATCCCCAGTCACTCAGCATGGCTAAAGTTCATTGCGATCATTGTAGCCCCTTTTTGAAATACAGATCGATCGATGTTTAAAAACAATACAATGAAGTTTCTCCATCAAACATGCCTTTGTACATAGATAAACTTTCAAGTTCAGAAGGCATAACATGTCAAAATATGAAATGCTGGTTTAAGTCTATTAAGCCTAAACACAAGCATTTTCAAGATCATTAAACAATAAAGCTCAGGCAATCATTAAGTTTAAACCAAAATCTTTCATGTTCAGGGCAGTCATAAAACTCTATAAAGGAAGAATCTTCAAGAAGATTCACTCAGATAAATGAATTCAACAACAGATCAAAAATCCTCCAAGGAGATCAAGGCATTCAAGGAATTTTGGAACCAGTCAGCTGGTTATTCAAGAGATGGCAGATTCCAGACAACCTGGAAGGCTTCAAAGACATCCAAGAGTATTTCAGACCCGAGGTACAACCATGGGATATTAGTATTATTATGCCTAGGTCTAATTTGAGCAGGGAGTGTAAATGAGTGGAAAGTGAGAATTGATAATGAACACTCGCCCTGAGGTTGTACACAAAATTTCAGACAGAGAATAATTTTTAAGCAGAATTAACTACAGGGTCAACTTGAGAAGGTCTAAGGTTTGCCTCAACATCCCTCTAAGAGGATGCAGTCTATGCAAATGTCAACAAAAAGTTAGACCCCCATTGACCCCCCTAACACTCAAGAGATGCCCCAACCCCTTCCCATGGCATTTCCCCTCCTCATCTCCCCACTATCATCCCTTTCCACCACCATACCTTGTTCAGTTCGCAGGCAACAGATCTGGTGCCTAATTGCAGAGCCTGCCACATAGTCATCGCGCATCTCCAGGTGGCGTACCATACATATCTGGAAAGCTCATCGAGGTAGCTTCGCAGCCTAGGTGGTCTCGCCAGCATCCGACATCTCTGCAGCCCAAAGAATCCATTCTCCCCTGACTGCGCAGGATCACTCAGGCAAAGAACCATAGCCCTAGAGAAAGTTTGACCACGGCCACTCCCTTGCAATTCTGGGGGTCAAGCTTGGCTAAGAGCTTCCTCTACCGGTCCTCTGTCATCCCCAGGAAGCAGAATGAGATTTGGACTTCGTCATCAGGAGTTCCGAATTTTCTCCCCCAGGTGCGCAGATCAGTCCAGTTAGGGCCTGAACAGACACCACTTCACTCAACGGGCTCTATCTCTCTACTCTGACTTCCTCTGGTGTTCTTTCTAGTCACGTTTTGAAGAAGACTCGTCAATGGTTCCAGCGACTCCATCCACGCTCAATTCAGAGGTCAGGAGCACTTGTGGTGGCCCCTTCTTCATACTGCTGAGGTACCTTTGCTATCAGAACCAGCACTCAGGGACCCTGTGTGCGGCCTGTCCCTGACCAGCACCGGCGACCAGGGAATTTAGTAAAATTCTGATGTCACCCTGATATAATTACAAAGATTATCCAACTGGTCTCATCATCGGCAAAATTTAGGAGCGACTGCAGCAGCATCAAATCTGACTATCCATCCCCTATTCCAGAGGCCGACAGAACCAACGACGTCCACCCATTCTATCTCACTTAGGCTTTCCCCTTCCCTGCCTGGCTGGCAGATTGCCCTCCCTGTGTGGAGGTAGTTTTGAATGTAATTTCAATTAATCTCCACCCTGAGATCCCCCTCCTGTGAGAGGTGTAGTGTTGTACTTCTCTGATTTTTAGGTTAGAGCTACACCAGCACAGCGTGCGGGCGCATACCCACGCTTGATGCGGGACGGATACGAGGAAACTGACTCTACATGAAATGGGCCCGACTCCACCAGCAACGACTCGGCTACTAGAATTGCTAACCCGACACTATGAGTTCCTATGGATTAGACGTCACTCACAAGGCAAATCTTACTAAAGGATAAATTAGTTGTTGAAATTGAATATTTCGATTATCAATGAAATAGAAGTTGAATTTGAGCAAATACTTGTGCAATTACATCTTACGTGTGATTGTATCACACTTTGATCATGCTTGCTTGCGAGAGACTTACCATGTCGACTGTTCGCGTCTCCCCGAGCGAGTCTTCCGCTATAAATAAAGACTCGGGACGTAACAATGGATGATTATTTCATTAGAGTTCTTAATGCTCTTTATTCCATAGTTCATCATCCATGCGAGGTTCGTACTCGAGCACGGGTGCATAGGATTTGAAGATACATCACCCATGGCCATCAAAATATAACATCATTCCAAACATCAAGTGTTAACCTAGTTCAGACTTAAATGGGAGACATTCAATCAAAGCAATCAGTCAAACAACTATAAAAATCTGAGAAGATTTGGGTAGCATCTCCCCTTACTCAGAAGATCATAAGGGGGGGAAATTGAGCCTACACATGGGGATAACCCAGAGTAAGACTCATAATTAATGAGAGGCCGAACACGGCGATCTCATGACCCAGAAAGGATGTGGCAACCCTGAGGACTAACCTGCCAAGGGCCCCTAACGATCCAAGTCAGAACCTCGGGACATAGGTTGTTCATGTCATCACCTGGGTGACTTTCATTGTTCACCCATGAGGAGAATTCTCATAAGGTCATACCATAATTGGGTACATCTCTGAAAACCCAGGGTGGTTCAGAATCACTAGATGGGAAAATCAGTAGCGGGAATGTTCCCCTCCCCGGTAATGGATTCGGATGTGCAATCGAAGAACAGTCAGTATAACAGAGGACACATGATCTGATTTCAGGCCGAGGGGAGGGAGGCAACTCATGTTATTGGGAGCAGCAGACTTGCCCCCCTTGCCGTAGACAGATACTGGCGAACTGTGAAACCAGTGAAGGCTCGACGATCCTTACCCAAAGACAGAGAGGGTCAAAACAAGGCAATCTTGGCCAAGGGGGGATGGGCCCATGCCTATTTCTGAGTGAACAGGGAGGCTTCTAGAGAACAAAGTCCCCATGGACCATCTGTCGAGCACCAAGCGGAGCTGATGGTGACTAACAAAATCCAATGAAGGAACAGAATGAATAATGGTACAGATAATCTAAGAATCCAGACATTGTTTTGGAGAGAGCCAATGCCGCTACAACCCAATAGCATGGGTGCATCGCCCCCAGTCGAAGCTGCCACAGGGGGCTTGCCCCCTACTACCCCGGCCTTGTCACGGGGGAGCTCACCCTCTTCCAGGGGGGAAGAAGCACCTATAGCCAACACCAGAGAAAGCTTAGCATCAACGGGCAAACCAGAAAGCCCACTACAATCAATTAAATGCTCAGCCACATACCTGAGGGCCCCACATTAGAGGACCCAACCAGTCCCACAGGGCAGGCAGACACCACAGTAGGCAAAGAAGGGAGAGGCATCCTCGCCAATAGCTGTGGTAGTATGCCCGCTGCGTCCCCAACAACGGGTGGAGGCAAAGGGGCCACCTGCTTAGATTCGCCCTCGAAGGACGAAAGGGCCATTGACGGGCTGGCGCTGGCCAACTCCTGGATCATCTCCAGAGTGGCAGCCGGATCCTCACCTGGCAAATAAACAGCACAAACCCAATCAGCGGCTTCGGCCCATCAAAAGCACGACAAAAGTGAGACAATCTCCCTTCACAGCAGGCTAATGCTTACCCAAGCTGTCATGGGCCGCCATCGACATCTGCTCTCCCGCTTGCGCGGGTGCCCCACTCGGCGTCTCGGAGGGGCCTGCGGCCCCCGATGCCTCTGCCACCCCTGCAAGGTACGAGCAGCTATGTCAATGGCCACAACCAGACAAAGTCATGGCCAGCATATATCCAGTGTCAAAGGCTCTTACCTGAGTGGGCCTTCTCTAAAGCCGTCCACGACTCAAAGTCGGAGAATGCCTCCATGTTGAGGGGAATCTCGCTCATCACGCGAATGAACCCCTCCATATCTATCTCACACTCGACCCCGTCATCAGGTAAGGGGTCAACCTCCTGAGGGGGTGAGAAGGCCGCCCCCACACCGATCTCTAGTGGGGCTACAAGAAACAAGTCCAGCAAGATGGGGTTAGTCAGTTATCACAACCAAGCCGGCCAAGAGTAAGAAAAGGTCGACGCGACACTTACTCAAAGCCCCCTCTGCCTCAGCTTGCTCACTAATCTCGAACCCTCCAGGGGACCCGCCAACCTCAGCTGTCGCGGCCCCCACACGAGGGTGCTTCTGCCTAGGTTGCAGACTTCCGTTCCCACTCCCTGAGGACGTCTCCGTGGACGGGTGATCCCCCTCTACCGCAGAACCTGTCAACAGACACAACAATATACAATGCCTCAATCACATACCCCAGAAAGCAACAAAACTAATGTGGTATGCTAAAGAAAGAATCTTACCTAAGGCCCCGAGAGGGGTCGATGGCAAAGGGACTAGCTACTCCAGGCAGCCTTTGCAACTGCCTCTCGGATGTCTCTCAGAGTGTGGGCACACTCAATATGAGACACGAACTCCACGGATCTGGCTGACCCAATCGCGTGGCCGATGTGTCGCCGCTAGTCATCGGCCACCGTGTCGGTAAATCTCCCTTCAGGGAGCACCCGGTCCAGCGAACCCCAGCTCCTGAAGCCACAATCAGCCAAGAACTGCGCCCAATAGGTCTTCGCCGCCCTCGGTCAGGGCACCCCCGATCCAATCGTCGTTGTCACTGTCTGTGCCTGCTTCAAGGGCTTCATCGCCCCACCATGGCCTCGGCTCCCAGACGATGAGCCTCGACTGCCCTGGGGCCACTGCCGCTCCAATCGCTCCACTTCCCGACAGACCCGAGTGACCCAAGTCCTCAGATACTCGTCATCCAGTGAAATGGAAGGCAGATCCTCCCTCAAAAGATGACTCTCCTTAGCCTTCCTGATCATAGAAGCCTTCTGCCAATGCAAGTGGTTGTGCTCGAACCACCACCTGGCGTAATGGACATCGAACTATCCCCGACGTCCCGATCCAGGCATCGACAGTCGCTCCGGCTCTTGGCGATAGTAGAAATCCCACCATGCTGCGGCCAGTAAGTGGGTGTCCCTACCTCTGTACTGTCGGCTCATCAAAGGGAACTCCCGATTCGGCAGGATCCCCTGGTCGTAGCCGAAGTTCCTGGCAAATCGGTACTGGTAGTATGGCTCCAAGGAACTCATCGCAGACCGGTGCAACGGCAACACTATCGGTCGAGTGCTCATCACCCACTCTGTCTGCAGTCCAGCATCCGGCTCCCTCTAATGTGGGTGGGCGCTTGTCGCCCCTCCGCTCAACCACCCCAAGAACAGACTAGAATCCCTCGTGGCACCATCAAACGGCAACCCTTCCTCGCCCCGGCCAGGCAGGTAACACAGGGCTCTCCTATCCCCCTCTAGTTGTGCCTCGGTATCCCCGTCGGGCTGCCCGGTGAAGCTGAACAGCAAAGGCACCGCCGGGTTTGCTACAGTTCCCCGAGTCACCAACCCTGGAAACAATAGTCCGGCCTACGTACTGAGGTAGTGGGTCGACAGAAGCAGGCTCCTCTCTCATGGCACCGGATGCACGGCTAGAACCCCCAGTCCCTGGTACACACCAGCCAGCGCAGCAGGAGCCAGTGCCAATTGTCGCCCCTCCGCCAGCAAGCACGCTGGCCATAGCAGCTTGGTCCTCAACAGGCCATCCTCCCCGTGCGGGACCACGAACGTCGCTAGCCAATAAGCTAGGTAGGCTGCAAGGTGCATCATGTCTAGAAACCTGTGGGGGTTCCACCCCTCCTGCAGTGCATAAATATACCTAGAGTACATCTGAAACTGCAGCTCTACCTTGGTGTACTCCTCCCACGGAGTATGATCCCTCGCAAACTCCTGATAGAAGCAGAATGGCCCATTGTAGAAGTGACAGACCCACACGTTCAACGGTACCCTAGGGGTTTGTGCTGCTCGGTCTCTCCCAGCTAGGGCCAGATCCCTCCAGGTCTTCAGAAGATACCGGTAACTATGAGAAACCTAGTATCGCCCCTGTCCATCGGTATGACTGCGGTGAAGATCATCCAGTACAACCACTTCATACCCTTCGCCGTTGATCGACAACCCGGAGATCCGGAATAGGGACCATAGGTCAAGTGAGGTCTCTCCCTCTACTATCGCCATCGTGTTCCATCGACGGTTGAAGCGCTCCATCAGTGCCTGCAACAGGCCCCTATAGCAAGGGTATGCGTATAGCGCCGCCGTAACAGCATACCTAATCCCAACTCTGTCCAGTAGCACCCGGTAGTGGTGCACTATCCCCATCAGCCACTCGGTGGCCCCCTGGCGGTATCGGTGCGAGGAGATCACTGCCCACCGGTCGCACCAACTGACGACGGTCTGTCGCATGACCCCATCTAGGATGCTGTAGTCATCATAGCCCTCTCCGGCATACTGTAGGCCCGCAGGCTCCAGCACCAGTCTGAATGTCCCCTCTGTCTCAGTCCGGTGATGGCCGTGTAGGTCCCAAGAAGTGGGACCCATCAGCCTGACCCTGACTCCGAACTGCTCTGCTTTGCTAAAAAAACCCAGGCACTCAGCGCTGGGGAACTGACATTGCCTCCAATAGTCCCCAGAAAAGCTCAGAGCGGGATTCGATCCCGCCCCCTCGTGTTAGCGCGCGCAGGGGAAGAAAAGGAGGAGGGGGGGCGCCTCCCTCCCACGTGCGCCGCTCGCGAAGGGAAGAGGAAGGACGAGCCGCCCGTGCGCCCGTGCGCCGTGAAGAAGAGGAAGGAGAGGAGGCGGGCGCATGCACCGCGGGCCCGCTCCCTCTGAGCCGAACAGGAAGAAGATGAAGGAGGCGGGTTCCCTCCCGCGCGCGCCACCACAAGCAGGAAAAAGAAAGGAGGAGGAGGCGGGATTCGATCGCGCCCCCTCACCTTAGCGCGCCCGCGGAGGAAGCGACTAAAAGGAAGAAGAAAAAGGAGAAGAAGAGGAGGGGGGCGGTTTCGATCCCGCCGCCTTGTGCTAGCGTGGCCAAACAGTAATTGAGAAAGAAAAATGGGTTCCGTGAGGTTATGTTCTTCAACAAACTGTTGCTGTCGACATGAAAACAAGTCAAAAGAAATAATGATTGGTGAGAATTCAACAGAGATTTGTTCAACTGCAACGTGGGCAAAAGAAATGGTTGATGAGATTCAAATTCAACAAAAATTAGGCAAGGCATCTAAGAGTGTTTACATTAGAAAAGGGGCTTAAGATTGGGCCTATAAATAGAGCCCCTATTGGAGGTGAAAAGGGTGTGTTGTTATTATATTTTATTTTGAGAGTTGAGAGGTTGTAATTTTGGGAGAGAGAGCTACGTAAGGAGAGTTTGAGAGTGTTGTTTTGGGTGTTTTTAGTGTAAACTTTGTGGGTTTATAGTGTTGTAATGAATGATTTTGAGTATTTAGCCCTTTCTTAGTCTCATTAATTACTGTTATGATCCTCAATCTCATTTCTTGTCTTCACAAAATTTCTTCATCTTTAAGTGCTCTACGTTTTATTCTTCTATCACTTCCTCTAAATCCCTCTTGTTTTTAAACTATTTCATATTTTTCAACTTGCTATTTTAGGTGTTTACTGTTCATCCGAGGTGATAGTCGCTGCCATTCTCCCATTTTGAAGCCCTTTCAATCCTCTTCTCTTTCTAATTTCTTCACAAAAGTTCTTCCTCTTCCTTAGATATAGATTTCATCTTTCTTCCACGTCTTCTAAATCACCCCCGTGTTAAAGTTATTAATTATATTCTAAGGGTCGATTCTATATGATTTAGTTTGTGATCATCTATGTTCATCATTAATTTTCACAGATCTTTTATTTATCTTTTTTATTTGTTAATTATTTATTGATTGACGTGTCAGTCACATGTGTGACAGATTTATTATGCACTCATCTGACAGATCAGACGATTATGGGTGATCGTGTCGGGACCAAAAGTCTGCCATACCGTAAAGGCTATGACATTAATTATGCCCTTCCTAAGAAAGATAGCCCTTGATTAAACGCCAAAATAGGAGGCCTCGGAGGGCATATAAAAGATTGTGCGTATAAGAAAGATAAATGGGCATGTAAATGACGGGCTTATTTAAATGCACAGATCAGATCCAGCAGCATCTCCCCTTGGCTTCGAGTTGTGCCAAGCAAGGATAGGAGACCGTCTACGCAGTGGTGGGATGGAATCCGAACAATGGCTAGGGTACTGTCCCTCAATGTACATCCTCAAGGGAACGTCCCAACTAGCTGGTTTTCCCCAAGGGATGGAGCCGAAAGGGGTACATATTGACGACACTCCCTTGGCTTATTGGGGTTATCATTTATTGAATAGCGATTCCGGCAGCATCTCCCCTTACTTCGGGTCATACCAAAGAAGAGATAGACTGTCACCCACGGAGTGCCAGGGTGACAGCCGGAACGAGAGAGCACTGAGGCTCCTAAACGGTGTAGTCACCTTATGGTGACGTTAAACATTCCCCTTGGCGATCGTCGGGACACATGTAGAGGCAGAGCCCTTTAAACCTATGGGGTTACATGTATGCGGGCCCGATCTGGGATGACGGAATGTAGGGGAGGTCATTCCCCATTAATTTATTTCCTAGGATCTTTAGTCAAGGCTCATGGGCATCCCTGGATGGATCTAAAAATTGGAGAGGGATTTAAATGGGGACTGTAGAGGATCTCGGCGCAGGATACGTTGGGCACACGAAGGTACTCGGCGTGGCATGGGTGGACAGGATAATGGCGTGGCAAGTGTAGGATTATGGGCCTGGCCCATTAGAGGAGGGAAAAGATGGGGTCTCGGCGCAGGAGGCTCACGGCACGCTGAGAGGTTTTGGCAGGAAGGGGAGAGCGAAGCTCTCGGGGTAGGCAGGAGGTTGGACGGAGGGAGCTCACGGCGCGAAAGGCTCTCGGCGCGTGAACCCCCGCACCGTGAACTATTCCCGGCACCGGGAGATTTTGGCGCCGAGGGGTTCTGGCACTCTGTTTGGGGTTTTCTCAGAGGGATTAGGGTTCAGAAACTGATTCGGCCATCGCCTAGGCCTTTGAGGCGTGAGGCGCCCCCCTGGTCGCCTCGCTCGCCTCACGCCTCAGACTACATAGGTGTTGGGTTTAGGGTTTACGGATGAGAACGGTTATCAATGCCCCCCCCAACTCGTACCCTTACCTCCTCGTGTTGGGTTTAGGGTAACGCAGAAGGGCGATTCGTTTCGTTTGCAAAAAGGCGATGTGATTGTAGAAGGGCAATCGATCGAGCTCGGCTCTACTTGACAAGAAAGCTGCTACGATGTCGGAAGGAGGAAGACGACACCAGAAGGCGAGAGGGAAACCAGCGACGGGGCGGGACTCTCATTGATCGATGTGTTTTTCAGCCCACGTGGGGGAGGGCGGAACGCAAGACGAATACCAGCGACCCTCGTTGGGGTCAAAATCGAGAGAAAAAGGAAGAGGAGACAGGAGGAAGACAACGTCTGTGAGGTATAAGCAATTTCTCTTTCCCTATACCTCTATCTTTTTGTCCTTCTATGCATCTAACCGATCTGTCCATTCCTTTCTCCTATGTGTTTTTAGTCTCGTAGGGTTGAGAATGTCCTCTTTTTTTATGTTAAGGGTGAGAGAGATCGTGAAGGAAGGAGAAGGGGACTTTGCAAAGGCTTAATGTATGAATTGGTTTTTTGTATAATCAAAGTTTTGTAACAAGTACAGTGGAGGAGAGCTACTTAATTAAGTTGCTTTATGGTGGACATTGGAAGGTGGTGCATGGTCATGATGGGCAGGAAAGGTTGTCTCCGATGGGTTTCAGATAGAGGTCCTTTTCATGGACCAAGGATTATTCTAATTTAATGGAGCTGCAGTTGGTAGCAAGTGGGTTATTCACTGAGGGGGTATAGATTGACCAGTTATATTTTGTGGCTGAAATGCAGAATGACAGCAGGGAAAGAAAGTATTTGAACTTAGAGACAGATGAACATATCATCCAAATGTTTGATAAGTGTAGTAACAACAAAATCATAAAGGTTTATGCTAGTCAAGATTATCCAGCTGTGCCCTTAGATGCTGAGCAAGCTGAAGAAGTTTTAGATGATGTCGGGATTGATGAGACACTAGAGGATGCACAGGTTATTTTAGATCAAGTATCGGATGGGGAAGTGAGAACGGATGATAGTGACTACAATCCCAGTTCAGATTCTGATGTTGATTATGTAGATGAGCTAGTTGATGATGATGAAGTAGGACACTCACTAGCATGGGCTGCTTCGGCCACCTTCCAAGCTTCATCATCATCTAAGCATCTCATGAGCATTCCATTGATAGCGTGCTTGTAAAGTTCTTCAGCAATGATAGTGTACTTTGAGGTGGCTCTTCTGATAGCCTTACGCTGCCCGAAATTTGTCCCTTGTGGGAACGATCTGTCTCTGCAATATAGCTCGATTTTTTGGTACCAAGGTAATTCTTCTTCCTCCAAGATCTCTTTTAATTCCGTCAAAGATACTTCCTTTAGATCTTCCATCTCAGCCCTTGCCTCCACAGTTTTCCTAAGGTTGGCATACCAAGGATCCTGAAGAGAGGGTGCGTTCAATTCAGGAGGGTGCGTTCAATCTTTGAACGACGATAGTCTTAGTGCTCCGACTGAGAGGGAAAGATAAAGAGGAAGCGAGTGACGCTAGTGCATCGGCAAGAATGTTCTGAGATCGGGGAGTATGAATGTAGATTAACTTGCGGAATTGCCTAGTCAAGAGAGTGACCAAATCTTGATATGGCTTGAGTTTCAGATCACGGTGCGGTAAGTGGACAGAACCTGCCGCAGGACGAGCTGAGAGTCCCTATAATTTTTAAGTGGCGCGCACCTAAAAGATAGGCGCGCTTCAAACTGGCTAGGAGAGCCTCGTACTCAGTGATGTCATTGGTAGCAGGAAATCAGAGTTGATAAGCAAAGGGAATCGTCACCCCTTCCGGAGTGAGGAGAACAGTGCCTATCCCTCGGCCTTGAGAATTTAGCGCACCATCGAAGTGCAGGGACTAAAAGGGATGATGAGTGATGACAGAGAGATGCTCATCAGGAAAATTGTCCTGAATAGATTCTGTGCAGGGGATAGGGAGATGGGCTAGATGCTCAGCAATGGCATATCCTTTGACTACCTTCTGAACAACGAACGTGATATCGAACTGAGAGAGGAAGCTCTACCAGCGAGCTAACCTACTAAAAAGGACAGGCTTTTCTAAGAGATAGTGAATCGGGTCCATTCTAGAGATCAACCTAACTAGATGGGCTAGGAAATAGTGTTTAAGCTTCTGAGCTACCCATACTAAGGGGGCACAAATCTTTTCCATGGCGGTGTATTTGGACTCTGCTAGGTTGAACAACCTGGAGAGGTAATAAGCTGTCCGCTCTTTTCCTTCATCTTCTACTTGTGCTAAGACCGCCCCTAAGGAGTCCTCAATGAAATTTCATCCACGAAATTTAAAAGAAAAGATAAGGAGAAAATAGAAAGAAATTATACCTTATTCGAATAAGAAACGAAAAAGCTGACGCATCTCATCCTCATGCTCCCAAGTTGTCTCATTCCCTGAGTGACATTGCCATACAACTTTAACCAGAGGGATTACCTTATTTCTCAATTGCTGCTCACGACGATCTTCAATTTTAAAAGGGTGCTCTAGTGCAGATAAATCTGCAGTCACCTCAAGCCAAACTGAATCATCTAGAACGTGAGATGCATTAGGAACATATTTCCTCAGCTGGGAGACATGAAACACATCGTGGATCGCTTGCATCGCCGCTAGCAACTAAAGACGGTACGCCACTCGGCCTACACATTTTAGAATAGGAAACTGACCAATATAACATGGACTGAGCTTTCCACGCTTCCCAAATCTCGAAACGCCTTTCATCAGAGATATTTTCACAAACACCATATCTCCAGGCTCGAACTGCAGTGGTCGCCTGCGCTGATCGGCACAACTTTTTTGTCGACTCTGAGCTGTCAACATTTTCTGTCGAATCAGATGAACCACAATAGCACACTACTGAGCCATATCAGGTCCTGTCAACAATCTGTCACTGGCCTCAAACCAGTTCAAAGGAGTAAGACAAGGACGCCCATACAATGCCTCATACGGTGCCATACCGATACTGGAGTGATAACTGTTATTATAGGCAAATTCCACGAGTGACAAATGCTGACTCTACGAACCCTGCCAGTCAAGGCAACACGATCTCAGCATATCTTCTAAAGTCTAAATCATCCTCTCTAACTGACCATCAGACTGCGGATGATACGCTGAACTGAAAGCTAACTCTATGCCCAACGCTTTCTGAAACTGCGCCAGAAGCCAGAAGTAAACCGTGGGTCATGATCTGATACAAGTGAAACAGGAATTCCATGCAATGGCACAATCTTTTTAATGTAAAGCTCGGCCAATTTCTGCACACTCCAGGTAACCTTAATAGGTAACAATCTAGCTGTCTTTGTCAAATGATCAATCAACAGCCAGATACCATCAAAGCCTTGTGAAGTCCAAGGTAAACCCATAACAAAATCTACTGCGACATGATCCCATTTCCACAGTGAAATTTTCAACGACTGAAGCGTTCCACTAGGCTTTTGATGCTTGACTTTTACCTGTTGGCATGTCAAGCATTTAGAGACAAAACGCATTCACACATATTTATGCAAAATAAATTTACACATTATAAAAATAATACCACATATGCAAAACAGATTTGCATTCCCATGCAAAACAGGTTTACAAAATAATAAGAAAATAAATATGCACATAACATGTTACTAAAAGCACTATCTTATAAACATGTTAGCGTAATATGCACAAGATCCGCTGCAAGTGTGTACACACACGTGCAAAATGCAGAACAAAAGGATAATGCATAAACGAACTGTATCTAAGGTAAGTCACAACAACTGCACATATCCGTGAAGTATTACCAACTCCCCATCCGGGGTCACAATCAGAATAGTCGGAATAATTGGTAGAGGTGGTGCTTCCGGAGGCCCAGCTGGTGGAGGTGGTGCTTCCGGAGGCTCAGCTAGTGGCGACACACGCTAACCAGAAGGCCCAGGCTCCCACGCGACCTGAACGGGCTCTGGAAGCTGCAACAGCATCTGTGGACACAAAAGGGGGGGGGACGCTCTAGCTGGGGACCGAGCAGCAACCTGCCAACTCCCTGCTCCAGCTCTCCCTACTCCGGCGGAAGTCGCAGTCACTGGTGGTCGAGGCGCTCGATCTCTCACCCATAAGGGGAGAGAGCTCGCCCGATGCTGCACGACCACCCTCGCGCCATCCGCGTGTCCACCCCCTCGATGCCTCTGCCCACGCTGTACACGTGCGGGTGGTGCAACAGTCGCACTCGCTGCAGTCTCCAGGGACGATCCCTGAAGAGCGCTGTAAAAACCCTGCTGGTACTCACGGGCTATAAGGAGACGCCATCGAGGGGGCAACTCCTCCACAGGAGCGCGCACAGAGGGACCCGGCTCAACATTGTTTTCTCCGAATGATAACGATAATGGCTCTGTCTCTCTTTCCATCTGCACTGATTACACCAAAGGACCTGCAGGTATGCCAGGCATCGCCCGTAGTGGTGCGAAGGCCAGTGCAAGAGGGAAAGAGGGGAGAGAGCCACGCTCTGGGGACGACTCCTCAGAGTGATCAGTGAGCACATCGTCATAATGGGGAGGAAATGACGGAGCCGCCATCTCATATAGTCCTTTGCAACAAATAAATAGCCAGATAAATTACATGAGCTAAAATAAAGATAGACGGAATAATGTCGACATATCTAGGACGAACTCAGAAAAAATAAACAGGCTACATTTGGCAAGAAATAATATTATGTGGAACTATTTTGCTAGATCCAAAAGATACAATACGGAGGAAACAATATATACGTACAATCACGCAGAATGGAGGTAGAAGAGATGGACCAAATCACACAGCTCAAACCACAAGGCACATGGATTTTTAAGGTGGTTTGAAAGCTGAAACCACAAGGCACATGGATTTTTAAGGTGATTCGGATGCGCCGACGGTAACCTACATCCACCCCTCACCAAAAGTCGGTGAGGCTTCACTGCTGGAAACCAGCATAGGGATAAATCCCCAACACGGAGACAAGCTCCAAATACACACGCAGGGCGACTCCTGCACACATACATGAGATGTAACTCTCAGACACACACACACACGGAGACAGAGTCTCCAACATGATCCGACGATCATATCAACAACACACACACACAGAGACGAAGTCTCCAACACGATCCGACGATCGGATCAACAACACACACACACGCTGCAATAGATGCAACACTCTAGACACAAGAACATCTGGATCTGGATAGATCCATATACACACGTAAATCTAAAGAGATCCACGCACACACACGGATCTGAACGAAACAACACACACAACCATGGATCTGAGTCGATCTACACACACATGGATGCTTACAAATTACAAGGAACACAAACATCACATACAATCTGGAGTGTGCCATACCGAATCAAGGAGGTTCCGATCTGATATGAATCAACGAGTCATCAAGCCTTACTTTTAATATCGATACCTCTTTGTTTTGTTCCATAATCTTTCTTGAGTTAATTAAAATAGATAATTACATACATATACTCCTAGTCTCACATATTGTACTTTTATCTCTATATTCTCTATATTATCATATATAATCTCATATTAATCAGTAATATTTAGATTATATAAATCATCCACGTGAAAAAAATACTCAAAAGATTTTGTTTGTGAAACTAGGAGAGGTCACGTTCACTGCATGGCTCGCCTCAACGAACTCACTTCACTGTTAGACGGCTCCATCCAGAGCATACTTGCAAGTGTGTTGTTTCGCATTGACGCCCTTTTGACGATGTCTCAGCTATTAATTTATCTGATGTAACTTCTCATGTTTCAGCCCTTACAAATCGTCGTTGTCTCTTAAGGCGTGTTTGGAAAAGATCGAGCCCAACAGTAGCAGGGAACATTCCAAAGACAGTGGGCACTGCCAGGTACTCGTGCTACGCATGGCCGGCGACGATCACCTTACCCCCCAACAAATTCAAACCCTTCAGGCTATTGTTGAGGGTGCATCTTATTCATCTCATCCTCCTTCCACTCCCATTCGGGTGGCTCATCATCCGCCTCCCTCTCACATTCATACTCCCACTCGGGTGGCCCATCACCCGCCTCCCTCTCCCGTTCATTTTCCCATTCGGGTGGTCCATCACCCGCCTCCTTCTATTCTTCCTCTTTCACGGCCCCAATGCCCTTTTATTCCTTGCAACCCGGCCCGACTGGGTCCTTATTCCGGTCAGCCCGTTAACCCCCCTCCACGGCCTTCTTATGCGGCCTCTCTTTCAAGGCCACCATGCCAACCCTCTACTTCTCAAGTTACACACCTCCAACAGGTTCTCATTGATAAAGTCACTTCGTTGAAGGAACAACTAAAGAGGGTCACAAGCCCACGGCCCGCTCTCGCTCCTCCTTCTCCAGTCAATCCTCTTCACACTTTCCTAAACAACATTGTGAAAATGGAGAAAGAATGGAAGAAGAGGAGAGATGATTACGACATCAACAGTTTAAATGAGCAAGAGCCGGTAGGTTTCAATGATCAAGTGGATGTCGTCCGCCCTCCACCTGTTCACACCATTCATCCTCATGGCCCTCCGCCTCCGCATACGCAACACCATTACATTCCACCACCTATTAACACGCATCCACCACGGCGTCCACTTGAACCCGACAATGAAGAGCCGGTATACGAAGAATTGAAGACGGCACATGATGATGAAGTTCCGGGGGCACCCATTCCGAGTATCCTTCGCTTTCCTCTCCCCCCACTGCCACCAGATGAACCCCCTGCTCAGGACGATGCCACTGTCCCCGATCCAACCCCCATTTTTGAGACCTACTGGTGTTACGATGATGGGTCAATACTCCAATCACCCACACTGGCGCATCAAGACCCGTCTCCTACCCTTCAAACCTCTCGCCCCATCCTGCGTTTCCTACGCACCAAACCTCCTTCTTTTAAACCTCCACCAATTATACCTTCATCAACCTTCACTCCACCGGCCTCCACCGAGCCCACCATTAAACCTCCTCCAATTAACCTCCCATTACCGCCACCTCGGCCCTCCGCTATACCTATAACATCAAAACCAACTTTGCCTATCCCTCCACCTAACCCTTCACCTTTACCTATGGCTAATCCTGAGTAGGGTCCACCCCTTTTTGCACTCAAGTCAACTGGGCTCCTCTGATTCATCATCAGAGAGAGAAAATGCCGCCATCATGTGGATCACATTAGCCGAATGGTGAACCACAGGTGCTGCTTTGGCTGGTCTGGATCACATATCTGGCTGCGGAGGATCGACGAGGCCACTCTTCATCTGAATAAGGCCGTCTCGGATCATCTTCTGTGCCTGGGTCTTGAAGATGTAGCAATCTTCGAGGGGGTGACCCAGCATGCGGTGGTATGAGTAGTAGTTGGGATCGTTAGTTTTCTAGACTTCGTTCGGCTTGCGGACTTCAGGTAACTCGATGATCCTCTGGGCCATGCAGAGGTCGAAGAGCATCTTCATATGTTCCTTCTTGAAAGAGAAGGGCATCTTCATACACTCCGAGAAGGAGAGAGAGACTGGCTTGTCCGCTGGCCTTTTGTCGGAACTACTGGTCTCGGCTCCTTTGTTGGCTTTAGTAGTAGGGGTGAATTCGACGGTGTTCACTGCCTTACCGGGCTGGCGTTCCCGGGCTTGCTTACCCTTAGCTGAGATGTAGCTCGGGTTATCGGCGAAGAACATCTCTATTTCAGCGACTGTCGAATTGAGCTAGTCAAAGCCCTTGACGTTGGTGCCGAGATGCTTTTCGCTAACCTCAGCCGCCAAGTCTTGGCGACAGATAGTGATGGCATCCTCCTGGACTGGTGGATTGACACACTTCATGCTGAGGTCTCGCCATTTCTTGATGAAGTCGAGGGCGCTCTCCCCCTTCTTCTGTCGGAGAGATCAGAGCTCGGCTAAGGAGACCTTTCGCTTGGCCGTTTGGAAGCGGTCGAGGAACTTCTTCTGGAGATCCACCCAATCATTGATAGAGTTGGGCTTCAGGCGGGAATACCATTGGAAGGCCATTCCCGTAAGTGAGGTGGCGAAATAGCAGAGCAGATAAGACTCATCCAACGCGAGTTCACCTATGGCCGTAATGTAGTAGGCCAACTATTCATGCAAAGACCCATGACCGTCGAATTTCTACAACTTTGGCAACTTGGCGTACTCTGAGAGGAGTTTCTTGAGCTGGTGATGCAGCAAGTAGGCGACACTATAGAGGTCCACCGCTGCGATCCCTTCTCCAAACTGGGCAAGCTTGGTCTCAACGATCCACTCGATCATCTAGCATTGTGCCATGAGCCTTTCTGGCCCCGATGTGCTGGATGGCTTGGGTTGAGCTTTGGCCAACGGCGTGCCGAACCCAGTTATTGTAGGGGTCCGGACGGATGCAGTTGAGGTGTTGGTGCCATTTTGCCCACCTTGTGGGATCGGCGTCTCTGTCGAAGGCCCGGTAGGCAGCTGAGGATGAAGGACATATTCCTGAAGTAAGTCTTGCAGGAGGGCCTTAAGGTGCTGGTTCTCCTTCATAAGAGTCTCAAGAGTTACCTCTTGAGCTTCACCAACCGGAGGATCATTATTAACTGGATCTGCATTGACGGGGGTGGCACGCTCCTCAATAGGGACTTCCTTCACTTGTGTCGATGCCTGAGGTCTAGCAGAAGTGTCGACGTCACCGACTGAAGTCGACGACTGAGTCCGGTGATCAGGCCTTCTGAGTTGAGATATAGGCTAGTTCAGATCGTCAGTCTGAACCTCAGGTTGGTGCCCGGTGGTATAGCATGCGAACACCCTGACCACGTCACTAAGGAGCCGGATCGTCTGCCCTTTCTGGGAGTGCCGCTTGGGGCGGACAGGTGTCCCCAGCCTATCGAAGACTGAGGTGCGTTGTAGAGGAGTGTCCATCATGGCATCTACCAGAGGAGGACTCGGGGCCGGATGTTGAGGGGGCCCGAAACGAGCGTGTCTCTATTTTTGCCTATCTGAATGAGAGGTGAGGAGTGGCTGGGCACCGTCAGGCGATGAGGCTGCAAAATCAGTCGCACCTTGCATGGCGCGACGTCCTAATGCCCAGAAAGGGTTGCTAAGGCGCGCCTTTCAGATGGCTTGAGCTTCCTCCGGGGTAACTCAGATTCTTCTCAAGTCAGACTGTTGGTCTCCGTATCGCTATCTCTTCGACAGGACTTGAGAGTTCGGACACCAAACTAGCGCTAGTGTCTCTGGGTCGCTATGGGAGCGTCTGCCCTTCTGAGTTCCGCCTTTGCTTCTCGCGTTTGACGCAGAAGGCTAAAGCAGTTGGTAGTAGGGACCATGGAGACGATCCGCTCTGGGGGTGTGATGGGTTCACCCCTGTCCAGGCGGATCCGTAGATTGCCGACAAGGATGGTCTTTACAGAGTTACTGGTGGCAGCGGTAGGTCACTTGCCTTTATGGTCGCGACAATGCTTCTTCTAGGGAGCTGAAGATGACCCCGCTCAGAGGTGGTAGACCGAGAAAACTCAGCCTATGACTATCGGTGGCACAAGGCCATTGACCGGTAATACTGGAATCGGTCCCCAAGACCCAAAGTCTGTAATGGAGGCCGGCGGCTGGGCAGCTCGAGTGTAAGGCCTCACCCGAGCCGATAACAGTGTTGCGGATGCTCACAATGACGTGCTTGTACTCGGAGTTGGCACTGCAAGGGGTGCTGGGGTGCCGGCGTCCTGGGGCCTTGAGCCTGAACCGAGGACTGGCGGGACCAAAAGGTGGGGCACAGGGCCTTCGGTCCATACTGGCGCCACCACATCCCATAGAGGTAGACCCGTACTCAGAGTCGGCGTCGTGAAGTTGTAGGGAACATGCCCCCACGACGGAGCCGAGGGATGCAGAACCTGACGCAGATCACTCACGCCAAGGGTCGCCCGCGAGAGACCCCGAGTTTGTATGCCCGGTCTGGATGTTGAGCAGCCTCGAACAGGGGATTGATGGCCTAGGCGAGGCAGTTACACGTCAGAAATTTGGGTCGGAAGGCCCGAATGAGATACTGGGGAGCCCTGCCCCCAGGTCAGGAGACCCGTGCGAGGAGCTGGCTCGGCTGAGGCTCGGGGCTGACAGCCCGATTGAGGTGCTAAGGAGCTGGGTACCTTAGAGTGGAGACCCACACCAAATGTCGACTCAACTGAGGCCCGGGACTAGAATCCCAAGCGAACTACAGTGGTAGGGACCGAGACTCTGGGCGTGGAGCTCGCGTCGGGACCCGGTCGAAACTGGGCCCGGGGGCTGGCGTTTGCCCGGGTAGGAGTTGGTCCAGAGCACCTATGGGGGCCGACAATGGGAGACAATAGTTTGTCACTCGGTCAGGCTGTTGAGACTAGCATCACGTGTGGCGAGTTGACAGTGCCAACAGAGATGGGAGCTGAGGGTGGCAGTGGAGCTGCCACGAGGACCACACCCAAGAAGTAGGGCTGATGTGACACGACCTTGGACCTATCTTGCAAGCACAATTCGCACTGTGAACGGGCCAAAATCGGCGGCCAACTCACTCGGCACTCACCCCAAACCCGTGGGTAACTCGGCGATGCCGAGTGGAGGATGTGAGGGCTGGTCCCTTGCTGGTAGAGAGAATTCTCACTATGCGTGAGAAGGATCTCAGATCCCAACCTCCGCCCTGTACCAGAGATCAATTATTTCAGCTGCACAATCCATGAAAAATCTGTCATGCTAATGAAATCGATATTGTTGACACCCGTTTTTTACCTTCGAGTTGGGTCATTTCTCTTACCACTATTTTGATGCCTCGAGTTGTCCATTACTCATTGGGCCATTTTCAGGCATGTCTTCGGGCTTATTTTATGAGTACTTCCTCCCTGACTAGGTTTACTTTCGAGTTCGGGCTTAATGGGCCTTGATTTCACTTGGTCTTTTGGGTAAATTGGCTTATTTACCCCGTTTTATTAATTTCCACCACCCAACCCATACGCGGTCTAGCGATGGACCGTGTAGCACTTGGACAGTCGTTTTGAAGACCACTTATGTCTCTCAGAGTCCTAGTGTGATTTATCTCTGGATATTTATCTTATTTTCTAAATTTCTACCGACAACCCTGTACACGGTCTAGCATTAGGCTGTTCAATCAGGTTGGACGGTCCATCATTAGACAGTTTAGTGCAAGAGTCCTAAACCAGTTGATTTTTTATATAAATATCTATTTATCCTGATTTTACTAGTTTATCACCGGCATCAGGTACATAGTCTGGCAGTGGGCCGTGTGACTTTTTGGGCAATCCATCGTTGGGTCGTGTTTATCCTGAAGGTCCTGCACCGATTCAGCTAGTCTGTTCTGTGGGAAAAATGGGTGATTTATCTCTTTATTTATTTGCCACCGACACCGGTAAGCAGTCTAGTATTGGATCATGTACATAGTTGGGTGGCCCATCATTAGACCGCGTACCAGGCCGAGATCTTTAGGCTGGCTGGCTTTTCTTCTCTCCACCCGTGGTTAAACCTCTAACTTGTTCCACCTTTTTCTCCGTAGATTCTCAACCAAACACAATACCGTTTGATCCTGGTGAGAGCTGGGAGTATTATTACGAATTATCCTAAAGAATCTTGGCGTAATTCCCATGGGAGAGCCCTCAATTCTGACTGGACTTTCAGCGGTCTATAAATAGAGCCCTTAGTGCAAGGTCGCGAGGGGGAAGATCCGGCATTCGCAATGAAGTGTTGCCGAATTCTTGAGCGAACCACAGTCCGGGAGGAAGGCTCTCTACGTCCGTTTGAGCCTTCGGTTCAAGGGAGTAGTCTTTTGTTTGGTGTTTTGGTCTAGTGTTAGATGCATGTTTAGGATTGTTTAAGTTCCGATCTATTTGAGCTTTCTTCCTGCGATTGTGATTGAGTGGTTTCTGTTCGCTCTACAGTAACTTGATTTAATTTCACAACAATTGCTGCTGTAGTTAGAATTTTATTGGGTGATCGATCTATTCACCCCCCTCTCGATCATCCTCTAGGGACCCTACATAATCGTGAGCATAAATAGAAGCATAAGCATAAATAGGAAAATTACATACCTGAAGAAACGGTGTAAAACCGCTGATAGTCGTCTCTCGACCCATCCCCGCAGATAGATCGACTAGCAGATGGGCTAGCATGATGATGCCCCAGGCATACCGCCCCACCTGGTCTAAATCCTCCAATAGTCCTAGGAAATGATAGTTCATGTCGTCCCCCTTCGTCCCCAACAGCAGTCTACCCAGCATCAGGAATAGGAACCTCCTCAAGTCTAGATCTACCCTCTCTCTCTAGGTAGGGTCTGCACGGAAGGTAGCCCTCACCCTCTCGGCCATGCGGATCGTGAACTCCTCTAGGGTCTCCCTCATCCTTGGGTGCCCCTCCTCTAACCCGAGGGCCTTCATCAGCTTTGCCCTGTTCACCATCCTACAGTCCCTTGGCCCCCCTACCACTGTCTCCAAATCTAGAAGTCTACGGGCTCAGTCCCCATAGTTAGGGTAGGTCACAACACTCACTGCCTCCCCATCCACCCTCTACCCTGTAATCCTCACTACATCCTCCAGGGTGGGGACCATGTGTCCTCAGGGCATCAAGAATGTCTGGCTCACCCTATCCCACCTCTCTTTAAGTACCAGGATGAGGACGAGGTCTAGGCGGATGGGCTTAACGCACAACAAAGGGGCAAACCCCATCTCCCTCAACCGCTCCCTCTGGAACTCAGGAAGGCCGTGGTATGCCACGTGTACCAATGCCCAAGAGATGCGAGTCCTCATCACCCCCTACAAACAAAAGAAAAACTAACAAAAAATAACAAAAAAATGTTAGTACCAACAATGATAGTTGAACATCTTTTTCTAAAAAAAAAATCTACGCCTACCTTCGTGGACATCATTTCTTTAAACTTCCCCCTTCTTCAATTCCCCCATTTCTAAAATGAAAAAAAATGCTCCCACCATTGTGGACGTCATTTATTTAATTCCCTCTTTTCTAAAATGAAAAAAAAATTGACGCCCACCATTGTGGACGTCAAAACCTGAACCCTCTCAAGAAAGCACTTTGCTTGGTTCTTCTATCTGAAGACTTGACCATACTTTGCTCATATTCTGAACCATTGCCTAGAATATTATCCCATCTCATCTGCGTCTATCTCCCTTCCTCCTTATTTGCTGATGGCAAAGGGGGAGAGTCTATTAATGGCACTCTTCTAATGGTCCGTGTAATCCAAGGTCCACGCCTACTTTGGAATGAACAATAAAGTCAATGCATACTTTCTTCTTAAGCATATCAGGTATGTGCATAATAGGGCTGTGCATTTCATAGTTCGTGCATATCATGCTCATTCAGAGTCTATGGCCCGTGCCTTTGAGTATCAAGCATACAGAGTCTGTGCAAGTTTTTACCTTGTGTCAAATAAGGTCGGTGCTAATTACTCCTTGCATAAAAGGTCCGTGCACATTTTCGAAGAATGTATATCGACATTGCTTAGAGTCTGAGCATGTTTCAAGGGTCAGCACATACAAGGTCCTAGCTCATCTTAACTCTATGCACATTTCAAGTCTATGCATATCTCGTGTTAAGAGCAGAAAGTAAAGTCCGTGCAAGTTTTCACGGAATGCCTTTTGAGTCCATGCATATTTGCTATAAGAGTATTTCAAGTCCGTGCATAAATAATCAGATGATCCATTGAGTCTATGCACATCTAGTTTAATGATATATTAACTCTGTGCATCTCTTCACTATTTGCCTAAGTCCTTCAAGCTGACATTAAGTTTGATTTTTACAGGATATCTACTCGTGGAGTTTAAGAATGGCACGTGATCCAAGAATGAAGGAGGTGCCAAGATGACGACACATGGAAGGTAGTCAAGCTGGGATGCGACATGTAGCCTAACAACTCCAGAACTGGATAAGGCTTTTGGGCGGGATCATGGCGAGCACATGCCCTACCTCTCTGCTACCTACCTATAAATAAGAAGACTCTCGTTCAAGAAAGATGGTGATCATGATAAAGAAAGCAGAAGTAGAAAGAGCAAGAGCTAGCACGATCTAGAAAGAAGAAGAGAGAGAGCAGATTTGAGAGAGAGAGAGAAAGATTGTTCTGTGACATGTTTGAGAGAGATTTGTCATCAGCTTCCTAGTTCAGAACCGAAACTGATCTTGCTTATTGTTGAGCAACATCCCCTTCGTGGGTTTTGATTCAACGTTTGTTTCTTTTATTTTTCAAACTCGTGTTCAAGCATGTTTTTATCTTAGAACCTAGAGCATGTATAGTGTTTATACCTAGTGCAGGTTTTTGTGTGACGAGGTCTTACTGTGTGCACCCTAGCACACTTGCCTTTCCATACCTCGTGTTGTTTGTTTCCACTTTGGGGGGACTCGTACTTCATGTCGTTTTAACCTCGTGTAGGTGTCAGTGTATAAAGACTATGGTTGTCTACGTGAACATCGAGTATGGACAGTGTTCATAATTCGTGAAGGTCTTCTGTTGACGAGGTCGTACTTCGTGCAGTTTTTCCTCATACCTCGTGTTGTCTTCGCATTTTCATAGCTCGTGTTGCTTTTGCGTCTTCATAGCTCGTGTTATTTTTACGTCTTTCATACCTCGTGTCGTCTTCGCATTTTCATAGCTCGTGTTGTTCTTGCATCTTCATAGCTCGTGTTGTTCTACGTCTTCATACCTCATGTCTTCTCTGCGTCTTTCGTACCCCGTGTCGTTTTTGCACCCTTGCATACCTCGAGCAGGTTCTGCATCTCATGGTGATACCTCGTGCAGTTTCCTATTTTATTCTTCACGCAGAAGACTGTGGCACATTTCTCCATTTTATGGTTTTTACAGTTCTTATTTGACGAGATGTTGCTTCACCAAGTCCATACCTCATGTAGTCTCTTAACTGCATACCTCGTGCTACTTTCCAAGCCTTATACCTCGAGCAGTCTCTTCAAGTTTCATACCTCGTGTTGATTTATCATGGTTTATACCCCGTGCAGTTTCTGACGAGTTCATACCCCGTGCAGTTTCTGGAAAAACATACCTCATGCACCTTTTCCTATTTTTCGTGCACATTTCTTCTGAGTCATCTTCGTGCATGTTTCGTTTGTGCATATGATGGAATGTAGTTCATGCAAGTCTCTGAAATCTTATTGAGCACAACATGTTCACTTGAGACTACCCCGTGCATATTATGTGTGGTTGCTGAATTGTCTTCATGTAGTCTTTGTACCTTCTGCAATCTATACCTTATGCTTATTTACATTGCACTTAACATGCCACTCTAAATACAGTGTAAGTGTTTGATGCAATGACAAGTACCTCCTGACCTGTTGGATGAAATATTCCTCTAATGATAAGATCACGTGATCCGAGGAAGAGCCCTCTGACACGTGTGTCAGATGTTCTGGAAGGCCCCAAGGGCGAGGAGCATGCCGTCCACACTCCCGGTGAACTCTTTCCTAGACTTCTCAGACCATTGGTGATAATTGTGAGGCGAGCATACATCTCTGTGATCATCTCATTTGGCTTCAATCGGAACGCCTCATATTCCGATACAAGCAAATTCGCCTTGGTCTTCCTCACTTGAGAAGTCCCTTCATATATCGCTTCTAACTTATCCCACATCTCCTTCGCTGTTGCACATGACGAAACTCTAGAGAATTCTGTGGGATGTAGAGCACACTGGATGGCGTTGATGGCGCTCCCGTTAAGAGTAGACTTACGGATCTCTTCTCTCGTCCATACATCCTCAATCGGATGCAACTCGAATGGTCCCTTACTGACCACCTTCCAGATCTCATAGTCCTTCGCCCTCAAGAATACTTGCATACGATTCTTCTAATATGCGTAGTTGGATCCATCGAAGTACGGAGGCTTAGTTGTGGTGTGTCCTTCGGCTGTCAATCCTCTAGCATCCATGACTACTACCTCTTCAGGATGTTAATCCCTACAAAAGAGTTAGGCAGTGATACCACGTGATGTGAGATCTAGAGGGGGGTGAATAGATCAATCATCCAATAAAATTTTCTACAGTAGCTACTAGTGCGGAATTAAAACAACCAAGTGTAGGATAGACAGGAAACACACTCAACCACAATAAGACTAGAACAGCTTCAGTAGATCAGTCCTCAAACAATCCTAAGCATGCATATAAAGAGAATTGGGGAGAGGAATGTGAACCACACTGATATGAACAAAATCACATAGGAGACGATAGTTTTTAGGTGGTTCAACCTCTATCCAGAGGTCTACGTCCACCCTACAATCAATCGAGTGTGGCTTCACTGCTGACGCACAGCTTGACAACTGATCCACAGCTTTGGGGAATGAGTCTTTACAAACTGCTGAGCCTTACAGCTTCTGCTATCTGGAGGAATCCTCCTCTACCGCTGAGGTTGATAGCTTGACCTGTCTAGAGAAATCCTTCTCTGCCATTGATACACAGCTTGAAGAACGAAAGTTGAGAAAAAATAGGACGAAGAAAACAGAAGATCAAAACACAGCAAAAATGTAGCTCTAGATGATGAGCAGATCAGATCTAGTTCTGAACCAAGGGACTGATAACAGTGACAATTGCAAACTCTTTTCTCAAAGCTCTCTCTCTTTCTCTCTCTCAGATCGAGCCGGAGGACTCTCGGGATGGTACTGCTCTTTTTCTTTCTTCCCTTCTACCAACCCTCCAGCCGGAAGGAAATGTTCGAAAGGATGTGGGACCCACCGAACCTAGATCGGAGGCTATTACAAATCACTAAACACCCCGGTCTAGGTTTCGCACTAGAAGATTACTATGAGGCTGACATGATATCCGTTTCGGCTCCATTTGGTGGTGACTTCACCAAGGCTGCAGCTCCACAAGAAGCCCGCCGCAACAAGCAACCCTTGTCACTGGCTGAGGAGGCGCAAGACGAAGAAGTGTTCCTCTGAAACCCTCTCCACCGAGGTGCACAGGAAAGATCTCACCCTCTTCTGAAGGGTCAACCTCAAGGGGCCATATCGCCAAGGTCCCCTCACCCCCGTCTATTGGAAAAGCAAGAAGCGGAGGCACGTGCCGTGCTCCAGATCCTCCCCGATACGACCCCGCCGTGTTGGCTTTACATTGTAGGCAACAACAGGAGATCGAGATCTTGAAGGCACGACTGGCCGAATTAACTACACTTGTGGCCGACTTGATCCAAGGCTCCCTCCACCCATGGGGTGAAGATGCACCTTGGTCTCGGGACACTAGCCCTGACACCCCTATCAAGTCAAGGAGGGAAGCGAGGAATATGGCGAGCCCTTCAGCCAGACGGCCAGCCGGGCGGGGCCTTACACTACAGGAGAAGCTGTAGTGGCCTTACTCCTTCCCCAGGGAGAAGACTCGAGGGATCTTCGATTGGGCCTCTCACTACGGCAAAGTCTCCCTCCAGAAGTCCAAGAGGCCTCAAGATACCCGAAGAAGCGACGACCCTCTGTTCTGCCCGTACCACCAGATATTGGGTCACCCAATTGAGGACTCTTATGTCTTCAAGGACTTTGCCCAGGACCTGTTTGACAGGGACGAGCTCAGAATGGGAGATTACGTAGTGGCCCCGTCGTGTCCCCATGTGGCAGGCAGCCCCAGGAGAGGCATCTACACAATATCAATTCAGCACCAGGTTCCTGAAGACGCAGCCACCTCGGCCCCCACTGGAGCTATTTATGATGATTACCTGGAGGACCCCGGAGCAGCCCTATGCCTTTCCACGCCTGAGGGCCCTACATGTCTGCCGGTCGCGATCCAAGGGGAGAGCGAGGTGAATGCGACCTCCGTGCCCTGTAGACATGCCAAAAGTGGCACTATGTTGAGTAAATCTCATATCACCACGTAATGCCCCAAAGAGTACTTCAATATAGAAAAAGCAAGGAAGAGGGAGAAGAGGGGGCCGGGGATAGTACGGTTAGCGGTTTGATTAAGTCCTTTAAGAGACCTGAGGGATTGATAAAGATTGACCTTTTTCCTTTAGATACTTTGGAGGACCCTTTCTTCTTTGAGAAGATTCGGTATATAAGAAAGCAAACAGTTATTTGGCTAGCAGGAAATTATCAGTGATACTTCTACCACTGACAAAATCACTTTGGTGCTCAGATATAATCAATGGAAGAATACAACGCAGTCGATCACTTATGACTTTAGAAACAACCTTGCATATGAAATTGCATAAGCTGATAGGTCTAAAATCTGCAAAAGATATGGGATTTTTTACCTTGGGTATCAGGCATAAAATAGTGGAAGTGACTCCCTTCGGAAGTCCCCATCCCTGGAAGAAACTTTGAACTACAGATATAACATCCTTTCCAACAATGTCCCAGCAATAAGTATAGAAACTGCCAGTGAAGCCGTTTGGGCCAGGAGAGCTATTACCAGAAAATGAGAAAATAATGTTTTTGATTTCCTCAGGCGAGGGGATGGAGCATAAAGACATATTCTATTCTTCTGTAATCAAACTAGGAATGACTGAAAGAAGATGCTCATTAATGCTGTGATCTTCAGAAGATAAAAGAGATTTAAAGAAGTCCATCGCACCGTTTAATAATGCTTCCTGTGAGCATTGTGGTTTGAACTAGTGTGATTGCTCCTTCTCCTCTACCCCCTTCACAGGTTGGTGTGTATTCAAGTTATGCATTGCACTTTCATTGTGTGGTAAGTGTTCGAGATCTATTCTACATGAATTGCTAGTTGTTCTTAGTAGTTTTAAATTGAACACTTAGTTTGCTCTATATTTTACCTACTTCATCTAGTGTTGTTTTCATTCTAACCTGAATAGGGCATAAGCTTTACTTGAGCAGAGTCTTATTGCGGAGGTTATTCGTTTAGTTTTAGTATCATCTCTACATGCCAAGGGCTCGAGACTTGTTCTAAATAGGGTGTGAATTTTAATTCCACATAGTTTTATAGAGGAATCTATTCACCAGCCCTCTATATCCCATATCGCACCTAAAAATTTGTATTAGAGTGGGTCTCTGATTGATTAGATCCAATGATCTATAGAGTAGATCCTGCTTATTTGATGCATTTCTTGTCATAGACTACTGCTTTCTTGGTGCATTATCGATTTTAGCTAAGGTCTGTGCTAGTTGCTTAAGGTTCATAATCTGTCTGGCCTTGTTTTGCATTGAGTCCGTGCAGGTTTAGGTTCGGGACTTAGACGTATTGAGCTAGTGCACATAAAGTCCTTGCATGTATCAAGTCCGTGCAAGTCCATGCACATTGTTCCCCTCTTTCAAGTCCATGCATGTTGCTCGCTTTGATTCAAAAGTCCTTGCATGTTTCTGCTCACAGCAAAACTAAGTCCGTGCACAATGTTCAGACTTTGCACTTTTTATTCATACCGAGTCCGAGCATGTTCGGTCTACCGTGCATGAAGTCCGCACACGTCCGTGCAAGTTTTGTCTAAGTTCGAGCATGTTCAAGTCATATGAGTCCGTGCATGCCATTGAGTCTGTGCATGAATAGTAAACCAAGTCTAAGCATGTTCAAGTCATATGAGTCCGTGCATGTCATTGAGTCCGTGCATGAATAGTGCCTGTCTACATTTTACTAAACCAGGTCTGAGCATGTTCAAGTCCGTGCATGAACAGTGCACATCTGTTAGGCAACAAAATCCATGTATAGATAAGTCCGTGCATGTTTTGGCATGAAGTCTACGTCCATGCACTTTCTAAGTCCGTGCACGTTTCCTGAAGTCCATGCATATTCATCTTAGGCTCAAACATAAGTCCGTGTACATCTTATCAAGTCCGTGCATGAACAGTGCACGTTTCATGAAGTCCATGCAGATTCGAGTTTGCTCGTTCGTTAAGTCCGTGCACACAAGAGTCCATGCACATTTCTTCCAACCAAGTCCGAGCACGTTTTCTGTTGGAAGGAAAACTAAGTCCGTGTACATAAGAGTCCGTGCACATTTCTTCCAACCAAGTCCTAGCACATTTTCTGTTGGAAGGAAAACTAAGTCCGTTCACATATGAGTCCATGCATGTTTCTCCCGAAACAATGTTGCACGTTTTTGTCAAGTATGTGTACAGACAAGTCCGTGCACGTTTTCTAGAAACGAAGTCCTTGCACATTTGGTTGAAGTGAGTCTGTGCATTTTCTCTTAAAACAAGTCCATGCACATTTTGTGAGTGCTCAAGTCCGTGCACATTTTGTGAGTTCTTAAGTCCGTGCACATTTGTGAGTGCGCAAGTCCATGTAGATTTCACTGAGCGTCTCACAGAGTATCTCACTAAGCGTCTCATGTTCATAGCAAGTCCGTGCATGATGTTTCAACTTTATATATAAGTCTAAACATGTTGTTCAATAAATGTCGGAGCACACACTGTAGCCAAGTCAGTGTATGTCTACCTTAGCCATATAAGGTCCAAGCATACACTGTAGCAAAGGCGGTGCTTGTCCGAGCATACACTGTAGCTAAGTTAGTGTATGTCTGCCTTGCCACATACAAAGTCTGAACATTTTTTCCAAACCTTAGCACATGGTAAAGTCCGTGCTATTTTTTCCTTCTGTCCTTAGAATATTTTTTAACTGTCCTGAACTGAAGTATTATTTCTATGTTATGACAGATATTCTCTCATGGACAATAAGGATGGCACGTGATCCAATGATGGAGGATGTGCTAGGATCGTGACATGTGGAGTGCAGGGAACTAAAGGGCTGCCATGTAGTCAAGGCATTGGGCGGGAATCTGTGGAGGACACGCCCATTGATCTACTACTGCTATATATAAGAAGACTTCTCCATCGAGAGAAGAGTGATCGAAATCAGAAGAAAGAAGAGCAAAAGGAGAGAGAGAGAGTCAGTTCGATCCAGAGAGAAGAGAAAGGGAAGAGAAAGAAGAAATAGAGAGAGTGAGAAGTGAAAGAGAGGAAAGGGAGAGTTGAGTGAAAGGTGTCTGAGAGCTTGTCTGAGAGAAATGTTCCTCAGTCTCTTGGTTCAGAACTGGAGCTGAGATTGCTCAATTGTTTGAGCTACATTCCCTTGTTGGGATTTCTGGTTTTCTCATTTGTTTTCTTTTGTTTCTGAATGTTGTTCCAAGCTATTAGTCAGCGGAGGTTAAGCTGTAATTTCCCAGCATGTAAAGAAGTGTTTCTCTGATCGGGTAAAGCTGTAAGTCCCTAGCGCAAGCTGTTAGTCAGTGGAGGTTAAGTTGTAATTCCTCAGCGTGCAGAGAAGTGTTTCTCTGGTCAGGTAAAGCTGTAAGTCCGCAGCGCAAGCTGTTAGTCAGCGGGTTGTTGGCAAGCTGTGAAGCCCAGCAGATTAAGCTATGTATTAGCGGAGTAAGCCATATTCCAGTTGGAATGTGGGGTGGACGTAGATCTCGGGTTTGAGATCGAACCACCTTAAAATTCCTATCTACTGTGCGATTGCCTTGTTGATTGCATTGTCTATCTGTTCAGATCATCGCCTGGTAGATGTTTGCTTAGGACCGTGTGTGAGACGATCTATCTGATCTATTCTGGTTTGCTTGTGCTTGAATGTGCTTTATCTGTCTTGCAGTAGTTAGTTTATATTCCACATTTGATAGTGCTGCAGTTTAATTTTTAAAGGGTGACCGATCCATTCACCCCCCTCTGGATCATATATAGATACATTATCTGCAGAGATCTAGTCTTTAGGCATCCATATATTTACATCAATTGGTATCAGAGCCTAACTCTTTGTACAGGGACTAACATCTTGAAGAGGAATGACGATGGATGCTAAAGGGATGACCGCAGAGGGGCACTCGACCTCCAAGCCACCATGCTTCAACAGCTCCAACTATCCTTACTAGAAGAACAAGATGCAAGTCTTTCTCAGAGTGAAAGACAACGAGATCTGAAAGGTAGTGAGCAAGGGACCATTCAAGTTACACGAGAACGAAGAGGTCTGGATGAAAGAGGATATAAGGAAGTCAACTTTGAACTGGAGTGCTATCAATGCCATCCAGTGTGCATTCCATACTACTAAATTTGATAGAGTTTCATCTTGTAAGACTGCGAAGGAGATGTGGGATACCTTGGAAGTGATCTACAAGGGAACATCTCAAGTAAGAGAGACCAAGACTAATATGCTAGTCTCAGAATATGAGGCATTCCGAATGAAGATTGAAGAGACTGTGAAAGAGATGTATGCACGATTGACCATTATTATCAATGGTTTGAGGAATCTAGGGAAGAATCTCTCAGATTATGAAATTGTGAGGAAGAATTTGCGATCCCTGACTCCCATATGGCATACGAAGGTGACAGTGATGGATGAGTCAAGGGATCTCTAGAAGTTGAAGGTTGACGAGCTAATAGGTTCATTGATGGCGTATGAAATGAATCTACCAAAGGTTGAAGAGTTGGAGAAGAAAAAGAAACTAATCGCGCTAAAGGCAAGCTCCAGCAAATCAAGCAGATCTAGCCACTGTGGATCATCCTGTGAGCAGAGCAGCCACTCTGGGTCAGAAATAGATAGTGATCAATTAGCGATGCTGACCAAAGTATTTGGGAGATTTCTGAGGAAGGAAAGAAGGAAGTTCGGCCAAAGACAGGTACATAACCTGTTAAACATGCCTAAAAGTGGAGAATTGTTTGATAAGGCCTTCGGTCTCAGCTCTGTCTTGCATCTTCTTCGTCACCTTTGAAACCAAGACAGACCTTTGAAACCAAGACAGAGAAGGTGGATATGGGATCCCCTGACACAATCCTCTCCCCTTATGGACGAATGTAGATGGCTTCCCATATAACAGATCTAGCCAAAGAAAGGCATGCCTTAATCTGAGCTACCCATCTGAGCCAAGACAAAGAAGGGGCACTCCCAATCGACACACACAATCAAAGGCTTTTTCAAAATAAATCTTGATCCAAATGTCTTTCTTGCATTGGTAATTCATTTAATGAATGAACTCATGGCCACCAGAAAGTTCTCCTGACTTTGTCTCCCCTTGACAACGCATTGTGGTTCCAACTCACCAATTTATACAGAAGTTTCCAACCTAGTAACATGCAACTTAGAAATAATTTTCTACGTCCCATTCAAGAGACTAATGATTCTAAAATCCTACCAGCATTGAGCTCCCTCCCTTCTTAGAAATGAGAACCAGAAGGCTTTTATTCAATGCTCTAAGTTAGGATACTCCCTCCTGAAACTCCTGTATACCAGGAAATAGATCCTCCCTTGCCATCTCCCAGAACTGCTTGTAGAGCATTATAAAAGCCATTAGACAGTGGAGCCTTCTCGACCAAAGACTGCACCCCCTCTTCCCACCCACCACACACACCAAAAATAAAAAAATGGGCAGGCAAGGTGTTCAGCATCAGCTGGAGAGTGCAATCATTATTGGTCTGTGATCACCACTCACCCCCAGTCCGCCTCAGAGAATAAGTGCGAGTGGCAGTCAAACGTGTGCTTCCTTTTGTATTCCTCTATGGGGAACATCTGAGAGTGTTTCACCTCCTTTGACAGGATGCTAATCCATAGAAGTAAGCAGTGTTATTATTTCCCTCTCTAAGCATCTATCTATCCCATGATCTCTGCTCCCAGTATATTTACTCGTTGGGAAGAATGCCATCCTACTCTGCCTTGAGCCTTGGCCTTCTATCCCTGTCTTCAGCTGTCATACCTTCTCATTCTTCCATACTGTCCAGAGAATCAATCTGCTATCTCCTGCTGATTTTCCTAGAAAGCAAGTCCTCTTTAATAAGTAACCATAAGTTCAAACCCACAGTTATATATAACCTGTGCGTGAAAATATATTATATTGGTAACTGTGGACTTGACATGACGCATCCACCGACCTATGAAAGAATACATGTTTGTCACAATAAATAAAGAAGTTGATCAAGCTACTTTTAGTGGTGCTTGACCATCCATCACACATCAGTGGGACTCCATATTTGCTCCATTTCTGTTTGAAGGAGTCCATATAACTCTTGATCTCAGCAACTTGTTCATCAAAGTACAAGCCGGCCAACTCTCACTGTAGGGGGTTGCACATGTAACCCAGGCACTTGTGGTGTACTAAGGGCTGTTGTCCGCATTGAAAGGTAATCTCGCGTGGTGCCACTATTTTGCAACGGTCGTTCTGAGTTTTCATTTCGGCCCCTTTTGGTCACAGACATCATCCATCCTTGCTTGCTTGCCATGCTCTCGGGTTAGTGCACTAGACTCCACATCTTCAATGTTGATCGATTGTGTCTTTTTTCTTTGTGAACTTGAGTCACTAGTGAAGAAACTTTTAATGCCCCGTGGTTGTTGAGCAATAGATGAACCGCCACTGCTTGATGCTCCGGTCTTTCTTGTCGTTTTGCGGCTTTGAGCTCTCGTCTCCTCTGGATGTCTTGCCGCCTCTGCTCAAGCATACTACCTCACGATACTGCGCTTCATATGGATCGTTGATCGTGACATACACATTAGGCTAACGAGTACGCAGTTGCTCATCTTGGTCGCTAGCCGTCCATGTGCATTCTTCCTTGTCGCTGTCAACTACTTTTCTGCTGATCGCCTCCTCATCCTTTTTCTTCTTCTTTTTTTTCTTTTGTTACATCTCAGCTTTCTTCTCCCGTAGGTGTCTGGCCATTGTAAGTTTCACATCTCTAGGCACATGTACAACTAGCGACCTCCGAGTATCCCGCATCTGCCCCTCCTGCTAGATGCTTCTTCAATTGGGACACACCTCCTCCCCTGTGTACTACTTTGCAGTAGTTGCAACACTAGTAGCTACGATTGCCATGCACCATAACTCTATGTCACCATCCAATGCCATTCACTCGTTTCTTGGGAACCATCTATTACACAATGTGTAACCTAAATTTAGGAATTATAAAATTCTATCCTCTATAAAACATCGAAATAGCTTGTGAAGATCCAACACTAATTTAGCGACCAACGAACAAATTTTCAGTGCATCTAAATGGTAAATAATGTTTACGTCATGACCATTGAATAAATTTTGCAAGTGTAACCGGTTTTTGGGTGGTTTTTCGTGAAAACTGCAGGAGGTGGCCACGGAGGTGGCCGTCAAGTCCAGGATTGGGTGGCCATGGGTCTGGCCACCTAGGTCTACTGGGCGGCCATCAGTTTGGCTACCCAGGGGTGCAGATGGCTATGGGTCTGGTCGTCCGATGTGTTTTCTATCGTTTCAAAGCCCATAGTTTAGGCAACCATAGGGGTGGCCGCCCAGGCCCCTAGGTAGCCAGAGGGGTGGCCGCCTAGGCCCCTTGCCCTGCCAGGGTGGGCGGCCAGAGGTTTGTCCGCCCAGCCCTCTGGGTGGCCATCGGGATGGCCACCCAGTCCCCTGTTCATCTGGGCTCTAGGCGGCCAGGGGGATGGCCTCCTAGGCCTGTGTGTGCCCCTGGGTGGGTGGCCACAGGGTTGGCCGCCCAACAGGTGGCCGCCCAGCCCTCTCGGCTGCCAGCACGTTGGCCTACCAGTCCCCTTTATCCTAGGGGTGTGGTGTTCTACGATTTGTTGTTTCCGAATGTCCGTAGGAGGGGTGGCCTTGCAGATTGGGTGTCTGTGTGGTTCTGTGTGCTCTATTGGTCCCGAGGTATTGATGTGGGCTAACCTTGTCTAGTGGTGGTGTGTGGATAGTCTTCTTGTGTAGGGCTACTTGTGTCGACTGTCCCTGCGAGAGGCCCGTGACTGCGGAAGGTGTTTCCCATGTGAGGGTTGTGATCGCGGCTAGAGATCCTTATAGGAGTCATGGTCTGTGGTTCTAGTGTTCCCATCCTCTGCCTTGGTTGGTCTTCTACAGACTGATGGTGTGGTTCTGAGGTCTCCTATGGTTCAAGCGCGTGTGTACGTGTGTTCTCAAGTTTCCCGCGTAATCGCGTCTGGTGGTTTTCCCGCGAGATCGCGGAGGGTGGTTTCCCGCAAGAGTGTGGTGGTTGAGCCCTGCCATTTCTCTGCTTTGAGGGCTTGTCGTGACTAGACTAGGTGAGACCACCTGTGTGTACGATGCTCCTGTGGAGGTTGTGTTGGAGAGCGGATGGACACGATCTACTAGCAGAAAGTGGATCCAAAGGGAGGTGAATGGATCCAAATGTGGAATTAAACGATCTACCAGGAAATCAAAATGAACAAACACACAATCGTACTGGAGACACGAATTTTTAGGTGGTTCGGTCCTCCAGACCTACTTCCACCCCACACTCAAACCCGAGTGTGGATTCAAACCACAATGGTAAGAAACTAGGGTCTCTACACTTGAGTGACAGAAACACTACTCACTCGAAGCAAAATCGGATGCATCCACTGACGACTTAGTCCACAGCCTCAGGTGTCTGCCTACATGCCCTAGGCGAAAACTGAGACACCATACACAGAACACAAGACAAGGGTCTAGTCGAGGTCGTACTCGTCAGCACGCATCTGAAGTCCCCGATCACGTGTGCATACATTGACTTACTATGCTACGTCAGGCCCTCTAATTGATTTTCCTCCCAGATCGGAATTGAGCCGACATAGTAGGAGGCACTACGAAAACTAGCCTAAAATCGTCTCTCTTAGGTCTAGCTATACACTACTCCCAAGTGGGTCGGCAAGTGCGTGCCCAGATAAGTTACGACTAGTGGAAAAAGGTCACTTCAAGTAGGGACACACTGTTAAACCATTGATGTGTAACTGATCATGGATAAATGCTCGTCACACGAAACATGAGTCTAAGCCCGCAAGGCACAAGGCCGTCGAGGTTGCTATCTCGAGAAACCATAAACTATTCACATTTCCCCACCATGGGATACACCCACAAATTCTAACCAAGTCATCAGGCGTCCTACCGTGAGATAGCCCTTGTAGGGTTTACACGGCTAATTACTTGCTTATTTTATTGAAAAATTCCTCTATTTAAGTTCCAGGGCGAAAAACCAAGTTTCTGAAGTCGAAAAGGCCATTTTTTACATTGGGTCAGGGGGTTTCGATCGATCGGACCAAGGGGGTCAGTTGACCCTACTTGTTGAGTGCGATCGGAGTAGGCACCGCATCTATCAGAGACGCGGTCAGTCAAGTGGCTGTGTCCATCCTGAACGCGGTCACCCTGACCACCGCATTCAGACTTACTGACCTCCCCCCCATAACTTTGGATGTGGACTCTGGGGACACCGCGACCTCTTCCAGAGGCTTAACACGATCGAAAGACTGACCACATTCAGTCTTCTGATACGGGAATGGGCGAACTGCCCTAAATCCCATCCCACTCGACTCAAACAAGGGGAAATACAAGAAATAACCCTATTTCATGCTTTCATACACCAAATACGTCCATTTAAACCCAAAAAATGATATGAATCACATGTGTTTTCCACATTCACATCAAAAGATTGAAAGAACTCATGCCAAACCCATTTTTCTGGTGGTCAAACCACCACATCATGTAATTAACTGAACTGAGGATATCAGAGGGGTGGTGACTCGGGGCCTGACGCCCGTACTGGGCATTGACGAGGCTGGTGCCCAAGGTGGAAAGCCTATACTGAGAGCTGATGAAGCTAGGCTCTGGGACTGGAAACCCAAATTGAGTGCTTGAGAGAGAGTGGCTCCAAGGCTAGAAGCCGGTCTTAAGTGCTGACGGTGCTGGGACCCAGGGCTGAATGCCAGTCTTGGGTGTTGACGAAACTAGAACCCGAGGCTGGAGGCCCGTTTTGGGTGTTGATGTAGCTGGAACCCAGGGTTGGTCACCCATTTTGGGTATTGATGTAGCTGAGACCCAGGGCTAGAAGCCCATCTCAGGTGATGATAAAGCTGGGACTAGTGACTAGAAGCCCATCTCGGGTGTTGATGAAGCTGGCACCCAGGGCTGAGAACCCATCATGGGTGTTACTGGAGCTGAGACCCAAGGCTGGGAAGCCATCTTGGGTGTTGTTAGAGCTGAGACACAGGGCTGCGAGCCCATCTTGGGTGTTGTTGGAGCTAAGACCTAGGGCCAGAAGCCTGTCTTGGGTGTTGCTAGAGGTGAGACCCAAGGCTGGGAGCCCATCTTGGGTGTTGCTGAAGTTGAGACCCAGGGCTAGAAGCCCATCTTGGGCGTTGAGGTGGCCATGTCCCAAAGAGGAAGGCCTTGATGAGACCTGGGGTTGTGTACCCGAGGCAGATGTTGGGGAGCCTTGAACTCGGGGTCGAAAGCCCGTATTGAGTGTTGGCTCATCTGAGACTCGGGTTGAGAAGCCCGAATAGCATGCTGGGAGGTTGTGCCCCCAGGGTAGGAGACCCGTGCTGGGGCAGGCTTGGCTGGGACTCAGAGTTGAGAGCTTGAGTGAGATGCTAAGGAGTCGGGAACCCCGGGGTCAATGACCATAGGAGTCTCTATTGTTGAAGGAGCAGAGGGGCCAACTTCCTGCATGGGCAGTTGCCGAACTGGGCTACTCATCGGCTATGGCAATGGCGCCCGAGGATCAGGGCGAGCCGAAGGCTGAGGCAGCATTGCCGAACACGATTGGCATTGCCAACCGTACGTGCCCGGTGTGGATGGCGATGACTATCAGACCGTAGGTCACTATCACCACCGGTTTGTCGTTGCTGTTGTTGGTGCTGGTTGGTCACTTGATGACGACCGGTTGCATGTTGCATCATGGACAGGGGGCCCTCCTCTTCAACATGCGAAGTGTTTATCGACCAAAACGATATATATATATATATATTATATATGTTATTGACCGTCTGACTAACATTGGTGTTCTTAATTTTTTTATTTTTTGAAGACCGTGGTGAAAGAACGTACGGACGCGGGGCTCAAGAAGCACGGGGCAGCAGTAAACAAATTCCTTGAAGAACTGGTTAAGATAGGTGCGTCTTGTAAGTTATATTAAAATGGTCCACCTCGACAACCTTCTGACAATCAGAAGCCAATGCAAATGGGTGTTGTGTCTTCTTCTTCTGCAGACTTCCCGGGGGCCAAGGCGGCCAGCGAGGCCTCCGCCAAGTTCGGCCCCGCCATCGTCCCCGGACCCGTCTTCTTCGTGTTCGAGAAGGTGGCCACCTTCCTCCCCGTGGAGGAGGCCAACAAGGACGCGGCGGAACCTCCCGCGGCCGACGCTGCTGACGCTGAAGAAGCACCACCAGCACCGGCGGAGGAGGGCGGAGACAATGAGAAGGAAGTGGCGGAGGTGGGTGAAGAGAAGAAAGTAGAGGAGCCAAAGGAGGCGGGGAAGGCACCTGAAGCTGCCCCTGCTGCTACCGAGGCAACGACAAGTACTTCGGAGGCTGCTGTTGCCATTGCCGCCGCCGCCGTCGCCGTTGTTGACACCGATGACGCGGTGGCACCGGCGCCGGCCAACAAGGCGGCGGAGGAAGCACCGAAGGCTTGATCATGATGTCCGTGTGGGTTCTGGATCTACTTGCATGGAGTGTGCAGCTGCTGCTGTCGTCCGCTTGATGCGTCATTCTTTCATTTTTTATTTTTCATTCCTTTCTATTGGTGGGTGCGGGGGTTGATGGTTTAATTATTGAGTTCTGCAGCTCCTTCATGTTTGTTTGTGCCAAGGGTTTATGCATAAATAATATTCTATATTATTCGTGTTAACTGAGTGAGATTTATGCATAAATAATAGTTAGGGTCATAGTTTATGAGGTGGTTTGAGTTGCTTTCTATAAATCTCATATGGGTCGCTTTGAGATGGGGTTAGGGTAACCCAGCGGATAAGAGAAAGAGTGGTGGGTCCTATTTTCTCCGCACATACAGCCCGTTTAATCGGGGTCGATTAATTTACTCGACTCTCTAGACTTGAGTAAGTTAATTGTAATCGATTAACAAAAGGGTCCATAAGGTTAAAGACACATTGAGACCTAATTCTGAAAATTTTTATTTAAAGCAAGCACTTGAAAGACACAGTGATTTATGCAGTGTCATCATCATCAAAACAATAGGAAGCACAACACTATGCATCTCCATGACTTTATGTCGTTATGGCATATTTTTATTCCTGTCCAGCACGTTTACATGCTTTAAGTTAGGCCTTGCATGACCTAATAACCCTTTTCTGTTCCCAGAATAGAAACGATCTACCCATGACCGCTACTATACAAAAGTGATCCTCGACAGACCGCGACTACCCGAAACGGTCCTCCTGAGACCGTGTTAGTTTTCTTGTGTTTGGTATTTTGTTAACTCAAAATAGACTGCAAAATATCCCTATTAATTATATGCTAAGCCTAGATAATTAAGTTTTATTCCTATTTATGATACTATCTTCATAAATTTGGCTACGTTGACCCTCCATCTTGATAGATTCATGATTCTTTATGTTCTTTAAACTTATCTTTAGCTTATGCTATTTTCATGCCAAAACATATATTCTTGTATTAATAACCATATTTTTACATGTTATGTGCACTATTTTAGTGATGATTTTGATCGTTGTTTTCATCATAATCACTCTCATCTTTAGACTTTCTTAAGTACATAGCGCATATCCCGATATGTGACTATTAGTTACACTTGCACATTATAGGAACACCTCTTGAACTTGTGAGTCTGTCCGCAGGATATTCCTTCTATCGAACTAAGGGATCATGTTTCAAGGCCTCCGTAAGTCTCCGCGAGCCCGGGATTCTCACTAGGACACTGAGCTGGTTGTACCCTCAAAGCCTATTTGTCTAGAAAGCACTCACTTGACCGAAGTTTTCTGTGCTGGATAGATAGCGGCCATCAGGAAACTGCCACTGTCAAGTAGCGGCCTTTCCGCGATCGCATTTTTCGAGAAGTTCACTGCGTCGACCCTTTCCCTTCTCTGGCGTCGACTCTGTCAAGAAACAGTCTGGACTTGACCGCTATATTCCATAAAACGGTCCTGGAATGACCGCATCTTCAAGAAACGGCCCTGACGTGACCGTTTCCTGTCCCAATGTGTTTAACCTGAGGTTTGACCCACAGGTTGATTTTACTATGCTCCTAGATGATCTATCGATTCTCTAGAGTCCCAAGATCTCATTCCATAAGTTATTAATAAATTATCAAAGTTAATGAATGTGTCGTTATGCTGTCAGATTCCTCCCGTAGTATAACCTTGTCACACACATTCACCTCATTCCCCCCTCCCATCTACCCCATTCCCCATTACCTATCTCCACCCTTTCATTCTAGTTCACTTGCAGTAGAGGAGCGTCCAGTTTCAGAGCCTTCCACGACTCCCTCATGCATCCTCTGGTGGCGTATCCTACATTTCTGGAAAGCTCTTCGAAGCAGCTTTCCAAGCATTGTGGTCTTGCTATCGTCCGACTTCGGGGCTGCCGAGGAGAGCCATTCTTCTCTGACTGCACAGGACAAGTCTATTCAGCAACCTGAAGCAATTTCCAGAAGCTTCCACGGCCACATTCCTATGCTTCTTGAGGTACCACTTGGCAGAGAGCTTCTAAGACATGTCTTCTTCCATTACCAAGAAGCAGCACCCCGTTCGGCATCTGGAGCAGTGATTTTTCAATTTTCTCCCTCGGGTGCGCTGTTCTGTCCACTCTAAGATTGAACAGACATCTGACCACTGTTTAGGCTGCTACTGTCTACTCCGACCTCTTCCAGCATCCCCGCGGGTCTCGTTTCTAAGAGAACTCGCCAACAAATCCATCAACTCCAGCCATGCTAGAATCAAAGCTCGAGAGCAGCCGTGGTGACTTCACCTTCCTGTTGTAGCAACTCAGGAGCTACCAGAACCAAAGTTCAGCTGCCCTGTTCACCACTCTGCCCTGACCAGCGTCGTGAACCAAAAGTCCCTCTGAAATTTGGACGTCCTCCTGGGCCAACCCAGGAGGTTTTGCCACTGGTTTTGTCAACAACAGAGTTCAGGAGAGCCCGTGGCGGCGTCGACAGTGACTACCTATCAAGCTGTCCTAAGAGCTGGCAGAACCGATGAGCTCCCTCCATTCGGCTTCTAGCTTAGTTTTCCCCCACCCCGCCTAGCTGGCTTACAACCCCTCCCTGCGCAGAGGTAGTTTTGGTTGTAATAATTAATTTTGCCACCCCTTGATCAACCCCTCTACGAGAGTGTAGTCGTACTAACAGATCGCCATCTGAAGCTACATCGGCGCGACGCGCGGGTGCATACCCATGCCTCCCCGCTCTCCTTCGTCTCCGTCCAGGATCGGCATCTTCACGCTGATCAGGTGAGCTTCTTGTTGTGTTTTTCCCTGTTGTTTTGATGAAGTTAAGACTACATCAATCTCTATGCATTTGATTTGTCAAACTATTAAGCGTGCTGATTGAGTCACTGTGTTGTAAAGCTTACTAACCCATCCCCGTTCTGTTGGGTGGTTCCCACTGTGGCGTTGCCTCCTGTATCCGATGAGAGTGATATACTAGACTGGGTATAAGGTGGGGCGCTACGGAGAGTGGCATCAGAGCCCATAGGTTTTGAGTTTAAATATGTAAAACCATCAGCTAAGTTCATATCCAAAGATCTAGATAGCTCCATTGGTAAAAGAAAAAAGAAGAAGGAAGATTGATAAATAATAATAATAATAATAAGAAATCTAACCTGACTTAACTAAATTATTTCCTTCGAAGTTATGGCATCCCGTGCTCGTCGTGCTGCTGCCCCTGCTCGGGATAAGGAGCCGAGGAGGGATGCTGATGTAGGTCAATAAGGTTTATCGGTCCCACCACCGCTGCCATTGGTCGATTATGGTACATTCATGCAAGGATTAGTGCATGTGATGTAGACGCAGGTGAATGCACAGGCGGCATTGCAGGCGCAGGTGCAAGCTCAGGCCCAAGTATGGTATAGATTGGGGTGGAATTGAGCATTGGATGTTAGGGGTGTAGGCCTCATAACTGATCTGTGTAGTTGTTTAGGCCCGACCGCACCCGGAGGTAGTGTCAAGAATAGTTGAAGGGCCGTCTATCATGGAGAAATTCCAGAGGATGAATCTGCCTTCTTTTAAGGGGAGAGTCAGCCCATAGTCACAGAGCATTGGCTGCGGGCGATAGAGAAGATATATTGGAGCATTCGTTGCGAGGAGGATGAGAAGGTTAATTTGGCAATGTTCTTGCTAGAGGAACATGCTGATGTTTGGTGGTCTTCGATTCTGCGGAATCAATTCGAGGACGGAGCTAGAGATGTGCCATGGGGAAATTTTGTACGCTTGTTCCAGGTGAAATATGTTCCTAAGCATGTTCGAGACCGGATGGAGTAGGAGTTCCTCACTTTGACCCAGGGGTCTATGACGGTGCTGGAGTATGAAGCTCGTTTTGCGGAGTTGGCACGTTACGCACCTCATATTGTAGCTGATGAGTAGAGGAAGGTGAAGAAATTCGTATCGGGTCTTCGACCGTCTTTGAGGACTAAATTGGTTACTTTCAACCATTGCACGATGGAAGAAGCTCTCGGTGCCGCGTGCCATCAAGAAAGTGACATGGAATAGTATAAAGAAGAGAAGAAGGCCCAGCTGAAGAGGCCATCATTATCTTTCCAATGCCAAGACCGCAAGAAGCACTCATTATGACTCAAATAAAAAGGACAAAACTACTAAATGACCAAGTGGTAAGCACCAAGGTCTAATCCCAAAGAAGGACTGCCTCCTAATCGCCTCCGGGAGGGAGAGAAATGCCGAACCATAGGAAATCATGAATGATGCCCTCATCAGGAGGGTCCACCCTGTACTCTCCCAACTCTATTTCATTATTCGTCACCATCCCTTCGATAATGTCCTTAAAAACATAGCAGTCCTCGATCGGATGCCCCAGTATCTGGTGATAGGGGCAGAATCTTGGACTGTCTTTTCTTTTCAGGTCCTCTGGTCTCTTTGGCTCTGGCAGGGTGACCACGCCATATTCTGTCACCCAGTCGAACAGAATTCTGGTCTTGTCTCTCGGAAAGGAGTAGGCCTTTTTCATTTTATCCCGCAACGAGGGACCCTCTTTGTCGTCTGTGGCTTTTGTGGGCTGCGGGGCAACCGCCTTCTTGCCTCTATCTTTCTTCTGTTGTTCAAACGCCTTGATATCAAGAGCGTTCACTTCTTTAGGCATCTGGCGCCGCTCCACTGCCTTGCCCTTATGGGTTGTGCTGGCAGTCGATGTAGGGGCAGGTCTGGCCAGGAAGGCTTCTACCTCAGCCACAACATTGTTTAGTCGGTCGAACGACCGTATTTCCATTCCAATCATCTTTTCCAGAACCTCCCTCCTGAGGTTCTGTTTGTAAATTTGTATAGCATCCTCCTGATGTGGGGGCCGCTTGCATCTCATCCCGAAGTTCCTCCACCTCTTAATATAATCGAGGGCTATCTCATGTACCCTTTGCTTTGTTAAGTAGAGTTCGGCCGCTGTGACCTCCCTCTCTATAACATGGAATCTTTCTCTAAACTTCCTCTACATATCCGACCAGTCACTGATCTACCCGGCCGAGAGGCTGGAGTACCATTCAAATGCGAGCCCTGTCAACGAGGACCTGAAAAACTTCAGCAGATATGACTCGTCCGATGCCAGGTCACCCATGATGGTCATGTAGTATGCGACATGCTCCTTTGGCGATCCCTTCCCGTTGAACTTGTCAAACTTCAGCGGCTTGTTGATCCCAGGGGGAAGCCGCTTGGCAGCATGGTGCGGCGGGTATGGTACCCGATAGGCATCAAACGTGACATAGTCACCTTCACTTCTTTCTGTGAGCTATAGCTTTATCATTCTCTCCACCATCATCCAGTTCATGACTGTGGGATCGACTGGCTCTGGGTAGAAGTGCGCTGGCTGCAAGTAAGGGGTGACCAAGGTGGTCGCCTGTGGAGGATGCAGCAGCGGAGGTGTCTGGTGCACCCGAGGGAGCACCGGCGGCATCAGCGGCTGTGGTGGCCGCTGTTGATTTGTCGCCAAGCTCGGCTCTAAAGGCTAAGGTAGAGTATAGAGTGGTGAAGGGTCAGCTTGATGGACGGCTCCCCGAGATGATTCACCCTGAACTTTAGGAGGCTTGGACAGTGATGATTGTTCAGTTTTCTCCATCAGCTGCTTCTTTAGCAGGTCTATCTCCTGTCGGTATCTTTGGAGTAGCATTAGGACCGACGAGTCCATGGTTACAGTACTGGGGATGGCCTCTGTTGCTTCCCCGGGCATACCTTTGGGCAGGATGTCGAGGAGAGCATTGTCATCTTCTTCCGTCGTCACCACATTGGCAAATAGAAGGGTGGCTTCATCATCCTGTTGGTGGTAGGTCAGGGGTTGCTTGCCCTTAGCTGTCGCTAGCAGACCTCTTGCAGCCTCGGTTCTCCGAGTGTTCAGCCCCGGCCTTGCAGCCAATCGAGCCAACTCATGAGGGTCTTCAGGCAGCCCTCCATATTGGCTGAATATGCCGGCCATATTACAGGTGAAAACCTGCATCCTTCTTCTCCGTCGATGGACCTTCCTCCTGGCTTGATCTAGAAAGGTCAGCCTCTCGAACATAGAAATTCTTTCTTTCTCTTCCCGCCGAGGGGTAATTTCGTCGACTTCGATATCAAAGCCGTCTTCATAACAGTTGTCGTCAATCGACGATGCCATCCTTCTTTCCTTTTCTTCTTCTTCAACTGCCATTGGTGGGCAGTAGCCTTCATTAGCCGCGGCTGCCCGCGTCAGCCACTGCTGTCCAAGCGAGGGGTTGCCTAGCCCTCGAAAATAGTTCTTGACCATGGTGGTCATCTCTTCTCGACCCCGCTCTTGATGTAGCACGGGGGAGAGTTGTCGGCCTCCTGTAGGAGGGATATAAGCAAGCCGAACCTGACCGACGGGTTGCTGGAATCTTCATCCCATAGCAGGGACATTGGCTTGTCGGGCGTAGGCCTGGAAGCTTCCACGGCGTGGAGGGTCCGCAACCGCTTCTTCTACTTTTAGGGACAGGCCCCTTTCTTTCCTTTCTTCAACTCCATTGCGAGCAGGACGGCGACGTACTGGTGTAGCTTGGTGGACAGGCTGGACCCTCTTGGGGACCCACACCTGTTTGAACCTCCTTGGCCTCTAGGCCATCTTCTACTGGCCATAGCGGCCGGCTTCATCTCTTTCTGTCCTCCTTCCAGTGAGGGCTTGGTATGAATTGCAGACTGGGACAGTATGAATGACCCAGTATGGGACTATTCGGGCATCACGTCCGTCAAGGAAGATACGGACGCCACCAACCATCATGGATTTACCGGAGTGAGACAGGGATCCAGTAATCACAGCGGTACTCCTTCGAAGTTCTGTGCGCTGGCGACCTCCAGCGTCCTTGTTGACAGCATCGGGGTGAACCTCGGGGATGGCATGGTGCACCAGGCAGCTGGCGACCAAGGTTGGACTCTTGAGCGAGTCGTGGCAGCATCGAGCCTTTAGAGGCCCCATCTTCTTCGCGGCTCCCTCGGTGTGCTTCAAGGGTTCCACTTATAGCATATCCACGAAGGCCAGCACCAAGAAGTTGGGGAAGCCAACAGCAGCAGGGAAGTCACCGAACACCGTGGGCACCGCCAGGTACCCGTGCTCTGCATGATCAGCAATAATTGATGGTCTGAAGTCGACGCCAGTCAATCCAAAGGTCATCATCATTCGTCTGCAAAGATAAACAAACTGACGATCAGCAACCTTTGGGAGGGCCTCGAAGCCCAAGTATCTCGGCAAAGAGATGAAAGGTGACACTGGTCCCACCGGATGTGCCAGAACTGTTTCGACGGAGATTTCCTGTTGATTTTAATTAAATTAAGATTTAATTTATTACTTTGATTTGGTTTATTTACATGTCGATCAACCAATTAATTAACCGGTGTGGACGCACTTTCGGGGACTCTTCGTTCTTTTCGTTCGTTTATTCGTCCTTGCGTTCGTTTGTTCAGTTTATTGAGTGCGAGGGCATGCCAGTCACTGAGGTGACGATTTATGCGGGATTAAAGAAGCCCAGGGTGCGCTCGTTCTGACTAATCAGACGATTGTGTAGTTCGTGTCGGGACTGAGGACCCGCCGTTTTCATTTGTACTCAAAATTATTTGCAATGTGATAATGAGCACAGGGAACCTTTAGACCGTGTAGGGGCGAATCAACGAGTCACGTCACCAAATCATTTACTCCAAACAAATAGCGAAGTGACACATGAGAGTGAAAGGATGGTGTCTTGTTACAAGGACCACTACTAGAGGTAATGGTGAGAGCTCTAGACAAAAACTCTCCTCACCCTATAAATACTCCCCCCTTTTGCTCTCCCCAAGGATAGTGGCAGCCAACTTGAAGAGTGAAAGCTGCTAAGGAGAGGAAGGAGTGAAGATTTCTTAAGTTTCAAGATGAAGGGTGAATCTTCCCACTCTTCGAAGAGAAGTAGATCCAATAGTAGTTCTAGGAGGCGCTCTGACATTGAAGGGCACCTCAGTGAGAGGACCCAATCGCAGCTTGTAAGTGAATCCTCCTTCATTTCTTCCCTCGTACTCCCTCTTTCTTCTAACAATGCATCATTTTCTCATTTCTTGTGTATGCACAGAGTATGACGAGGTCACACATTTCATGGTAGTTGGTGACGGCCACATATCGTGATCTTCCGGACTTTCAAAAAGCTCAGCTAGACGCGATGGCGTTTGGGGCCTTCCTATGAATTGAACCAATTAAGCTCGACCTCGCCCTCATTCAAGCATTGCATGAAAGATGGGACCCAGTGATCCGAGCCTTCCTAATGCCCTGGGAGCATATGGTGCCCAGTCTGGAAGATGTGGTCTGGATCACTGGCCTCTGAGTAGATGGCGAGGCAGTGACTGGGGTCACCTACCTTGATTATCGAGAGGTGGCTCAGAAGCTATTGGGGTTGGACTTAGATGATCGAAAGAACAGGTCAGTAGCCAAGGCGTCTATCATGGAGGCATTGGGGCTTACTGACACTTGTCCACATGATAACGAGTCCTTGGAAGAAATTATAGAGAGGACTAAAAGAGGGTCCCATGCTGTGTACTGCGTGGATGCCAGTAACTAGGAGAGGTCAAATATGGACTTAAGGAGATTCCTCCTCTTCCTGCTGGGGAGGTTGTTGCTAGGTTCTAAGGAAGACAACATCCATTACCGGTTCCTGGAGCTCTTAGTTGACCTAGAGAGAGTAGGGCAGCATGCCTGGGGAGCTGCCGTATTGGCGCATTTGCTTACAGGTCTATCTCAAGGGACAGATCGAGAGGTGACTATGAGTGGCTTTACACCTCGAAAGTGACTCCGGTCTCACAGTTTATGAGGTCCAAGGCTTCGACCAGGACACTCCTCCAGAAGAAGAAGATTGGTGCGAGCCTATCACCAAATTCAAGAAGGGATTGCTCCCCCCTGACCGGGCCCAAAGGGTCCGACTACTTCGCTAGGGAACATCATATGAGTTGATTGGTGACTCCCTGTATTGATTCGTCCACGAGAAGGATAAGTCCATTCTCTTGAGATGTGTCTCCCCAGTCGAGGCTCGAGCTATCATGCGCGAGGTTCATTCTGGGCTATGCGGCGTACATCAAGCTGGAGACAGAATGAAGCACAACATCAAACTGAAAGGCTTTTATTGGCCTACCATGTACGCGGACTCACATCCAGTATGCTAGTACATGTCATCAATGCCAAGCCTTTGGCCCAGTACCCAGAAGGCCTCCCAATCCCCTGCATCCCACTGCCTCTACCTGGCCATTTGTCGAATGGGGTATGGACATCGCGGGACCTTTCCCACCGTCTTCCAAAGGCCACAAGTACATTCTGGTGATGCGGAATGAAGACGCGGACTCGACACCAAGTTGTAATGCACACCTAGGACTCTAGCAAGCTCGCATTCGTCCCTTAGCGAGGGAAGCGTCGAACTTGCACGGTTGAGAAACCGGTAGTGAGTCAAGGGTGGTCAAGCTCTCAACTTTGTGTCCGGGTCGGGTCACAGAACGGGTTTCACTCTCTCTCGCAGCGGTGAAGTAAATATATTGAGCTAATGGCCCTAACACATGCTCTCTAGTAGTGACAAACAAGCATATACTAAGAAAGCAACTATGACTACAAGGGGGTGGTGAGTTTACCTCCATGCTCCGGACGTGGGGAAGATAACCCCGGCCAAGTCGGTAACTCCTGTCACGCCCCGACGCAGAATATCGGGACGTATAGTCAAAAACTAGCTAGAAATAATATTAATGTGCTAAACTAAACACTTACGCTAGTGTTATAGAGAGAAGTACTTTTATTGACCAAGAGACACTCTCTATTTTATTACAATAATCATCAATGGTTGAACACGATCAAACATAACTTCCAAACTGATTCTAATACAACAGCTGACTCAAAATAGTAATGAAGGACTAACACGACAACTAATGCAAATGACCATGCTAACTCGGCATCTACTAGCTGGTGCACTCAAAAGTATCACTCCTGTCCCTCCCCATCAGTACGCACATCCACAAATAATGATGGCCAAGAGTTCCAAGATCAAGCTCAAGTAACCTAATTTCTAGGATCAAGATTCTTTCAGACAGATTTGGATGAAAGAGTCAGAATAGGCTCAATAGCCCAAACAATAGCTGACAAGACAAAAATGTAGTTCTGGAGAATTACCACAATCATTAAGCTTACCATGACAAAACCACAGAAGAAAATAAGGTCAAGGATTCATACGGTCAAGAGGGAATCGCAAGGGGATAATAAACGGTCTACCACTAGGCCACTAGACCAGGTCAAACGGTCAATCACTGGGCCGCTACATGGAGCAAGACAGTACATACTTGGCCGTTCAAAACAAAAAGAATCGAAGACCCATGACAAGAGGTACACAGTCTAGACTGGGCCGTCCCAAAACCAAACGGTCCACAGATGCCCGTTCAGATGGTGAAACGGTCCATGCATAACCGCATACCAAATGGGCCAAGCTAGGCTAGAGTTATCAACCTGATTGGGCTCCCAGGCCGCCCGAGGGATGGTGGAACCGAACCAGAGTTCAGCCTACAGCTCTTAGGCCGGTCTAGATGCTTTAGGTTGACTTAACATGGGTAAGTCGAAGAAAAATCAAGGAGAATCGACCAGCTGGACCTGGCACTTAGCCTGTTATACACGGTCTTAATCGAGCTGCTCAAGGGGGATCAAACGGTCAAATTTAGGCCGCATAGGGACTCAAACGGTCAGATTCAGGCCGCGTAGGGACTCAAATGGTTATATTCAGGCCGCGACTCTAGACAGAGGCAAACAAGTGATCCGGTCGAGTTAACAGGTGTAGGATTTGAGGTACAACCTGTCCAGCATCCTTGTGGGAATCCCAGACTCGCAGGGACTGACGGAGGTCACGTAATGGAGGTCCTAATCCGATAGAAGGAATTTCTGGTATAGAGTCCCAGCCATCACAAGATTAAAGGTTTTATGAAACATTGAAAAATAGTAGATGATTGGTCAGTCAGTACCACCAGAGTGAAGTGTCTGTCAGAACAACCCTAGTATCGTTACTCCAATTTCCAACATAAACATGATTAAATTTATGCTTCATTAATTGATAAGAATAATTAAGGGAATTATGATTGGAAGGGAGATATCAATTGTGAACATAGTTAGATTAGATCATATGTTCCATAATTTACCAGTTCCTTGTGTGGGTTTCTGACCTACACATGCATAGAGCAAGCAACCAAACAAGTCATGTAGAGATAAATTCCATGTAGGAACTTATTAACTTATAGAAATGTATAGGAAAAATATGAATGTCATAGACCACACTAGTCATGCACTCGGTGCAATTCCTCACCATGTCATTACAACTCTCCGGGGTACTAGTACTTTTTGGGCGCTCCTCCTAGGACCAGACTGGGCCCTCATGATGTGTTGGCATTGATTTGGCGGATCCAAGATCCCAAGTAATATCTAGACATTCATTAGAATCGTCCACGAATTTGAAGGTCAAGCTATGTAACTTATCTTCTAGGATCAAGTAAAATTTGAAAAATTAGGAATGGAAGCCACAGATTATGGCTTGCCAAAGATAGGAATACAACTAGGATTTGATTGCAGCACAAGCCATCCATGGCCCAGCCATCAAGGCATAAAAAACACGTAGGAAACAAGCTTCTAGATGAATTGCGGTCCTACATGGGTCGCAGTAAGGAAAACACGGTCTATCATGGACCGCAGAAGTCGATACTGGGCCAGAGGAACCATGCCTAGAGTCAAAGGAATGAAAACGGTCCTTAGTGGGCCGCAAGAACACCCAGGACGGTCCTACATGGGCCGTTTTACCAAGGAAGATGGTCCACTATTGGCTGTTTAGGATAGGAAGGTTCCTGGGCCACAACAGAAGGTAAACGGTCTCCACTGGGCCGCTCCACTACCAGACGATCCTCAGAAGCCCGTTTAGAAGGTAAAAATGGTCCAGTGCCAACGGTAATTAATCTGGGCCCAGCAAGGCTAAAGTAGTCGACTCAATGGGCTCCCAGCCCGCCCGAGACACGATGGAACTGAACCAGGGTTCAGCCCATTCCTCTCAGGTCACGTTAGAGGCTAAAGGTCGACTCAAACATGACTAGGTCGACTGAAATTCAAGGTAGAATCGACCCACAGAACCAGGCACTTATCCAACTAGGTACGGTCACAATAGGGCCACCGCCAGATCCAGGCGGTCAAGTCTGGGCCACAACAATCTAGTAGCGGTCCCAGAAAGGTCACAATCTGCAGGACAGTCCCGATTCTGGGCTGTAAAATCATGCGATCCGATCGAGTCAATAGGTGTAGGATTTGGGGGTACAACCCGCCCGACGTCCTTGTGGGAATCCTTGACTCGCGGGGACTTACGGAGGTTTCATAATAGAGGTCCTAGTCTGACGGAAGGAATATCTCGGACGTCCCGTGGGGACCGTGATCGTATTTTTGGGTGTCCAGAGATACTGTATTAACTTGATTAGTATGCTCGTGGGTTTTAAGGGTCCGGGCGACCCTCTTGTGTTCTGAGCTTTTGTGATTGCGTTAAATCGAGTTGCCATGAGTCGGCATGAGTACGGAGGGTCTTCCCCGTACGACGTGGGTTTCTCCAGAAAAGTGATTTCCGAATGGGCCATATGTGTGTGGCCTTTAAATTGTGAGTCCAGTTAACCAGTCTAGGGCTGGAGATTTTCCGTGTGTCCCGTGGATGAGAGATCCGCTCAGCGGCTTGTGAGCTATCTTGAGAATCATGTCACCATGGTTTCAGACCTAAGGATTAGACCAGATTGACGGCACTGTGCCGTCGTGTGTAGAGGTCTTGACCCGATTCTCGTGACTCAAGGACCGTTGGGTTATCAGGTCTAGTGGGCTGTCCAGAGTCTGGTGGCCGTGAGCCACCTATTACTCCGTGTTACTCGCGATGGGTGCGTGCGTGATTTCAGTGTTCACATTTAGTGAGCTCCCACTAGTCGTTGCTTTCCCACGCACGCGGGTGCAGACCCACTTGGGAGTGGTGGGGAGCGTGACCCGAGTGAGATGATTTTTAGGCTGGTTACCATAAGGCCCCCACGCGCAGCCTGAGTCTGGGCTTCGGGGGAAGAACCAGCTAGAGGATCTGACCTCGAACGCATGGTCTGTGTATGCACACGTGACTGGGGGCGTCGGACCCGCACTGACTAGCGTGACCCCAGTTGGTCCTTGCTTTGTGTTCCTGGTTACTGTACGGTGCCTCAGTCTAGGCCTGGGGCGTCGTAGAGAGACACCTGAGGCTACAGACTAAGTTGTCAGTGGATGCATCCGGTCTTGCTTCTGGTGGGTGGTACTCGCATCACGTGACGTGAGTTATCGTGTCGCGGGTTTCTGTTTCCTGTCTGCGAGACGAGGTTTCGTGTGTAGTTCGGGCGTTTTTCTGGAGCCGAGGTCTAGGGTTTCCGGTGAGCGTCACCGAGGGCTTCTCCCTAGATAGCGTAGAGTTCACGACGGTGAGGTCATGACTGTGTTTCCAGACCGCGCGGTTTCGGAGTGGGCCTCCGTGTGTGGGCACAGGCCTTCATGACAGAGATGTCGTGACATTTTTCGAGTAGCGTGACTAGGGTGGTCCGTGTTCTGGTAGTCCCCCGACTAGTTCAAAAAAAATAAAAAATAAAAAAGAAACATAAAAAAGAAGGAATGTGTATCTATTTTTTGAAAAAATAACATTTCAAAACTGCGCCAGGCGAGTTGTCGTTGTTCGAAAATCATAAGAAAAAGTGTTTTTTTTTGCGATTCCTCCCTGATCGCTATTTCAGGAATGACTCCATTGACATGGTCGCCATTTCCTGCGACATTCCTCCCCCACTGCCATGCTTCTTCTTTAATGGTTTATTCAAAAAAAATACCTTGCTCGGTGTAGGGTCCATGAACCCTCCCTGCAGTGGCCGGCGGGGAGGAGGGGGGTGCTCCGCCGGGTTCAGGTTCTCCACCATCGCCACCATCGTCGTGTCCTTCACTCCGAGCTCCGTCATCACCGCCTTCTTCTTCTTCTTCTTCTTCTTCTTCTTCGCCTTCCTCTTCTTCTTCATCACCTTCTTCTCCTTCTTCTATTTCTTCTTCATCGCCGTCATGCTCTGCTGCCGAAGCTTCGTCCACCATGGGACGAAGGGCTTCTTCAGCGTGGTCTTCATCGTCAATGAGGACAACGGCGGGTGCCATCACCTGCTGTCTCTACTCGGAGCTTGTGGTGCCCACGTACGCCATGGAAGGACGAGGCGGTTGCCACCAGGGTCGCAGAGAACAGGGTTGCAGAGAAAGGGGGGAAATTTGGTGTAATAGAGAAATGAGGGTAGGTAGAAATACAAAGGTTTAATGGGAGGTTTTTATGCTCCCGGTTTCAAAATAAATAATGCCTTACTGGAGGTCATGATTCAGAGATTAAACGCCTATTCATGAGGGCATCATTTGACTAAATTTTGATTTTTTGGAAAATATTGAGTATTGGCGACTGGCAGACCAGCGCTGTATCATGAAAGAGTGCTTTTGCAGGCAGGCGCTATTTCTTTGCATGTATTGGGGAATACTAAGCTGTCAGGTAATTATGAGTGCGTCATTCGAGGGTCATTAAGGAATAGCGATAGTGTGGAGGGCATTCTTTCTTGAACAATGCCATAGGTTAGAGGTGTTGACACCTATTTTTTGCCTATGAGTTGGGTCATTCCTCTTACTACTATTTTTGATTTCTCGAGTTGTCCATTACTCATTGGGCCATTCCAGGCATATCCTTGGGCCTATTTTATGGATATCTTCCTCCCTGGCTAGGTTTGCTCTTGAATTTGGGTTAATGGGCCTTGATTTCATGTAATTTGCCATTGTTCACAAGTAAGGGATTCAATTTCAGATTGTACCTCATTTGTGTCGTCTTCATTAGCCATGAAGCATAGGTTCTGAATCAGCTCATCTAGTCCGTCTTCATTTTCAGACTCTTCCTCATCTTCATCACTCCAAGTGGCCACCATGGCCCTCGACTTCTTGAACTTTCCTTTCTTCAGCTTCTTTATCAGATCGGGGCACTCACCCCGCATGTGTCCGGGCTTTTTGCATTCGTAGCAAATGACTCCCTCTTTCTTGCTACTCTCACCTTTCTTAGGACATTGCCTTCTTGGTCCTTTATTGAACCGACAACCGAATTTTCTTGTCCCTTTGATAAATCTTCTCGCTCTTTTGGTGATCATGGCAACCAACTCCTCATCCTTAGTGTTGCTCGTGGAGCCATCGTCACTGCCCTCTGAGTCTTGTTGGTTCACCTTCAGCGCCAATTGTGTGACGACCTTCTTCTTCTTGTGCTCCTTCTCGCTCCTCTTGATGTTGATTTCGTAAGTCATCAAGGAGCCAATTAACTAGTCCAATTTCAAGGTGCTGAGATCCTTTGGGTCCTTGATTACAGTGGCCTTTGTGTGCCACTGTGATGACAAGGATCTTAGAACTTTTCTGATGAGCTCCTTGTTATAATATTCCTTACCTAGACCTTTTAGTCCATTTGTTATTTCTGTTAATCTTGCGAACATGTCAAAAATGGACTCGTGAGGTTTCGTCATGAATAGCTCATAATCCCGAATCAGTAGGTTCGCCTTGGTTTCCATCACTTCTGATGTTCCTTCGTAGATTAGTCGTAGCTTGTTCCACATCTCCTACGCAGAAGAACACATGAAAATACGTGAGTATTCATTAGGATGAATGACACACTGAATTATATTCATGGTTTTAAAGTTTGCTGAACACTTCTTTCTATCCTCTTCATCCCACTCATCCTCATTTTGAGACAGAGTATATGGACCCTTGCTAATGACGCGTCACACATCATAGTCTTGGGCTTGTAGAAAAACACACATTGTGTTTTCCCAATAAGGACAGTTTGATCCATCAAAGAATAGAGGTCTTTGGAACGAATGCCCTTCGGGCATCATCCCCTTGTCTGACATATAATGGGATCTGCTCTACAACTGTGTGGTCGGGTTAAATAGAGGTCAAGGCTCTAATACCAATTGTTGAGTCCTAAAAGGTGGCGACCAGCCACCCCCCAACCCCCAACCCGGCACCCCCCCCCCCCCCCCCCCGTCCCACCCACGCCCCACCCCGGCCCACCACACACCGCCCGGGGGGGGCCTGCCTTTGAAACTTATTGAACGTGTTTATGGAAAATTGCAGGTGAACGTCAGTGAACTGGGTCTGGTAACACCAGCTGGGAAAGTTGTTTGGGGTGAGAGAGACTTGCATTCAGACTTCATCCCTGTGTATGTGTACTGGTGATTCTTTCTAAATCCTCTTTTGCTGATGGCTGCAGGAAAATATGCCCAGGTTACAAATAATCCAGAGAATGATGGTTGTATAAATGCGGTTCTTCTTGTGTGAGCATATCATTGTCAGACGATTGTGTGAGCCGACATTGTGGTTGCGTGGGATTCTGCTCTTAGAGGATTATTACCACTGCGCCCACCGTGGAAGAGCTTCTGTCGCACAAACAATTTTGGCGATGCGCACGCCATGTAAAGCTGGTTGTGCACAGCGTCTGTAACCGGCATGTTTAACTACATTCCTGTTTGTGAACAGTGTAGTCCATGCCAAGGACTTCGAGTTTGTTTAATCTTTACCAATGCGTATTTCGCAGAGTACGACCTGCTGCAGTATTTGCGACCAACAACTGGATCAGGTCAAAGCTCAAACATGGTCCAACTAACGACTGGATGATAGAACAGCAGAGACAACGCCACAGCAACCCTTCCAGGGAGAGCCGGCAGCCATTTCACGCAGGCGGAATCCCCATCAATGCTTAACCCCGTAAACGATAGTTGACCAACCGCATGAATGCGGTTTTTGGTCGATTTCAAAGGTATATGACTCAACATAGTGATTTGAGAGGTATAAATGCACGAATGGTAATTAAAAGATATATATGCAAAAATTCTTATAATAAATGAGCTACTTGATTGCTTAGTTTAAAACCATTTTTTTCACACCAATTGTAATTCCGGCTACCATTTCTCTAAATTCTCTGTAATAAAAAAAAAGCATATAGATGAGTGAAGGACCAGACTAGGTCAAGTGGGGGTGACTTTGGCCGTGATCTAATACGAAAATAATATTATTTTATATTTGTTATGTTTGATGTCGACTAAGTTGAAGAAATATTTGTCTAAAGTATGATTTAGTAACAGATTAAGACAGAAGAAGATGACTTATCCCAGGTGACATGTCCGCCCTTATCTTAATGCACTAAATATGATGGAAGATAGATTTCTCTTAAACAATTTTCTTTTATCTGACTCATGGTTTATTAGGGTTGATCGATCCCTGCCACATTGGGTAAGGGTCACCCCGAGAGTGAGTGAAGGGTTGAAACGGCACGGAGGGGGGTAGTTTATTCAAATCCGGCATGATGAGGCATAGGCATAGGCTAAAACGGCGTGGGGTAGCGTAGGTGCAAGGCTAAAATGGTGCGGGGAAGACTGATGGGCTCAATCGGCACAGGGGGCTGGGTGCGCACCGGAATAGGGTGCGCCGGGCAATGAGGCTTGAACTTCTATGAGTTTTGTGTGTAGAGTAAATATGGCACGGAGGGGATGCACGTCGGGATTGGCGCGTGTCGGATTAAGGTAGAATTCTCAGGTTTTTGAGCTGTTTGAGTTGCAGGGTGATCTTATTGACCTTTTGATGTTAATTACGTTAATCAATGAGTGAATGTAGATTCTAACTGCCCTGGAGATAGGGCCAAGACTTGTGCGAGGTTCATACTCAAGCACAAGCCAGTTTAAGGCACATCCAAAGTCTTCATAGCTTGAATTATAATGATAATTGGTTGAATTAACCCAACAAAATTTACGCAACATCTCCTCATATCTAGAGGGTCACGGGGGAGAAGTGGAGGCATACCCACAGAATTGGGGTAAACTCCGGAATACCGGGAGGCCACGACGGCGACCGACAGGCCCTGATGGATGGAAACCCCAAGGGCTAGCCTGCGAGGGGCACCAATGTTCCATGGGCCAGAACATGTTTAAAAGAGACGACCGAGATGGGAGGAAACTCCGAGGGCTAGCCTATAGGGGCACACAACCCACAGCCACCACCATTCCACAAAGAAATGTGGATTTAATGTCGGGTCATAAGCCCTATTCTTATTCACCTTTTAATGGCCCATAGAGGTACATGTCATATGAAGACAAGGCTCTATGACCTTCTGGTGATTCAGAGAAGGATTCGACAGTAGGAGTGTTGATGGGGAATGTCTCCCTCCCCGGTCATTGAATGATCATCATCGAGAAGATAAAACAAAGTGACTATCGCCCGTATGTAGGAAAGAGGGGTTAGCCATATCGAGCAGACCCTCTCCCTGTCCTTCTCGGGGCAAAAGAAATGCAAGGCCTAATCATTTAACCGTTAAACTATCGACGATTAATCAGACATAAAAGGGGTTAGTTGGTTATCTGAGAGTGGAAGTGAATGAAGATCTAGAGAAAACTTAGCTAGTCATTAATGTTTAAGTTAGCCTAGAGTCATGTAAATTTTCACATTTATTAAGTCATTATGTAATTTTCATTTCTTGAGTTTGGAGTCATTATGGTGTACTTGAACCATTATTATCAATGAAACTTGGATATTTTTTTGGTCAATTATGGTGCATTCATTTCTGTGGATGTTATTGCGCTCTAATTATATTACTTGCTTGAGACGCACTAGCTGACTGTTTACATTCCCAATATTACTTTCGTTGTACATATGTCTCAGGGCATGACATGCCTCATTTTGAGCTCGGACGAGGCCAGTCCGTCGAATCCTATGGAGCTGCGTAGGTAGCAGTCTTTTGTAGGCTAGAGGGAGCTTGTATGGGGCGGTGCGCTCAGTTGGAGTGTCAGATCGAGGCAGGACCACTTCTGTTGGAAAGAGGGGAGGGTCTAGTGTGCCTCCACCAAAAATATCCATCGTTCTTGCCCGATCAAGTCAGTGGCAGCCTCTGGACTCTGGCAGGGTCGAACCTAGTGCTGGAGTAGAAAATTGGGGCTGACTCACCCGGACTGTATCTTTATGGGATGATGCAGGATCGGGTCAGGGCAAGAGTCGATGTGAAGAGGTACGCTCCAGGAACATTCCAGAGATAGAACGGACACATTTTGAGGAGGGAAGCGCCGGTACCGTCTGTTCTTGCAAGGTCGCGCAGACGAGGCTGCCAGTCTGATAGGGTTTCCTTGTCGGGGGTCTAGCTCCTACCTGGGAGATCATAATGGGATGAGATTGAGCTTGAAGGATATCTGACTAAACCTTACTGATCTCCACTGAAGGGCCGGGGCAGAGGAGGAGAGGAATGGCTGTGGTACTTCCTGTGGTCGACTACTTGGCCGGGGAGCAGACAACATGGACTGAAAATCAGGTTCAGCTTGCCGAGGATGGTGCTCTCCAACAGGGGCTCCGAATGGGGCGGGGCCAGACTTGGATGAAATTTGTCCCTAGATAACCTCCTCTAGAGGGGAGAGTCAGAAGGTGAGGGATGTAGTCGTGACAGCCTCTACAAATGAACCTGGTCCCTTCTGTATGTCTACTGGAGGCAGGCTGTGCAGGTTGCCGAGATCTGCTCCTTCGGGTAGCTCTGAGGTCGGATGATTGCGGGACCACCTTCGTTGCGAAGCTATCTGGATGATGATTCTGTCTGTTTATGGTCAGCCACCTGAAGCCTCTCAGAGTGGCTGGGGACGATGCTGCACTCCTGTGGTCAGATCTGGTTCTGCTACAGATTGGGTAGCAAGAGAGATAGGGAGGAAGAATGGAGGGATTGGGGGAGGAAATGGTGGGAGATGGAGCTGGGGCCTTCCCTGGTGTGAGGGGGATGGGGGAGGAGGGTTGTGGCCAGGAGAATGGGGGAGGAGGAGGCTAGGGATGCAGCTAGTAGGTAGAGGGGGAGAGAGGTGTGGCCCAGGTGGAGAGGGAGAGAGATGGGTGGAGCAAATGGCTTGGGGGGGAATGGGTGTGTTTGAATTCTCCCTAATGGGGGTGATTAATTCTGGCCTTGGGGAGGGGAAAGGGTGCATGGGGTGTGTGGAAGGGTGCTTGGGAGAATGAAAGGGTGGCTTGGGAAGAGGGATTCTCTCTTGGGATGGTGGTGGAGTTAATGGGGTAGTAAATGAGGTATGGGGATATGAAAGGTCAAGGGTGATGTGACTAGGTGAGGTGGCAAGTGGTGGTGATGTGGCAAGGGGTGGTTGTATGAGGAGGAGGAGAGAGGGGCAAACTTGGGAGGGAGGAAGAGAGTGGTAAGTAGAGAGAATCCACTCTCTAAGTAGGGAATCCTCCCTAGGCAAATTGTTATCCACCAAAAGAAAACACTGGATTCAAATTTTCTCTATTCTTCATTAGCTTCAAATGAGGGAGTTGGGTCCTATTTATAGGAGCTCAACTCTTTACATGACCAGATTACCACTGACATTACACAAAAAGACCAAGCATATCCAAGGAGGGGTGCCCCTGGGCCAGCTCACTTAGTTGGGCCCAATAGACCTAATATGCTATCCTATTGACCCATTAACCTACTCAACTGACTCAATTAAAGAAAAATTACACAGATAAGACTCAAATAAAGTGGAAAATACAATATACAACTCGAACATAAGCTGCAAATTCATGCCAAGTGCTTCCGTGGTGATGTGGCGAGTAGTCGGAACTAGAACTGCTGGTGATGTCCTCATCATCTTCTCTGGATTTTATCTCAATTTCAACTTTTCTTTCCAGCTTTTCAACGCTTGCTTCTCAGATCCCCTCATTGGCTCTGGATTGTGTCCCCTAATGGGGTTGATTGTGTTTTTCTTCCTTAGTTAGTTAGTTCTCCAGACATGAGTCATCTACGTCAACTGTTCCTTGTGATTAGTTCATCATTTTCAAGAGAATTCCTATCACTTGTTGGTTGTAACGGGTGCCATTTGCCTTGATGCCCGCTTTTTAGTTCGCTCCGCTTCACCTCTGCTTCATCTCCATTTTATGTCGTTTACACTTTCTCTCCATCTCCATTCCATTTCTACCTTCGCATCGCTTCTACTCGCTCCCTTGCAAAGGGGACATCAAGGAGGGGCATCTGTTGACACCCGTTTTTAACCCGCAAGTCGAATCTTTCTCTTATTCATTTTTCATGGTGTCCCTAATTACCCGTTGTTTAGGAGTCTTCCTTGATCATATTTTGAGCCCATTTTTTATCATTTCCTAGACTATTTTCCATAATTTTCATATTTTTTGACCTATTTTCATGGTCATGGTCGGGGCCAAATCGCATCTAACTCAGTTCAGTCGACCTATGGTAAGATTTGGTTGACTGACTGGGCCAGGTCAGTCGACATGCGCCTACATCTATTGACCTATTGTTGCGATCAGTCGCTCGACCGCGTGCATGGGATCATCGTCGAATAGCAGACCGCGTCTACCAGTGTGCGTTAACTAGCTATGCCTTGGTGTGTCGACCTACTGCCATTATGTGTCGACTCGGTTTTTGATTTTCTCCTTCTGGCATGGTCACAGTCAATCAAGGACCACTTTCTTGAGGTCGCGGTCGCTCGACTAACCACGTTCTCAGTGCAGAGTCCTGCTCGGCCAGAACTCTATCTTCTCCAGTCGAGGATGCCCTAGAGTCCTATTTGAAGCTTCCTACCCCAAGGATTTCATGCCAGCTCAGTTCCTAACCCATCTAGGGACTTTATCCCATCAATATCTCATAGATTTATCACTAAAAATCCTATCCTTCTGTGATTTATCCTTCAACTCTAATCTAGGGCTTCTAAGGTCTATAAATAGCCTCTCATGGCCATGAGCTCGAGGGGAGGATATTTTTTCAATGTGTGGCAAAGTCATACTACACCGCCAACCTATTCCTTTGACCCCCAATCACCAGGGAAGTTTTAGGCCCTCGTCCTTTTTCTTCTAGGGCTTCTCTTCTTCATTGTTTTCTTATGTTCTATCTTGTGTTTCTTTCATCTCATGCTTGCACACATCTTGCATGTTTTCTACTTCTGTTCTTCTGCATTTTTATCATCTTCATAAACACAAACACACACCTATCTTTTGTTCCCTTCTACAGGGGTTAAAAACCCTCCCCGGTGCATTCTTCCCCCTTGTCTTTCATGTTTATGTTCTATATGGGATTGATGCTACACTCTCTTACTTCTAATGGGTTTTCTTTCTCATGTTGCTTTGTTTCACAGGATAGGCAAGTGTAGGATGTGATGCCCTTGCTTTCTAGCCGGCTGGAAGGCGATGAGGAGCTGAACCACAAAGTTCTCGCATCCCGTGTTGAACGTGGTGGCATAGAGGGCCACGTCTCACTGTCGCGGTCCTATGTTGATCACATCCTAGCCAGCACCCTCGGGCTATTTCTGGCTATTCCTCCATTTTTCCAAGGTACACAGCATATCCCTAACTTCTTCTTATCTTCTATGTTGTTAATCCTTGGTTGCGATCATAGTACGTTTTCTTATCTTTTTCATCGCCCCTCCCCTTTTCCTTATTATCACGATTTGCATTATTTGGGGGTGGATTTATTGCCTACACAAATCCGTATACTGGATTACGTGTGATGGATCATACACATACTTAACATCGATACATGGAAAACGTCATGAATGCCAGACAATTGAGATGGTAAAGCCATCCTGTAATCTACCTCTCCAAGCCTTTCTAAGATCTTGAAGAGACCAACAAACCCGGGACTCAATTTACCCTTGATCCCAAATCTTCGAGCCCCTCTCACAGGTGAAACCTTCAGGAACACATGCTCATCAACTTGAAACTCTAAATCTCTCCTTTTGTTATCCACATAACTCTTTTCTCTGAACTAAGCTATCTGCAGTCGGTCTCTGATGATCTGAATATTCTTCCACGTCTTAGACATAAGATCTGGTCCTAGCCATGGCTTCTCACTCACTTCATCCCAGCACAAAGGTGATCTGTAACTTCTTCCATACAATGCTTCAAAAGGTGCCATCTGAATACTGGACTGGTAACTATTGTTATAAGTAAACTCAATCAAGGGTAAATGCTCATGCTAACTGCCTCTAAAGTCAAGCATACATCTCCTCAACATGTCTTCAATGATTTGATTGGTCCTCTAAATCTGCCCGTCAGTTTGAGGATAAAAACTTATATTGAAATTCAAACGGGTTCCAAAGGATGCCTGCTATCCTCTCCAAAAGTGAGATGTGAATCTTGGGTCTCTATCAGGCATTATTGATGTAGGAATACCATACAGCCTCACAACTTCTTTCTTGTACAATGCAGCTAACGCATCCACAGTCCATCTGGATTTGATGGGCAAGAAGTGCGCGGACTTAGTTAACCTATCCATGATCACCCAAATGGCATCAAAACCACCACGAGTTCTTGGCAATCCCATGATAAAATCCATGCCATGCTCTCCCATTTTCATTCCGATATCTCGAGAGGTTACAATTTCTCGGCAGGTCTAAAATGTTCAGCCTTGACTTATTGACATACCAAGCACCTGCTCACAAACTCGGCCACTTCTCTCTTCATGTTTGGCAACCAGAAAGTCCTCTTAAGATCTCTGTACATCTTTGTAGCTCCTAGATGAATGGTATACTTGGACCGATGGACTTCTTCTAGAATCTTTCTCTTTACTTTAGCAAAATCTGGGACACAAGTTCTCCCATGAAATAGCAATCTACCATCCTCAGCTAATAAGAAATCTGGTCGACTACTCAAGCTCTCACTAATCTCAACAAGAAATGGATCAATACCTTGAAGCTCCTTCATTTCCGAACGCAAAATCCGAGTGAAGTCTAACATGAGCAATCATGACTCGCTCTCCCTTCTTTTCAATATTAAGATCCAGTTGTGCTAGTTGCTCCAACATCCGCCATTCTTGGGGCATTAAACTTGATAACATGGCCATCGGATTGTGACTCAAAGCGTCGGCCATAGCATTCACTTTTCGTGGATGGTACTAGATGGAAAAATCAAAATATTTCAAATACTCGAGCCACCTTCTCTGCCTCTTATTAAGCTCTTTCTGAGAGAGCAGATACTTCAGGCACTTATGATCAGAATATATCACAAAAGATTCTCCATACATGTAATGAACAACCTGATACCATTCGAATTGTCACGCCCCGAGCCATATGTGTATAGCGGAAGTAACTCGAGAAACGTGAGCAGTTGGCAATACGCCTCAAGCTAGTAACGTAATCAGAGCGCAATAACATCCACATAAGAGAAATACACAAGAATTGAGCCAAAATTTCAACTTTCATTAATAATAATGATTCAAGTGCATAATGTTGACTCTTGGCCTACTAGACTCAAAAAAAATAAAAATTACATAGTAAGACTCAATAAAGTGAAAAATTACATGACCAGACTCTAGACCAACTTAATGACTAAGGACAAGCTAAGTCTTCTCTCGATCATCATCCATCGTCACTCTCCGACCCATTGCTAGAATAATCTGAATCCGACTCACTTGAATTTTCTGAAAGATTGAAAAAGTAGATATGAGCACACTTGGCCAGTAGGTATCTTCGCATCAACATGGAGACATGATTTAAGTAATTACATCTTTGCTCTAGTGAATAAGGACAAAAGAAAATGCGATAACACACATGTACGAAATCCAAGTAACAAGACATGAACTATAGAGATATAAAGAATAGGAATAGATAATAGAACATGCTCAAATAAGGTAAAGTGACCTTTCGTTAACAAGAATGTACTCCATAACCACAAAGGTTATGCACGAGAAAGTCATGAATAAGAAATTACTAGCAAGCATGTAATTATCACAAGTTTACCTCATGGTTTTCACCCGCCTATAAAAAAAAGTACTCCCAGCGCAATGCGATGCCAGTATTTATCGTACCCCATGGATTCTAGCACGTTTTCGGCTCTCTGTCGAGGGGGCTAGCATGGAGCCCTTGGACACTGTCCATGCCTGCTCTTGCATCTTCAAGTTACAGATCAAGCTACTTTCATGAGAATATAATAAAGTTTCAGCCAATAATGTACAATTCAACAATAGCTTCATGATAATGTAACCAAGGTAAAGAACGCACAAAATCAGATCATGAGAGTTCAAAGGATGATTTAAGGCAAGGTCATGCCACGGAAGGAATCTGACAGCGTAATAACAACATGTTCTTAGATTTTCATAATTCATTAGATAGCTTTTGATTAAAGTACAAAGTTCCAGACCATCAATAGATCATCTGGGAACTTGGGAAAAACCAACCCTAAGGTCAAACCTCAGGTTGGACACATGAAGAAAGGAAGTAGTCATGTCTGGACTATTTTTAGACAGACGCGATCTTTTCGGGACCGTTATCGAGCATAGGCAGTTTGGTCAAGACCGTTTCTGGACAAAGTCGACGCTAGAACAAGAAAAAGGCTCTACAGGAAAATGCAGTCAGAGGGAGGCCGCTACTAACAAGAACACAAAAAATTACTGATCATGTGAGTGCTTTCTAGACAATTAGACTTTGAGGGTACAATCGGCTCGGCATCTCCTAGGCCCGCAGAGACTTACAGAGGTTTTGAAATAAGATCACTTAGTCCAGTGGAAGGAATATCCAATGGAGAGGATCACAAGTCCAAGAGGTGTGCCTATAAGTGCAAAGTGTAACTAATGGCCACACACGGGAGTACACACCATGAACTTAAGAAGGACCTGGAGATGAGAAGGGATTGTGGTAAAACAACGATTACACCAAACAAGTCCATGGAACATGTGAAAACGTCATCATTAATGCAAAAGTATGTGTTTTGGCATGAAAGTAGCATAAGCTTAAATATGTTTAAAACACATAAAGAACATGAAATCTATCAAGATGGATAGTTAACACGACCAAATTTATGAATACAGTATCATAAACAGGAATAAAACCTAATTAGAATATCTCTCTCCCTCTCTTCCTCTCTCTCCTACAGCTCTCTCAACACCCCCTCCTCTCTTTCTGTCACCGCCGTCATACACCCCTGCTGGAGCACCTGCACAGCCCCTGCCACCACCTCCGCTCTCACGTAATCGGCACCCCACTTGTACCTGTAGCAACCACCAGACGCCCGTCGCACTGCCACCGTCCGGCCACTTCCCCCGTCTGCAACTTCCCCCCTCTCTCCTTCACGCCAACAGACCCTCCCTGTCGCACCTTCTCTCCCTTCTCCACCTCGTCGCCCTCGTCATCGACCACCTCCACCTCCACTGTCGTTCGCCAACCACGCCCTTCGTCTCCCCACGCCCACAGGAACTCACCTACACCACCCCCGACCGCCGGTGACACCACTACAGCCATCTCTCCCCTCCCTACACCTCCCTCCTCCCTCTCTAGCGAACTCACTTCCACACACCTATGCATGCACCGTTGAGTCCCCCACAGTCACAGCACCCCCTGCTCACCTCTGGCTACCATGGTGAGCCTCTCTTCACTGCAACTCTCACACCCACGGCCCGCTGTCATCCACTTCATCGTCGCCCTCTCCGGTCCTCACCTCCCTGCACGACCGCCAGCCCCGCCTGCATCCTTCTTCCCCACTGCCACCTCCATCTCCACCTCACCATCGAGCACCTCCCTCCTGTGACCACCCCCTCTCAAGCTCTCCACAAACCCTCCATCGGCCAGCTCTCTATGCACGCGACTGCCTCCACGACGCCACCCCCTGCTACACCCCCTTGTACCTTCCACTGTTACCACCCTACACCCACGCGACCCATCATCGCCACCCACCTCCAGCCGACCACCCCAAGCTGCAAGCACCTCCACCTCTCTCCCTAACCGATTGTCGCGGTAGCCGCTCCCCTTCCTGTCACACACCGCCAGCACCACCCTCGTCGCTCACCCCTGCGCCCACCGGTCGCCCACCTCCAGCCGCCCCTCCTGCGCCCTACTAACCCCATGACCCAGCCCCTCACTACCGCAGCCACCACCCACTGTCAGAGACCCCCGTATCTCCGCTCCCCTCCCCTGCTAACCTTCATTACCAGCCACAGCCGTTCACCTCCCACCCTGCCAGCACACAACCACCGCAAAGCCCCAACCCAGGGGGAGGGGGGAGATGGAAACGCGGGGAAGAGGGAGGCCGGTGCCGGTGGGGGGGAACGTAGGGGGACGTCTCTAAAGATCGGTACCCCTACTAAGGCCATACCTAGGATACAACCCAGCCTATGAAGGAGAAACAGAAGAAAAATGGAGATAAGTTTCATGCAGGATGGGAGACATCGGGATTTGACTTCCTTCCAGAGCACTACCCCTTAAAGAGATAGTCTGTTGTGCCGGGACTTCGTGTCTTTGATTTTTGGACCCATAGGCATGCATCCGACAAGGATTTTCCCTGCGGGGCTTCGCCACTCTTGCCATACCTTTGCTTCATAATTTTCTTTTGATTTACATCTTGACTTTGACTTGACAGCCCTTATTGGCCAGATATTACAATGAAGCTCACCTTTTGAGGGTCAAGACTGTCCCTATTTGAGACCTCTCCTGTATTGGGGAGTGCCTAGGTTGGTCATCTCATCCATCAATCTATTGCCCCTGCACTCTACCGAGTAGAGAAAATAAAAGACCTTTGTGCATACCCATGGTATGGCGAAAGCAGCAATAATATTGCTCCAGAGGAATCGGTTATGGCTTGCCGTGAAGTGTGTGAAAAACCCATGCTAAAGGGATCACCCTCAACGATCGGGGAAAGAGTTTTAGACTCCCAGCACGAAGCTATCACCAGCCTAAGGATGCTGTAGAAGCCTACTCATTTTGTTTGACTTAGCTAAACAAGACTGACTACGGCCTAAAGCCACTCAACCATGTTGAGAAAATATCGTTATAACCATGGAAATGATAGCATGTTCTTTACACAAAAATAAAGATACCTTGTAAATCCATAACGTGACAGCAGCATCCTGACGTGATATTAGTCAACGAGCTTTAAGCAGCGCGAGTATTGTATTCCTTACTTTGACAGAACAAAATGGAGAGGATAGCAAAGGACCAAAAGGTTCCTCTACACAGAGGAGCGGTAGACACCAAATTGGACGAAGAAGGATAAAAGGAAGAAAGACAAGGGCTAGAACTCCCTCGTTAAGTTGCTGAGACTCTGATAACAAGGAACCAGATATAGAATAAATCAGAATTAATTGAGATCAAGGTGGCTAAAGCCTCGAAAATAACAAGAAAAAGGATAAGAACTCTGAAAGGGTGAAGAGGAGTGAGTAGAAAGAGGAGAAGAAGAATCACCTGATGTAGTCGGAGAAGAGGAATGAGAATCACCTAACAGGGTCGGGGAAGGAGAATTATGGACATCCGACGGGGTTGGAGAAGAATGTGTGGATCTCATCCCCGGATCAAAGGGAGTAAAGCTGAGGAGGATCTGTGGTGTGGATATTATCCCTAGATCGTCAGTTAACATTTCAAGGTAGGCACCTAACCTCAAATCATCGGGGTCAATGATGCATTAAAATGGTTTTAAATATACTTTCTACACTGTGAAGAGGGACTAAGGGCATGTGAGGATGACCATCATGTTCATTTTTGGGTTTTATTTTCATCTAGTATTAGGCTTTCATGAGTTTCCTGTGAGTCTCTAGGGCTAGGGTAATCCCTAGGAATGTCTGTGCACATGGGGCAGCCGCATAGTAAGGTCAATGCACATATAACTTAGACTCATGGTAGGGGTCAATGCACATATAACTTGGACTATGGACAGGTCTGAGCACATCTAGTATTGAGTAAGGTCTGTGCACATTTGTGGTATTGTCCAGAGTAAGGTCTGAGAACATTTGGTATTGTCCAGAGTAAGGTCTGAGCATATTTGGTATTGTCCAGAGTAAGGTCTGAGCACATTTGGTATCATCCAGAGTAAGGTCTGAGTACATTTGGTACTGTCCAGAGTGAGGTCTGTGCACATTTGGTGTTGGCCATAGTAAGGTTGATGCACATTTGGTGTTGGCCAGAGTAAGGTCGATGCACATTTGGTCCGGGCCTTAGTAAGGTTGATGCACATTTGGCCCAGGCAGTAGTGAGGTCGATGCACATTTTTTGCCGGTATGAGTAAGGTCAGTGCACCATTGGTCCAGGACTTAGTAAGGTCGATGCACATTTGGCCCAGGCGGTAGTGAGGTCGATGCACATTTTGTCTACGTATGAGTAAGGTCGATGCACATTTGGTCCAGGGCTTATTAAGGTCGATGCACATTTAGTGAAGTCCCAGGTAAGGTCGATGCATGTTTGGAAAAAGGCCATATAAGGTCGACACACATATTGTGCAGGTCCATATGAGGTCGATGCACATCTGGCTCAGGCTAGAACAAGGTCGGTGCACATTTGGGAAAAGGCCATATAAGGTCGACGCACATGCTGTGCAAGATCATATAAGGTCGATGAACATCTGGCACAGGCTAGAACAAGGTCAGTGCACATTTGGGAAAGGCCAATGTGAGGTCGATGCACATTTAAGATGGGCCACATAAGGTCGATGCACATGAAGATAGGTCGATGCACCAGTGGATTCTGTCCAAATTCCAGAAACTGAGCAATCTCCTGCCGATAGGCTTGAAGTATCATCAGTATTGCTGGGTCGGGGGTGGATGGGCTGGGAGCTTGGCCTCCCCCTTCTGTTACAGTATCTAGAGAATGTGCTACTCTTTCTCCTTCATCCCCGGTGGTAATCACATTCACCGCACTGGCGATCGCATCTAAACTTGTTTCACCGGCGAGGGCTTATATTGCCTCGACTGCGGCTCTTCCTCTTCTGGTGATGGGACCCAGCCTCTCAGCAACCATGGCCACTTCTTCTCGGTCCTCGGGGAGGTTCCCATACTGGCCGGCCACTCCGGCCATAATGCAGGTATAAACCTACATCTTCTTGTTTCTTAGGGTCACTTTCTTGGTTGGCTGTCCAGGGAAAGTTAACCTATCAAACACCAAGATTCTCAGTGGGGCTTTTTTACAAAGGGGCAGCCCATAGCATCCCGACTGTGCATCTTCGATGTCTTCTGGGTAAACTTGTTGCTCCCAATTTCTTTCGGCGTCATTCACGGCTTCTAAGAGCCACTGAGTTCCCAATAGGGTGTTTCCAAGGCCGCGAAAATATCCCCGCACGGCTTGAGTGACATTGCCTTATCCCTGGGTGGGGCAGAAAATTGGAGGTGATGCTTGCACATGCAGTCTATAGGTGAGGTGCCTCCGCTCGTGCATCTTGCTATCTTCCTTCATTCGAATAGATGTTCACTTGCCGGCCATGAGCATGGAAGGCTGGTCTCTGGGACGCTTGAGCTGACACCCCAATTTTCTCTTCTTCGTCTTCCTTCATCTTTTTCTTGAGCCGGTCAGTCCTGACGGGCTCCAATTGGGTTGGGGCTGGGGCCCACCTTTTGGGCACCCATGCTTGCTTGAATTTAGTTGGCCTCTAGGCTGACTCTTACTTTGGCGGGGACCTGGTGCAGTCCTCTCGCTCTCGGGCCAGCACTTGGAACTGATTGCCCACCATCTTCACAGCTTCTGGTGTCGCCTCCACGGGGGCGATGGGCTTGGCCTCCTTGACATCTAGGAGGTCCACGAACATAACCCCGAGGAAGTTGTGGAAGCCAATGACTAGGGAAAAGTCATCGAACTGGATTGGCACTGCTAAGTAGCCATGCTCCACATGGCTTGCCACAACCAACGGACTGAAAGTGACAGCCATTTGTTCTTCAGCAATGAATCCCTCCTGTAATTTTCAAAAGTGCGGAAGTTAAAATTCACTCACAATATGTGCCAGCCAAGATTGAAAGAAATTAGGTGCACAGAAACCCTAGTTTGTCTAGAGGTGTCTCAATAATGGTGGATAATTGTGTATCCATGGTCTTGGATAAGGAGAATCATTCCACTCTGAGTTGGAAGGTTTCCTTCGATCTATTTGCTCGGTTTGGTTAGCTGAGGATTCTTGTCTGGAGTTTAGTTGCTCGTCTCTTTACTTTTTTGCCTGCTCTGACTGCCTATCAGCTGTGCGTTCTAGTGAGGAGGTTGGTCGTGTTTTATTTTTATTAGTTATTAGTTCCTCCAGGCATGCGTCATTCGGTTTGGCCGTTCCTTGTGATCAGTTGAAATTTCCTGGAAGATTTCTATTGCTCGTTGGTTGAGGACGGGTGTCGTTTACCTTAACGCCCACTTTTCAGTCCACTTCGCTATATTTTTGCTTCATATCCATGTCCCATTTCACTTTTGCTTCACCTCCACTCGCTTCCCTGTAAAGAGGACATTAAGGAGGGGCATCTGTTGACACCCGTTTTATGACCAATGAGTTAGGTCATCTCCTTATCTACCTTTATGATGTCCCGAGTTATTCACCAATTATTGGGTCGTTCCTGGTTAATCTTTGGGCTATTTTATGGGTCGCTCTCCCTGGTTGGGCCTTAGTTCCTCGTCACTTTCGCTTATTGGGCCTAGATAAGGGCTAATAAGGATTTTATTGTGGATTTAATCAAAGATTTATATGGCCTTTATCTCTTTTACCACATCTAACAGCCTTGTGGTCTATCGCATGACCGTTTAGGGGGCTTTGGCAGTCTTTTGCTAGACTGTTAGGGAGCAAAGAGTCCTGTTAGGTCTCTTTGATCTTATCTCTTTGTGATCGACCAAGCCTTGTAGTCTATCAGTCGACCATTTTTTGATCCTTACGGTCTATCGCAAGACCATTAGGGGCAACAGAGAGTACTACTCTGCCTGCTCTTCCTCTCTCCATCCGTAGACGAACTAGAGTCCTTAGTTTGATGATTTCTCTCTAAGTATTGATCCTCATAAGCTTTTATTTTTTTCTATGGACTCTTATGAAAATTATCCTCAAGATTTATCAAGGTTCAGCCCTATTTTCTTGCTATTATCCCTCCAACTCGACCCAGAGTCCCGAGGGTCTATAAATAGAACCCTTGACTTCATGACTTAAGGAGGAGATTTCTAGAGTTTGCAACAGAAGATTACACTAAAGGGAGAGATGAAAGAGATTGAGGGCTCATATCCTTGCCCTATTTATTACAAAAGACCGGAAGAAATAACATTTACATAGAGGGGAGAAGAAGAGTGATGAGGGGGGTGAAGAAGGCACTCCACGACCCACCTCTACTACTGACGAAGTATAGAGTATCGAAAAGTCACTCTCCTCCCTGACTCCGGACATTCTCTAGCAAACAGGCGAGACCAACTGGAAGAGATGGCGGCCCTCGGGCTCTCACTCCCCAGAGAACCTTTCTTCTTCCCCAATCTTCTTTCTTATAGGCGATTGGCTTCTCTCCTCCTTGCTTGCCTCTCTCTCTCTCCTTCCTCTCGAAGACTATTGGTCTATATAGCACGCACGGGCTGTGACTTTACCTGGTGTGGAGAATGCGCGCCAGCTAAGGGGCTCACCATGGCGTTTTGTGCGCCAGACAAAGTGACCCTAGAAAAGGGGGGCGCGCCAGTTAAGGGGTGCATCGGGTTAGTCCCATTGATTACGTCCATTTGACACGGCTAGATAGCGGGCCCCGGACTGGCTCCTGGGGTCACTGTGATCCTTCATCTCGCCATAGTCTTGCAAAACCATGGTGAGAAGTCTTGATAAAGCTCTCAGGCCTTTGAACAGCTACTTTCAGAACCTCGTGCATCTTCAGTTCGGACACACTGGTTTTTCTGCTAACACGGCCTTTGGCACTGTGATTCGTGCTGCCAGCTCAGATTAAGTTGCGCTTGTTGCTTTCTCGGGGAGTGGGACAGTACTCGGGGTGCTTTCGCCTCAGCTAGGTGGTCATTTGGTCATCAGCAGACCCGAATGGTGGGAAGACGTACCCATGCTGAGTCACTCGGGTCTTCCATTGACTGGGCCTTTGGCATCTTGTTCTGAGGGACCAGAGATATTTTGTCACCTTAGGAGGGCTTCTTATCAGGTGGGGGGCCACCAGGTATGCTCTTGCCCTTGGTTAGACGAAGAACGTTGCTTATGCGGCACGACCGAGTCGATGCCAGTTCATTGGGCAGGTCGAAAGACACTGTCAGTTTGTTGTGGATTCTCCCGATTCCTCCTGAGGTGAAGTCTCTAGTGCTTGCATTAGATGACCCGAGGCTCCAGTAGTTCGAGAAGACCCTTGTGTATTGGCTTTCTTCGGCTTTTGTACTTTAGCAGGCCACATCATTCTTCTTGTTTAGGCCCAAAATTAACAGCTTTGGCTAGTCTAAAATATTATAGACTTTGGTTGACCGATACCCAAGTTTGGTCGACCGATTGCGTCGAACGCGCCCATTTAAGTGTGTTCGAAACCCACTTAGCACAATCCATTTGGGTTCATATTTGACCCCCTTGTCCCTAGGGTTATCATACACATACTAGGACATGTTTTACTAGGGATTGGCATGGGGTTTGTGGTCATTTCATACATCTTCTTGAGGGCTTATGTATGAGCTGCAAATTTCATCTCTTAAAGAAGAAGGAAGAGAGCTTTGGCCACAGGTGGGAGAGGGAGAACGTTTCTTGAATTGTTTCATGAGTTTTCTCTCTTGCAAGGACATTCTGAAGTGAAAGGATCAAAGCTACACCCATTTCCATCAAGATTTCATGCTCCGTCGAACTTGAATCTACAACAATGAGTTCGTGCAGCTTCGGATCTGTTGAAGTTCGACCCCCTTACCTTGGAAGCTTCAAAGAAGATTATCTCCAGTTCACATACCAAGGATACATTTCTCCAACCCTCTTGTGTCTATATTGATGATTCTTCCTCATTTTGGTCTGAGTATGGGCATGTATTGAAGATTTTCTTTTTTTTTGAACTTCGAGTATTTTTATGGTGAACCATCTGTGAACGGTTGCGTGTGTGGAGAGTGCTGCGTTTGTAGCAGCGTGTGTGTATGTGTAGATCCATTGTCGGATCGTGTAGGAGATGATGTCTCCATGTATTTGGAGTGAAAACTCCGTGCGCTTCAGTTCAAAGTGAGTGGATCCTGACCAATTCGGTGAGGGGTGGACGTAGGGAGCCCGTCATGGTCCCGAACCACCTAAAAAATCCTGTCTCACATTTGTATGCTTGTGATTTGAGTGCTTATCATTCTGTCTTGATTGTGTGAGAACGGTAAGCTTGAGATAATCTAATTCTTTATTGATTATTTCGTGCTACTTCCTCTGCATTGGTATCTACTTTTATTCACCGTGTAAAATTTTTAAAAAGTTACCATTGCACTTGGCGGGGACAATTCAACCCCCCTTCTTGTCCATACGAGAACCTAAGGACAATAATTTCCTCAAACTGGGCGATGAGGTCAGGATCGGCCCCATACCACTCAATGTCTTCTCCTTCCTGAGGTGGAAGATCCACAAGTTGGGGGTCAGTGATGACCAATGTCACGTCCCGAACAAGGTGAAAATAGGGGCCTCATCACCCTCTTGGGTGGTGTCCCCAGTTCTTGATAGCGGTAGTCTGATATTTGTATCGGATTATCGGTACCCTAAATTCTAGGTCATTACAGCTGGTATCAGAGCGGTGTTGGGAAATTGTATCAGGAGTTGAAATTCGCATTAGTCCAGAACAAGTCCCTTTGAGTCGTTTGTTGCTGGCTTAGGGTGTTTCTTGTGATTGCTCATGTGTTTTCCGTTGTCGTGCTTCCCTAGATTCAAGATGCCTCCACGTAGGCTAAGAGCCCCAGTTCCTCAGGATAATGCTAGTGTTTCACCTACTCCTGCTGTACCGATTCCTTCCCAGGCTGCACCTGTTCCTATTACGCCTGCGAAGTTGCCTGGTTGTCGTGGACGGGCGTTGAAAGAATTTCTGTTGTTCCATCCACCGACGTTCGAGGGTCAATCAGACCCGAAGGTAGCGAGGGAGTGGTTGGATGCCATTGAATGCGTCTTCCAATGTATGGAGTGCGTCGAGGATGAAAGGGTTATGTTGGTTTCTTTCTAGCTTCAAGGTACTGCACGCACGTGGTGGACCACGGAGTAGGATGTTAGCTTCTGTTCCCGTCCGCTTTGACAGATCACATGAGCAGAGTTCGTTGCTGCATTCGAACGTGTCTACACTCCAGCCTGCCTGAAGTTAGCCAAGATGTACCAATTTCTAGAGTTGACGCAGGGCGAGATGTCAGTGCTGCAATACTGAGACAAGTTCATTGAGTTGGGCCAGTATGCACCCCACATTTTTACTGATGAGACTGTGAGGACTCAATAGTTTCTACGCGGACTGAAAGTAGAATTGAGCCTGCCATTGTTCGCTACCCATGTAGCTGAGTTGGATTCTGTGAACCAAGCCGCCGTCACGCTAGAGTTAGAGTTGGCGAGGACTCGAGGACTTCCTCAGATTGGGATGGTTCAGTCGACCATGCAACATCAGCTGCTCCACCAGTCGTCTATTCCAGGAGCTTCTCCCATTTTCTCTGTTGTCGATGGTACTTCCTTCTCGCAATCTCAGAGCAAGGGATTCTGATTTAAGAAATCCAAGAAAATGAGGTTCGATCAGTCGGCATTTTCTGATCCAAGTCAGCAGTCTGTTTCCTCTGTTTGACCGCATCAGGATTTTTCTGCTCCTCAGTCGAGGTTGTGTTCCAAGTGTGGCGGCAATCATCTAGGTGTGCCGTGTTATTCTAAAAAATTACCAGGGGTGCTACACCCTCCCCCACTTAAAAAGAATTTGGTCTCCAAATTTATTGCATGAGATTGTGGAGGTGCATTTTGCTTACAGTCAAACAGCTCTAGGAATTTTCTGCGCATTGCTTCTTCCATTTCCCACGTAGCCTCTTGCTCCATGCATTTATTCCACTGGACCTTTACCATGGGAATGGTTTTATTTCTGAGCTGACATAGCTCATGATTAAGTATTTTATGTGGCTTTTGTTCGTATGTCAGGTCCTTCTGTATCACAAGATCGTCATGACTTATAATATGATATGGGTCATGAACGTACCTATTTAGCATTGAGACGTGGAATACATCATGGACTCTAGATAATTGAGGTGGCAAAGCTATCCGATAGGCGACTTCGCCAACCCTTTCTAGAATTTCAAAAGGGCTAATAAATCTTGGAGTAAACTTGTCTTTGATGTCGAATCTTTTGATTTCACGACTTGGGAAAATCTTGAGGAACACATGGTCTCCAACTTGAAATTTCAGGTCTCTTCTTCTGTTGTTAGCATATGCCTTTTGTCTTGATTGCGCCATCTGAAGTCTTTCTCTGATAAGTTGTACCTTTTCTGTCGTACTCCTTACTAGTTTTGGGCCTAGAAGTTGTTTCTCCCTAACTTCATTCCAGCAGATTGGTGAATGGAAACTCCTTCCATATAGTACCTCAAACGGTGCCATTTGAATACTAGCTTGATAGTTGTTATTGTAGGCGAACTCGACTAGAGGCAAATGGTTCTGCCAACTTCCACCAAAATGTATCACACAAGCCCTCAGCATATCGTCCACCACCTGGTTAGTTCTTTCAGTCTGACCATCTGTCTAGGGATGAAATGCTGTGCTAAAATTTAGTCTTGTCCCTAAGGAGTGTTGTAGACCTTTCCAGAAATGTGATGTGAAGCATGGGTCTCGGTCAGATATTATCGTGATAGGGACTCTGTGTAGTCGGACAATCTCCTTGATGTATAATGCTATTAATACATCTACCATCCATCGACTCTTAATGGGTAGAAAATGTGTAGACTTTGTCAGTCGATCAATTATCACCCATATTCCATTATGTCCGTCTCTTATTTTTGGCAAACCCATGATGAAATTCATCCCTATACTTTCTCACTTCCACTTGGGGATTTCCAAGGGATGTAGTTTTCCGGCGGACTTTTGATGTTCCACCAATCGGGGTTGATATCACAAGATGAGAATCCAATAATACTGGTTCCACAGATAAAGTCTTAGCAAACTTCAATGATATAAAAGATTGAGTGGCTCTAGTGTCGAAAAGTACAAATGCTGGCTTGGAAAGAATAGTAAGGATACCTTCGACAATACCTCCCTCCTCGGTAGCCTTGGTCTCAATCTCTGCATCCTGAAGGGCTTGGAGCTTGCCCTGTCGCTTTTGACTCCCTTAAGGCTTGTCATCCACCGCCTACTCATTAATGAGGGGACACTTAGGGATTTGGTGGTCCCTACTACCAAATCTCAAACAAGCGCCTAACTTGTGCCAACACTCTTCCATCTTGTGACCCGGGCGGTCACAATACTTGCAAATTGCTTTAGATGTAGTAGTTGGTCTGGCTTTCTTCTCGCCTTCCTTTGGTTCTTGTTCTTCGAAGAACTTGGCCTACCATTGGGCCTCTTCTGGCCATTACTGGGTTTAAAATTCCCAGAGTTGGTAGTCTGTTCCTTCTTCTTATCCCGGCCTCTTATCCGGTCAGTCATTTCCATAGTGTCTTCAAGAACTTGGGCCTTTCTCACAATCTCAGTATAAACATGAATCTCCAAAGGTGCCAGTTGATTGATGAACTGAAGCTTCAAACCATTTTGGAACCGTTTAGCCTTCATCTTCTTCGTGGACACCAAATGTGGTGCATATTCAGACAATCTAGCAAATTGTGCTTCGTACTCTGCAACTGATAGATTTCTCTGCTTCAAAGCAACGAACTCAGTCACTTTCTTCTCCTGCACCCGATCTGAGAAATACTTGTTGTTAAAGTACTCCTTAAACTCATCCCATGTTGCACGTTGATTGCTGAGCGTGACTTCCATGGCTTCCCACCAAGCACGTGCATCGCATTCCAACTAGAAAGTTGCTAAGAGGACGCGATCTTGGTCTCCACACTACATAACTTTGAAGATACGCTTTGTCTCCTTCAGCCAATTTTTGGCCTCATCTGGGTCACTAAAACTTGGGGGATTCAAGCTTTGAAAGTTTCGATGTAGATTATCCGCTCCATGCTGTGCGCCGCCTTGAGCTACTTGCTCTAAGGCCTGGGTCAGGCCTTACACCATGCGTTGCATATCTCGCCACTGTGCCTGTTCTGCTGCCATTGTGAGAAAATTCCTACAATACAAAAGAATCAATTGAGAATGTTCTATTGATTTGTTATATCCAAGATGTACTTGTGTCCTACCGAGTAAGCTGGAAGAGGTCCGACCACATCGGTTCCCCATTGAGCAAAAGGCCAACTGGGAATTGTTGGGTGCAGAGATACAGGAGGCATTCTAGGCACAGTAGCATGCTCCTGGTATTTCTGACATGATTTTGCGAACTAACAACAGTCTTCAAACATAGTAGGCCAATAATAGCCTAATTTCTTGATCTCAATTTTCATCTTTGGCCCAACCTGGTGTGCCCCCGCTGTTCCGACATGTATCTCTTTCATCACTTGCCAAGCTTCCCTGGTGGATAGGCAGTGAAGTAGAATCTTTTTACGGGCATCTGCTATAATTCAGAACAATGTTTCGCTTCTACACTCATAGGAATCTTTAGTTCTTAGAAGCTTCATTCTTTCTTCTTTGTTTTTGGGTAGCTGTTGGTGAAGGAACCACTGCAGCAAATGTTGTCTCCAATCAGATTCTTGTGTTTCTTTGACTGTATTAGCCTCATATTCTTCTGGGCATTATTCCAGCACACTGGGAACTTGTCACCGATTTATCACAACAATGTTAAGCGTTTCATCTGGTGGGACTGCTAGTGTGCTGGCCAACTTTGCCAAGGCATCAGCTTGAGCATTGTGCCCCTAGCCCACATGGCAGAGCTTAATGTGGTGAAAGTTTGCCATAAGGTGTTGAGCTTTCTGACAGTAAGGATTTAGTTCTGGATTCTGCACCTCAAACTTCCCTTGCATTTACTTTATTATCAACATTGAGTCACCGAACACTTGAAGCATTCGAATCCCCATACTAAGAGCGATCTGGAGACCGATTATCAAAGCTCCATACTTAGCTTCATTATTGGTGCATGGCTTGTTTATGGAACATGAAGTGTGTACCACTTCCCCCTGGTGTTCCCCCAAAGAATAATGGGTGGCTACTATATAGAGAATTAGAGGTCTTCCTTTGATCAGTGCTCCTAACACTGGAGGGGTTTTCAGATATTCTTTCAGCTTCTCAAAAGCTGCCTGGCATTCGTCTTCCCAGAAGAACGACACATCTTTTATCATAAGCTTGTGAAAGGGGTGACATCGACCTGATAGATTTAAGATAAATCAGTGAATATACGCCAACCGGCCTTGCAAGGACCTCAGCTCTGACAGATTCTTTGGTGGAGGGAGCTCCTGAATAGCTTTAATATTGGATGGATCAATGACAGGAGAAGTGAACCACTAGAAGCAAGACCAGACGCATCCACTAACGACTGACACTACGTCTCAGGTGTCTCCCATTGCCTCGAATGCTGTAACTGAGACACCGTAACAAATAACCACGTAAATGAGTGACTAGTCAAGGTCACGCTCGTCAGCGTGAGTCCTACGTCCTTGACCACATGTGCACACACAAGCTCAATGTCTTAAGCAATGCCTCTAGCTCGTCCCCCCCCTGGTCGGACGCTAACCACAAGGCAAGGGGGCCCATGGACAACTAGCTTAAAAATCGTACATCGAGACTGCCCGGCCACCTCTCCCAGGTGGGTCGACTCTGAGGTCGTCAGGCTACGATTAGTGGGTCAATCACCTAGGATAGAGAAGCTAACTCAAATGATTTGGAAACACATATCTCAAATCACCACGGTGTGTAAACATACGGACAGCGTAACCCCGGACACACGATCGAACCAACACGATGAAATTCGTCTCTGGCGGTAGATGGCAGTCTGGCCTGGGCCGCTATCTGATGATAGCGGTCAGGGGAGGACCGCTACCAGCCAGGTGGCGGTCGCCCTTTGACTGTGACCTCTGAACCGACTTATCACCGCCATAGCTCACGGGTGGCGGTCACCCGACCGACTGCGGTCACCCAGTTAGCGGTCAGGTAGCGACTGCTACCTGTCTGTCCGATGTGAACCACGGTGAATTCGATTTTAAACCCTTACCAATCGATCAAATCGATGGGATTACACATCCACAAGTTATGTTAAGTTGTCATACATCGATTTTGCATCATTTGAACTCCAAAAACATATTAAATGGAGCAAGAAATAGGATTAACCGGCTAGGGTTTAAGGGTTAACAACCCACATGAATTTCATATGCCAAATAACCATTCTAACATGTGTTAAATCTCACCAAATAGTTGGAAAATGCGAGTAGGCGAGGTAAAGTTCCATCCCCCTACCTCAGAATGTGAAAATCACACTGTTTGACGTTGATTAGCCGCGTTATCACTTCTCCCACGTCGGAGGAGAAACCACCACCATGTGAGTTCCTCCTTTTCCCGGCCTCACGAGGGTCCCGTCGTCGCCTCGAGCTCATTGAACTTGCCACCACACGTCGTCTGTAGCCGAAGAAGGCAGAGAGAACGAGAGAGAGGGAGAGAGAGAGAAGAGGAGAGAGAGAAAGGGGTTCCCCCCTCTCCCTCTTCGGCCGGGGATGCCGAGATGGAGGCAGCTTTGGAAGGTATATGGGGTTCCTTCCCTTCTCCCCCTTGGCTTCGATTGCAAGTTTATGACTGGGTATTGATGTCATGGTGTTATAAATAGGGCTGGAGCGTGAGGGGGAGCGTGTACCGGCTCCTATCGAGAGCGGCCGGTGCTGTGCCCCCTGGGCCTTGTGATGGAGTGTTGTTTTGATGATAGCAACTTATGATGGAATGAGTGTTATTTTGATGATTTGCTGATAATAACTTCTTGAGTCACATATTTATGCAATTAGTGCTGTGCTTGGTATGCTTGGTATTGTCTTGTATGTTCCATTTGTTGCTGCATGTCTGTGCATTTAGAAAATCTGCATTGTCCAAGTCCATGCACGTTTGGGTCTGTGCTTATCACCTGACAAGTCCGTGCATGTTCCATGTTGTTCATGAAGTCCGTGTAGACATTCCTCTTGCACTCCAAGTCCATGCATTGCAAAGTCCATGCACATTCTACAGACTTACATTTCTCAAGTCCGTGCATACATGATCATCTGCATGGTTGGTTTGTGGCAAATAAGTTTGCTATTTGACATTCATAGTCCGTGCACATTTCATTGTCATTTCCCAAGTCTATGCATGTTTTTGTTTGCCCTTGTGCATGTTAAAGTCTATGCATGTTTTTATGCTAAGTCTATAATTGAATGTCTGCGCATGTGTTAAGTCTGTGCAAGTTTAGGACTTAGAAATATCCTGCTCGATGCACTATTTGTTTACAAGTCCATGCACATTCCTCGTTGCACTAAACATTAAGTCCATGCATGATTTAGTCTTCTAGTAGACACAAGTCTGTGCACATTTTGGCCTTGTGTTGAAACACAAGTCCATGCACACTTTGTCTTTCAAGTCCATGCACATTATTTCCGAAGTCCAAATTCTGTTGGGATTGCTTGTTCAAAGTCCGTACACACTTTATCCTTCAAAGTCCGTACACACTTTGTCCTTCAAAGTCCGCGCACATTCTGTCCTTCAAGTCCATGCACTTTTTTATTCTTCAAAGTCCATGCACACTTTGTCCTTCAACGTCTGTGCATACTTTGTCCATCAAGTCCGTGCAGATTTCACCTCACATGGTCCGCAGAAGCAAAACCCCGTGTAGGTTTTGTGTTTCATATAAGGTCCGTGGAAGTAAAACCCCGTGCAGGTTTTGTGTTTTGCCAACCAGATCGAAAACTACAAACAGATGATATAATGCACCAGCATAGGGGCGTTACATCAACATAACGCACCCAGGGAGGGGCGTTATGTCCAGCAGACCCAAAAATGAACGACACGAAGTATAACGTGCCACAACAGGCACGTCATACTAGTATAACGCACAAGGGCAGGTGCGTTATACCCAACAGACAAAAAAATAGGCTAACCATAGACCAAGGGCATATAATGGACCAAACCTAATCCGTTATAGTCACAAAATGCACAGGGTGAGGCGTGTTATATCAACCGCCATGCCCAGTCAAAGCATATGTCAACGGACCATAACGGATCTGCACCTGAGCGTTATCTTAATTATAACGCATGGGGAGAAGTTCGTTATGCAAATCGACTGACACAATCTTCGAGGTAGGGACGATCGTCGAGGGATCTGACATGGCAGTCAGCCTCGAAAACCACCCGACCATAACGCACCTGGACAAGGGTGTTATGCTCCACATAACGGACCTGTCTTGGTCCGTTATGCTCCAAGTCCTCCGAAGATGAAAACTAATGAATGAAGCATAAGGGTCTATCGGGGGACCGTTATGCCAATCTGATGGTTAAAATGGTAAAACGGCCCAATCGGCCCGTTCCACGCCCCATGCACGACGTAGCACAGGGGAAATACATCCAAACGGTAGGAAATCCTTCCAGGATTCCAAAAACACCACATGCATGCCGCGAAACACTCTAAATCATGAGGTCTAGGCGATTCAGACGAATCGACCCAAATTGAGTCATCGGGGTTCCCGGACTCCCACCGGGCCCAAATGATGACCAATCGACATGAAACTGGTGGGGTTGGGATCCGGACATCCCAGCGGTCAGTTTGACACTAACTACATCGCGAGAGGTTGCCATTTTTTGGCCAACCCTACGAACCCCAAAAACTACGATTTATACTAAACTGGCTCGATCTCCCCCGATCAGCCACCAAACTACGCACAGAGACAGGGAAAACGTGCAGAACGCGGAGTGGGTCCATCTCCCTACCTCCACCGATAAAACCGAGCACCATGGGTGACTAATCCACACCGAAACACCGTCGCAAACTGAACCGCTGACTTCGAATCCGCCATTTGGGATCGCGTCAAATCCACGCCGTTCCTCTCTCCACCATGCGTCTCAGCAAGTCCCACGCGTCGTCACCTCACCCGCGGACCGCTGTTTGTGTAATTTAGGTCAAGTCAGCGCTGGCAAGTGTAAGATCTTATAACAATGTCAATTGATGATTGCACAGAAATCAGGGCAACTGGCTGCATAGAAATCAAGGCAAGAGGTTGCATTAAAATTGAGGCAGATCTAACCAAGGGTCAGTGCTCCAAAATACAAGGAAGAACTGGGTAGAAAGATTGGCAAAAGGATCTAAAATACCATGCTACACTGATCTCACAGAAGAGCTACTCCGACCTTATAGTGTTGAAAGCATATGTGTACCGATCTTGTAGAGCTTCAAGCCTATATGTGGATTGACTTGCATGTGATGAAATATGAAACATGCATCGACCTCTATATGAGAGACTTTTAAATGTGCACAGACTTGGTATGCTAATGTGCACAGACTTGGTTATGTTAAATATAAATTTGCACAGACTTGGTTATGCTAAATTCAAATGTGCACAGAGCTTACTGAGCCTATGGTCACATGTGCATCGACCTTACTGAAGAAAGGGCTACATGTGCATTGACCTCAACTCCAAATGTGCATCGACCTTCTGATGCAAAAAGAATATGCGCATCGACCTTACTGAAGAAAGGGCTGCATGTGCATCAACCTCAAATCTAAATGTGCATCGACCTTCTGTTGCAAAAAGAAAATGTGCATCGACCGTTCATGTGCGCCGACCTTTATATGCATCAACATGAATGTGCACCGACCTTGTTTCTCAATGTGCACCGACCTCAATGAAGGAATCTCTTATGTGCACTGACCTCTCTGCTGTGAACAGAAATGTGCAACGACCTCTATGCTCCAGACAGAGATGTGCATCGACCTCATATGTTTTTGACAGAAATGTGCGCCGACCTCTATGCTATAGAATAGAGATGTGCATCGACCTCATATGCTTCAGATAGAAATGTGCACCGACCTCTCTACTGCGAATAGAAATGTGCACTGACCTCTATGCTATAGACACAGATGTGCATTGACCTCATATGCTTCAGACAGATATTTGCACTGACCATTATGCTGCAGAACAGAGATGTGCATCGACCTCATATGCTTCAGACAGAAATGTGCACCGACCTCTATGCTGCGAACAGCAATGTGCACCGACCTTGCCAAAGGCCAAGCACCTAATGTGCACCGACCTCATGAAGAAACTCTCCAAATGTGCACCGACCTTGCCAAAGGCCAAGCATCTAATGTGCACTTATCTTGATTGCTTATAAAACTCTGTCTGAAAGTTGTTGGTAAGGGTAAAGGTACAATGGAATAAATACTTAGAATATGAAGCTACATGGGAAACCGAGGAGTCAATGAGAAAGTGATTCCCCGACTTATTTTAAGAAGGTATATACTCTACACTCTCCGCAACTATATGCAAGTGAATTTAGGGACCAAATTCTTTTAAGTGGGGGAGGGTGTAGCAACCATGAATTTTTAAAAATAAAAATTTAAATAAAATTATAAATAGCGACTTTCATCGAGTCGTCATTTTATTAATTAACGGATCCGTTCGTAGGCATCATTTAATCAAGTAAATGATCCTACTGGGATTAGGGAGGTAATTAACGCCCTATCTCAAGGCGCCAATTAATAAAATGAAGACTTTGCACAAAGGCGCCAATTCCCAAACTGACGCCCCTTGGCTTGTCACCAATTAAATAGCACCCTCAAGTAAGGCGCTGTTTCACTGAGAATTGTAAAAACGGGAAACCTGTTGTCGTGTTTTGTTCGAAAAGGGAACTGAGATACGGAACTAAACTCTAAATGGGTAAGGATTATGCGGGGGAAAGGATTAAGATGGGAAAGCTAATATTCTAATAGGATTCTTTCCCAGAAAGCCCAACCCCAATCGACCTCCAATGACCCATAGGACTCTTTACCCTATAAATACCCTGCCATCAACCCTTGAATCCCCTGTTCGTCAACCTCTGAAGCTACGGTAAGGAACATATTGATGTTTCTCTACTATAATATAGTTTTCTTATTTCGTTCCTTTATGGTATTCCTACAGGAACAACGATCGAAGAAAGGGATTGAACCCTGCTACTATTCTCTTCCTCCTACGAGCTACCACCGCAAGAAGAGCTACTCTTGGCGTGGGTGTGGAGAAGCTGTCTTCTTCTTGCTGCCTTCTCCTTCCCCCCTACGTGCTGCTGCAGCAAGAGGGAACCGTAGTCATCTTATCTAGTGTTGCTGCAACTTCGTGCCTTTTCTTCTTCCCCCAAGTCCCCAGATCATCACCCGTCAGTATAAAGAGGTAGGATCTAGATCTCAAATTCTGGATTAAACCATAAATTAATTAGATCATGCATGCATGTATAGTTATCATGATTCTATTACGGTTTTATATAGTTCTGGCTTACAGAGAAATAGCGACCTGACCTAAGGTGCTATTTTCTTTAAACACGCCCGTCCAGATGTTTCATAAGATCGTATTGCGTCTCGAGGATGGATTCCTCTGGCTGCTCTTCGGTCTCTTTCTCCAATTGAGACTGTTCTAGGATCTGACTATTCTGGGAAAAAACCCGATGGAAGATCCTTCCACTCTGGGGCACCATCGCTTGCGATTTTGGCTGCACCCCAACAGGGTTAGGTATGGATTTTAGAGGGGGTTTAAGTGGAGGAGGGACAGTTGGTGGAGCCAGGGGTGATGATGGGTGTAGGGATTCTGATGAGTGGTTTGTTTGGGAGAGGCAGAGCGGAAGTGGACGGTGCCTGAGATGGAGGGCAAATGATGAGAGGTTTGGAAGATGGAGGTGGAGGTGTGGAGGTAGATGGGACCTCGAACAGACGATGAATGATGAGAGGCCTTGAGGGCGAGGGTGAAGGTATGGTGGAGGTGGATGGCATGGTAGATAGCCGAGGTAAGATGAGGGATTTTAAAGGTGTTGGTAAAGGTGTGGTGGAGGGCTGGACCAGGAGGGAACTGGTGATGGGGGCATGGATAAGAGGGCGTGATGGTTGTGGGAATGAATGAGGTCCACTTGGGGGTTATGACATGGCTCAGGGAGGAAGAGGTGCTGACCGGATGAGGCGAGGGGGTTGGCTAGGGACGTGATGGGCGGCAAGAATAGAGGTGCCCTCCGTGTGCCAACCTTGCCCTCTTCGAACTTCCGGGAAGGAAGAGATGGGGTTGACTTGGTGGTAGGGTTGTTGGTGCTCCGGGAGTAGATTGTGAATGATGCCCATATTGGGTTGCTGCTGTGGGGCCTGCTGAGGCTGTTGTTGTTGCTGGGGTTGTTGTTGTTGTTGTTGTTGTTGTTGTTGTTGTTGTTGTTGTTGTTGTTGTTGTTGTTGTTATTGTAATTGCAGTTTGGGAGGAGGTCTCCTGGCCTTCAAAGTGGCGACGCATCTCCTCATTTCATCCCAATCGATTACACCTTCATCATTCATGTCATAAATGTAGTTTTTAAAATGAAAGCAATTTTCCACTATATGGCCCGGTTGCCTATGGAAAACACAATATCTGGAAGTGTCTACATGCGGTGGCCATATGGGTCTTTCTTTAGGCAGGATGAGTGCATTAGCAGCCATGAGAGCATTAAAGATGTCTGGTAGTGTTTCCGGCAATGGTGGGTAATGAGCTCTCTTTGGGCCAATCGACCTTCTCTATTGTTGTTTATTTTTATTTCTTTGCCACTCGAACACCCTGAAGTCGACTGTATGAACCTCATCAGGTGCGGGCCGTTTACCGACTGGTTCAGTCTTCTGGCTCAAAGCCACAGGGACAGAGGAAAGGAAAGCCTCGATTTCTGCCACAACATTGTTTAGTCGGTCAAAGGACCTGATTTCAATTCCAATCATCTTTTCAAGGATCTCTTGTTTCAAATTCTGTTTGCAGATTTGCACTGCGTCTTCTTGGTGTGGTGGTCGCTTACATCTCATGCTGAGATTCCGCCATCTTTTAACATATTCCAAAGTAGTTTCATCAATCCTCTGCTTGGAGGCATATAGTTCGGCCATAATTATTTCTCTTTCAGCAACGTGAAATCGTTCCCAAAACTTCCGTTGCATGTTGGGCCAGTCATTGATAGACCTGACCGATAAGTTCGAATACCACTCAAATGCGAGTGCTGTAAGGGAGAACCCGAAGCACTTGAGCAAGTAGGACTTGTCGGCCGCCAAATCACCCATTAGGTTGATGTAATGAGCTATGTGCTCTTTCGATGAGCCTTGTCCACTGAACTTCTCAAACTTTGGAAGTTTATTGATGCCGGGAGGCAACCTCTTGGCCACATGATGGATGGAGTAAGGTACCTGGTACAGCTCAAAAGCGGCACGATCTTCATCACCCCTGGAGGCTAGCTTCTCTTCAATCATCTGATCTATCATCATTTCATTTGTCCTTGTTGGGTCGACCGGGACTGGGTGGAGGTGCGTAGGTGGTGCCCCTGGAGCAGTCAGTACCGTCGCCTGCAGGGCCATGGGGGACCCTTGGGGAGGCAAAATCGGTGGCGGGGCCAGTGCTACGTGCGATGCCTGTTGTAGAGGCATGCCCCCAGTGTAGTTGGGGATTGGTGGAAATCCTGCAGCCTGCGGAGTCGCTTTCGAGGATTTCCCGCTGCCCCCGGGCACTTCGAGCAAAACCTCGGTCTGCCGAGATGTTGTGAGTTGGGCATTCCTTTCACCTAGTTGTTTCTTCAGCAGTTCGATCTCCCACTGGTACTGTTGCACCATGTACAACATTGTAGGGTCATTGGTGGGGAGACTGGGCATGCCCCCTATTTCTTCGGCCAGGGCATCCTCAGATGATGTGGATGGCTCGCCACTTGTGCCTCCAGTGGTACTTACATTGGCCATTAGAACCGTGGAGGGTTCTTCCTGGGAGTGGTGGTTTAAATGGGAGAAAGGGGTATATCAACCCCTTAGGAATGATTACAGGTCCCTTAGGGCCCTTGCCAACCAGTGGCGATGGGGCTGAACGTCGTCGGGCACGGCGAGTAGAAAGCGTTCTGACAGGAACCGCCTAGGAAAATAAAAGGGTCTGCCTATGACCGTTGGAATGAAAATGGCCCAAACCGGATGGCTCAGGAGGCTAAAACGGTCCAAGGGTGACCGCTCAATAAGAGTTGAATAGTCGGGGCATCGTGGGAATAAACACGGCCTGAGGTAGACCGCAGAGGTGCTAGGAAGTCACCCTATGGCCGTTAGAAATGGAATTATGGGAGATAGAAATGTTATGAACCAGACTGCTTAGTGACCAGAACGGTCTCCACCAGACCGCAGCATGGGAATGGACACATGAGGGGTGAAGCGGTCCAAGATGGGCCGTTTAAAGAACAAAATGGTCTCCAACAGATCGTCCACAGGCAAAACGGTCAAAGGATGTCCGTTTAAACATAAATCAACGAGGGGGGTTATTGGAAGTTGAAAATGGCCTGATGGGGACCGCTGAGGATATCGAACGGTCAACAGAAGACCATTAGAGAGATAGAAATGGCCCTTTGGTGGCTGCTAACCTGACAGACTGTATTTTTTTTAATGCAATGCATGACTATATATGGAATGAACGACTGATGTAAACTGTTTAAATGCATGCAGGGAAAATGTCAGAAATGGATTTCGTGGCTCCATGTCCGTGCAGTGTACCTGGCACTATCAGACTTCCAGAGGGAGCAGCTCATTGCCATGGGATTCAGAGAGTTCCTCGACATAGAGGTAGCGAGGTTGGACATCGCCCTCCTCTACGAACTGCACGACTGGTGGGACCCGGTCAGTCGTGTGTTCCTGTTCCCGTGGGGTCACATGATCCCGATGCTGGAGGATGTGGCGTGCATCATCGGGCTACAAGTGCATGGCACACCAGTGAGCGGGAGGACCCTGACAGACTATCGAGAGCTAGCCCAGAGGCTACTGGGCCTGGAGCTACAGAGACCAGAGCGCCAGTCGACGATCCTTCCTAGAGCGAGACTGTAGGAGAGCCTGGGCTTGAGGGGAGCTAGGATTGCGGTTGGAGAGCTACCTGAGCAGCACTTGCGGTGCTTGACGGACAGAGCATGGAAGCAGGTGGCAGCAGAGCCAGGACTAGAGGCAGACGTGGTCCTACTGCGATTCTTGATGCTACTGTTCAGTAAGCTGCTATTTGCCACTCGGGCAGATGGGGTGAGCTGCAGACTATTGCCCCTACTGGAGAAGGTAGACTGCGTTGGTGAGTACGCGTGGGGTGTAGTAGTACTCGCCTTCCTCTTCGACACACTCAGCTCCACTAGTCGGTGTACGATGCTCGACAGGTTCTCCCCACTACTTCAGGTACGACCCGATCCCTAAAATGCTTTATGCAATTGCTATATGATTCCATAAATGCTAGATGCTTGACACTTTGGTGAAATGTAGGTGTGGGCTTACATGTACCTTCCTGGACTGAGGAGAGGGCAGAAGGTGCACCTCGAGCGGATTCCCATCGTGCGGCTGTGGGTGGCCATTGAGGAGGTGGCCTCCCTACGTCGCCAGGTTTAGGTGATCCAGGATGATATCGACACTCTTCCTTATGCATCGGTAAGATTTAAACTCGAGCCCTATGTAGATGCGACTATATGCTTGATTACTGATGCATTCTGCCTATTTGACAGGTCCAGTGGACACCATACTAGGTAGAGGGACACGATGGCCAGCCATGGGTGGTGGCAACCTGGCGTACGTGGGACGGGACATCTGGCTCCAATGCATGAACGTGGTCGAGCCACTCCATTACCGATTGATCATGAGGACCTCGGGCCTCCATCAGGCAAAGGTAGAGTTCTCGGCATGTGAGAAGCCAGAGGAGCGCATGGGGCGCCACGCACGTGGGCTGGCGGTAGAGATAGACTGGATCACCCGAGCAGCGGACTAGATCCAGGACTGGACAGGGTCAGGGCGAGTGGTCCGTGCCCGAGTTGCAAGCGACGAGGCCTACCTGACGGCCTAGGCTCGACGCTACAAAGACTAGGTCTTCCGTGGTGCACGATGACTAGTATGACTCTAGCCTTACGTTTTCTAATATGTCCATGATTACAACGCATTGACGCTTGACTTTCTACATGCAGCTCGACCCCCAGGGATGGATTGCAGAGCTCCAGGGGTTGCTCCACTCCACGGTCCAACAGCGGGATGACCTCCAGCACTCCTTGGACCTCCTGGTAGGCTTTACTCCACCCCAGACTTTAAGGCGTTTATGTTCTGGCTATGAAACTGACATGCCCCTATTTGCAGCGTGCTGAGGGAGCCCAGCACCAGGGAGCTGATGCACCATCTTCTTCTCAGCCACTCGTGGATCGGGCTGAGCGGGATGTAGAGTTTACCTGGATAGTGGCACGGGCCGAGGAGGCCGAGGCCACACTTGCCGAGAGGGTAAGTAAACCATTTCACTTCCCCTTTGAATTATGATTATGAATGCAACTAGCTAATGATGTGTGAATGTCCAGATGACTGATCTAACTGCAGCACTGAGTGAGGTCACTCGACAGAGTGAGGAGGCAGAGCGATCTCGGGCCGAGGCAGAGCGTTATCGTGTAGAGGCTGAGCACTGTCGGGCAGAGGCAGCAGCGGCTAACCGATATCAGTCCGAGGCGGAGCTGGCTCGTATAGAGGCGACAGAGTTACGAGGAGAGGTACGGGCACTGAGGGAGTCCGTACGACTTCTGAGTGGGAGGCCAGGATGTAGCGCGAGCCAGAGCATCACACATAGCAGTGCATACAGAGGCTACTTCACCAGCTCCTCCAGTCGTCAGAGGAACGTGGAGGAGGCGCGGCGCTGTCGACACCATGAGGAGGGGAGGTCAGCCATGGACCCGCCGTCCAAGAGGCATGAGGGCATTGGTGACAGTGGAGGTCTAGGAGAGGGACCGACTTGATGTATTATGTGTGACTCATATACTTTTTTGTTATGATATGACATATTTTTGACTGTGCAAATGTGCATGCTGATACTGATCGATTGAAACCGAATCCTACGACTGACACGGGAGAGTGAGAGAGAGGGGTGGAGAGACTTGAGTAGAATGACTCAAAGAAACAACAACAAAACTAAGGCAGTAGAGAGAGAGACAGTCATCAAAATGGCTGCTCCCAGGGCTCGACGGTCTCACAGTAGACTGCATGAAGATTGACCAACCATGAGCTCGAAGAAGGTAAGAAACGGTCCCTCTTGGGCTGCATGGCCTGGAAAGATGGTCCTTCATGGACCATTTGAATTGAGAAATAGCCACCCCAAGACCATTTAGTCCGCAAGATAGGCGAAGTGTGTAGAAGGCGGAGAAAGGGTCCTTTGTAGACTGCTACCAACTTTCCGTGGTCGCTCGATAGTTCTTACCTTCCTACAACTTCTTTGTGTGTATGTTTATGTTTAGAATACATTCCCTAGGTTTTCCGTTTAGTTCTATTCATTTTCGGTTCTGGGAGGAGGTCACGGTTTCGCAGAAACTGCCATCTTGATGTAGCGGTCCTCATAGGACTGCCACCTACAAACTGTTGCTCACCTGTGCAGATAGCTGTCTCCACATGACCGCTACCTTCAGTTAGTAGTCATCTGGAGACCGTGACCTGCCTCTGTGTAGTCCCTGGGGTAGGTCCTGAGGTGCGTTATTCTTTAGTTTTTGGGGTTGCCTTTGTGGTTTCTATCCTTGATCTCCTATATTCCTGCATTTCTATTCATCATATTATTCATATTTTTCATGTTATTTGCATCCATATTGTTGTGCTTACATATATTTATCTCATTTTGATTGCTAGTTTTAGGCTAGAAAGTGCATGCACTCTAGCGCGCATAGGGCCATGCATTCCACATTGTAGTTACATTCCTACCTTGGTAAGTGACCCTCTCGGCCTCGCATTCCTAGAGGTCGACTAGGTGATCTTATCCGGGACCTCCGTAAGCCTCTGCGAGCCATACATTCTCACATGGACGCCAAACTGATTGCACCTTTCCACCCTTTAGATTCTGTATTTTGCATTTGTGTGAGGGAGTTACCCTAGTTCAACCCAAAGTTTGGACCCCTTTCCCTGTAGGATTCCTATCTTCGGGGAATTATGCTAAATTAAAACAACAAAAGGTCCACTATAACTTCTAAAAATATCTTCTCATCCCAACTTGTTTGACTTGGGTGAACCCTCTCATATCATATTGTTTATGTTGTTTGGGTTTATTTAAGCTTGTTCGTGACGTTTGTGTTGCATTCCTTCACCCATCATATAAGTTTTTTTGTGCATTCATTTGGTTATTGTTTTTTCGTCTAGTTCTGTTGTCATTAGTCTCATTTTTGCATTAGATTTTTGGTCATAAGTCTGTCTGTCAGCCAGTTCTCAAGTCGACCCTCAGAGCTAGGTCGCGGTCACCACTTGACCGCTACCTTATAGTAGCGGTCATCCCAAGATTGCTATCCCCCCTCAAGTCTTGCCCTCTCCTCATTCTATGTGCCCTCCTCCCTAGTTGTATTTTACCTTGATTGTTCTGTATTTTGGGTAAGTCTTTGTCCTCTCTTATGGAGCACCGTTATAATCCCGTGTATCCCTCTATTGATTTTTTAAAGAATACAAATTCTACGGGGCATACCCCTGTCTTTACCTACAACCAACCTTGAGAAAATTTAAAGACTACAAAACCAAGAAAACTAATTACAGTTGCGAATAGTTGGCAAACCAACTTTATCCACCCTTAATCCACCCTTGGCCAGCCGAGGAAGATCACTGACTCTAGTAAAAATAGTATTATTGTGAATAGCACAGGCATGGGAGGCCAAAGCATCAACTACTTGGTTGCCCTCCCTAAAGACGTTTTGCACCGAGCATCCACATTTGGTAATTAAGTCCAAGATTTCTTTCCACCATGGAAGAATTATCCAGCTAGGAGCCACACCTTTTCAGATTGCTTCAACTAACAACGCGCAGTCAGTGTATACTGCAGCCACCTGAAGACCACCATTCAATACAATGGACAGGCCATCATGAAGGGCCCTTGCCTCTGCTAGAAGACTGCATCCGTAGCCATAGTGGAAAGCAAAACTGACTAACAAATTACCAGCAGAGTCTCGGATACAACCTCCTCCTCCACACATTCCTGGATTGCCCTTGGAAGCCCCATCAACATGCAAAGTAAGCTGGGAAGATGAAGTCTACATTGTACAACTATCGGCCATTTTTGAGTGACCCTGGGAAAGAAATGGAATTGGGCCAGATTGTTCTTTTGCTCTATTGAGGGAACCGCTGAGAAAGTAAGCTTATCAAGGGCATAGGAAATTGCTGCATTGATTTTCCTCTTAATGCCACTAACACTTAGACTTATATTATCAAATTTGACTGCACATCTATTTTTCCATATCTCCCAAAGCATAAGAATGACTGCATACATTCCAATAAAACTGGAAGCCGAGCTAAGACTGGTACCTGCCAGGATGCTCCAGCACCGGATGGCAATATGTTCACTCAGATGAATCTTTGCACTGATTAGTGGTTATGTGCCCCCTCAAACTCATGTGTTATGAAATAATTATCGACACGTCTATAATGAGTTTGTCAAGAGCTAGGGCTCCTCGCGGGGAATGTCACGTGGAAGCACTCAGGATAATAATTAGTAAAATATAGTAATATCTTTTATCAATTTTACTGTGTGAGGGCGTGCGAGCCACTTGTGTCAAAATGTGTTCAGTTTCAAATACTGGGATGGTCTGGACTAACACAACGTGCGCTCCTTCTGATCACTAAGCAGACGATGGTGGGCATCGGGGGATTTGTCTCCCTTGTGTCAAGCTGTTAGGTAGCATATGTTTGCAGACTGAGTCTGTGGATTATTTTTGCTTAGTACAAGAAAGCCTTACTTAAGCCGAGTAAGGGGTGGACGTAGATTGCAGATTGCAATCGAACCACCTTAAAAAGCTCTCTGTCTTTATTGTGTGGTTTATTCTTATGCGTTCTCACTTTCAGCCCAAGCATGTTAGCTGCTCGATCACTGTTCCATTCCACTCTATCTTGTTAAGCCTTAGACCATCGATCTGTTTCTTGGCCTGTTTAGGTAGCTCATTGTTCTGCAACAGGGCTTTCATCGTTTGTATTGTGAATTATTTTTCAAATTGTCAGTGTTCTATTCATCCCCCCCTTCTAGCTCACCTTCCGCACTATCTATCACAAGGATCGGTCCCCAGGTCATTGCACGATAGAGCAGTTTTTTCGCTATTTTACAGAGGGCCCTTAAGGGACTACAAACACTGTGGAGTGATCATGACTGGACTAACACAAGGATGCTAGTGTTGTCTGGCATGAGGGTAGACTGGGTGCAGCTCGGGATGAGCAGTTGGGCACTGGTTCAAGGCCAAACGTCAATGTATCTGGGGGCACCTACATGTAAAGGATATATCATCCAGGTACGGTCTCTAGAGAGCTTGCTAGGCTAACTCCAACCAGTGAGGTGGAACAGTCAATTGTTGGGTCGAAAAGAGTAGTCAACAAGTGGTCCCGACACATGGTTGAATTTAGCATGCAGGTATCTCCACTGTTAGCGTTTCGCATCGTGCATAGGCAGACCTGGCATGAGGGTGTACTCACCGTTAGCATGATGCATCATACACAACAAAAGGGAGGGCTTGTGTGAATTGGCTAGACACCATATGAAGGGTGTTGATGTGACATATTGTTAGCGTGTGTTAAGCCGAACAAGCCAACTAACCAACGAACACCTTCGAATCTCCTCGCACTAAGTCCTTTGTGTTGGATCTGCGTATGCTGGATGTCTGTCTGTCTCTGTGCGTGTGTGCCCCTTGGAATTCCTAAGGGGGAAATTTATAGAGAATGTTGGAGGGGAAGGGGAAGGGTCAGGGTATTGGGTTTACGCAGACCATGGTGGTAGGGGTAGACTGGTCCGCGTAAAGCCCCCCTTAACGTGGACTAGGTTGATCATAGAGAGAAAAGATATATATATATATATATTATTTTGGGATGCGGTGAGGAGGGGGGCGAAGAAGAGGAAGAAGGTAAGAAGAAGAAAGAAGAGGAAAAAGGAGGGAGAGTCTCCCCAGTGGGGGCGGGGAGACTGTGTTCTACCCCTTTTGGCTTCTAGCGTCGTGGGCATTGAAAGGGTCCTATCCCTACAACCATGTGTGAATAAACGAAGAGGGATTTAGTCTGTCCTGCATCTCCAATGTGGTATCCTGTGTCTCCCCTTGCTCTCTCTGTCTCGCTCCTGAAGCTCCCTCCTAGCTTCCTTCTGAAGGTGCAAGGGCATGCTCAAAGCAATGAGCAGACTCCCCGAGATCCTCAGAACATCTCTCGTTCCATTCCCGACCTCCTTTCCTCTGTACTTCCTTTACTCCAACCCCTCCCTTCCATCGTCTGGTGACCTTGTTCATAGCCTGGCCTAGTAGTTTGGACGTTAGGAAGCTCCCGTGGTTAGGTCCCTTCGTCATCAATACTCCCAGCCATCCCCTAACGGCTCACTCACTGCCGTTAGGTCCCTCAAGCCCAGCCACTTCAGCCTTCCATCCAGTGGCATCTCCACCTCCATTCGACCCCTGACCAGCCCACTATGATCCGGCGAGCCTACCCTCCCCATTGGACGCTCGATCCGGTGCATTCACCATGCTTGATCCGGTGATCCCTTCCCCGCTTCCACTTGGCGACACCACCATTTCCCCGACCCGGCGGCGTTAGTTCCCCATCTGGTGATGTCATCACCTTCGACCCCGGCAACGCGTATCTCCTCCAGTAATCCGACAGTGTCTTACTGTCGCTCGATCCGGCGGCGCCTTGTTGCCTTTCGATCCGGCGGCGATCTGCTGTCCCCTGATCCGGCAGCACTTTCCTAGCCCTGATCCGGTGGGGCTGATTCTTCTACCTCATGTTCGAGAATGAACGCATGCACTCGGCACCGTGCTTTGCGAGGTTTTTGTTAAAATGTTGCCACTCTAGTGGGCATCTTTTATTTTGGGTCACGTCAATCCCTGTGGACGTGTGCCCACTCTACACTCCTCCCGTGTCCGGGTCCGGGGGAAACGCCGTTGAATTTTTACCAGAATAATATGTATAAAAAATAAAATATAAAAAATAGAAGTAATAAATAAATAAATAAAATAAACAACAATAAGACGCTCTAATGAGATGAAAGAACTATGGAAGACACGAAGAGCTGAACCGACCATCGCCGAGTGGACAAATATCCGCCAACTTCCCTCCTCTCTCCCCACTCCCCCCACCCCACGCCATTACCGATCACATATACCAAATTAATACATATCCCTATATACACAGTACAGAAGAATATATACGTGGAGATGCCGGCGCCGACGACGTCTCGTCTCGCCGGAGACGCTGCGGCCATCCAGCTGGTCCTCTCCCTCCTCCTCGTCCTCCCCACTTTCTTGCCAGGAGGAGTCGCGGGCGCGTACGACCCGGTGTACCCCCCGACGAGATGGGCCGTCCTGATCGCCGGCTCGTCCGGCTACTGGAATTATAGGCATCAGGTATATACTTAATTAATTAAGTATAGCGTATGAGCTTCCCTTCAATTCCCCACACAGTAACCAGCGCAGTATATATCCCTTCTCTTGTCCATTGATCACGAATGCTGAGAGTGGAGCAGCCATTAATTGTATGGGTTTCTCCATGTCATGGCCACCACACTCTTCTAGCACTGTTCGTTTTGTCGTGTGTGAGGACAAGTTAAGGTAGTACGTACGTGAAGTCCGCCGCTTAACCCTCGATCTCTTGTGTGAGACTACTCCGTAGATCACTTGCGAAGCAGTTTTTTAGGTTATACTTGGAACCTCCATGCATGCATGGAGCTTCCAGTGCGTAAGCCCTACAGATGAAGACACTGCTCTTGGGAAAGTAGATTGCCAATCTCTCACTAGCTAATTCACATCAGTTAACGTCGAGTACCAACTTAAGATATATAGTACTAGAAGTACAATTCTCCTTGTCCTAGATATGGGTTTACAGGCTTCTTCCGTTCTTATGAAACCTAACATATATGTCCTTGGCAATATAGGTTAATTTGACAGACGATTTCTATTTGAAATTGAATATTTTTTCCAACTTGATGGCTGGCAGAGAAATATTTTTGTTGTCCCAAAAACATATTGTCTCCAAATCAGAGGTAAAATTCTATTCATCACAAAGTGCCTCTTTCGAAAGAGAGAACTTTGCCATCCTTAACAATCTAACGGCAGTAATACTTTGTGCACCGAATCTGGTGGACAAAGCTATGTCAACATATAATGTTTGTTCTCATTGACCCCCAAAAAGATGAAAGGATCCTTTTTGCGCAGAAAAAGATGTCCCGCGTAGAGCCCATACGGCATGCATTTTCACGCATTAAATATGAAGTGCGCTCGGTGAGAAAATACATAAATAAAATTTTCCCTCCCGCAGCATGTAGCAGCCCAGCCTTCTGCATCCCAAGTGCAGTCCAATGTGCAGGCAGCCCAACCCGCTCTGTATGCCACGGTCATGACAACCCCACATACTCAGCGGCAGGCACACTTCTTCCTAGAACCTGTGGACCCAGCTATGGTGAACAAACTAATGATAGAGAAAATAGTTGAAATGAAGTTGTCCGAGAAGACTAGTGATGATTCTGGTACTTATGATGTTTACAGAGTACCATACCCGGCACACTATGCTGCAAAAAGATTACCTCCAGGCATCAACAAGCCGCCGAAGTTTGAAAATTTTAATGGCCACGGCTCTCCCAGAGAGCACATAGCCTACTATACTATAGTCATGGGAGACTTGGCGACTGATGAGGCTTATCTACTGAAATTCTTTGATTCGTCCCTCACGGGATTGGCCTTCAAATGGCATTCTAGCCTTCTGGCAGGGTCAGTAGCTGATTGTCCCAATATGCAGTGAAAATTTTGGGATAGATTCCATGTCACAGAAAGAGAAATCACTGTAGCCGAGCTATATTCTACCAGGTAGAGACAAGATGAGACAGCCTTGGACTATATAAAGAGATAGAGGAACCTGACCATGAGATGCAGGCGACCTCCTCATCAAGAAGATGCAATGCAGATATGCAAGTAGAATCTCAGAAGAGAAGTGCTTGAGAAGATGATTGGAGCAGATGTCAGAACATTTGGCTGACTGAATAATGTGATTACAGAGGTCGACACCTTCTTATCCAAATGTCTGGCCACTAATGTCCCTACTGTGCAGAAAGGGAAGGTTGTTGATTGGCGGCCAGCACACACAGAAGCTAATACTGTTGATTTTAGAACCTTTGATCAGCAAAAAGGGAAGAATAAAGTAGCAGATGCTCCTCCGCCGGCAGGCGCGGTAGAAAAGAAAGAAGGGGTTTCTTTGAGAAACAAGATGAGAAAAGTATACTCCTTCCCCAAGGAGAAGATGGGCACACTGTTTAATTAGGCCTACAAATTCAACAAAAAAACGTTGCCCGAGCCAAAGAGGCTCGCTGATGCTGCAAAGAAGGATTATCCACTATTCTGTCCATATCACCGGGCACTGGGACATGCTATAGAAGACGGTTATGTCTTCATGGATGTGATGGAAAGTATGTTTAAAAAGGGTGAGCTACAATTGGGGGACTACCAGGTGAATCCTTCATGCGTTAATTCTGCTTTATGTTTCAGGTTAACATAAATACAGATCTCAGAAAAACTTAGTGGTCTCAAGCAGACCGTTTACAGACCTTAGTGGTCTATCTCAAGGCCACTTGCGAAGCTTGGCGGTCTTAGGAAGACCGTTTCTTCCTTTGTAGCAGAGAAATGTAAAATCGAAGAAAACAAGTTAAATCTAAGGCAAACTAGATGCATAAGGAAGCATGCTAGTAGGTAAACAAGGCTTGATACGACTATATAAAATATGGAGATGCATGGGGGGTGCACAATTTAAGCAAGATCTTCATCTTTGTGAATAAGGGTAAGGTTAAACATGCAGAACTTAACCTAAGTGCGTGATGATAGTAAAACATGAAATTCTCTTCGTACCATGCATGAAACTAGGAGAAAATAGAGGGCTTTTACTCCTAACACAATAATTTAGCCTTTTCATGAGATAACCTACCTTTGATTTAATCCCTAGACTTCAGATTTCTGACTGGAAGTAGACTTTAATTTCTACACTTCCTGTGCTAAATCAGAAACTTCCCATTCTTCTATCTCCTAATTCTCTTAACCTAATTACGTGAAAATTGGAGGGTATGGAGAAGATATGAAGATGAACAAATTGTTCTAATGGATGGACTCCTAAATATCTCTATTTGGACTTCTAATTCCTAGATCTTCTCTGGATCGGCACGCAGGTTCCTGAGCGCCTTGTAGCAAAACAGTAACTTTAGGGGCTCCTAACTCTCTAGATGCCTGACCTCTTAGAGGATTTGATCAAATTAAGAGTCTTAATTAGGTGTAGGTTCGATCCCCAAGAGTCCTAAACATGCTTATAGGTCTACACACTTCGATCCATGAGGATTTGGATGCCAAAGATCCAAGCTTTCTACGTTTCTTCATCTCACGGAATCTGGAGAGCTTAGCGGTCAAGGAAGGACCATTTTCAGGAGCTTAGCGGTCTCGCGATAGATCGCAAGGCTACGGTAAATCTAAAAAATCTAAACTTTCCCTCTTATCCACTATTATCTCCTAATTGATGCATATAGATCAATTCTCAAATCCATAAATTAATAAGCTTGGGTCTACAAGCCTTAGAAATTGGTCTATAAGCCTATTTGAGTTGGGCTTAACTCTTTAATAAATATAGGTCCTTTAAAACAAATCTTTAATTCCTTGTTAATAGCCCTTAAGCCTTTTTAATTGCTTATTGTGCGGGTGCGTACCCACGCCTCCCCGCTCGCCCACGTCTCCGAACGGGATCGGTGTTTTCACACCGGTCAGGTAAGGGCTTGTTACCCCTTGGCTGGTTACCATTTTGCTGATCTCATATTGTCTTGAATGCCCGTCGGATGGTGAGTTGAGAGCCTGAGCTTGCACACAACTTCTAGTGTGCCCACCGCAGCAAGTGAGAGAGCGCCACCCCAAACCCATGCCCCCGGCGTACCGGCCCCCACTCAATTTGGGAATCCCAGACCCTTAGGGGTTAGCCTAAGCTAGCCAAGACCCTTTGAATGATTGGGTTCTGCCTTAGACCCTCGCCATCATCGCCCGGTCACCTTTGGGGGATCGTGTGCGCCATGAGAGTGAGCCGTTCGCGTGAGTCCGTGATTGTCTTTATATGCTTACTAGTCTAGGTCCTAGGGTCGTCATTGCATCCAATAACATCATAGGGCTGTGCCACATCACCATTTTTCTGATCGACAATACCGAGGTCTGGGGTAATAATGATCATGCAACACTTAGCAAACAGACATATACGTGTGCATGAATGCACAATAAAAGTGAATCCAAGCCTACCAGCGGGTGGTGCCCACAACGTTCATTATTATTATCACCCATTATGATTATTCTTATATTGGTTTTCCATGGAGCATTCATGAGCTAGATGTAGTGGGGAAGATGGAGGAATAAATGAATTGGTAAAGACACTAGTGATGGGTTAAAATGGCGCCAGGGGGGTTTGGCATCTAATCCGATGCGGAGAAATGTAGGAATAGATCTTAAACGACGTAGGGTAGAGTAGGCATAGGTATAAACTAGCGTGGGGTGTGGTGAGGGTTGAAACGACATGGGGTGTGAGGGGCGTGCCGAATTAGGCCACGTCGGGTGGATGGTTTTAGGATTTTGATGGCTTTGAGTGTACGGCTAATCCGGTGCGGTGGGGGTGGACGCCGGATTAGGGAGCACTGGATTAGGGCTTTGCCATTTTTTTTGAATTTTTAGGGTTTTAAACCATTTGAGTTAGATTGCAACTTAATTCATTCACCAGTTGTTTGCATTGATGATTAGTGTTGATTACTGCTTGAATTCAGGTCATGATTGTCCTGCAAGCCATAATAAATCAAGATTTGTGCGAGGTTCATACTCTAGCACAATCAATTTTCATTTTAAATTGCATCCAGAGCTGTCATAAATTGCAAGGCAAGTGAAGGATGGATAACACGTGGCAAATCCCCAGAGATCCCCAGGCTTGCAAAAAAGAAGAAAGTATTCTATTCAAATGACGAAAGGATGATAAAAAGAGCCAACCACCTCAATACAGCAAGGGGGAGAGTTACAAAAAAAAGAAGAAGAGGAAAGAAGTACAGTAGACACCCCCTCAGGCACTTGCCTCGGCAGCATGGTCACGTGACCCGTCGACCTCGGTTGCGTGCGTAGCAGCTGCTTCCGCGGCGGGAGAAACATCCAAGTTCTCCCCCGCCAACATGGCTCCCTCAACTGCTCGGTTGACGGTGCTCGGCCCAGACGCCAACTCCTCGGCCCCAACCTCCTCGTCCCCTTGCCCTTCCTCGCCACCACTAGCCTCCGTGCCATAACGCGTGGAGGGGGGGAGGCTCCGAGGCTCCGAGGTGCCAGAGCGCTCGGCCATGGCATGGATAGCGGCCTCCCAGCCCTCCTTGAAGCCGCGATCATGCATCAGCCCGAAGACGTCCAGGGCCGCCGAAGTCAACTATTCTTGATAAGCCGGTGATGAGCGAAAGTTCTCCACCGCCTCCTCACTGATAGTCGACATCGATGTACGCAGCTCGGCCAGCTACGCCTCCATTTCCTGATCTCGGATCCCCATAGCAGTGGCCTATGTCTCCAGCCTAGACGCGCAGGCTTCGGCTATCTCTGCCTGAGTTCGAAAGAAGTCTCAGTCCCTCTCCATCCTAGCGAGGACCGACCCCACTTGTTCTACCTGCTCCCGCTGCCCGACAACCTTCGCCTCAGACGCCTGTAGGCACCCCTCGAGCTCCTCACACTTGGCCGTCAAACCTACCTGCTCAGTCTGGCTAGCCTCCAAGTCCTGAGCAACATAGTCAAAGTGGTACTGCCATAGGCAGAACACCCTGCCCAACGCGATGAATTTCTTCGCCATCAGGTCCACCAACTCGTCTTGAGCCTCGAGACCGAACTCCCCTGTCCGGTCCCCAAAGGTCATAGTCTTGTTGATGAAGGCCTTCGCCTCCATCCAAACATGAGACTTGAGGATGGGCTCCTCCGACGGTAGGAAGCGGGGGCTCGAAGGAACGGAGGGTGGCAGGAGGCGAGCCCTCACCTCCTCCAAGGTGAGCAATTTGTCATCAAGGGTCGGAGCCTTGCCTTTGTCAGGTACCTCCTTTGTGAGAGCAAGTGCCAAGGGATCAACTGTGGGTTGTACGACCAGGGGCGGAGGAGGAACCTCAGGAGGAGGAGGAGGAGGAGCCTTCAACGGCAACGACGACGTGGTCCGGCCTCGGACTGAAGCAGAAGCCCTACTTCTCTTCTTTGGGTGACGCTGGCTGTCCAGCACCGCCAACTTGTCCACATCCAGTAGAATATGACTACCGCCAGGCATAGCGGACTCCACTTTAGCAGGACTTTCAGCCTCCTCAGAGATTTCCCTCTAAACACTCGACTCACTGCTGACTGCGGGCACCACCAAGGAACCCGCCACCGGGACAACCGCAGGAAGTGGATATTGGAGCCCCCCCAGAGCGAAGGCGACTGCGACTTGGGGGGGGCAACGGTTACCTGGCCAGCCCCAGGCGCGACATGTCCACGGGAGCAGGAGTGCATCGCGACAACTGCACCACCTCGTAGTGCCATGACGGCACCTCCGGAGCACCTGCAACCAACCCATGTTAGCCCGATTCGTCACTAGCACGACCTGATAAGGGCTTGAGGTTAGTGTCCGAAGGTAATGGGAGGCTCAATCCTAGTTCCCAGGGCACCACCGGAGTCAGCAGGAGATCAGCATTAGCCAGAGGGAACTTGAGGATAACGTTTATCTTCTTGGACTCCTCGGGAGTGGCCGAAGGCTTCCTGTCCACCTATAGAGGGCAAAAGCCCCTAACCCTCCAGTCAGTAGGAGAATCGTGAACCCTCGACTTAATGATATATACATAATGCTGCGCCTAACCCTTGAGGTTGGACACAACGGCAGAGACATGGATGATGTTACAGCCCGACCGCGCCTTGAAGTATGCATAGGCCGTATCGATCGGACAGTTCTGAAGGCTGTAAAAGTGCCGAAAGAGGTAGATGGTTGACTCCACCGAAGCCTTCTGGCACGTGAAGGCGAATCCACAAAGAATGTGGTAGGAATTAGGGGACAACTCCCCTAGATGTCGCTCATAATGATGAAGAACATACGTGATGAAAGGATGAACAGGCAGGCGGAAGCCCACCTAGAAAGATGCCACAGGAACCATAATGCCACTCGAAGGTAGGCTCAGTTGATCATCGTCAACAATCGGGAAGATGATGTCGAAGTCAGGCGGAATCTGGAAGGCCTCTCGCAGCCTGTGTACCACCCTATAGGCGACTAACAGAGGAGAAGGGGGACGACTGGTGCCAGCACCTGAAGTGCTCGGGGCGCTACCAAGATCGGGACTCACTTCCTCAGCGAAAGAGGATGGGCTGACCCTAAGGTTCCTCCTATGGGGTGGCATGGCTGTGGGAAGATGAAGGCACAAAGAAGGGAAGAAGACCGTCACCAAATGACAGAAGAGGAAGCCTACGACGAGCGAGTCCGACAAATGAGAAATAGATTGGGTCCTAGAAAGTATCCACGATGATACTTATAACTCCTCGAGCGCCGTAAGACTCGCCCTGGGAATAGCCAATGTTGAGGAATTCGCCCTCCAATGGGAAACTCCCGCCTCGATCGCAAGAGACGTTACTCCATTATCCACGACCATTCCTGTAAAGGGATAAGCCTCCACCTCCAGGACAAGCCCATATAAAAATGACATCGACAGAGAGGAGCAGAGATGGTGGATCTTCTGCCAAAAGCCCTACACAAAGAATTGAGTCATTGCCATCGAGAGGTCATACGCGGCCACTTCCCCTGAGAGAGAAGCTACCCCTCCTACGCGACCTTACCACCTAGCGAACACTCCTTGAGTGTCCACAGGGAGCGACGAGCACTCGACGGGAGGATCTCCACGTCTCTTAGATCTACAGCAGCGGCCTCCAACTCTCGTATTTTCTCCCCTTACTCTTCTTTGTTCTTATTTGGGACCGTTGCTGACTTAAGCATCGGAGGGTTGTCCCCTGGGGTAATGCCCAGGGCTCCTTCTGATGCCTCCCTAGTTTCTGATGTTTGCAGACTTTCACGAGTGCCGGATGAATTCCCAACTAATAAATAGAGAAGGTGGTACCTGGCGTAAGATCCATTTTCTTGCCGCTACACATTCGAGTCCTAGACCACCGCCCACGAGCCGGAGGACTCGGAAGGGCTAAAAGGTAGGTGTGGTGTATATAGAAATAAAAAATAAAGTAGGACAATTCAATAATTAACATCGATAAATAATTTAACTACAACAGAGTCCAGTCCAACAAAAGTACAGTCTAAGGTAGGAAAGCATATCCAATACTGAGTGAACACTCGGCCCGATGAGCTGTGTCTATTTTATTTATTAAAATATTTTAACTCTCTCAGAAAAATGTCAGAAAATAGCCAAAAAATTTGTAAAAATCGACAGATCTAATAGAATCAGATCTAGGTCCGAACCACTACGGATCCATTAAGACACGAGCGCTACAAAGGCCGTGGAGGTTGCGGAGGGTGCAGGTAGCAAAGAGGACATCAACATAGCATGGGGAGGGGAGTGAGTTGGGGTCAAAGCAGTGTCTGTGAGTGTAGGGAAAGGGAGAGACGGGAGAGAGAGAGAGCCGACGAGAGTGACATGGGGGCTACCACGGGAGAGAAGAGAGAGGGAGAGAGAGACTACATGAGAGCGAGAAGAGAGGGGGAGACTGTAAGTGTGAGCAAGAGATGTGGGAAGAGAGAGGGGACTCCGGTGCGGTTGTGAGGGTGACAGTTGGAGGGAGCAAGAGAGGGGGCCAGTGAGAGGCAGACATGGTGTGGAAGAGAAAAAGTGAGAGAATTAAACCAGGAGAGGGGAGGTGAGTGAGAGGGATGACGCGGTGTGTGCGGGAGTGATAGGAGGGGGGTGAAAAGTGATCTGGGCGGTGAAAAGTGGAGAGCAGAGAGGCAAAGAATGGGGGCGAGGGGAGAACCCTGCAGTACAGGTGAGAGAGACAGGGCCACCAGAGGGGGAGGTGTGCTACGATGGTGCTACAGGTGTGAGGGGAAGAGAGAGAGAGGGGGAAAGAAGGAGAGAGGGTGTAAGAAGGTGAGAGAGGGGAGGCCGGTGCGTGCAGTTCAATGAAAAGGTGATGACAGTGTGGTGGTGTAGAGGGGAAAAAGAAGGAGGGGGAGGCTTAGAGGGGGAAAATAGTAAGACCGGTGGTTGTAAGGTTAAAGGAGTCCAATGAGGTATGGTCTGATTGATGGAATATATGGATGCTAGACGGGTGATCAATGACCTTGATCCCTACAGATAGAGTGTCTATATGAGATCCAGAAGGGGGTGAATGGATCTATCACCCTTTAAAATCAACTACAGCAGCAACAGTTGCGAAATTAAATCAAGCTACTATAGGGCGGACAGGAATCACTCAATCATGATTGCAGTAAGAGAAATCACCTAGATCAGAACTTAAACAATCTTAAACATGCATCTAGTGCGGGTGGAAGATGGGAATAAGATGCATGCCAATCACAACCGAACTATAACAGATCTGACTGATCTGCTCATACTCAAACTATAGATATCAGACACCATTTCATAAGAGATGAAGTCTCTAAGAGAAACTTTGAATTAATCCATGTAGGAACATCACATCCAATTGCAGATATATTCACTAAGCCTTTAGACGATGAAAAGTTCTCTACCTTGAGAAGAGAATTGGGTATTTTTATATTATCTTGAATTCTCTGGTGCTTTCTGAATACCTTTCATTTAAGTCTGTCAGTTCTGTGAGGCTGTAGCCTACCTCGATGCATCATGTCACCACCTCGACCTATTAGTTCAAATTTTTCATATCTGTAATCTTGTGTATAGCCTCTGTGTCGATGCACCCTAATCCCAGGTCGATGCGTCTGTGCTTTTCAGTCTTCTCCATTTTTTTCTGTTCATGATTAACCACCCTTGGTATATAAAATGGTGTTAGGAGAAGGGCAGATTATGTCTGCCTAGAAACTTGCAATATGCGTGAGGTGGTCATCAACCTAAGTTCTCCGCCAAGTACCAAGACTAATTGATTCATGAACTCAGGGGGAGATACCTTCTTAGGTCTGGTTAAAATCATTTTTGGTCCATAAAGTCAAGTTCATAGGGGGACTCTCTCAGCTCACATTGTGATTATTGAGAATATTATACAATTCTTTCACAGATCTTGAAACTCAGAACTCTCTTAAAGATTTTAAGTTTGTTAACTGAAATTGTAGCTAAGAAGTTTAAGTCTCATGATCTTGTATAGACTAAGATAAAGGCTTCTGAAGAATATCTTCTTACACGACTTAATGAGTAAAGAACAATGTTGGAATATTATGCTCTGAATTCTTCTAAAAGCTTGAACATTAAACATAAGGAGGCAACTCTAGCTGAAGATATGTACTTTAAGTATTATTCTCAAACATTCTACTTCAATAAAATCAAAGGGGTAAAGTCTATTCAGAGCAATCATTTGGTTACTGAGAAACCAACTCCTTCACTATGAAGTCAAGTAAAGTTGAGTCATGAAGTTCCAAATTATATCTTGTTAAAAAGGCTATGTCTATGAAACCTTGGCAGAGTAATGGCATAGAAGGTTGAGTAACTAGGTCACTTCACCTAAGACGTGTCGTGCCTCACGTAAAAAGAAATCTCTACTACTAACTCTATTCTCAAAAGAGAGGCATTAAGGTTGAAAGAAGTGTATGCCCTGCAAGCCAATCACTTATGAAGTGATGGCATCATTTCTTATATATTCAAAGGAGAAACAAGTAAAAATTGGTGCATCATCAAAACTTGGTTGATTTTGATTGTCTCTCTCATCATCCCTCTTTTATTTTTCATAAAGTTGGAGTCATCATGGTAAAGTTGCTAATTTGTTTTTATTTATGTTGTTTGCATTATTGCCAAGGTACCACATTGCATGTGGAGTTGCTTCCGATCTCTAGAATCATCTCCTAGGGGCAATTCCTTTGCCACGTTTTACGTCAATCCCCTGTTCCAGTCAAACATGTCCTCTTTTGATCTTCCCCACCAAGAGGAGTCTCTTCCTCAGGGGCTTCTAGAAGACCCATCTCGGGTCATCTCTTTCCTGTCTGGAGAAGGGTCCACCCCTCCTCCATCCTCCATCTCTATGGAAGGCGCAAAGCCCTCCCTTTCTTACCCGAATTCCACCAGTCATGTCCTTCAGATGATGGCCCAGTTGGATCCGGCCCAACTTCAGGCGATCTATCAGGCCTTGCAGGGGTCCAATGCCCCGTCTCCCACGATTGCACAGGGTCTGTCCAACCCTTCCTTTGTTCAATCTAGAATTGATGGGCCTAGGGTCTCACCCATTCCAATTGATCTTACTCCCATCCAGCCGAGGACCATTCAATTTTCTAGTCTAGAGGCGAGCCAGTCCTCTGGCTCCGCCCATCAAACTCTAGACAAAGGGAAGACTATCCTCCCTTCATCTGTCCAGCCTGATTCTTATAGGTCCATTCCATCAGTGCCGCAAGTTCTCATCGGCCCATCTGACTTCACTCGCCCTCAACCAGGGGTGGCCCAAGTCCATCCCAATTTGGGTCATACTCTAGCCCAATATCCTTTTTATGGGCCTTCCCCTCCTTCTGTTTATCCCTCAGCTCCTCGTCTTGAGCCTACTCCTTTTATTCCACCTACTCCATCCCGGGAGTAGGAACTACTTGACAAATTGGCCGCCATGCAACAACAACTTGATTTCCTTCAGAAGCGGGTTGGCCCACAGTCTTTAGCAGATGTTCTGATTCCCAGTTTCCATAACATCTAGTTCCCCACACAATCTGAGCTCCCAACGTACAGCAAATATGATGGGAACATCAATCCCTTTGTTCATATGAGGGATTTTATATATGAGTTGGCTCAATTTCAATATGATGATCGCCTTATGGCATACCTATTACGTCGATCACTAGAGGGAGTGGCCCTTGAGTGGTTTTATGCTTTATCCACCCCCTTTCCCTTCCCATTTACCTCATTCCCCACCTCCCCTCTTCAACCTATAGTTCTCAGTTCGCAGGCAGCAAAGAAGTTGCTAGTTACAGAGCCTGCCACGACTTCATCCCGAAGCCCCTAGATGCACAAGAGGTACCGTCGGAAACGCCTCCGAGTCTTCTATGCAACGGTGGTCATCTCGTCCTGTTCTGAGCTCGCGGCTACCCGGGAGAGCCATCATTGTCAGACTGCACATTAGCTTCCTGACAATCAACCTGAAGCAACTTTCAGAGGCCCCCACGGCCATTATCTTGAAGATCTGGAAGCGGGGCTTGACCGAGCCTTCTACGACGAGTCGGCTTCCAGTACCAAGAAGCGGCTTCCCGATTGGATCCTGGACAAGTGAGTTTCTAATTTTCTCCCCAGGGTGTGTAGTTCTGTCCCCTCTGGGACTGGACCGACCCCTGTCCACTATTTTGGCTCTCCCAATCTGCTCCGACATCCACCGGTGTCTCCATAGGTCTCATTTCGAAGAGGACTCGACAACGATTCCAGTGACTTTCGCCACGCTCAACTTAGATGTCAGGAGTGCTCATGGCAGCCTCGTCTTCCTACTGCTGTCGTACCGTAGCAGACAAAATTAGAACTCAAAATCCCAGTTCACGGCTCTTCCCTAACCAGCACCCCCAACAAAGAAATTCCCCAAAAATTGGACGTCATCTAGATCCAATCCCGAAGATTTTGCCAGTGGTCTCGTCGACAGCAAAATTCAGGAGTGGCCGCAACAATGACAACATCAACCGTCTGTCCCCTATTCCAGAGAGCGGGCAGAACTGGCATCTTCAGTCCATTTAGTCTCTAGTTCAGCTCCTCCCACCCCCGCCTGGCCGGCTAACACCCCCTCCCTACGCGGAGGTAGTTTTGGTTGTAATAGTTAATTTTCTCACCCCTTGATCAACCCCTTTGCGAGGGTGTAGTGATTGTACTAGCAGGTTGCCATCCGAAGCTACACCGGCACGGCGTGCGGGTGCATACCCACGCCTCCCCGCTCGTCATCGTCTCCGGCCGGGATCGGTGTCTTCACACCGATCAAGGTGAGCCTCGGTTACCCTCCCTTGATGGTCTTTCCTTGCTTGTTTAGTATCGCTGCTAGTGCCATCGGACGGAGAGTTGAGTGCCCGATCTTGAATTGCTTATATTTGAGTGACCACCGCGGGCGAAAAGGCAACAGACACCCAACACAGCAGACAAGGGATATAACGCACCAGAACAGGGGCATTAAAGGCACCCGAACTCAAAAATCCACAGGAAACCCACAGTTTCATGCATGATATAACACACCCATACCGGGGCATTAAAGGACTGTAACAGACCTAGGGGAGACCGCCACAAGGGGAAATAACACACATATACAGGCGTGCTAAATGAGTATAACGCACCAGGGCAGGCGCATTATGTCGCCTGGGTTTCAAGATTCTGGAGATCGGAACCGAACCCCCTCCCGATCGACCGAAATCGACGGGGGACGCGGGGAAATGCATTTCCAAACTACCCTACCATGCCATAACAACATTCAATACCTAAACATGCCACTAGAATTGAAAGACGATGCCCATGGAGACGATTTCAAGCATTATGGACTAAAAATAGACTAAATGGAAACATGCATAAAAAATGAGGAAAAGGACATCGGACCACGGTGCATGTGGTACCGGCGGTATCCTAACGAGGCAAGGAGTCCACCCCCCTACCTAGATTACGATGAAAACAACGATTCGATGCTGATCCGGTGAGAGGGCGACGTGGCGCCTCCCGGCCCGACTCGACTCCACGCTCTGCGGATTGAGGGAAGATGGGCGTCAACGCGATCCTCGCGACGTGACCAATCTAATGGTACCTCCCTCGCTTAGATCAGCGACCGTCTGGACTAGAAATCGAGAGAGGAATGAAATTCGAGAAATTAACCTAAAATTTTACAAAATAGAGTTTTACATGAAAAATGATGAAAATGATGGCAGATGGCGACGCATGTGGCATCAACGGGTTCCTGGAGAGACGAGGAATCCGTTCCCCTACTTCTTGCACGACGAAGACCGCGAATGGATGCAGATCGGGCGACGGGGGCCACACTGTCCTTCCGCTCGCACGCACCTCCACGCTCCGCAACCCGAGGGATGAAGGGTGCCGGTGCGATCCTCGCATCGAGTCCGTCCCATCGGTACCTCCCACGCATCGATCCAAGGCCGAATGCGCCGAAACTGAGTGAGAGGGGGAGAGAAGAGAGAGAACGTATGAGGGAGAGAGAGATTTAGGAAGAGAGAGAGAGAGTGATGAGAGAAATGAGAGGAGAGAGAGGGGTGTGTGAGTTTTTTTTTAAAATCTGATTTTTTTTATTTTTTTTAAAAATTTCCTCTAATTGCAAGAAAATATCAAAATTACAAAGACATGCCCCTGACCTAGTCGTCTATTACAAGCCAACGCCTTAGGCAGAGTCGCGTATCAAAAACCTCGAATGACAGCCATAATGATGACATTCTGCCATTTCCCATGTAAACTAAGACGCACCCTGACCTCCGTCGTCGTTTTCAACTGTAACAGTGCCCCTGGTACGGGCACTATTTCTTTTCAAAACTGAAGACGAGAAGCCCGTTAGCCCTGTGCCCCTCCGTCTCTCCTCTCTCAATCTCTCTCGCTCTCTCAACCGTCACCGATGAGCACCCCCTTTTATCCGATGGATGCCGCCGCCGGCCCCAGTTCACTGAAGAGACGGTGGGTAACCACCCCCGTCGTCATCCTCCTTGAAGACGAGGGGCCACCAGAGGCCGCCCCTCCCATGGCGGTGGACAAGGCTCCAGCGGCGGAGCTCGTCGGTGAGCATGAGGCCGAGGGCCAAGAAGAAGTGGAAGATAGAGGTGATGAAGGGGAGGATGATGGCGACGATGCCGAGGAAGGTGATGATGGCGAGGATGGTGGCACCGGTGAGGAGGACAGAGGCGATGGCGATGGCGGCGTAGCACCACCTCGGCCGCCTCCACTAGCCCCTCCCGTGAAAAAGAAGGTATGTAAAAAAATTACATTATTAATTATTTTTTTATTTATTTTATTTCATTTTTCTATCTTCGGGAGGGGGGAGGATGGTGGTTAGAAATCTCAGGGAAATAGCGACCCCCATCGGGGCGCCTTTCCTAAATACGCGACCAGACTGCTGGCCCATCTCAAGAAAACGCGACGTAGCCATGGTCGCACCAAAACATAGGGATCTAGGTTAATAGAGATACCCTAGGAATAGGCACCCGTGGCCCGGTCGCGCCTTATCAGGACGTGACCCAGCCAAGGTCGCCCCCAAACAAAAGCCCTATATGGACCATTAAGCCCCTTTAGAAATGGTGCCCTTACCCCGGTCACCTCTTACTAGAAAACGCCCACGCCCCAGACGCGCCTTAAAAAGTAGAGTCCAAGGCCCAGTTGCCATTTTTAATTAAGTGTATTTTCTTCGCTTTTGTTATAAATTGATATTCCATGGCTAATAACATTCTTTTGTGCATTGCAGGAACTGATCCGGACCCCCATCTCCTAGATGCAGGTGATAGCGGCCTATGATGGTTTGCCCGGGTTCCAAAGGGTTAGGCTAGAGGCGCGTAGCTTTCCTTTCCGCCGTTATTTTTCTCGGTTGGGGTTCCGCGGGATCCCTACTGAGCCAGTGATAGGAGGCTTACCCCTGGTTTTCAGGTGTGACGGTTCTTCCTCGAGGTTCGAGGACGTTACGTGGAGGTTCTTAGTTGCCAACCTGTCAGATCGAGTATTCACTTGGCGTGTGGTACGTTTTACTACTTTAGACTGTACTTTCTGTTAGACTAGACTCTGTTGTAGTTAGATTATTTATTTCTATTAATTTTTGAATTGTCCTACTTTATTTCCTATTTCTTTGTACCTCCACACTCCTTTTTAGCCCTTCCGAGCCCTCTGACTCATGGGCGGCAGGCCAGGATTTGAATGGTATCGGGCTCCTCCCGGTATCCAGATCTTGGGTCGTGATAGCTTGACCAAGGCATTAACCCTAGGATTGAAGATAATTACTTTCCACCTCCTCCTGCACCTCCAGTAAATAGTGGGGCAAGGACCAACCCTATCCCAGCTGAAAAGATTCCCCAGCATGAAAGACCCTCTCAACAGCCCTCTCAGGGGGAACGAAGCCGCAGAAGAGTAGTCATCACCAACAGCACCACACGAGCCTCCAAGACCTCGATGGGTAGAAGAAATGAGATTGTCCAATGTCAGGGTGAGCAGTTGAATAATGAAGCTACTAAAGAAACTCCCAACCAGGATCACTATATGGGGGATTTTATCTCCGAGTGAAGAGGCACGACAAGCAATGATTGAAGCCTTGCAGACGCCAACTCAGTATGAAGCATGCTTAGCGGAATACTAGCCCGAGTCAGCAATCACCTTTACAGAGGATGATATGTTGATTCCAGGAGGTAGCCACAATAGGCCACTATACATGAGGGGGAAACTTAATTATCAACCGCTGAACCGAATCTTGATAGACCCAGGGGCCGCGGTTAACATTATCCCTTACCGCATATACCAAAAATACTATTTTGATGTCCACCTCACAAAAGTAATGGATATGAGAATTGTGGACTTCAACCAGAAGTTTGAAGTTCTACTCGGAGTAGCAGAATTCAACCTTACATTGGGGGATCTCACTACAAAAGTGTAGTTCCATGTAATCAATTCCAGCACTTCTTATAAGGCACTGCTTGGCCGACCCTGGCTGCACGAGCACCAGATAGTCCCTTCCACACTCCACCAGTGTATCAAATACTGCTGAAATGCGAAAGAAGGGCCCTTCTGTCCTCGCTCGCTTGATAATTCGGGCCTCCTCCTTGGTGACCCATATCTTCCTCAGGCGTAGTTGATGTTCCTCAATTGGGTTGCTACTTGACTTTGATTGGGGAGCTACTGGTTTGGGTTGTTGCACCGAACTCTGGTTTGTCGCCGGTACAATGAGTTTCTTCAATTTCGCTCCATCTTCCTGGGCTTGCCGAAGAAGCTCAAAGTAGTTGCAGGTGGAGATAGTTGGGACGTGCTGGTCCCGAGACATAATCGGCTTGCCTCCATCGAGCCGGAGTGGGGATCTCTGATAATTATCATCTTGCCGGAGCGAGATGTTGCCGCTGTAGGCTTTGTGCCTTCGCGGCTATGACGCTGCCCCCGTTGAACAGGAGTGGTACTGATGACGCCTGCAGTAGTCACGGTGTCGTTATGGCAGCGACCTGCCCCCATTAAGCAGGAGTACTACCTTTGAGGGTGGCTGCAGTAGAGCTTATGCAGTTGCGGTGGTGGAGTTACCTCTATTGCGCAAGAGCGGCGTCGACAGTAAGTTGGTTAACCTAGAAAACTCAACCTTTTGCTTGGGCGGAAGGCCTGACACCTTCGGTTGTTGTCATGGTAGCCGAGCGAACTAGACCGGTTGTTGGGACGAAGGGCTTGACACCCTTGGTCGGTGGAGAGTTGGCCGAGTGAGCCCGACCGGTTGCTGGAGCAGAGGGCCTGACACCCCCAATGGTTGGTTTGTTGACCAAGCAGACTCGACCAATTGTTTGAGCTGAGGGCCTGACACCCCCGACGGTTGCCTTGTTGACCTAGCGGACTCGGGCATGACACCCCCGATGGTTGTAGTGGCGGGTGTGGCTGAATTGGCCTCAGCCACAGGTACAACGCCCAAAAAGAAAGGTGAACTGACGATCGTTGGGAACTCGTCAAAGACGATGAGAGTTGCTAGGTATCTAAATCTGGCATGGTTGTCGACGACATGGGGTCTGTAGGTGACGGTGGCCATCGTCCTCTCGCTGGTGTTGCTGGTGGTGGTGTGTGGCACGGATGAAATGACGTGCAAATGCACAAAGAGTCTTCAAGTGACCAAAGAAATACCCTCCTCTTCCCGTCCTGTAAGAGGAAGAGGGGCAATCAGAACTTTAAAGAAGATTTATAGATTTTTTTGATAGAAAGAAGATAGGTTGAAAAAGTCTCACCGGACGTGCCAGTCCGTGAGGTCCGCGAATGAAAATCAGAGACTGTACTCTGATACCAATTGTTGGCCCAGAGTAAATGGCAGACAAGAAGGGGGGTTGAATTATCCCCTAGATGAGATGGCAGATTTTAAAAATAAACTAAACTAAACACAGCGGAATTAAAATTGACTACGTTAAAATTATCCCCCACTCAAGTGAGATTAAAATGATCTCTCAACCTGTCCGATCTCACACGAGTATACAATGTAAAAAATGAGTTAACAACAACTAAGCATAGATATCCAACCAACAAACGATGAACAAATACTGATAGTAAATAGCAGAGGTAGCGAAGTGTGAAGGTGCAGTGAATAAAAATCTATCCAATAAACCTGTGAACGGAGGTAGGAGAAAGGGACAATCGCACAGGCATCCACAAAGAACACAGAGATTTTTAGGTGGTTCGAGACCGCGATGGGCTCCCTACGTCCACCCCTCATCGAAACCCAGTAAGGCTTCACTAACACGCTATGAGATGTAGCAACCACGGGGTCGAAGCCCCAAACACTACACAACTATGCTGCTTTTGCAGCAATCCGCACACACGGGGCCTGGCCCCAAAACGCTGCCACCGCAACACTCACACACACATAGTCGGGGAACACGCCCCAGACACTACAACCGCACAGAGATGCAACTCCGTCTTTACACAACCATACTCGGGGAAACTTTCCCCATAATAAATCCACACACATGCGGAGATGCAACTCTGCTCACACACGATAATATCTCAACTTCAATAAAATGAAAGGATACACAAGAACCACCCAAATAATGATCTATGTTCAAATGGAAGAATAGAAATGAAAGAAGAAGAATTTTCCCTCAAATCTATAGTATATCTCACTGAATGGAGTGATGGAGTGCGCTGGAAGGATTTGTCCGCGGAGTGGAAGCCGTCCAAGCTTGTCGAAGAAGTCGCAGGTATAGTCTTCAGCAACTACGCTTGAAGCTGGATCAGATCGGCAGATGAAAGCTAGTGGATGGCATTCTCCTTTCCTTCCTCTTCCTCCTCTAGGTGGTGACGTCACCCTTTAGCTCCTCTTCCTGCAAGCAGATAGAAAGCATTAGCCCAATTCTTCTTCTTTTCTTGTGAAAATCACAAGGATATATAGGGCAGCCAATAGATGAGTATATGACAAGAGTGCCCATGATAAAAACCTCCCCAAACCGCTCTATTATAAAAGCAGGGTGGAGGATGATTTTATTCATTGAATGGGGGCACCGGGGCATAATACAACCTCAAGTGTTTTCCATTAAGAGGCAGGAACTGAACCTCCCCGCGGTGGTTGATAATTACATAGGCTCCGCCCTCGTAGACTTTCTAGACTACATAGGGGCCGAGCCAATTTTCATTTAGCTTGCCCTTGGGGTTGGCAGCCATGACGTCTCTTCTTTTGGCCATAACGAGGTCGCATTTCTTGAATTCGTGCTCCTTGACGAGCTTGTCGAAGGCGCGCACTATTCGGGCCTGATAGACCTGAATATTCTGCTGGGCCTGAAGCCATTTTCCCTCCAGACTGGAGAGTTCTTCGAGTCTTCGCTCGACATTTGTTTGTCCCTACCGAACTAGTTCGTGCTGGATGGCGACCCTGAGGGAAGGTATCTCCAGCTCGATAAGGACAATTGCTTCTGAGTCGTACACCAAGGAGAAAGGTGAGCAGTCCGTTGGGGTTTTGTATACTATCCGATACACCCATAGCGCCTCGTACATCTTCTCCTCCTAGTCCCTCTTATTGGAGCTAACAATCTTGGCCAGGATAGTGCAGAGAGTTTTGTTGAAGGCCTCAGCCAGACCATTGGCCTGTGGATTGTAGGGAGTTGACATCTTCCAGTCAATCTTGTATTTCTCTGCCAGTCGGTAGACCTCCTGGTTGCGGAAGTGGCTACCGTTGTCTGAGATAATTCAGTCGGGGGTGCCGAACCGGAATATGATGCAGCGACAGATAAATTTGGCGACGATCACCCCGGTGACCTCCCTTAAGTTGAAAGCTTTCGTCGAGCGGGAGAAATAATCATTCGCTGCCAAGATGTACTTGTAACTTGTGGATGAGGTGGGCAATGGACCCACGACATCAGCCCCCCATTGGGCAAAAAGCCAGTTGGGCACTGTAGGGTGCAGCGACACGGGCGGCCTCCTAGGGATGGTGGCATGCTCCTGGCACCTCTGACATGACTTAGTATACCTGCAGTAGTCGTCAAACATCATCGGCCAGTAATAGCCAAGCTTTTTTATTTCAATTTTTATTTTGGCCCTGCCTGGTGTGCACCGGTCGCTCCGACGTGAACCTCCTTCATAACTCTCCAAGCCTCTTCAATGGATAGGCATCAGAGGAGTAGCTTTTGCTTGGCATCCGCCACAATTCGAAATAGTATCCCATTTCGGAGCTCATAGGAGTCCTTTGTTCTGATCAGTCTAATCTTCTCTTCTCTTTGCTTGGGCAGTTGTCGGTACTTGAACCATTGCATAGGAGGGTCCCTCCAGTCAGGCAGACTGATAGCTTCTACTGTGGTGACCTCCCATTCTTCTTCTTCTTTCAGTCCTTCCTCTATCACGCTAGTCACCCGGTGCTGGTTGATCACTCGGATGTCGAGTGACCCATCAGGCGGGACTACTAGCGAGCTTGCTAACTTTGCCAGGGCGTCGGCTTGGGCATTCTCTCCTCTGGTGACGGGGCCTATCTAATGGAGGTAGAACTGCTCCATGAGCCACTTCGCCTTAGTGTGGTAAGAGAGTAGCTCTGGCTTCCAGACATCGAACTGTCCCTGGACTTACTTGACGACCAGTAATGAGTCGCCAAATACTTATAGCATTTTAATCTCCATTTGCAGAGCAGCAATCTGGAGGCCAATAATCAGAGCTTCATACTCTGCTTCATTATTTGTGTAGGGCTTGTTGATGCAACAGGAAGTGTGCACCACTTCTCCGTGTGGAGATTTAAGGACGATGCCAGCTCCGGCCTGTATCCTGGTATGCCCAGAGGAGGTTGTTTCAGTTCTGGAGGCCCCGACAAAATACAGCTGCCAGATGGCTTGCTGAACTTGGTTCGCTTTCAGTACTTCATCTTCGGGTAGTTCCATAGCCAGTGGGGAGTCTTCAGGCACGGGGTGTGCCGCGAAGATGTCTGCGATGGCTTGCCTTTAATGGCCTTTTGTGGCACATAGGTGATGTCAAACTCCATCAACAGCACGGCTCACTTGCCGAGGTGCCCCTTTGGGACTGGTTGGGAGAGGATATGCTTGATGGGGTCAGCCTTGGAAATCAAGCTCACTTCATGGGACAGCATGTAGTGCCTCAGCTTCTTAACAGTGAAGACCAAGGCGAGATAGACCTTCTTGATAGGAGTGTATTTGGCTTCTGCCCCTACTAGTCTTCGGCTAAGGTAGTAGAGAGCTTGCTCCTTCCCTTCGTCATTGTTCTGGGTGAGGATTGCCCCCAGTGAGTATTCGATAGCCGCTATGTAAAGGATGAGTGGCTTGCCTTTGACAGGTGCCCCAAGCACGGGCGGGGTCGTCAAATAATCCTTCAGTCGGTCAAAGGCATGCTAGCATTCATCACCCCAGTTGAACGGTGCATTCTTCATCATCAATTTGTGGAATGGCTGGCAGCGTCCCGATAGGTTAGAGATGAACCTGCCGATGTAAGCCAGTCGGCCTTGCAGGGATCTCAGTTCTCCCAGGTTCTTCAGAGGTGGCAACTCCTGGATGGCTTTTATTTTAATGGGGTCGATCTCGATCCCTCTATGCTGGACAATGAAGCCCAGGAATTTTCTGCTAGAGATGCCGAAGGTGCACTTCATCGGGTTCATCTTTAGCTCGTACTACCGGAGCCTTTGGAAGATGACTCTAAGGTCACTCAGATGGTCACCCCTCTTCTTCATCTTGATGACCAGATCGTCAATGTAGCACTCGACTTTGCTGTAGAGCAGCTCATCGAATATCTTGGTCATCACCTACTGATATGTAGCATCAGTGTTCTTTAGGCCAAAGGGAATTCTCTTATAGTGGAAGATTCCCTTAGGCAACCTGAAGGCTGTATAGATCCGATCGTGCTCGACTATCTAGATCTGGTTATAACCGGATGAACCGTCCATAAAAGATAAGACCTCATGGCCGATGGTTGCGTCAATCATCACCTCGGTGATGGGCACTCGAAAGTCATCCTTTGGGCATGCTTTATTCAGGTCACGAAAATCCATGTAGATTCTAATCTATTCATTCTTCTTCTTCACCGGGACGATATTAGCCAGCCAGGTAGTGTATTGATTGTCCGCTACAAAGTTGACGTCTATGAGCTTGTCGACTTCTTTGCAGATCTGATTTATCAACTCTGGGCACATGCACCAGGGAGGCTGTTTCACCGGCTCCACCTTAGGATCAATCGCCAATAGGTGTTGGGTCACCTTGGGGCTGAGACCGGACATTTCTCTGTAGTTCCAGGCAAAGCAATCACGGAACTCCTGTAGGAACTTCACATACTCTTCTCTTTCCTGGGGAGGTATGAGGGCACTCAGAAAGGTCGGCCTGGGGTTGCTCTCCATGCCAAGATTAATTTCGATCAGCTCGTCGACAATAGCCAGACTGCCATCTTCAATTTTTGATGGGGGCTGGTAGCAGATCGACAAAGTCTTGGTCTCTTGGGTGGCGTCCCCAGTTCTTGGTAGCGGTAATTCGATACTTGTATCAGGTTATCGGTACCCTGAGCTCTGGGTCGTTACATTAGTCCTCATTCCTCCCATTGATCTCATTTTCCTTCTATTAGCTTTCAATGTGATCAGGGTTTCACACCCTAGTAAGGGAGTTCTAGCCCTCACCTCTTTTCCTTTTCCTTTTTCATCTTTGTCTGATCTTAGAACCACTCTTTCATGTTGAGTATGCACTTCTTAATTTTATTTGATTCTGTCAAGCGAGGAATGCAAATCTCAAATTGACCAAAGTCGCTACTGGTAGCTGCTTCTACAATGAAGGGCTCCAACGTAATTCATTAGTGTGAGTTTGCACTTTCATTTTTTTATTACTTCATTCATCTACGCACATGATTTTAACAAGAAGTGCTTCTTGGCATGATTAATAGTGATATTCTAGGTCTAAGTCCTAGGTTTGAAATCAAGTTAGTCTTAGTTTATTTCTACAACATTTATCGCTATGATAACTCCACGATAGGAGTTCGAAATTCCCTCCTCACTTATTAAGGGTGACCTTAAGTATGGGCACTACATGCACTTCATGGTAGTCTTAGTCGTCTTCCTTAGAAAACACCGTTCTTACTTGTGTCATGCTTTAGGAGACAAAAGTATTTTTCTTCTCCACTCGGCCAAACTATGGGGGTAGAGATAGTCTGGGCAAGATAACTAACCTGAGCACTCTCGACAAGAGGAAGTCTCAAATAGGGGCAGTCAATAAGAGCATGTGCAATATCATTCAAAATCAATCAATCAAAAGAAAAAGTGTGAAAAGTTAAAAAAGACATGGCATAAGGGTAGTACAGTTCTCCACGGGATGTCATGAGTCTGGTCGTATGCGTGTCAAATAAATAAAAGTCTAAAATCAATGACAAAAATCTTACTGTAATAGACCAAATCTCTAGGGGTTATGCTATGGGAGAAAGTCGAACCCGACACCTAGAAACTCGTATTAGGCTTATTCCTAATTTTCTTCTATTTCTCCCTCTAAGATTGAGTTGTTTCTCATGAATGGCATTAGTAAGGGCATCGTTAACTAAGGGCAGCCAGCTATAGGGTGCCACTCCAAATGCATGTCCTACTTTGGGTAGTTCTTAGCTAAAGGAGAAGGAACAAGGACCCTTAGCTAATGGTTGGAACTAGCTTTAATGCTGCAGTTGGCCATTTCTTTGACTCTTTGCAGGATGCCTCTGGACATCCCTGCGATGAGTTGGCTTCCTCTTCCTCGTCATTGGCAACATGGAAGGTAGCCTTCCTCTTCCTCTCCAATCCCTTTGTAACCTTTCTCCTGAGCTACCCGAGCCAACATGTCGACCATCCTTTATCCGAGCCAGTTTCCACACAAGGCAAAGTTAGTGGCTAGGTGCAGGAGGGCTAACCGAGTCAGCCGAGCGATGGGCTCATGCGGCAATACCAGATGGATTTTTTCTTTTTTGACATGTATTGTATTTGACATGTATTGTATCGGCTATTGCCTTTTAGATGTACAAACAGTCTTTTTAGTAAGAGAGGAAGGAAATATTTGTTTTATTTTATGCTGCTTACATGACTAGAGTGTTCAGAAGTAGAACTTGAATAGTGTAGTTGCATTCCACGCCCGAGGGATGCGTTCTCCTTCCATAGTTGATAGCCGGTATGCACCTTTCTCGAGCGTCTCGAACCCTCGGTAGGGGCCTTCCCAATTGGGGGATAGTTTTCCCGCTGCCTCAAGTGGTCGAGAAGCTTCGACTTTTTTGAGGACGAAGTCTCCCAGCTGGAATTGTCTATCTCAGACTTTGGCGTTGTAGTATCGAGTGAGGCGACGTTGATATTCCATTTCTCGCATGCTGGCAATCTCTCGGACTTCATCTACTAGGTCAAGGTTCTCGAGCAATTTTTGATCGTTCACCTCGGGTGAGAAATAGATGACTCGAAGGGAGGGGTTGCCAATCTCCAACGGGATCATGGCCACAGTGTCGTACACCAGCTAAAAGGGACTCTCACCGGTTGCCATTCTGGGAGTCGTTCTATGTGACCAAAGTACATTTGGTAATTCCTCGAGCTAGCTGCCCTTGACTTTGCTGAGCCTAGTCTTGATGCCTTTTAAGATAGCCTTGTTGGCATTTTCGACCCGCCTGTTAGCCTGAGGGTGGGCGACCGAAGTGAAGTGATTGCGGATGCTTAGGTCGGCACATCTGTCTCGAAATTAATGAGAATCAAATTACCGACCATTATCGCTCACTATCACCCGGGGGATGCTGTAATGACAAATGATTGACTTCCAGACGAAACTCTACATGACTGTCTCGGTGATCCTCACTAAGGCTTCGACTTTGATCCACTTGGTGAAGTAGTTGATGGTGATGATGACAAACTTTTTCTGGGCCTGAGTGTACTTACAACTTTTTCTCTTTGAATGTTTTAATACAGCCCAGGGCAATCTGTAACCCGATTATCAGGGCTTCATATTCTGCCTCATTGTTTGAGTAGGGTTTATTTATTGAGCAGGAGGTATATATGACCTCTCCCTCGAGAGATTTCAGGACTATGCCTACCCCAGCCCTGACTCTGGTTGCTCTGGCTGCTGGAACGTCAATTCTGGATGCACCATCAAAATACAACTGCCACAAGGTGGCCTGCACTTGGTCGGCTTCCAGGGTCTCGTCATCAGGGAGTTCTATCTCTAATGGACAGTCTTCAGGTATTGGATGCACAGTAAAGAAATCTATGATAGCCTGACCTTTGACAGCTCTCTGTGGCACATAGGAGATGTCAAACTCCATGAGAATCACCGCCCATTTGCCTAAACGGCCTTTGAGTGCTAGTTGTAACAATATGTATTTAAGCGGATCCACTTTGGAAATCAGCTTTATTTCATGCGACAACATATAGTGTCGGAGCTTCTTGACTGCGAAGACCAGCGCCAAGTAGACTTTCTCAATGAAAGTGTATTTCTCCTCAGTTCTGACCAATCTTCGATGGAGGTAGTAGAGCGCTTGTTCTTTGCCTTCTTCATTATTCTGGGTGAGCATTTCCCCCAAGGAGTAGTGTGTGGCTACTATATACAGAATCAACGGCTGTCCTTTCACCGGTGCTCCTAGCACAGGAGGGGTTTTCAGATAATCTTTCAGCTTGTCAAGCACTGTCTGGCATTCTTCATCCCAATAAAAGGGAGCATCCTTCATCATCAACTTATGAAAGGGGTGACACCGCCCTAACAAGTTGGATATGAACTACCGGATATAAGCCAGACAACTTTGTAGAGATCTCAGCTCGGAGAGGTTCCTTGGCGGAGGTAGCTCCTGAATGACTTTGATCTTTGCGGGGTCTATTTCAATCCCCCGGTATCTGACAATAAAGCCCAAGAATTTACCGCTCAACACTCCGAATGCGCACTTCATGGGATTCATCTTTAGTTCATATTGCTTGAGCCTCTGAAATATGACTCGGAGGTCTTGTAGATGGTCTTCTTTTTTCTTGGTCTTGACCACTAGATAATCTATGTAGCACTTGACCTTGTGGTAGAGCAGCTCATCAAATATTCTGGTCATTGCCCGCTAATAAGTTGCGCCGACGTTCTTCAGTCCGAACGGCATCCTTCCCCCTCACTTACATTATACCAGAAGAGGAAAACGAGAAGGGGGAATCACTGAGAGAATCAACGAAAATCCCACCTAAATCACCACCAAAAATAGAGTATCGGTTCTGGCACTTCTTCTCCAGCTCTGGGGCTACTCAGGCGAGCAGACAGAGGAGGATGGTGGTGGGATCGCTCAGTGGGAACCCTACTTCTTCCCCAAGGCTCTCCTTTCTTCTCGAACGAACAGGCTCTCCTTCGATTGGCACTCAGGCTCTGCCTCTCTTCTATTCAGATTGCTCTCCCAAATCTTTTCTAATTCATTCTCTTCTCTCTTTTTTTGCTTTTACATGGTCGAACCAAGTGAGTATATATAGCTGTGGCTTAACATGGCATGAAGAATGGCATGCGGGGAGGAGGCTTCTTCACACTTTTGCGCGTCGGATAAGAGGGCGCTGGAGTAAGGGGCGCGCCGGTGAGGGAGCATGCTGTATAAGCTTCACTTGATTGTTGTGGGTTAGACGGTGGGTCCCGGGCTGGTTTCGGGAGTCACGGCGACCATTCATCTCACCGCAGTCCTGCAAAACCTTGACTAGACGTTCTGACGAAGCTCTCGGGTAGATGTACAACCCTTTTCTGAACCTCGTGTATCTTCGGCTTGATCACATGGGTTTTTCATTGACACGGCCCTCGGCACTATGGTTCGTGCTGTTGGCTCGGCCTGATTCGTGCTCGAAGCTTTCTTATGGGGTAGAATACTACCCAAGATGCTGCCGCCTTGACTGGGCCATCATTTGGCCACTGACAGACCCAATATGCTGAGAAGCCGTACCCATGCTGGGTTATCGGGGTCTTCTATTGACAGAGCCTTCGGTCCCTTGTTCTAAAGGGCCAAGGGTGTTCTTTCACCTCGAGAGGATCTTTCATTCAGGTGGTACGCCACCAAGTATACCCTTATCCTTGGTCGGACAACGAATGTGGTTTATGCAGCATGACCGAGTCGATGCCGATTCATTAGGCAGGCTTGATCGCCCTGTCGGTTGGTTGTAGATCCATCTCGATTCTCCTGAGGTGAAGTCCCCGGCGTTCATATTGGGTGACTTGAGGCTCTGGCAGCTTGAGAAGACTTCAATATATTGATATCCTTTGACTTCTGTGCTTCAGTGGGCCGTATCATTCGTCTTTGAGGCTTGATTGCCATTGAATATATTTTGAGTGCCAACATCCTCATGTTTTTTCTCTCTCTCTCATTTTGCAGCCTATTCCCACCTTCCCGGGAGCAAGGCAAGCCCGCCGCTATGGGTGGCTTCATGAGCTACTAGTGGTGATCACACCTGATATGAGGGCAAATTTGCATCAGTGACATCTGACGTGCCTAGTCATCATGGCTAAGCATTTTACCAGCATGAGGTAGAACTGGGAGGCCCTAGGCGCATTGCTCGAGCTATAGTATCTAGAGACCCACACTTTCGTGTTCCCCAAGTTTGAGGCCTCAGTGCTAGTGGAAGAGATTAAATTCCTTTTCCATTGGAGTGACTTGGACATAGGTGACCTGCTCGACCTCCCTCCCTGGGAGGAAGTCCTATCTGAGATAGTACGTGATAAGCGAGTGGTTCGACGGATGACAGACCAGCGAGGGGTACTAGTCGGTCGCCTAGCCGGATGGATACTGGGCCAGGTAAAGAACATGTCTGGTGATGTCGATCGGCTGATGCGAGGATTGACACTATTCCTCGACGGGGCATTGCTTTTCCCCACGTACATGGACGTGTTGAGGCGAGAGTATGTCGGACCACTTACCTCTTGTGGATGGGGTGCTCCCTCTCTCAGGCGGTGCTCGCCCATTTGTATTACGGGCTTACACAGATGAGTTTAGGTGGAAGAACCATGGGGAGCCTCTACCTACTATAGGTGTGGATAGAGATCCACTTGAGCTTTGACTTTGAAGACACAGTGGCCATTGCTTCCCAAATCTTCGAGAAGAGCGCACTCTATCTAGCTAGGGCAATCTTCGGTCCTAAAGATTAAGTAATATGCAAGACAACATTATTGAAGACCAGAGATGACTAGCGAGATTATCTGAACTTCCTACTTGAAGACCAATTTGTGTTCTTGCCGATGATGTACCAGCGCAAGGAATTCAGGGTATGAGGGACACAGGAGCACGAGTTATGGCTTGTGGGAGCCCAGGACTTGGTATTGTACTAGGCCTATCGCTATCATCACTGGGTTGGGTTGCCCATACGGATCACCTGGGGCACCTCGAGGGGTGCTTTAATCACGAGGCCTCTCTTGGGAACCGATGAAGATAGACGGCGGCCTCAGAAGGTTCAAAAGGCGTGGCGATGCAATGTCACCATACTCAAGGCTCAGATTGATGTGATAGAGGATAACGATGAATTTAAGAGATACCTTGGCTATTTGTGAGGCTTTGGTCAGTGGGAGGACATTCCGATGGTGTGCGAGTTCCCCGATGTTTTTCCCGAGGATTTGTCTGGATTGCCTCCCCAGCGGGAGATCGATTTTGTTACCGGGACTCACAATCTTGTCAGAGATCACTTCTCCAAAAACACGAGTCTTCGGGCTCGTGGGTGGCGGTTCAAGTCTCGGGTTATCGGGTCTCCCCGCCGTCTAGGGAAAGCTCTCGGTGACGCTCACCGGAAACCCCAGACCTCGGCATACAGTGAGTTGACTGGTTTAAATTTAAACATGTAGATCCATGTTACTGCACGTATCGACTGTGAGATTAAGCAATGAAAGAAGGGACAAGTTTCCTAAACAAATTAATGATGAGATCTTGCACCAGAATCAAAAGAAACACAGCAAGCAAGAAGTGCAGCACTGTTAATGATTTGGATTGCCTCTATAAATATCTACATCCAAAAGAGATAGAAAATAGCAACATGACCTCTAAAAATCTAACTGAATACAAGAGGGATTGAACAGAAATGTGGGAAATGTTATAACGAGGAATGCTAATGTCCATGTTCTTCAGAAGTGTACTAAGAGCAAAAGCAAGGATCTGAAGAGAGACACAATGCATATTAATGTTTAACCTTCACAAGGGGCACTCTTCTGATCGTATAATCTTATGAAGTCACCCATAATATTGGTTTGCAACATCAACATTCCCTCAATAGGTCAACTCAGAACAGGCTCACCCTTTGTGCAGTTAAATAAGAGACTGAATTAGGGGCTGTGTTGCTTCATTTGAACTTGTTATCCCCATTGGATATTTTATGATTGCAAAATGCACCCTCATGTGAGCTAAAAGCTTGTTCAAGTATAGCCAACTGAAAAAGTCTGTGAAAAGCGAATCGGACTCCGCCAGACGAGACAGCCCTGGAATGACGACCCCTCATCTGCCACTGCAGGAGAGAATAGCCCCCACTCTCCACACCCACAGTGGGGGAGAATGACGTCGCACCACCGGATCTGACCTGAGCCCCAGGGAAAGGTGATGGAGATGAGCCACCTTGCCAAATGCAAAGGGAGCCCGTAACAGACGTAAGCTTGTTCGTCGTTGCCATGGCTCCGTCGGCAACGGCCTGCTTGCGCCGGGCATGGAGGTGATCACCAAGCCCTTCGCCATGTCCGAACTGCTCGCCAAGGCGATCAGCGAGAAGCCGGACCTCCTGTGGGACAATGAATGCTTTCAGATATTCAAGATATCCCATCTTTTGGTCTAGCCACCTTGGCCAAAGCCCGCTTTCGTATATTTCAGATACCCGATCCTGCGGCTCAGTCGTTGCAGCCAAGGCCTACTTTTATATATTCAAGATATCTTATCTTTCGGCCTAGCCATCCCGACCACAGCCCGCTCCCATATATTTCAGATATCTCATCTTTCAGCTTAGCCATTTCGTCCAAGGCTTGCTTTCATATGCTTTGGATATCCCATCCCTCGGCTTAGCCATTTTGGCCAATGCCCGCTTTCGTAAATTCAAGATATCCCATCTTTCGGTTTAGCTACCTCAGCCAAAATCTGCTTTCATGTATTAGATATCCTACTCTCAGCTTAGCCATTTATCGCCAAATCCCGCTATCGGGACCAGGCCATCTGTCTCATTGTGATAACCAATACAATTCAACGGCTTAGATCCCCAGTCAAAGCATGCTCCCCAATTTTGGCTCTTACAGACAGCTCTCCTAGTATCCGTCGACTTTTACACCCCGCTCTCCCAATATCCTTTGGGCTTACATAGCTTGCTCTCCCGCTCTGCTAATATCCGTCGGCTTTTACTATCCACTCTCCCAATATCCCTTAGGTTTTAGAGCCTGCTTTCCCTCTATCCTTTAGGTTTTACAACTTGCTTTCCCGCTGTCCTTTGGCTCTTATAGCCGGCTTTCCCGCTATCCTTTTAGCTTTACAACCTGCTTTCCCGCTGTCCTTTGGGTTTTATAACCAGCTCTCCCGCTATCTCTTAGGTTTTACAATCTACTTTTCCGCTATCCTTTAGGTTTTACAACTTGCTTTCCCGCTATCCTCTGGTTCTTACAGGCAGCTCTCCTGCTTACGTAGCTTGCTTTCCTACTATCCTTGGGCTTACACAGCCAGCTCTTCAGCTATCCTTGGTCTTACGCAGCCTACCCTCTTGATTTCAGCTTTGCAAAGCCTACTCTCCCACTATCCCTTGGCTCTCGCAGCCGGCTCTCCAATTTTTAGTTTGGACTTCGTCCGAAGTCGGCTCTCTTGCTCTCCACTTAGACTTTCCGTCAAAACCTGTTGTCCTATTCTCGGTCCCACTAAGGATCATCTCAATGCGTAAAACTCTTTCTCCCTTGCTTCTGCATTGATCTTATACCCGTAAATAATACATAGATATAGTATACGTATATGTAAATGATATATGTTCACATGAATAATGAAACACTCCCCCGTAACCATGGCCCTTTAACAAGTATATTTGCAATGACATACATACTCACATCCTTCATATGGCAATCATCAAGGCCATACATGAATATTTTCCATGAAAACAAGCTTAGTCATTCAAAAACTCAAGTTCACGTTACAAGATAGCTTTAGCAATATAGCTGACAGACCAATAAAAACTAGCAACAAGGTTGATTGCATTCCATTTCTCCCCTTTTTTGTCATTAGCAAAAATGAAAGGAGATCTGCAAAGGAGCAGACATGAACTAGAACACCGAACACAAGAGTGAATGCTGGACACTATGCGGACTGTGGACTGACATTGCAGCTATATGTGGCAGACAAGCAGTTCGCATGCAAAAGCTAGAGTAGTTAATAAAAGCTAGATAATAGAGTAGATAGGAAGGGGTAATAACAAGTGGACAATTCCTGAGTTTGACAAAGAAGCACTGCTGACTACTGAGAGGATGGATTGGAAGGCCCTGAAATGTATTCCCAGATGTGTTGTAACAGTTGGTTTTGACCCTCAAGAGTCTGGTTGATGGACTAAAAAGATTGCAAGTAGCCCTCGTGATTCAGCTTCAGCTTGGCCACATCCTTAACCAACCCATCCATCTGCTATCCAATTTGAGTTATTTGGGTTTGCAGTGGGTCTAGTTCGGTGCTATCTCGCCTGACTGGAGGAATAGTACTACTAGATGGTTCTTCATTGGTGCCCAATGGAATAGCCTAGTGTGTATTGGGTGCTTGTTGTTCCTGTTGATCTTCTTCAGAAGGGTTATCATCTGAATCTGATGCTAGCTTTACTTTTCCTTTGCCCTTGTTCAAATTTCTAACTAGTTCCCCTTTCTTGTTGAACCTGTAGCCCATCCGTGTCTGAAGACTTGTAATGTTGTAGATATCACTAGGTTTAAGCTCTTCACAGATTTCATCATCAAGTGGGATGCGCATAAACTCAAAAACTGGAGTGAGGTGAGCAGCATAAGGAATGCTTCTACCTTTTTACTTTTTGCATAGCAAGATTAAGTCCAACATTAGCACAGGTAGATCAACTTCAAAACCTCTGAACAGATAGAAGAATAGGAATTTGTGAACATTTGTAACTTTATTTCTACTTCCTCCTCTTGTATAAATAATAGCGGTGAATAAATGATGCAGGATTCTTTGTGTCATAGGAAAAGCATTTGAAATGCCAGAATATAGTGTGCTTCGGGCACCCGCTCTCATGGCCATATCTTTCTCAAAGTGACACCGTGCACTCGCCTTTTACGGAAAGTTGAGGGGAGACTGAGTGGCACGGGAGGTTTTCAGATTTTAAGGAAAATATAGCTGGGATGCGGGCGTGCCAGTCGATTTCTCGACAATCACCCGTGGAACCAAAAGTTGACCAGGAAAATGCCGCCAGAGCGCGGCATGTGGACTCAAGAGGTGAGGGACACGTGGAGGGAAGGTCGGTTCCATAGGTGCAAGTGCATAGGTGATTGTGGGGAGTCATGTACGGGACGTCTTTCCCCACTGACCGCAAGCAATCGGTGTTTATTTACATCGAACTGAATCATAACACCTTCATTCTGTGCTGAAGAGGGGTCTGTATGTGTCGAAAGTCCTAGGTGGAGAGCAGGGAGCACTTTGCAGCTGCGAGTTCGCACTAGACAGGACGATGTCGACTGGGGCCAGAGGGGGTGTGGATTCATGCTAGGTGACGTGAAAAGAGGCTACGGGCCCGAGAGTGGATGCAAGCGCATTCGTTCGAATGGCAATGTAATTTCTGAGAGCTATATGACTTTACAGGCGGGCCATGGTGGCCGAGGTATAACAAGCGCAAGCTGCGTGACAATTCCGACACGGTGGTCGGTCCCTGGGTCAATGCGTGACAAAGCAGGTACCAAAGTCTACGAGGAGGGTGGCGAGTTTACCTCCACGCTCCGAGCGTGGGGACGACGACCCCAGCCAAGTACGGTAACTCCCGGTAAACAATTAATTACAATAATTACAGTAGTGATATTATTGTCCACTCCACGCAGGGATGTAAAGGGCTGCAAGTGGGCCCGGGAGGACCAATCTTGGGTTGATGGGCTACAAGCCGGAAGGGCTATTGGGCCGAAAATGGGCTACTGGTCTGACTCGATAATGTTCTGACTCGGCACAATTCAGACTCAACTCAGCACCTCAGCTCAGCCCGCAGGACATCAAGTGAACTCTGCTATTGGGACGGTGGCTTCCGATCATCTTCTGACTGCGGCGATTAGCTGGAACACTATTGAGGGGTTGCCGATAGTCCTCTGGGAATGGCGGTCGCCGACTATGAGCCGGCATATCTTTCGAGGAATTAATTCCCAGACTACTCCTGTTGACTTGACTCGGATTAGATCTGCGCGCCACCACCGCCACCCCTGGCACCGTCGGCCGGGGAATCTAACCAGTGGGCTGGCTTGGCTTGACTTGAGCAAGCGCAAATGCGGCCGCAAACTTCTCACCCTCCGCCTTCCTCTGCTCCAATTCCTATCGGTTGACTACCTCGGCGGAGACTATCACAGACTTCACGCGTAATCCCGAACGCATCTCCTTTGCATCGACTGAAAGGAAGAAACGCATGTGTTGTCCATGCATGGAGACCTCACCTTGGGGTGTGACTAAATCCTCAAGAATATCAGCAGCCCAAGAACCATACCTGCGGGACGGCTTGGTTCAGTCTGAGCCATGACAAATTGTGCGAAAGAGGGGATGGAAGGAGGAGGGGAAACTGAAGCGGTCCGAACAGCCTCCACCGTCCTCCGCTCAACCTCCTTCGGCCCAGCTATTTTGGCGGCCGCCAAAACCTTCTCTACGGGTGACCCCTTTTGAGGTCCTTTGGTGGCTTTGGGCGAGGGAGTTGGAGTGGACGACGGCTCCGACCTGACCCAGGCCTCACCTACGTCGGGGGTCGGCAAGGGCATCGATTCCTCCCTAGCTGATGGACAAAAAAAAAGAGCAAAGGCATCTAGGTGTAAGCAACCAATTCTGACATAGAAATAGACTCCACTTTGAAGATGCTTTTGACAGAAGAATCTCACCTGCGGGTTGGCGCGGTTCCACCCGACCGGCCTCGAATTCCTCAACTGATGGAACCGAAGGTGGCGGGGGAACGGTCTTTGCAGCCTTGATGGCCTCCGTCTTCCGACGCTTAGCCTCCCGCCGCCCTGCAGCCTTTGCCTCATCCAGGGACTTCTTCACGGGTAATCTTGCCCGGGACCTCTTTGCGGGCGGAGGCAAGGGAGTTGTGGTCAGGACCGGTGGCGTCGCCTCGAAATGCGTCGGCTTCTCTGTCTGTCAGAGGAGGTTGCGATAAGTTACCATCCGCGTGCTGTCCGGATGATCTGTGAAGAGGAGGGACAGGAAAAGTGAAAAATTGATTAACATCCGGCACCCTGAAAGAGGTAGCCATGAACGCAAAGGAAGAGAAATGGCAAATACCGTATGGGCCAGTATAGAGCCGTAGTGATATCGGCCAATAACTGAGGGATGGCTCTTTGTCACGTCGGGCAGCCTCTCAGACCAGCCAGCACACATCCCTGATCGTCTGGCAGCTATCGGCAAGGGTGGCTAAGTCTGCATGCTTTCTAGCAGACAGATGGCAAAACAAGTTGAGGTGGTCCATCCCCCATCCTTCGGCATAATAGTAGGTGACGTGTAGACGCTGGCCCAGGATGACCACCGGTCGAGCTTCAACTATCAGCCCATTTACTCGCAGAAGGACATAGAAGCAGGTGGTGTCTTTGTAGTTCTGCGGCTTCCACTCCTCCCTCCTCACGAATGTGCGGTAGGGGTAGATCGGGTCCTTCTCAGCCCGCCAGCTGGTTGCAGAGGTGCCCTATTCTTCTACTGGCGGCGGATAATTAATCAACTCCAGGCTATCAGCTCCGATGCGGCAGAGGTCCCGCAGGGTCTTCTTAAAGTCATCCTTCGCCACCGGAGGCAGTATGGCCTGTGGCGCTGATTTGCCCTCCCAGGCTGCCTTGCGGGTGACCATGTAGTCGACCACATCCTTGCTCTTGCCATGCCACAAGCGTAGGAGGTACTCTGGATCAACGTCGAGGACGGGCACGGGTTGCCGGTTCAGGAACCTTCTCTCTGCCCCATCCCAGCAATCGGTCTTGTGTGACCAATAAAAGGCCGTGTGGGCATTCCACCATTTCACATATTCGGGTGTTACCTGAGAGACGCGACCAGGGGCTGGCACTCTGAACGTGGTGGCATCTGCTCGGTGGAAGAAGTCCCACCAGACTCTAGCGTTCTCCGCGACCAAGCCACCCCGAAGAGTCCGTGTCACCTGGCCGAACTGGGCACTGTGCACGGGAATATGCTGGTCGTAGCTAAAATTTTGACCAAAGAGGAAGGGGTAATACGGCTCCAGCAGCAACGTGTCCCCCTTTCTGAATGCGAGCACACTGGGACGGATGGACAACGCCCAGTCCCTTAGCTCGGGTTCCAGTAGCAGACGAATCACATTTGCTTGGCTAATTGGGTGGACGTACTTCTCCACCTGGTCATCCTTGCACTCTCTTCTGCTGTTCACCAGGGGGCTAGAGTGTGCCGCCAGTGCCAAAAAATGAATAGTCCCGATGGCATCTTGAGGGACTGTTGTCAATCGGCCCCGAATATCATATAGCCGCAAAGAGGTAGAGCCTAGCTCAGCACTGGCAAACTCCAACATCCGTGGCACGAGCCCCCAGTCCTGGATAGCACGCGGGGCGAACTTCGAAATAGAGAACAAACCCATGCATTGAAGAAATGCAACGGGCACACATACCGGGCTTGTCGCGGGATCTGGTGGGTGCTGACATCCCCCAGCGCCTTGTAGATCAGGTAAAGGGTAGCTGGACATAGAGACAGCTTAATCCCCCATGCCATCTGGCACGCCGGGTAGATCGCATCTGGCAGGATCACCGTTTCGTCTCCATACGACATTGCAAATGAACACAGCCAGTATGTTAAGTACGCCGCGCAGTGCGTCAGGGGATCGACTGCCATCGGGTTGGGCCCGCTCTGCCGCCCCCTGGAGGGAATCTTTCCATCCATCTTGGGCTTCACATGCTTCTTGCGGGCAACGATGGTGCTGATGCATGAGAAGTCCTCATACTGCTTCGGCCCATCATAGAAATATTACAGCCACAGGGTCATCCTGACCCTCTTTCTGTCCCCGCGGTGAGGCTGTCTTTCACCATGGGCTGACTGATATACCTCTCGGTATGCCTTCATCAGGTACGGATATGAGTATCCTAAAGAATAGTAGCCATCCCCGTCAGTTTCATCTTTAATCAAATCCGGGAGGTGCACCTCTTCATAGGGCTCCCCATCTATGGGCAAGCCGCTCAACTGGCTAAGGCTCCATAGGTCTAGTGATGTCTCACCTTTCACCGTGTAAAAAGTGTTGGTCTTTGCACTGAAGACTTCAATCATTCTGTAGTAGAGCCCCTTTGAAATAGAATAGCCATAGCGGGATGCGTAGACGCTATGGTAGATGCCTGCTCGAATAAGGAGTGGGGCGTAGTTGAATAATACATATTTGGTAAACTCTACAGCCCCTTCTCTAAAGCTATGGGCGTCTTGGAGCTTCAACTCCCCGAACCATCCCAGCGCCAGCTCATGCTTAAATTTGATAGCCAGACAGTGCAAAATGAATGGTTCTTCTATGTAGCCCCATTTCAGCGGTGCCAAGAACAAGTCGGAGTGGTGTTGCTCACCCTGAACCCGGCCCGCAGTCAAGTCCCATTTCGCTGGTGTAAAGCCGGGGGTTCTTACTAATTTATCTTCCACCGACAGCACAACCTCCAACCCCAATACAGGTTCCCACTCATGGGCTTCACCGACGAGGCTCTGATACTAATTGTTGGCCCAGAGAGATGACGGATAAGAAGGGGGGTAGAATTGTCCCCTTTGCCTAGATGACGGATTTTAAAAAATTTTCTTAACTTAACACAATGGAATTAAAATAACTAACGATGATTAGCTCAAGTCCAAGTGTGATTAAGATAAATGTAAGATACAAAAGATATTCTCTCAACCTTTCCGTTCTCACTCGAACAATCAATGCATTGAACAACTCAATTAACCCTCACATGGATAGCGGATGAAGCGATGTGTGATGTGCAGTGAATTAAAAATCTATTAAGTTGACATGTGAAAGGAGATAGAAGAGATGGTCAATCACACAGACAATCACATAAGACATGAGATTTTTAAGTGGTTCGGGACCACAACGGGCTCCCTACGTCCACCCCTCACCCAACCAGGTGAGACTTCACTACACGCTACTTTTGTAGCAACACGGGGATGAACCCGAACCACACACACGCTGCTTCCACAGCAATACACGCACGACGGCATGAGACCTTGTCTCAACACGCTGCCACTACAGCACACACACACACAATCGGGGTATGTTCCCCGAACGCGACAACCACATGGAGTCGAAGCTTCGTCCACACACAACCAAACACGGGGAAAGTTTCCCCACAATAAGCCCACACACGCGGAGACGTAGCTCCGCCCACACATGATGTATTCTCAATTTAACAAGAAGAGAAGATATATAATAAACAACCAAAAGCTTAATCTATGCTCAGATAGAAGACTAGAGATGAGAGAAGAAGAAATCCCCATCAAGTCTTTAGTGAATCTCGTAGATAGAAATGGTAGGGTGCATTTGGAGTTTGATCTTCGGAGTAGGAAGAGCCCAACTTGTAAAGACTGCCCAAAACAGGAACTCGATGATGAGCATCATAACCAGCTACAGATCGGAGTGGGAGCTGGTGGATGGCATCTTCAACGGCGTTCTCCTTCCTCCAGTGATGAAGCAACCCTCCAGCTCGTCCTACTTCACCTACAAGAAAAGATGCAAGAAGATAAGCCCCTTCGTATTCTTCTCGTCGATCAAACCATGGCTACAAATAGCCAAGAGAAAATAATGCCAAAAGACCACTAGACCCATGATAAAAACCCTTCTAAACCACACCTAACCAAGGGTAGAAACCCTAGGGGTGTTGGGGTAAAAAGTCCCAAGCAATCGGACCCTATGGCTTCTAGATCAGATCTAAGCCAATTTGCTCATTTTGAGCTACATTACATACAATTGTTCTCATTTGTATTTTCTTTTTGTTTCTCATTTTCTTAGTGTTCTTTCGATACCCTGTTTAGGGATTTGGTGTCCCATCTGAGCAATCAGAAGAAGGGAAAGTGATCTCTGGGTTCCCTCTGTGTAGTCAGAGGAAGGGAGACTTGGTCTCCAGGTAGAAGAGAGGTTTGTCCTCTGGTTTGTGAACAACCAGACGTTGTTCACTGGTTCCCTCCGTGCTTTTGAAGGAAGGGAGGACAGGGTCTTCCAGTCACTACTTAGTAGTGGGTTTCTAATCTAACTGGGTGCTAGATCAGAGGTTGAGAGATTTGTCTCTCTCGGTTCAAGCTGTTTGTTAGCATATTATTTACAGACTGAGTCTGCGTTCTTGCGGTAAGTAAGGGAATCCTCACTCAGTTTGAGTGAGGGGTGGACATAGGCAGACTGGGTGTCTGGCCGAACCACCTAAAAAATCTCATGTGCATCATGTGATTGCTTGTGTGATTGATTCCTTTTATCTACCACCATTCACAGGTTTCTCATTCATCAGTTCATCTTGCTCATATGCACGCTATGGTGAAGGTGCATATATGTCCGTTCAGCATCATGACTGCACTCTAACTATTTGTGTCTGTGGTTGACAAATTCTCTGTCTGTCTGTTTCTGTCTTGATTATAAGAATCGCTTCCATGAGCAATAGTTCATCTCTTGTCTCAAGTGTTTACTACATTCTCTAACTTCGTTTGGTGGTTTGTGGTTCGAGTTAGTTGAGTTTTGGATTTGAGCCCAAGTTTTGTTCGGGGATCTATTCACCTCCCCTTTAGATCCCAGCTGCGTGTCTATCAATTGGTATAAAAGTGGGTCTCTGACTGGTTTCAGATTTAACAATCTCTGGACAAAAGATCCACGCATTTCATCACTGCTTGTTTTATCATTCTGATCTTGCCTTAATGGAGTCTTTGCTTGTTTTCGATGGATCCCATTTTGAGAAATGGATAGATAGAATCTGTGCACACGTCAATGCTGTTAATCCTAAGCTTTGGTATCTGATTTCTCATGGTCCACATAGATTACCAAAGGATGTTGTGCCCCTGTAGTAATTTGTATCTCATGGTTTTGAAAATGGCTAACACTATAAGTCATTGTGTTGTTTGGGTCTAGGCAGACAAGACGGTCCTTGAGTCACGAGACTCGGGTCAAGACCACTGCACGTGACGGCACAGCGCCGTCAATCTGGCCTAATCCCTTGGTCTAAAATCACAGTAACAAGGAACCTCCGGACACCCACAAACACGAACACAAACCCATGGTGTCTGAGACATTTACGAGGCTGAAGGTCGACCACTAGTTACAACCGGGTCGATCGGAGGCCAACACAACGTGAAAAGGACATGGCAAGCACGAAAATAGGGTGGCAGTCCTCTCTGGACCGTCACAGAGCCTGGAGGCCCTCTCAGGACCGCAAGGCCTGGGCTAGCAGTCCAATCGGGACCACAATGCCCCTGAACCCAAGCAATCGCCTCCCTGACCGCAAAGGAGGGTGGCGGCCCTTAGGCTGACCGCTAGCATCACTTAGCGGTCAGGCACAAGGCCGCTATGCTCCCAAACTCGAACGATCAAAAAGCACTATAATGGTCATGCTCTGACCGCAACCTAGGGCCTGGCGGACTATCACAAGGCCGATACCCAAAACTACTAAAAATAGAAAAATGGTCATGCCATGACCGCAAGGCACTGCTTGGCGCTCTCCTCGAGACCGCTAAGCCCGGTGGCAGTCCATCGTGAGACTGCAACCCACAACTGACTTAGGGGGACACCTAGCAGTCTCCTGAAGATTGCTTCATCCCGTAGCAGTTTCTGGAAGGACCGCTACCCTATTCCGAGCGCGAAAATGGTGAACCATATGGAAAATCCCATTCCACACCCCATTCACACCCATGTGAAGGGGGAGACAAGGGGAACTAGTCCCCTACCTCTCTAGCACCGAGAGGACCCATTTAGACCCCAAAAATGTGATCAAAACTCTAGATCCGGCTCACACCCCAAAATCATGTATTTTTCCCAAAATGATCAAATAAGTCTGCTCGGCTCACCACAGCCTACCAAAACTACGGAAATGAAAGTACGTAGGCTAAGGATCCGTCCCCCTACCTCCACCGAAGATTCCGTGCACCGAGGACGCCGATCCATCGTGAAGATGTCGCTAGAAACCCCGTCGGTGCCCCGAGCTCGCGAACCGGCTCGCCGTGCCTCCACCGCCTCGATCCTCTCCCCATCCTCCCGCTCCTTGCCCTCACATCGTCTCTGCCTCACCCACCATCGCCCCCGTCGGCCGCCCGGAGGAGAGGGGGAGAGAAAGAGAAGAGAGAGAGTGAGATCTTCTTATGCCCCCATGGTGGGGGTATATTTTGCTTCTTGTGCCCCCAAGGTGGGGTGTATTGATGCTTCTGATGCCCCCAAGGCGGGGTGTAATTCTTACATCTTATGCCCCCAGGTCGGGGTAGATTCTTCTGCTTCTTATGTTTCAAGGGCTGAGTGTATTTCTTTCTTCGCGTGCCTCCAGAGCAGGGCGTGTTTCTTTCTTTGTATGCCCCCAGAGCGGGGTGTGCTTCTCTTTACATGCCCCCGGAGCGGGGTGGATTCTTCTGCTTCTTATACCCCCGGGCTGGGGTGAATTCTTCTGCTTCCTATGCCCTCGGAGGAGGGCGTAGCTTTATTTCATGTGCCCCCACGAGGGGTGTGTTTCACTTCTTATGCATTGTGGACACCAAAAATTCTCACCCCATGTTCACATGCAGGGGAATAAAAGAAGAGGAGAAAAGAGAAGAGAAGATGAGAAGAAGAAGAGAAGAAAAGGAAGCCCCTAAAGTGCCCTAGCGGCACACCCCTCAAAGGCCCTCAACGGCACACTCTAGTGCCCCTTAGCAGTACACCCCCAGGGCTACACCAGCAGCACACCTTGGCGCCTCACCGACACACCCTCCATGCCCCCAGCGGCGCGTCCCACTAAGCCTCCCAGCGGCACACCTGTTGGCCCCCTCAGCAGCACGCCCTTCTGGGCCTCCAAGCGGCACGCTCCCTTCGAAGCCTTAGCGGCATGCCGGGCCGAAAGCTTCAACGGCATGCCTTATGAGCGCCTCCAGCGGCACAGCGGTTATCCCCCTCATCCAGTTCGACCGGCAGAAAAATCTAGGGCCATGCCCTACACTCCTTGGCATGCAGTAGGGTATCCCAGGGCTAGGTGAGGTGTCGCCCTCTAGGGTGGGCACGCTGGCTACCCCTTGATGCGGGATGGACACGCAGCCTGGGACTCTAGCTCGCGGGCGTCCCTAAGCGAGAGAAATGTGTGGGACCGTGTGTGGTTGAGAAACCTGCAACGAGTCAGGTAGTCGACTCTTTCGTGCTCAGATTGAGTTACGAGACGGGTCTCGCTCTCTCTCTCGCGGTGGTGATAATATATGATATCGAGCTAATAATCCTATCACATGCTCTCTAACAGCGGCATACAAAAATATACGAAATAAAGCAAATGTCGAGAGAGGAGTGGACACGATACCTCCACGCTCCGGGCGTGGGGAAGACGATCCCTACCACCACAGCCCATTCCACCCTCTCCTCCTCTGCCCCCACAGCCCTCCAAGTGACCCCAACCACGTCCTTCCACTCCCATAAGCATCAGCCACCATTCCCTTGCATTGCAGCACCCCCTTCTTGCTCCATTGGTCAACACAATGCTGTAGCTTCAGTTGCAGTTCGTAGGCAGACAACAGGGTCATGAAAACTACATCTTATCCGACACTTCTCCAACTCTTCTGGTGGAAAGCCTTATATCACTGGAAAAGTTCGTCGAGATAGCTTTCTAAGGGTGGTGGTTTTGTCTTCGTCCGAGTTCCGAGCTGTCCATGAGAGCGATTCTCCCCCGACTTTGCAAGAGTTCTCAGACAGCGAACTAGAGCCATAGAAAAACTTCCACCAAGACCGCTCCTTGGGGTATCTGGACGTGCAACTTGGCTGAGAGCAACTCCTACCAGTAATCCACCATCCTCAAGAAGCGGAATGAGATTCAGACCCCGGAATCAGAAGTTGTGAATTTTCTCCCAAAGTTGCGCCAGGTTGGTTCCTCTGTTCCTGAACGGACCCACATCCACCTTTCTGGACAGCACTATCATCCCCCACATATTCTGAGGTTGCAGTTAATCTCATTTGAAAGAAGACTCATCCACGGTCGTTTCGGTACTAGCCCCGCCTCTATCCGAGTTCGAGACAGCCCGTGGCGCCTCCATCTTCCAACAGCAACACTCTAGGAGCCCTCAATACCAGTGCTGTCTGGCCCTATTCCAAGACTTGTACCATCCAGAGACTGTGTCAAGGTTGTTCCAAAAAATTCAAGCGTCTTTCTAGACTAGATAGGAGTGTTTTGGCTCTAGTCTCGGTCCGTTTGGAGTTCAGGAGCATCCGTGGTAGCATATACTTAATCCAGTTGTCCTGTAAATCTAGAACCTGGCTGCACCGGCGAGGAGCCCGGCACCGTAATTTCCTAGCTCCATCCCCTCCCCCGCTTGGCCGATTGAAGGCCCCTCCATGTGTGTAGGTAGTATTTTGGTTGTAAACACTTAACCCCCACCCCAATATCCCCCCTCCTGCGTGAGGGGTAGTATTGTACCACATTAATTTCAGGTCAAGCGTCACCGCCGTGGCGTGCGGGTGCATACCCATTCCTCCCCGCTCGCCCACGTCTCCGAACGGGATCGGTGTCTTCACACCGGTCAGGTAAGCGCTTGTTACCCCTTGGCTGCGCCCCAGACATGGTCGCTGTTCTGGAATAGCGCCCCTGAGTCTACCACCATTCATCTTAAAAATTAGGACTTTCCATAATTAAAAAAGGTGAAACGCGACCAAGTATCAGGCACATATTTTAATTCACGCCCGCTTACAGAGGCGCGACCTCGGGAAAACATTCTGACTTGGAAGCATAAAGGTTTATGAAAACGCCCGAGGCCCAGACGCGACTTAGTAAGAGACGACAGTGTTTAGGGCGCCTTTTATAAAGTGACCAAAATAAAGGCTTGGAACGCGCTCTCACTCGCGGTCGTTTATCATGAAATAGCGACCCAACTCAGGGCGTGAATTAAAACGCGACCAGAAGACAGCCGCGACTTTCAAGAAAATTATAAGAAAAGGGAAAAACCTATCTATCAAATCAGTGATGAAGTCCAACTGGGGCATCACATTGTAACACGAAACTTACTCAACATAGTATCAATTTTGACGTGTCTACAAAATCGTGGTGCCAATCGAGCTGGAGGTTCCATCACTACAGGCCGCCATTCAGCATGGGTTGGCTAGCAGCGAACAAACCAACATAGAGAGAAGACTGGAAGAGCTCGCCGAACTCGAAGGAAAGCATCTCCGAGCGCAACAGAATATACAACTCTACCAAGCTCGCATGGCCCGTGCTTTTGACAAGCTGGTCAAAGGACGAGAATTAAAGAAGGGTGACCTAGTGATAGTCAAAAGAAAAGAAGTAATGGCCTCCAACACTAAGGAAAAATTGGTTGAAAATTGGGTCGGGCCATATATCGTCCACCGAGTCGATGAAGGAGGCACCTACGTCCGTGTAGATCACAAGGGTGTGGTCCAGTTCTCCCCTCTTAATGGGAAACAGTTGAAACTGTACCATACAGCCCCACCGGCATCCACAGAATGACCGAAGTTCACCTTGGCCTAGTGACACTCCACCTTGGTCGAGCTCGCTAAAATACCCAACCAGCTCGGACCAACTTCAACACTATTGGTCTACAATTCCAGAAGTGTCCTTGGTATGCACTAGTCTTGGGACCCCTTGAGAGCCCTGTATAGCCCCATCGGGTGGCAACTTTCATGCGCTATCACCACTAGAGACCCTATGTCTGAATCCATGCAAAAGCCCTTTCTTTGAGTTAGCATTACCTTCTTGCTAACGAATAAATCACTTTCTCAGCGCAAGACTTCGTGTCCTAGCCGCCAAAGCCGGCCCCCTCTTACTTTTGCCCACGTGCCCTTTCAAATTTTCACATGATGGGGTACCCAATTTTACCTGCGATGCCCTTTCGAGTATTCGCCACAGTCGGGTTATAGCCATTTTTGCCGTTACTTAGCGTGGCTGGGTAAGGCCAGTGAGGCACCTCTATTTTAAGCCTCATTTGCTTCTTTTTTTTTGACTTGATTTACAGAACTGACGCCAGAACGGGTAGAGATTTGTTCGTCGACATTGGCTGAGTGTCGAAGTAAAGATAGGTTTATTCATTAATGGAGATGAAAGATCTGGGTTAGTGAAAAGCTGACCGATCTTGCCGATGATGACAAGGGTCAGCGGTGATTTGTTCATCGACATTGGTTAAATGTCGAAGCAAAGTTGAGTTTATTCATTAATGAGGATGAAAGGTCCAGGTTAAGGAAATGTTGATCGATCTTGCCAATGATGACAAGGGTCAGAATGGGTTTGTTCATCGACATTGGCTAAATGCCAAAGCAAAGATATATTTATTCATGAACAAGGATGAAAGGTCCAGGTTAAGAGAATGTTGACCGATCTTGTCGATGATAACAAGGGTTAGTGGTAGTTTGTTCATCGACATTGGTTAAATACCGAAGTAAAGATATGTCTGTTCATGAACGAGGATGAAAGGTCCAGGTGAAGGGAATGTTGACCGATCTTGCCGATGATGACAAGGGTCAGTGATGGTTTGTTCATTGACATTGGTTAAATGCCAAAGCAAAGATGGGTTTATTCATTAACGAGGATGAAAGTTCTAGGTTAAGGAAATGTTGACCGATCTTGCCGATGATGACAAGGGTCAGAACTGGTTTGTTCATCGACATTGGCTAAATGCCGAATCAAAGATATGTTTATTTATTAATGAGGACGAAAGGTCCAGGCTAACGGTTCATTGACTGATCTTGCCGATGATGACAAGGATCAGCGTTGGTTTGTTCATCGTCATTGGCTAAATGCCGAAGTAACGGTGGGTTTATTCATTAACGAGGACGAAAGGTCCAGGCTAACGATTTAATGACCGATCTTGTCGATGATGACAAGGATCACCATTGGTTTGTTCATCGACATTGGCTAAATGTCAGAGCAAAGATGGGTTTATTCATTAACAAGGATGAAAGGTCTGGGTTAACAGAATACTGACCGATCTTACCGATGATGACAAGGGTCAGTACTGATCATAAGTCTGACTACATCTCTCAGTTTATTGTTGTTACCTTATCATCTATTAGATTGTGAAGGTTATGCTCAACTGTATTTCTGAGTGATCTGCATTGGGTCTGAGCTTACATTTCGAATCTCATTAAATTGATTTTATTTTGGAGTGATCTATTCATCCCCCCTTTCTAGATCACTTCTTACTATTCTATCAGCATTTGAATGGTATTCCAACCTCCTAGTCGGGTCGATCAGCGACTGGCCTGATATGCATAAGAAATTCAGAGAAAGATTTTACGTCACCAAAAGGGAGGTCACGGTGGCTGAGCTCTACTCAACAAGGCAAAGGGCAGATGAAATAGCCCTTGAATACATCAAGAGGTGGAGGAACCTCAGAATGAGGTGCAAGCGACCCCCGCATCAGGAGGACGCTGTACAGATTTGTAAACAGAACCTCAGGAGAGATGTACTGGAAAAGATGATTGGTATGGAAGTTCAGTCTTTCGACCGCTTAAACAATGTAGTGGTCGAAGTAGAAGCCTTCTTGGCAAGACCTATCCCTACATCAACCACTGCCACCGTACAGAAAGCAAAGGCAGCAGAGTGGCGCCAAGCGCCTAAAGAAGCAAACACCCTTGACATCATGGCATTTAAACAACAAAGAGATAGGGGCAATAAGCCAGCTACGCCTCAGCCTTCCAACGTAGAAGAGAGGAAGGAAGGTCCCTCACTAAGGGATAAAATGAAGAAGGCCTATTCTTTTCCGAAGGAGAAGACCAAGATTCTATTTGACTGGGTTACCCAGTATAATAAGGTCACCCTGCCTGAGCTAAAAAGGTCAAAGGACCTGAAAAGAAGAGACAACCCGAGATTCTACCCTTATCATCAGATGTTGGGGCACCCGATCGAGGACTATTATGTATTCAAAGACATCATTGAGGGCATGGTGAAGAAATAAGAAATAGAGTTGAGGGAGTACAAGGTTGACCCTCCACAGCCTCATGAAGCGTCTCTGAGGAGAGCTGCGGCCAACATGATTTCCTTATATCAAGCATTGCCTGAAGAAATTGCAGAAGTCAGCACTCAGCACACCTATGAGGCCTGCTTTTTGACACTAATTAAAGAACAATAGGGATGTCAACAAGTCCCTGCAAAGATCAAGAAGAAAGTCACACATTACCCGAAGGCGGGGGCACATGTTCATGGCACCATATGATGACCCCTTCCCACGAACTGGCTGACTTGTACTGGCATCCGAGGATGTGTGCGCGATTTGATGCCTTAACCATGGTGGCAAGGGAGGCTTCTCCTGTTGAGCTGATATACTGGTACTAGCATCCGAAGACGTATGCGTGGTTTGGTGCCTTAGCCGCGGTGGCAAGGGAGGCTGTAGAGAAGTGGCTCGAGGAGCATGAGCAACATCCTGCTTCCTGGCCTAAAACCAATGGTCTGGCTGAGGCCAGGGTCGGGCGACACTCGATGAAGTCTTGAGGCCTTGTTGCCCCAGTTGGCTATCTTGATCTCGCGCGTCGGATGGCCTTTGTGATGGCAAACCCGACGTGCGAACTGTTGGGAGGACCTGGTCCGGTCGAGTTGAAATCTCACCCAGCTTCTATTTTCCCATCCTATCCTCGAGCATCGGAGATAGAAGTGGAACAGGGGGAAGGTGAGAGGAACTTGAGGAGCTCATCGTAGCCTCGCCCACCAGGACATCCTCTCGGCCAAGAAGGACTCGGAGGAGTCTAGTAATGTCTTCTCTGGGAAAGGGGAGAGACTCTAACTCCTGCCAGGGTCGCCACTGCGCGGCTGGAATGGCAAGGGCCGGCTGACCGGCCTGTGTTGTCGAGGAATCCAGGGAAACCGGGGGAGCAGGAGGATGAATGACGTTGGCTGAGAAGATACTCAACCCTATCTCTTGGCTGGCATCTTGCTCCCTGCGCCTCTGCAGCCGCTCGAGAGCTTCTCGATTGTCAGTCTGGAACTCGAGCCATTCTGGAGTGTGCTGGTAAGACAGCCCATGCCCATTTTCCTGGAGAGGATCAGGCTGCTCTAGCATATTTATGGCAGTGCTCAGAGTTTCTTCGATAGCTTGCCGCAGCTGAACAAGTTCCATGGAATTCCCCTCCGTGTAGATCTGCTCCCACCAGATCTGTTCCTGGATGAGGTACTGGACTTCTTCATAGGACTCGATCATATGACAGATTCGTGCAGGGAAGGGATAGTACTGGGGGTTGCTAAATTCCAAATGAGTGTAGTCTGCCGGTGGGCCACGGGGCAAGATTTTCCCCCTCTCGACGAGGACGTCGAAAAACCATCGGGTTCTTTCTCTGAGGAAGGAGAGGGGTCTGCGATCGTGCCAGGGCCTCCACCCTGGATACCAGATTGAACGGTCTCTTTGGTTAGCACTGGGCTCCTCTGATTCATCATCAGAGAGGGAATATTTTGATTATCAATAGAATAGAAGTTAAATTTTGAGTATATACTTATGCAATTACATTTTATGTGTGATTGTATCGCGCTCTGATCATACTTGCTTGCGAGAGGCTTATCAAGCCGGCTGTTCACGTCTCCCCGAGCGAGTCTTCCACTGTAAATAAAGGCTCGGGGCGTGACAGTTTGTCGTCAAAAAGCTGCGGCATTACCTCCTGTCTCATCAGGTTAGGCTTATATCCAAGCACGACCCCCTGAAGTTCCTCCTCAGGCAACCCATTCTCTCATGCCAATTGGGAAAATGGGCACTCCTGCTCATAGAGTACGACATCACCTATGTCCCAAGAAAAGTAATCAAGGGACAGGGCATGGCTGAGTTCTTGGCGGCCCATCTAATACCAGATGATTCTCCCTTCAACACGGAGCTTCCAGATGAGGAGTCTCTTGCTCTTTAACACCAGCAACTAGCTAAACAAAGTGGAGATGTCTTGCATTACTGGCAAACAAGACGCCCTCACAACTAGTCTACCTTGCTGGGAGTTGTACTTCGATGGCGCTTCTTGAGGTACTACCCGGAGCAACCTCAGTCCAGGCATTACAGCAGGCGCCAGAATTGTCTTCCTGACCCCTCAGGGCGGGGTTCTGTACAACTCTTGCACCATCATGAAGGCTCTGACCAACAACGAAGCCGAGTACGAAGCCTTAATCATCGAACTCCAGATGGCTCTCGACATGGGCATCAAATGCCTAGAAGCCTATGGAGATTCTAAGCTGATAGTTCGACAAGTGCTTGGCATCTATGACGTGCGAAGATCGAAGCTGGTCCCGTACCACGCCGCCGTCACCCGGCTAACCCAGAAGTTCTATTTCTTCGAAATAGACCATGTTCCCAGAAGTGGCAATGCCCAGGCTGATGCCCTGGCAAAACTGGCTGTGGCCTTCAAGCTACCGCCTGAGGGTGAAGTGGACATCACAATCAAACACCGAAGGCTAATTCCCAGCTCACTCGAAAGTGACTCTGATCTCACAGTTTATGAGGTCCAAGGCTTTGACCAGGACACTCCTCCAAAAAAAGAAGATTGGTGCGAGCCCATCACCAAATTCAAGAAGGGATGGCTCCCCTCTGACCGGGCTCAATGGGTCTGACTACTTCGCCAGACAACATCATATGAGTTGATTGGTGACACCCTGTACCGACTCATCGACGAGAAGGATAAGTCCATTCTCTTGAAATGCATCTCCCTAGCCAAGGCTCGAGCTATCATGCGCGAGGTTCATTCAGGGCTTTGCGGCACCCATCAAGTCGGAGACAGAATGAAACACAACATCAAACTAAAAGGCTTTTATTGGCCTACCATGTACGCGGACTATGTCCAGTATGTTCATATATGCCATCAATGCCAAGCCTTTGGCCCAGTACCCAGAAGGCCTCCCAATCCACTACGTCCCACTGCCCCTACCTGGCCATTTACCGAATGGTGTATGGACATCGCGAGGCCTTTCCCACCGTCTTCCAAAGGCCACAAGTACGTTCTGGCCTCCACTGACTACTTCTCTCATTAGGTAGACACCCTTCCCCTACGGGAAGTCACCGGCGAGGTCGTCGCTATGTTCGTCCGACACAACATCATTTACCATTTCGGTACACCCAGTCGTATAGTCTCTGACAACGGGACGCCATTCAAGAACTAGGCCGTATACCAGTTGGTGGCCAAGTTCCACATCGACTGGAGAACCTCTTCAGTCTACAATCCACAGGCCAATGGCCTAGCCAAGGACTTCAACAAAACTCTTTGCAAGCTCTTGGCTAAGATCGTCAGCCACCGGAAATGTGATTGGGGTGAAAAGGTCTCCGAGGCATTATGGGCCTACCGGACGGTCTACAAAACTCCCATGGGATGCTCACCGTTCTCCATCATCTACGGGGCGGAAGCCGTCATCTCTGTCGAAATCCAGCTAACATTCTACCGCATAGCGGTACACACCGGCTTGGCCGGCCCTAATGAAAATGAATACCAGAGAAGGCTAGAAGAGCTTGCCGATCTAGAAGGCAAACGGCTCAAAGCCTATAAACACCTACAGATATATCAGGCACGCATGAAGCGAGCCTATGACAAGCTCGTAAGGCAACGAGCCTTCAAGCAAGGCGACCTCGTCATGATCAAGGAAAGAGAAGTCATGGCAGGCCATTCCAGTGGCAAGCTCCGGCCGAATTGGCAGGACCCGTACATCATTTGCGACGCCTATGAGGGTGGGGCCTACACAGTCATAGACCACAGGGGCCACAAACCCTTCTTGCCTCTCAATGGCAAGCACATAAAGCTGTACTATGCACCAGAACACGAGTTCGCGTGCCACACCGGATAGTGCGTACACTCCTAGCCTCAGCCCTCGAAACTGGTCTTCTCTCCAAGAAGACTGAACCGAACATTCTTTCCAGCCCTCCTCTCCAGTCAAGCCAGGGGGCCAGCCCGGCCCCTCTTAGAGTCATCATCAGATGCCCTCAGAAGACAGCTTCCCACTTTCATCCTCGCAGTGACAAGAGCGGGGGCACCACTGCATCAACCACAGCTTAGCCGCTAGGCTCTCAGGTAAGTAACAAAAAAAAAAGTAGTAAAAACAACAATAAAATTGGGGCTAAAAATAGAGGTGCCCTGGCAGACCCAGTCATTCCCCTCTGTGAGGAGTCGGCTGGGGGCAAAAAGGCCAACAACCCGGCTGAGGTGAAACCCGCAAGGGCGTCTCAGGTAAAATTGGAAAATCCCTCGATGTGAAAACCCGCAAGGGCACGTCAGAAAAAGCTAAAGGGGGTCTGCTTCGGTGAAAACTCGAAAGGGCGCTAGAGCCGATAATGGGAAAGCTTCTCTTCCCCACCAGTCAGGGTGGTCTTTACCTACTAACCAGTAGGCTGCCGAATCTTCTCGCATCAATCGGTAGTCAACCCACGGTTCCAAGCCAATTACTCGACACCTCCCAGCCTCCCTCTGCATCACTCGCTCTAGTCTCCTGTCAATACCAGCTGGTACGCGACATGCCAGCCACTATGCCAGTAGAAGCCAGTTCCAGCCAATCCTAAATCTCTGCCATCACATAATCCTGCACTCTACATCTGATCCAGTATTTCCTACCACACTTGGCTAGGACAACACATCCCTCGGCCTCACAGGCCCCAAAACTCGTAAAAATCTAAGGGTAAGGGTAAAACTATGCCTAATTACCTACACCCTCCAATTTTCGGATGCGTCCCTCAACGGCATCCCGCTACGGACAACCATCCTAAAAAAAATAAAAAATATCAAAATGGCATTAAAAAAAATAAAGATACCCCGGCGGCCTCAGTCGGCTCCCATTACAGGACCACTAGGGGCAAAAATTGCCATTAACCCAACTAGGGTGAAAACCCACAAGGGCGCTGCTGCACCTCGTGCAGGTTTTGGGCTTACGAATGAACACCTCGCCCCCTTCCCCTCCCTTGTTCCGTGGTCTGCATTGCTGGCCCGCCCCCGCCCTCACCCCGGCCCTGGCACGACCTCTGCGACCGCCAGTTGCAGACTGTTGGGACAACAGTGCCACCTCGCTGGCCCTGACCCCCTGCCGCGGCCTTCACCCACGCTAGCTGCTCTTGTCACGGCCTCCACCGAAGTATCGAGCTGTTACCAGCGTTTTTCCCCCTTCTGCACGACGCTGGGAAGGAGTTAAAGAGCCCGGATGAACCTGATCGCGGTCGAAGAAGCCGACGGCCCAGCACGTGTTTACCTGTACCTGTTTGTGTTCCCACACGAGTTCAGTCAGCCCCATCGTCCGAGGACTCCCCCACGTCAGCGCTTGGGCCGACCGGTTGTGTCTCCCCCACATGACCCTCGCCCAGAAGTCGTGCTCACAGATCTTGCGGCTGTCTTTAACACCAACCAGCGATGCTCAACGTGCCCATCCTAGGTGACTCGTCTCTCTTTCTACACGTGGTTGTTCGTTTATTGCATATTGTTGCCTTCGGGGTCATACACCGATATCATCACCATATACATGTAGCTGTTTCAAATAATCAAATATATCATATTTTAAATATTTTTCCCTTGCTGCCCCATCCCTTGTGTGCTGCTATCCATGGTTGAGTGTTGGGGAAGACCCTAGCCGGTGGTTCCACCCATTTGCCAATCCGCTTCTGCATAATTTGGATTGCTTCATGATTATTAACATGCTTGCTCTGTCATTTTAAACTCCTGTGATATCGAAAGCTAAATTAGCACAAACGGAATACTCAATTGCTGAGAATTAACATTGCCGATAATTAATGAATAATCTGCAAATAAACGGACATGCGTGCATGTTTCACACCACATTCTAAGTAGGATTACATATGTGGTGGTTTATTTGGAAACTTAGATGTCACTGGATGGTTAGGTGCTTTGGGAGACTAGGTGGCTGGACCATAAACAAGTGATGAACTCATGCTATGCTGTTGCTGAACAAAGATGCATACATGTCCTGGAGTGAGTAGATTTGTGTCACCGTTTCTTCTAATGCTAATTGTGAAAGGATAAAGATTAACAGCTTTGTGGAGGCTAGGGAGAGGGCTGCTCTGTAGAGGTTAGAGAGAAGCATGCTTCGGTTAGAGCTATGGGACTGTATTATATGGGTGTGTGTCAGTGTCCAACATGAGTTCTGCTTTAAGTAATTATATTTTTAACTCTACATGATGAAGTAAGAAAATTTTGGTAAAACACGTGAATAAACCATAGTAATAATCTAGAATTTAACTATAGAGATATGACGAATATGAATAGACAATGGAGTATAATCAAGCAAGATAATAACATAATGTGGCCTTTCAATATCAAGAATGTACTTCATAACCCTAAAGGGCTATGCACTAGAAAGTCATGAACAAGAAAGCACTATCAAGCATGTATTTATCACGATAGTGCCTCATGGTTTTCACCTGTCTATAAAAAAAGTACTCCTGACATAATGCGATGCTAGTATTCATCGTACCCCATGATTTTCAGCACGTCTCTGGCTATCTGCGGAGGGGACTGGCGTGGAGCCCTTGGACACTATCTGTGCCCACTCTTGTATCCTCAAGTTATAGATCAAGCTACGTCTATGAGAATAAAATAACATTCCGGCCAATAATGTGCATTTCAAGAAACAATTCCAAGGTAAAGTAACCAAGGTAAAGAATGCATTGAAGTACGATCATGAGAATTCAAAGAAAGATTTAAATCAAGGTCATGCTACGAAAGGAATTCGGCTGCATAACGAAATATTCTTAGATTTTCATAAGTCATTAATCTCTTATTGACAAGTGTCAAGTTCCAGACAAACATTATACCATCTAGGAACTTAGGAAAACCAACCCAAAGGTCAAACCTCGGGTTAGACAAGAACTTGAGACAGGCGGTCTTTTACTAGACCGTTTATGGACTCAGATGGTCGAGTCAGGACCGTTTAGGGTAGGTTGGCACCAGAACAAGAAGGCTCAACACAGAGTATGGACGCGGTCATGGTCTGACCATTTAATGAGAGAAGCAGTCTCGGGTCGATCGTTAATGGGCCTTAGCGGTCGTCTGAGAACCATTTTTATCTAGGACGTAGAAAAATACCAAAGTTTAAGTGCTTTCTAGACAATTGGGTTTTGAGGGTACAACCAGCTCAGCGTCCTAGTGAGAATCCCAGACTTATAGAGACTTATGCAGGCTTTGAAATAAGATCACCTAGTCTGGGGGAATGAATACGCAACGGAGAGGATCACTAGTCCAAGAATATGTGCCTACAAGTGCAAAAGTGTATCTAATGACTTCGTACCAGAATACGTGTCATGTACTTAAGAAAAGACTCATAGACAAGGAGAAATCATGTAAAACAATGATCAACGACTGGACCGGGTCTCGGGTCGGGGCGTTACACCGCATATGTGTTGAGATGCGGATACCGCGCTATTTTCTGATGCATGGGTGCATTGTATGAGAGCGCAGCGGAAGCGTGTGGGCCGATAACCCACAGGTCGAGGATCTTTTCGTAAGGTTTTGGCCAGTTGAGATAATTGCTTCTTTTCGATGTGACTTCGTCTTGGCTTCCTGTGCCTTGATGTCGTCCGTTGTCGTGTTGTTGCTGGTAATTTTCTGGTGTTGGCATCAGCGTTTGCGAATGTTGGAGAATTGGTCGACTTTCCTGCTGATTGAGTACCCTTTGCTCTGCGTTTCTTTCTCTCTTGGGTGTTGTGTTCTCAGGGCATGCTCGTGGTCCTTGAGATGCATCCCTTGAGATTGTCATGCTGACTGTTGTTTCTCGTTGTCGTGGGTAGTTCTTGGTGAGCTGCTCGATGCATGACTCGTTCCCCGTAGTCGTGTGATCAGCTGCTGTTATGCCTTCATTGTGACCCAGCTTACAGTTGTGTTCCGTGGTTCTGTGTCCTGTACGGAGCCAGAATCCTGCAAGTACTATCGTTGTTGTTATTTTTGCAAGTGCTGTTTCTCTATGATTTTGTGTGTCTATCATTAGCACTTTGCGGACCAACTCTTGTCTATTGGCTTTCCTACACTCCTTTTCTCCTGATAGAGTTAGCTTGCGACTCGATCAGATGTAATACCTGAGTGAGGATTGACTTGATTGTGCTCGTGGTCCGGTGCTGCTGTCATTGGTGTCCTATGTGCCAGGTGTTCCCTGTTACCTTTGGCACTTGAGTCGATGATGTTGTCAGGCTGTCAGTTGAGGGGACTATGCTTTCTTGTTTAAGCAGATGCTTGCCGTATCTCTCGTTTTGTTTCTTTGAGATCCGTTGTCGTGGCATGGTCGTGTCTCTTTCCCAATGAGATTTAAGCGACGTTACCTTATTTCGAAGGGGATGGACTTGCGTTCACTTGTGTCGTGCTCGATCTTGAGCGTGTACTTGTGATTATGGTCTGACTATGTTCCTCTGAGCGGTGTTTCTCATGATTCGTGTTAGTGTCATGGGGTTGTTCATCCCTGCTTCTCCTTGGTTAGTCGTTAAATTTCGAGGATGAAATTTCTTAAAGGAGGGGAGGATGTAATACCCTGGATCCTTATTGGATCTTTATTGGATCATTATTAGGTCTTTCGGTTATCTTGGAGAGAAATTTTAGGACAGAAAAATAGGAGATCTTTCCCATTTAAGAAACCCAAGGGGGGCGCCCAAACCCTAGCCCAAGAAGGGGGTGCCCTCTCCTCTCTCCCCATCTTTCATCATTTTCTCCTTCAATCTCAGCCCCCCATCTCCATCAAACATGATCTCCACCCTCCATTTGACCTATTTCCTCTATAAATAGCCCTTGTCAAGGAGAAGAGAGGGGATTTTTGCCTTTTGCTAAAATTGAATTTTCCCTTTTTCTCTCCCAAACCCTAGGCCACCCTCTCCTCTGTCCTTCTCCAATCCCAAGTGCGTCCCCCTCTCCTCTCACACCTTCTTCCTCCTCCTCTCAACCCTAGTTCACCCCCCTCTTCTTCATCCTCTCTTCCTTGCGCCCTCACACCGCTCACTCTTCTCTTCTCTCTTCACATAGGTAGACTATATCTCCCTCTCCCACATCTTCTTTCTCTTGCCCTCACCATTCTCACCCCTTAAACCTCCACAAACTTCTACACATCCCTCTTTATTTCTCTCCTAGATCTCTCCTCTACAATATCCTTTTCACGGTGGCATTCATTCCAAGGTGGGGTGATGTTCCAAGGCTCGGCGACATGGATAACGACATCTTCTTCAACTACCTCTCACGACAGTGTTCTCCTTCAAGGCGGGGCTATCCTCTCAAAGGCTCGGTGAGGAGGAGACGTCATCATTCTTCATTATCTCTCATCCCTAGTGTAGATATTTTCTTTTCCCTCTCTTAAAAGAAAATAAAGTGAGTGATGAAATGCTAAGTGGGAAAAAGAAGAAGTGGGGGTGTGTATGTGAGTGGACGATATGGGAAAGACAAGTGGTGCAACAATCAATCACTCACACGCATGGACCAGTTGTGATCGCCACCAGGGTACTGAGTGTGAAGACAAGAGCACTACGTACCTTGGAAAGGGAGATGGATGAAGCCACTCACCAATGGATGCAGTGCTGGTACGGGATGAAGACGATCCTCTGGAGACCACTGAAGGAAGAAGATGGCCAGACGATAGACCGTGTACAATGCTGAGGAGGAGCGTGGGAAGAAGACCTGGCTGGCATTCAGACGGTCCACTATCGGCTACAGGAAGGCCCTGAATGTTGTGTCCCTGGTTTTGATGATGACAAATTCATTATCTTATGGTTTTGATGATGACAAATTCATTATCTTAATGGCTTAGTTAGATTTTAATTTGCTATATTGCGTGGGGGACAATTCAACCCCCCTTATTATCTGATTGCCTAACTGGGGCCAACAATTTGTAATCTCTAAACATTCGTGTGTGTGTGTGTGGATCCACCCAGATCTGTGTGTGTGTGTGTGTGATTTACTTCACATTCTTGTGTGTTTCGGTGCATGTGCACCTTCGTGGGAGTTCTGTACTCCTTACGTGTGTGTGTGTATGTATGTCTTGATCTTGTAATCCCTTACAAGATAGTTTGTGAATCCTCACAGATCGTGAGAGGTGGATATCAGTTGCCGTTGTTGCATCCGAACCACCTAAAATTGTTGTCTATTGTGTGGTTTGATCCTTTTCTTTTATCTCCATTCTGTGCAAGCACACACGTAGATTAATTCTTTTGTATCTCTTGATCTAGATCTAGCATAATTTATCATTTTCATATTAGATCTCTGGTATATCAAAAGGCAGGTTCGGATTGACAATGTTAACCTTGTCAAGAAGATAACACTTTACGTGAGTAGAATCTTCAGATTCACACCTCCATCACGGTATCAAGGATCCATTGTGTGTGATAGGCTTTGATAGATCTAATCGTTAACATAATAGATCTAAGTTTCTAAAGGGCAATTTCATCATATCTGTTTAAATTAGCAAAAGTTTCTTACAATCTTTAATCACCCAATTCACCCCCCTCCTAGGTGTCATTGATCGCGAGACTTCAGGCCCCAGCGGCCAAATTTCAACTCTGGTGATGATGGAGCCGCATCTGGGACACGACATTGTGCCATTGTAAATTTGCGTTCCGAGGGATGAATTGAATATGAAATTGAGCAAGGTCCCGGCATCCTCGAAGATAGGCGTCAAAAAAAAGGAGGATAAAAAGAAGAAAAAAAAGGAAAAGTAGATGGGGGCTTAACCGGTGGCACCCAGCCACCAGTTAACCCCCTTCCTCTTAAAGGAAGGCCAGCAACATCCTCCTGCTTTAAGCAAGAACCCTTTGGCCGACGGACTCACCATTTGTCTGACAGATGTTACATGGCACGCTTGATGCCGGGACCTTCAAGCAAAATGAAGGAAGATGCTGCATCTATCCCTATAAATGGGGCCTCAAGGTGAAGAATAGAGGGGGGAGCTCTCCGAAGATTACTGGCAGAGCTGATTTTGCTCCCGAGCGTTTCCACTCGTGTGAAGTGAAGAAGACCACTTCTTGGTCTATTCGGTTCATGATTTGCATTGTCCACAGTTGAGCTTATTTCACAACTGTGATGACTCCTTTCTTGGTATTATCATTGCCTTGCTTCCCCCATCTTCATCGCTTCTACATTTATGTCCAAACAATTTTTTATTAAAAAGGGGAGAGTAGTTTTGCACACTTTACTGCTGGGGATGGCATTCACTGTCTAAGCGGGAGAACATTTCCACTGCCTATATCAAACTATTATCTTCATTTTGATGATGTCAAAGAGGGAGAATAGTTTGATGAGCCAGTATGCATTATATGTGATAAATTGGTCATAATGACTCATAGTGTTGCCATCATAAAAAGGGGGAGGTTATTGTGTCCCTGTGTTTTGATGATGTCAACCACTAAGACTCATCTATCAGTTTGTGATTTGACACATTGATGCATTAGTTTTGGTGCATTGGGCACATATTTTAATGATGTCATATGTTTGATGTCATATATATGTGCACATCCTTGAATTGTGTGAAGAATAGGTCAAAAAGGTTGGTAGATAGAACCACAGTTCAGATCAAGCAAGAGTAGAATGTATATTCAAGTTTAGCAGTATAGTTTTAATGATTTGATAAAGATTGAAGCCACCCGGGCTATGCTGGTTCATCAAAGAAGAAGCTTTATGTAGACGAAGTCGACTTCAGAAGTTCCTCAAGCCAACTCGAAGTCAGCCAGAAGCCACCTGCCAACAGACGCAGATAAGGGTGACAAATAACTTCTCAAAGGTGAGAAATATGTCTTTAGGGTGACATATAGCAAAGAAGAAGTGATAAATAGCTTAGCACTGGAAGAAGAAGAGCTGGGAAGAAGAAAGAGTGAAGAGGAGTCGATGCCAAGGTCACCTGCTAGTCAAAGATACAAAGGCGACGGCTAAAGACAAATAAGGGTGACAAATAGGTCTGAAATGGTGACAAATGAATGATAAGAGTGAAAAATAGCTCTATAAGGGTGAATAATGGGTGACAAGGCTAAAAGGCTTGGATGTGAAGAAGCAGTGTCGACACAGAGCTCAAATGGCGTCAACGTAGTCCAATGGGCAACACCAATACGGCTGTCAAATGAATCAAACAAGCTGACAAATGAAGAAATGAAATGGCAAATGAAGATTACATGAGATTAATTGATTACAAGACTACTAAATGGGTCACAACGATGACGAACAGAATCCCATTCTCCAGACAGATTATAGAACAATCAAAGCTTCGGTCCACACCGTAGGTGGGAAACCTAGCAGTGTTCCACAGACTCCTTTTTAATCCATCTATACCTAACAGTCTTCCACTTCTCCACCAGAGACCTGTTCTCGTGTTTTCTTGCTCATTAGTCAGTTGGAGCTTGTTCTGAGATGTTGCTGTTCTCTTGATTTTGGCAATGACAGTCTCTAGATGATTATTGCAGGTCCCAAAAAGCTTTCTTTTACAGATCCTTGGTCGAGATCGTGTTAATAAATTTCTTATCCAAGAAGTTGTTAGTACAACCATAGGGGATTTTGTGAAGAAAGTAAGTCATCGTGACCATATGCCTATTGGTATAACATTAATGCTTGATCGTCCAATATTTTCTTTCTGTGCTCATGCCTATAAGACGTCATAGTAATGTTTTTATGTATCTTCCAAACTAGGAAAACCTGAGAGTGAAAAGCAGCAAGTGCAACACCACACAGGCAGCTGAAGAACTAGAATCGGCATTCAGTCCGGGGAAGGAATTTGGGTTCAATGCCATCCTTGAGATTGAGAAACCAGAACCTGAGACATCCGCTCCAAGATCCTCTGAAGAATGATTAATCAAGATTCCAAGTATAGCACCTTGTTTAGTTACTTTTATGTACATTTGTCCTCCAGCTTACTAGTGTTCTTTACAGATAACAAATGCTTCATCTGCTCACAGTATGGCCATTGTATTTTTAGGGACATCTCCTTGGATGCTGGATTCGGTGATTGGACACATCGAATAGGCTAAAGAGACCATGATTTTACATGACTACATGAATGAGACCATGATTTTTACACGACTGCATCAATCGCCACATCCTGGAGCGGGCGAGGCTTTTGAGTTGGATCGATATGTAAACTTACGTTTAGGTCAAAATTGGTGTTTCTAAAGTGGTGAAAATTTGAGAAAATATCTACGGATCGTATTCCAAGTAACTGTTCGAAACACCTAAAATTTGATATGTCGTGTCATCTGAGTACCTTGACCGTTTGCCATAATGGCAGCAATATTACTATGTTTCTCGAATTGCAAGATAGATTTGAATAATTTGATCCCTGTGTGGGGTGCCTTTTGCCTACGACAGCTTTCTGCTATTGGACGTAGACCACTTGGGGCGCATCCCATCACGATTACTAGTCTCTCATGACATTATTCTCCCTTTGAATAATAACACAAAAGCAGGATGGGAATGAATATGAATGGTACCTTCAATGAGCTCCCCATCTTTGGTTGGTTCATCCTCTAATACGGCATTCAATCTAGCCTGCCGCTTCCATCCACCATTGTTCCATGTGGATGGTTGCTCTTTCATCAGAGGACAGTCAGGCATGCGATGTTCCTGACTTCAACACCTTAGGCATGCGCCCAAATGCTTCCAACATTCTTCGACCGCATGACCAAATTTGTCACAGAACGAGCAAGCTGCCATGACTTGCTTATCTTCATCTTCTTTAACCTTCTTGCTCTGACGATCATCCTTGCCGTTCGCATTCTGGGATCTCTTCTTGTTATCCCGAGAGTTGTAGGTGATGCTGAATTTCTCCTGTTTCTTACCTCGCCGATCAGACTTTTGGCTCGGTTCCTCCACTTTGCCTTTGAGCTTGTCGACCTTCTCCAAGGTCCGTTCACACAAGTGTGCCCGTTGGACCATCTCTGCATAGGTCTGAATATTTTGTGGGCCAAGTTGCTGGAAAAAAATGGGCCGCAACTCATCCATAAAGCGATTTTCTTTCAAAAGATCCGTGCTCACTAAATGCTGAGCATAAGGTGCTAGGCGAGAGAATTGTAACCCATATTCTGCCACCGTCATCATGCCTTGACATAGTGATGTAAATTTGGCCGCCTTCCTTTCCTTGACATATTCAGAGAAGTACTTTGCTCATGAAAGAGCAAGAAATCCATTCCAAGTATGTGGTCCATCTGCAGGTGGTGCCGGAATAGACTTCCACCAAGTATGGGCGTCTTTGTTTAGCTGGAATGTAGTGAGACGAACCTTCACTTGGTCGGTACATTGCATGACCTCAAATATTCGGTTCATTTCATCTATCTAGTTTTCTGGCTCGTCTGGATTAGAAGAACCCAAAAATCGCGGAGGGTTTAAACTCCAAAAGTTGTAGTGCAGATTGCCAGCACCTGCCCTTGCGCCGGCTTGGGCCATATTTTGCAAGGCCTGGGTGAGTCCCACAATGGTTTGTTGCATTCCACCCCAATCAACATGGTGAGCCATTGTAAGAATAAGGTATCTCAGAAGAGTAATAGATTTGTTAATTCTAATGGAATTAGTGGGGTTAATCTTAGAGATAATTTCTAGTTACTATCTCATCCCAGGTTCTACCCTATTTCTCTCACGATTGGGAATTTCTTTCTTTATTTCACAGACCGATTCCTTGGCAATACATGAGCTTTCTTGACAAGGATATGAGTTGCTTTCTCTCGAGACCACATTCACATCCGATGAATTTGAAACATGATGAGGAGTGATTAGATTAGATGAATGTTTCACATCCTTGGTAGCATTTGCGAAGGAACTACTCGAATATCCTTTAGAATTATCACCAAGCTCTTCATCAGATGGAGAAACCCTTGGACCTGGATTTATTGATCGCAGATCTTCCTCCTCAATGCTTGCCTTGGTTGACGATTTTGATTCTTCAATACAGTAAGGTTCATGTTTCTCAACACGCTGACCCTTTAGATCACCATCTGCCGCATGACCCCACTTATCAAACAAAGCTCTCACTTTCTCCTGGATATTATGGCTCCTACGACAAAAAAAAGTTGTTCGATAGCTGAGCACATTCCAAAAGCAAATGATTATTATTATTTATCCACTGGAATCCTATCCCATGCTCCGAGTAATGCATTAAACAGCTCTCCCACAGAGCAGTCGCTGCTATTTCCATTCCACTTTTGAGCTTCTTGAAACCAGTGGCTCAGAAACAGAAGTCCATTCAGCTGTACAAAATGTTTGAGACAATCACTATTTCCTATGGATGCCAAAGTGTTTACAACTGTTTGACTGTTGCCCACTGTCTAGCTGCATCACCTAAATTGTTTGAGACAGAATCTTCATGAGTTGTTCACAAGCCTGCCATGCAGCTCCAAGCTTCAATTTGAGATGTGTACCCAATTAACAGTCCCGTGTACAACGCAAAAGGTAGTACCAATTACAACTGAAATGTCGCCCTCATTTACATGCTTCCTTTGGAGAGTAGACAAAATCCAACACTGCCAAGCCGAAACACCACGGGCCCAGGTTGATGCATTTCACTGTAGCAATATGTAACACGCATCTACCTAATTTATACACCGCCAATGCAGAGAGGGGCCTTAGTTCATGGACGTGAGTTTATTACACATGAAGAAAGGGGAGAAGTCTTTAAAATGCATCTGAATTCAGAAGCAGGGAGCCCCTGGCTTCATGACAGCTTGGCAGTGGGCTGAGATCGGCCCATGACTCGTTCCATCGATTTCAATGTTATCTATTTTTTTGTTCCATTCTTCTCATTCTTTTGTTACTGTCATTAAATTGGTGAACCTTATTTGGATATTTATTCATCACATTGTTATCATTCCATTATTGGAGTATGCATAGGATTTTGTTTAATGCTTCAGCCAATCCGTTTGCTTGCGGATTGTAAGGGGTGGAGGTCCTCCAATCAATCTTATACTTCTCGGTAAGCTGATATATCTTTTGATTCTTGAAGTGGCTTCCGTTGTCAGAGATTATTCGGTTGGGAATACCAAACCGAAAAATGACATTTTTCTTGATGAATCTGGCGACCAGTTCACAAGTCACCTCTTTGAGTGCGATAGCTTCTGCCCATCTGGAGAAGTAATCTGTTATAGACAAGATATATTTGTGTCCGGCTGAGGAAATTGGAAGAGGTCCAACCACATCGGTTCCCCATTGAGTGAAAGGCCAGCTGGAAACTGTTGGGTGTAGGGGTACAGGGGGCCTCCTGGGCACAACAGCATGCTCTTGCATTTTTGACATGATTTTACAAATTGACAGCAATCTTCGAACATAGTAGGCCAGTAATATCCTAACTTTTTGATTTCAATTTTCATCTTTGGTCTAGCTTGGTGTGCCCCAGCCGTTCCAGCGTGTATTTCTCTCATCACTTGCCAAGCTTCCCTGGTAGATAAGCAACAGAGCAGAACCTTTTTGCGGGCGTCTGCCATGATTCGAAATAACGTCTTGCTTCTGAGCTCGTAGGAATCTTTAGTCCTAAGGAGCTTCATCCTTTCTTCTTTGCTCTTGGGTAGCTATTGATGAAGGAACCACTGTAACAGATACTGTCTCCAGTCGGGCTCCTGTGCTTCTTCAGTCGTATTAGCCTCACATTCCTCAGGGCATGTTTCTAGCATACTAGGGACCTGCCATCGATTTATCACAATAATGTTGAGTGTTTCATCTAGTGGGACTGCTAGTGAACTGGCCAATTTTGCCAAGGCATCAGCTTGAGCATTATGCCCCTGACCCACATGATTAAACTTAATGTGGTGAAAGTTCACTGTAAGGTGCAGTGCTTTCTGACAGTAAGGGTTCAGTTCTAGCTTCCAGACCTCAAACTCCCCTTGCATTTGCTTTATTATCAGCATTGAGTTGTCGAACACTTGGAGCATCCGAATTCCCATGTTGTGAGCGATCTGCAAACTGATTATCAGAGCTTCATACTCAACTTCATTATTGGTTTATGGCTTGTTTATTGAGCATGAAGTGTGTACCACTTCACCTTCAGGTGACTTCAGGACAATATCGGCCCCTGCTCAGACTTTAACTTGCCGTGTTGGGAGAGGGGGTGGGGTGTGGGCTCCAATGGTTTGAGGTGTTAACCTCCCTATGTTTTACATTGGCGAGCCCTGACATGTGAGAATCATGGAAACATCTTGATATATCTTCTACTTTTCTTTCCACTTTTTGACTTGTTCTTTTGTTGTACACTCTAGTTTTCTTTCTCCTTTGTTCCTTCCATTTTTTGTTTTGGTAGAATTCAACTGGATAAATGCTGTTCTTTGCAATATATATATATATATTGGTTTTGTACTTCGTAATGGAAAGCTATTTGTTTAGGTCTCGTGGTCACCAGTGGTGGGCAAGGAGATGGAAAGCTTCTCTTGTGGAATGCTTTGACAGGGGAACTTGCTGCTGATTTAAACATGAACCTAAGGTGTGCCTTTTCCCTCTGAATCTTTTCTTCCTCAGTGAACTTAAAGTTTTCTGTGCTAATACCAGATAAACTTTGTATTTCTCTTCAGCTCCTTTTCCCCCTATGGATGACTGATTTTATCTATCCTTCTCTAAATTGGGCTGCTTCACCATCTATGCATGGATTGCCATTATGCATTACTACAAACCCAAATCACGTAACTAAGTTAAATCTCTTTTGAAATGACTAATGACTTTGGGATGATATCTGGAGGAATGATCCCTGTGCTTAAATATTTGTTAAACTATTATGTGGTGGAAGCCCTGAAATGCTTTTAACTTACTGGAAGGATGGAAACAAAGGTGCCCATGTCAGAAAGAGAAGATATGCTGATTCATTATCCTACCAGCATTGTTCTCGGCTGTTTGGTGTGAAAGAAACAGCAAGTATTTATGGATGACTGGCACATGATATATTGAAAAAAGCAGTTAATCTTGCAGAGGACTGGTTAATCTTAATTGGGATACATATTGCCGAATGTTCAGAGGTTCTGCAGAAGACAAAGTAATAGAGAAGCTTGGTCACATAAGAGGAAGTTCCTTATAACTGTGGTGTTTTTCTATCATAATCTTCTTTAGCGTTGATATATTGACCGTGTAGGCAGTTCAGTCTCCTTGTGAGCTGATTGCTGACTATGCTTCTGTGTACTTTATTTTGCTTTAGAGTGACATGTAGCTTCCACTGCTTTCAAGCAAAGAAAAGGAGAATGGCTTCTGTGCATGGATAACCAAGAAAATCCACTTATATCTAGGTTTTGAAATCGTGCATTTGTGCATTGGGCCTCTTGGACCAGCCAGTGTGCCATTTTGGTGGGTTGGAAAGGTGCCCAAGTACCTGGCTCTTCAGAACCTACCTGGGACCTTAGATGGTGACTTATGACCTCTTGTCTAAGGATGGTCCCCATTTAAGTGGTTAAGGTTCATTTACTCAGTTCACTCGCTACTCTGAGTTTGATGCCTGTCTCTGAAAAGATACTGCCTTGTTGAGCTCCCTGCTTGTCGGATTGGCTTGTGTTTATGGTTGTGGAGACATTGGGTGGCATGGGCAACCGTGTTTTTTACTCTTCTTGGGTAGAGTTATATCACACACTGGTGGACCCCTTCATTTGGGTCCTTGGGGTAAAGGGACCAGGAGCTTGCCCTTTTATTGGAGGGGAATAATCATGCCCCAAGCTGCCTTTTTGCCAGGGGACCATGATCTAGGTCCATGCTTGTTGTTATTGACCAAAGGACAAGGAGTGGTGCCTAGTGAATTAAGTTACCTTACGTATGTTCTCCAGTTGTGTTCAATTGTGAGTTTGTTCCTCATTTTTGCTTCCATAGTGAATTCATTTATTTTATGTATGTTCCATGTTACTTGTTCTGCCAACCTTTCTCTTGTAGTTTGCCCAAACCGAGAAGGGTACTGTAATGGATGGCCTCCAACTTGGTCAAAAGTTAGCAAGGCCGAGGCTGAGTCACAGGTTGCTACATGATCAGCTGAGAGATTATGACACTGCTTATTTCTACAGAGTGACCTTAGGTGGAAGGAAATGTGATCAAGTGCTTGAAGAATGGTGATCACTTGTGCTTCCTCTTCCTCGCTCATTCTGATGGGCACTCTAGCATTTGGGGCTTGCCCGGCTGGTGCTAATTGAGTTCCCTACGTGCAAGGAAATTTTTGAAGGGCTCCTCGACCAATGACTATTGTGCACTAAAGCTGTAGCAGCTACCGTGTGGGCGACATTTGGAGGTTCTTTGTGGCTTATCAAGGACTATCGTGTGCTAAAGCATGTATCTTGACAAGGGACGGGTGTCACTTCTTAGAGGCAAGCTTGTCTGTTTTGGGGATAGGGACATTAGGGTTGCAGTTCTAAGAGTTAGAGGTGCTCAAGCATAAGTGGCTGAGAAGTTGTGTGAGGGCAACAATGATTGAGGACAAATGTGAGCCAGAGGAGATGGATTGACTTCTGGAGGAGAGATGATAAGGTGCTGGAAAACCGTTCCAAATCATCTCCTCAGTGAGGAAGGATTTGCAGCAGTGGTACAGGCTGGGGTGTTGGCAGGTCCTAGTATAGATTAGTTGGTTCCATGGAAAATCCTCATGGCCACATGCACAATCCAAGGATTATTGTTCCTCTACAATTTGACAATGTTGGGCTCCTAGTTGGCCCAGTTTATAGAGCTGGAGAAGGTAGAGAGGTGGATCTACAGTGATGATGTGTTGTTGGGGATGCTCGCCAAGGTTAATGTTAATAGCCTTTCTGAGGTTTAGCTGCTCTAGAGGTCTTGGTGGATGGGGATTTGTTTGTGGTCAGGGTGGAGATGGTGAGAGGTGAACGAGGAGCTCAAGCAATGCGGTTGCAGCCTAGGTTTTGAATGATCAGAGGAGGTAGGTGAGGGGTGGGAGACAAAAGGAGTGATGTGGCTAGCATATGATCCTTGTCTCATGCTGCCCAGGTGTTCAAATTTCTAACTGTCTGCATTGGGGGTGGTTTTCAATGGGCCAAGGAAGGGGATTGACCATAGGCACTAGAACCCAGGGGGGGAGCAGGGCAAGACTGAGCAGAGTGATGGGCTTTGGCCTGGTTGGGTGCTTGACAGTATGTTTACACATAGGCTTTTGTGATGATTTATTGTGCCCTTCAGGACCCCAGACTTACCTGTCATCCATTGTCTTTCTTGTATTGGTTTGGGTAATATGGAAGTGCGTCCTTGCAAGATGTCACTTGTCCTACTTGATCTCCCCTTGCTTTACAAGTCAGCAGCAATCATTGTAGCCTCCAACACAGTGGAGCTCCAGGGGAAGGGTGTGGCAGGTTGGTTACATCTTTCATCAACTCATCATATACAAGGAACAAAACCTTCTTCTAAGCTTGATCTGGGGGTTGAGATTGGAATCCAGCATCAATTTTTTGGCAAACTAGAGGAGGGAGGCTCCTCTCCCTTGTTCCTGACATTTGACAAAAGTTCTTACCTAGACTCTGTGATGAGCTTGTGTCATAGATGTCATGATAATTCAGTAACATCCATCTAGCCTTGGAAGAAGAAGATGGAGTGCCCCAGCATTTGGTGATACGGGCAAAAGCAGGGGTCATCTTTTCTTCCAAGGTCACCTGGCCTTTTCGGCTCTGACAAAGTGACTTTGTTATATCTTGTGGCCCATTCAAACAAGAGCCGGGTCTTCTCCTTAGGAAAGGAGTAAGGTTTCATCATTTTGGCCCGTAGGGTAGGCCCCTCTTGTTGTTCGACGCGCCTGGTCGGTGGAGGGTTGGCAATGCCTTTATCTTTGTTTTTTCACCGCTCGAACATCCAGAGGTCGATTGTATGAACTTCTTCGGGCGCGGGCCATTTATTGATGCCGAGAAGTCATCCTGTAGGATGGACAGGGTAGGGTACCTTATACACATCCAAAGTAGCATAATCATCATTGACTCTATCAACCAGCTTCTTTTCGATCATCTATTCTATGATTATTTTATTCGCCATGACCTGGTCGGTCAGGCCTGGGCAGAAGTGGGCCTGCTGGGTTTGCATTGTCGCCGCTGCTACCTGAGGTGCTGCGGTAATTCCCTGGTATGGCATAACCAGGGGTTGTGCTGAAGTTGTATGTTACTGCGGGGGAGGAATGCCCCCTATGTAGTCAGGTGCCGACTGAGACGCGGCCGCCTGTAGTGAAGCTTCAAGGGTTTGGCCCTCATTTCTCAGGGTTTTAGGAGGGACTTCCACCTGTCTGGAGGTAGATGCTTGTGCATTCTTTTCATTTAGTTGCTTTTTCAATGTTTCAACCTCCTGCCGGTATTCTTGCAATAACAACAACATTGTAGGATCGTGCATGGCGGGGTTGAGAGTGACATCTCCTTCCCCAGCTGGACTTTCTTCGGACGACGTGGATGCCCTCCCGCCATCACCTTCGGCCGCAACTACATTGATGGTAACAACCATCGTAGTATTATCTTGGCTAGTTTCTTCAGCAAGGGTTTGCAATGCCTTGCCAGTTTGAACTGAAGTTTGGGGCCGAGCTCGTTTGGACACCTGGCTATGTTTGCATCTGGTTGGCTTCGGGGCTAGATCCCCTTTTGATTTGGCTTCGAAGTGAGCCGGGTTTTCTTGGGCCAGCACCTGGAAGGAGTTATGTACTGGCACCATTGGGATTACCCTATCGGGCGTAATTCTGGCCTATCGGCCATTCATGAAGACCCGGACGCCTCCAATGAGCATGGATTTTCTCGAGGTAGATACCCAGCCTTGCAATATGCTCCGCATGGAGGGGGGTAGATCTATTAATACTAATATATATATATATATATTTATTAGCACACCTGTGTAGAGAGAGAGAGAGAGAGAGGTCGCGGGTGGTGAGAGAAAGGCGATGGTGGCTTGGTGATGAGGGGAGGTGGGTGCGACAGTGGCGTCCGATGGAGGTGGTGGGCTGGCTTGTGTTGCATGCAGGGAGAAGAGAGGGAGAGAGAGACGGTGGAGGGGAGGTGAGTGTGAGGTGCAGGGGGGTGGTGGAGGTTGGTCGCGGTTTAGAGACGGAGAGGGAGGGAACGGTAGGGAGAGTGGGCTACCGGCATGGTCTACGCGGTCGGAGGTGGGGTTGGCCGGCGCGGTCGGAGAGGGGGTGTGCAGTTAGAGAGAGAGAGGGTGAGATGAAGGGGGGGTGTTAGCAGTGGAAGGAGACCGTCGGGCGTGGTTGGGCGTGGTTGGCGGAGACCGCCGGAGGTGGTGAAGTGGAAGGAGTTGGGAGGAGATAGGAGGAGGGGTGCGTGGGTTGGCTGAGGAGGTGTGGGGTGCTGCTACTACCGGTGGTGAGGTTGTGGGCGTCGAGGGCGAGATGGAGGGGGTCATGCGACGGGGAAGTGGGGAGGTGAGAGGAGAGGAGTGCCGCGGCGACTGTGGGGTGGTGGGCGACGGGTGTGGGCGGCCGACGGCGGCCTCGCGGGGGTGACGGCAGGGAGGTGGCCCACGGCGGGCTGGCAATGGCTGTGCGAGGAGGTGGGAGCGATGTGTTCGCAGGTGGAAGTCTCACGGTGGGGGTGGCTTGCCTGGGAGTTGCCGCGGCCATGGGGGGTTCGCAGTGACAAAGCGGAGGGAAAGAGAGAGGAGAAGCCAGGGAGAGGTCACCGGCAAGGTGGGTGGCTGCTACGTGGGAGGTTGCTGGGGAGGTCGCCGGTGAGGTGGGTTGTGAGAAAGAGAGAGGGGGGATACGGGTGGTGGCCGCGGTGGTCGGAGGGTGCGGCCGCGGTGGTCGGAGGGGCTCGTCGGAGAGGGCTGTGGGTGGTGGTGGCGGGAAAGAGAGAGAGGTGGTGGGCAGGTGGGAGGAAGAATGGAGAGGGAGAGAGTTCCGTCCGAGGGAGGGAGAGAATGGGTTCGATGGAGGGAGAGAGAGAAGTATAGAGAGAGAGAACACGGGTGGACAAACCCTGGAGATTAGAGGAGGAGGGAGAGAGAGGGGCGCCCTTGGGACTATGCGACCGTATGAATCTCCCGAGAGTAGTAAACTCTCAGTTTTTCCTGGGTGGTTTCTCTGGTGGTCCATCATTAGACCGTTAGTAGTGTATAGCGGTCCTAATCTAGGCCATTTATCAGACAAAAAACTCCATTTTAAGCTATTTTGTCCACCCACGCAAGTTCAAAGAATCATCCATCGCACATATCTTGACTTAACATTCTTATTCCAATCAATCAAGCTTATTGAACATCATTCAATGGATAATTTTTAGTACATCAAGAAGAAAAGCTCAAATTACATCCAATTTTCCATCCGTGCGAGGCCAGATCTTGCGTAATTCCTTCACATAAGCATGGTATTCCTCTTCGTCCTCTGCCACCTCTGCTGGCAAAGCATGCACCCGGGTGACCTCCCACATGGTTAGCGCACTCTGCGCTGATCTCTCATCCTCCTCGGTCTCGATCTTCCTAGCTTGAAGGGGAGGAAAATGTGATACTGCAGGAACTGAAGTACGGGACAGCCCAACTTGAAGATGGCACTAGTGCGAGTTGTAGATCGCCAAGGTAGTGTCCCCCACTAGCTGCAGGTGCAGGCCCGGTCGCTGAGGTAGTCTAAGGGTGGTGCTTCGAAGAGCCCTTGGTCGCATCACAAATTTTTCAATTGGCAAGGTGTTGAGGTAGAGGCGCCAATCGTCCCGTGTTTTCTTATCCACTGTCCGGCACTTAACCTGTGGAGAGAACCCAAATATGCCTCCTGTGAAGAATAGAGGGTGGCTCCTGAATATCCAGCTGGCTGAAGGTATGTCCTCCTTGGGTAGGAACTTAAGTCTCACTCCCATCCAACACTCAAGGACGATCATTGAACCAAAGAGTGGTCCCCCTAGTGAAGCTGAACTAAGGCCTTTATAGATATAAGAGAGGACCGCTTGAGAGATGGATAAACCCTGCCACCACCCACTAATAATGCTAAGATTTTAGATGTCCAAGAGGTGGTCGGTAGTGGAGAAAAGGAAGACCCCGCACAAGTAAATCGAGGTAGCTTTGGCTATGGCTTCAAATCTCCCGCTCTTGTTCATGCAATAAGTAGTGATTCACTGAGACATGGGTATCAAATGGATACGATGCTGGCTGATCATGGTCCTCACATCCTTTAGATTATGGATGAAATCCCCTAGAATGAGTGATGGGTCTATGGGCTCAACCATATGACACACTAAGTCTTAAGTGGCTTAACACGAAGGAGTGGTGCCCAGACCAGACTGAGACGAATAAGGAGAAAAGGAAGAGAGGCGAGGGCTAGAACTCCCTTGCTATGGTGCGGAGGCCCTGATCACATGAATGGTCTATAGAAGAAATAGGAATCAAGAGGAGGAGTGAGGACTAAAGTCTCGAAAGTAGTGGGAGAAAAGGCAGATGCCCAAAGCCGTGGATGCGAAAGAAGTCAGGTTAGACCCGAGATCAGAAGGAATCATGAGAAGAAATTGATAGATGGAGAGAGGTAGATCCGGAGGTTCCGGAGGCAATGAAGGAGAATCATGATGGGGGGAAGAATGAGAATCTGAAGGTTCCGAAGGAGGAAAGTGTCAAGGGACACGATGCCCTGGGAAGAGGTATGGAAAGAGATGATTTAAGAGGAAGAGAGCAAAGGATGCAGTGTCCTCGAAGAGTAGAAAGATAAATCAAAGGAAAGAGAGAAGGTCAAGAGGCTCTGATGGAATAAGATAGAAAGGGGCGCGATACCCTAGGAGAGGACATAGAAAATCTGGAGGTTCCAGATCTGGAGGTGTGGTGGCACGCGATGCAAGGAAAGGGAGGTCCAGAGGTTCCGGGGGGTAAAACACCATGGGGTGCGGTGCCCCGAGAGGATGAGAGAAAGATCTAAAAGTTCTAGAGAATGAAGAAATCGTGGGATACGATCCCCTGGGAGGAAAGATAAGTCTGGAAGTTCCAGAGGAGAAAGATGGAAAGGGGAGCGATGCCCTAGAAGGTCCGGAGGTTTCGGAGGAGGAAGATGCCATGGGACCCGATGCCCAAGGAGAATCAGTGAGAAATCTGAGAATTTCAGGAGAGGAAGACACCACACGGCGCGATGCCCAGGGAGAATCAGTGAGGAATCCGGAAGGTCCAGATGCAAGATTTTGGAGCGGGCGTGATGCCCTAAGAGTAATCCGAAAGGGGCCTAATGCCCGGTAGGTGTAAGGGAACCCAGAGATTCCAAAGATAAAGGTGAGCTAGATAGGGAATGTGAAGGATCCGGAGGTTCCAGAAGGTGGGGAAGATACGGGTTTGGAAACCTGAGAAAGAAGGAATGAAAATACATGTGAATGTAATGCAATGGATGCAATAGATGTATGAAATGCAATGAGTGCAAAGAATGCATGGAAGGAGAAGATGAGATACTCCTCCTCACCCATGGAGTGGCCCATAGAGATTGCATTATGACATGAAATCTACTCAACATAGCATCAATTTTGGCGTGTCTACAATTGGCTGTCTCTTTCATTTTCTTCTTCTGTTGCTCGAAGGCTTCAAAATTTGAAGCGTAAATTTCTTTTTTTACCAGGTATTTACCAGTTAGTTTATTCTTCTAGCTCGAGGCTGTAGAAGTCGGACAAAGCTTTGCCAGAACTACCTCGACATCAGCCATGATGTCACTTAACTGTTCAAAGGTCATGACTTCAATGTCAATGACCCATCGTAGAATTTCTGTTCTTAAATTTTCTTTACAAATTTGAACAGAGTCCACGTAGCTAGGTGGATGTCGACACCTTTCACGGAGATTCCTCCATCTTCTTATGTAGTCCATGGCAGGCTCATTATCTTTTTGTTTGGCTGCTTGTAATTCGGCCTCAATGACTTCTTCTTCGGCCATCTTCATGTTCATTGTTTGGTCCGCCCTTGGGTTGTCCATTATTGCCAGACCCGCTGAGCTCGGGTATAGGGTAGTTGGTTGTATATGCGGCCTCATCGACGCCATTGCCTGAGATGCTTCAATTGCCCCTCGACATGTCTGGGGGACTGGATATTGGAGTGGCTCAGGGGGAATGCCCCCTGTGTGTTCAGGCATTATTCGGAGCATGGTCGGCCATGTTGAGGCTTCAGGTGAGCTAGCACCAGCTTGTACCGCTTCATGTATATGTCCTACCGATTGAGGCATGGGTGGACTTATATTTATTTCATTTAGCTACCTCTATAGCATTTCAGTCTCTTGATGTTTCTGATGTAGTAGCACCATCAAGGTGGGGCCGGGAATGCTACTGCCTTCCACCTCCGGTTTGCACGAGATGAATGGCTTCCTGCCATCATTGCCAGCTACAGGTAGCTCCTTCAAGATGAACTACTTGTGTTTTATGCCTCCGGGTGGAGGAGGAATGTGGTGTTGAACCCCCATATCAGCTGACGGGTGTTGTTTTGACATTTTCCTAGACTCGATAGATGAGAGAGAGGCAAAAGCTTTAGCTTGAACTATTCCTTTCAACACAAAGCAGATTTCTTCATCTTCCTCATCAATGGCCTGAGTTACGCCAGATGAGGCTGATAATGTGTTGTAGGAGAGAGAAACATATTTTGCTTTAGCTTTTGTATTCTTCTTTTCCTTCTCCCATATGGCTGGCATCTGCCCCCACAATGGGTTACTCACGTTTTTCACTGGCATTATCATCCTTCACCCTTCCTATTGCTTTTCACGCCCCATAGGGGTTAAAAACCCAACCCCTAGGTATCCCACAATTCAATTATGATTGTTAGTCTTCCATTTCTTTTGTAGATATTGCATGTCCGTGGGCTAATCTGGGTGTTCTTTTCTTATTCCTTGGTTGTTTTGCAGGTCAACAGGAGCATAAGCACGAGACCCATCCCCTATGGCCGGCCGAAAGGGGTGGAGGATCAAGTCTTACAGCTTGAAGTCTAACAGTGCTATGTGGTTCATCTCCGTCCATTTGAAGGGGGACACGGTCTTGCTCCGACCATTCATCTCCTTCCCGTGGCCTATCATGGACCGTGTGGCGTCAGTCAGTCTTCTTCCTGCGTTCCTCTCCAGCGCTGTACGCGGCCTGTTAAGTGGCCGTCTACGTCCCTTAGCGGTCGCCACTGGACCGTGTTAATCCCGTACCAGCCCTGCACATTGGCGAGTGCCTCATCCATCTCCCATTTTCCAAGGTACGCGGTGTTCTTTCATTTGGCACTTAGTGTCTTGGTGGTGATCACGATTTTTCCTTTGCACTATCTCCTTAGCTCTTAGGTCCTATTATTATTCAATATCTTGGTTTGCAAAGGAGTAGAAGGAAAGGGGAATATATTTACATCCCAATTTTTTGGTGATCACGGTGGGACACTTGGTGCCCATCGTGCTTTTGTTTTGTTGACCTGCATTCCTGTGTGTTTCGTTGGGTTTCTAGTCCTTTGGGTTTGCCGTCTTGTTCATTCTTGCCTTCTGTTCCTGGGAGTGTATGCGGTTCTTTTAGGACCATTTATATCTTCCAGCGACCGGTCGATAGACCGTGTGGCTTCTGTCTTAGGTGTCTTAGTCCATTTTGTTTCTGTTGCTGATATCTCTGTGAGTTTGCTGCTTTTAGCAGTCCTATCAAGGCCATTGCATAGTGGGGACGGTCGTTCGCCAGACCGTGTTCCATCTATCCCAGGGCCGTTTTGCAAGTTTCACGGTCATTTTCCAGCCCTCAGGTATGCATATGTCTTGATTGTTTCAGTTCATTTCAGTTCTGTGTTTTTATTCTTTGTTACTTCTCCCTGTTATTGCACGGTCCTACCCAAGGCTGTTTATACTCCCTGAGTGGTCTCCCATAAGACCGCGCTACTACTACAGTGCACCCGAGAGTAGAATTTTTGTAACACCTTTAAGGCATGAGCTACCCGGCCATTCCTACAACTCCCTGGACCCCACCGGGGGCCTCATCCAGTTTGCCGTAACATGCGGCTACACAGACAACTAACCGGGACCAATCCCGGCCACTCAACAACAGGCTTTGCCAGCACTTCACATGGCCGCGCGGGCCAACCTGGGGGCACTCCGACTCTAAGTCATGCCACGTGGCACCCAGTGAAAAGGTAAGAAGCTAACCCCGAGATGTCTTATGCCAACCCTTCAAGGCCAAAGGGAGACCCAATTAGGCCAACCATAGGCTTTGGAGGCCTACAACATGCGTAGACGGCTCACACACGTATGTTCGATATTTTTTCGAACACCTTGTGGGTGCGTATATTCTAGCCCTCCTACATTAAACCACGGGCCAATCCGTAGCTCCAGCACACTAATTGGGTCCTACAACGACCCCCCAGTAATCCGGGCCCACCCCCGACCCTCAGACACGTGGCTATGAGCCACCTATCTTTAGCTCTCAGTCCAGCTCGAGGCTACCCAGCCAACTCACCGTGCAACATGGCACGCAACTCGAGGCACAGCCCATGTGCCTAAAGTTCCCATCCTTAGCTCCCCCGAGCTCCCATCCTCAGCCCAAGGCCCACCTTGGGGCCCCTCCGCCAGCTAGTGAAGCCGTTCGACAACCTGGGGTGTGTCGGGTATTTACTCAAACACCTTGCGAGCAGCTACTATGACTCGAAGCACAACGGCCCCCACGGGCCCATCCCAGCACCCCGGAGCCTAGTGTCCCCCAATGGACACTCCCAGATGATGAATGAAGACCCCCAGGGGCCATCCCTCAGGGTGGCGACCTACCGGGGGCCCATACGCCCCAAGGCGTGGCCGCGCCCCAAGGGAGGGCGAACTCCCTGGGGTCCGTGCCCTCTCCCAAGTTTGGGGGCCCCATGGCCCCGTCTAGTTCTAGTTCGTGCAAATTCTCAATCCTACGATGCAGTTCGTGTGCAAAAGTTCACTTGTTGTACCAAAACGTGGGAGAATTTGCAAAGAATGCATAATGACGGCACGGAGGGTTAGCCCTCAAGTCAATGCACAAGCGAGCTCCACGTATCCTCCTAGAAACACCTGCCCTTTTCTTCTTGGTCAACTTAGGAAGAAAATAAGCAAAAAAGGGATTTTATAAAGGTGGGGACCGCCCCCCTCTTTCCCTAGAAGCCAGCTAAATTTTGTAGGAGCATTCAGGTTTAGCATATATCATTCTACGTAAGGAAACACACTTTTTACATGTCAGAGTCCCCGGTTACTCAGTATAGCTAACCATTCTGCCTCAGAGATCTAGTGCAGACCTTTTGACGTGAGGATACACATTTATTAGATGTCAGTATCCCCCAGTTACTCAGTTTGACCAATCATTCTTCCTCATTTTGAACAAAGATAGCTAGTCATATCATGCCATACATCCACTTCTTTTATTTAATGAATGGACTCCAATTCTCAATGAACTCAAGCCATTGCTCTGCCATTCTTTACTTTTCCATGGCATTTACCCTTGATTTTTTTGACCAATGCAAATGTTTAAGGACAATACTCAGTGTAAAAATTTTCAACCAGAGTGGCCTCAATACTCTCAAATTTTAGATTTCAAGAAGGGTTCAGGACCCTATTTTTAAAGGTTGTATTATGTCTATTCCATACACTGAGATAGGCATTTCAAGATTTTTAGACCCAGATTTTGAGGTTTATAAGCCCAGACCAAGAGCTTTTTATGGGTCGGTCTGACAGACTAAAAATGATCTCTAAAAAAGAGAATGTGTTGTTTCAACTCCCCCTGAATACATGAACTAGGTCAGATTTCAAGAATTACTCCCCCTCAAGAATTGAATCAATGGAATTATGTGCAAGGAGTAAGACAAGCTTTGCACAAATGATGTTTGCTATAAAAGATTATATCAAAGGGATAGAGGGGTAGTATGAGCATGGAGATCAGAAGACTAGGAAATAGATGGCATAGTGTGACTAAGCACAAGGAAGTTGGTGTTTAGCATACCTGGAATGCATATCAGATCAAAAGACAGACATAATCAGCAAATTAATCTCGCCCTCACTAGTGCAATTGATTTCAATGGAAATCTCTTCGAGTGATACACACTAACTCACTCTCTCTTAAGATATGCATGCAATCTGATACCAACTCTTCATGGAGTACTCACAATTCATCATGCAGTACAGACACATATATGCAATGGACTTTGAACAACAAATATGTACAAGGGAACATGCAGTCTATGGCAAATGTGCTTAAATGACTCCTGGTACCTAATGGAGGTACGTCCTCAACGCATGGTGAGAGTTTCCATACAGGGCTAACCTGCCCTTCCACATATCATCATTTTATATACCAAGGAGTAATGCTATTATGAAATGCATGATTTATATCACTCTAATATTTTAAATTACTTCCGCCTTAATTTTAATTATTCGTTGCCAAAAATTAGCAATGCGCGCTGCGAATTCCAATTTCTAATGTAATCCCTCAACAAACCCCACTAACCCTTCGGGGGCCTCATTAGCCTCCTGGGTAGCGTCCCCAGTTCATGGTAGTGGTAATTCGGTACTTGCACCGGGTTATCGGTACTATGGGCTCTGGGTCATTACAGTAGCACCTGCAGGATTCAGGCCCCGTACAGCACATGGAACCACAGAACACAACTACAAGTAGGGTCACATCAAGGCACGACAGGAGCTGAACACACGACTATAGGAAACGAGTCATGCTTCAGACAGCTCACCAAGAAAGACCCACGACCATGGGAAATGACACAAAATGACAATCTCAAAGGATGCATCTCAAGGACCAAGACAAAGTCTCGAGAGCACAACACCCAAGAGAAAGAAATGCAGAGTAGAGGGTATTCAATTAGTAGGAAAGCCAACATATTCCCCAACACTCGCAAACATCGATGCCAACACCAGAAAAATTACCAGCAATGGCACGGCCACAGATGACATCAAGGCACAAGAAGCCAAGATGAAGTCACATCGAGAAGAAGCAACTCCCTCGATCAGCGAGAATCTCATAACAATGATCCTCGGCTAATGGATAACTAGCCCACACACTTCCGCTGCGCACTCTAGCATGTACACAGGCATCATAAAAGACCTCGATATCCGCATCTCAGCACACACACGGTGCCATCGCAATTCATCAGAATAGTAAGTAACACGCCACAAGGACTAATCCAGCGAACAACCAATCACAAGGAACCTAAGTGCAATGGATGAGAGTACCAGCTTCAGCAACGAGCACAAGGAAAAGATGCTAATCTTAGCTTACCATTACGTCTTGAAACAATAAATGAGCCTTCTCAATACATCGGTCATTGGACATGGCATGACGAACAAGGTACGCAACAGCTCTTAACACAATAACAGAGTCCAAAGTTAAGCATTCATAAAGCAAGGAATAGATCATGCTCAGAATAAAATTGTCCACACTTAAGCAGACATAGGACAAAGGCATCACTAAGACAGTAATTCTAAGGCCAACCTTGAAAAGATCCCACCAAACGGGATGAGAAACAATAAGCTCACTAACAAAAGCTCACCAGGAAGGGAAAATCCTAGCTCGCCTGAGCAGGGCCCAAGTTTTTTATTGTAGATCTGGCCGATGAGATGATAAAGCCCGACGAGGATTTCTACATCTTTGTCGACCGCTGGCATTGCCTTGCCGCACACGTCCCGGGGCACATTCTGGAGCCGGAGCAAATCAAGATGTTAATTTCTAATACAATGCCTGAGTATCGGTTCATCTTAGCCTTTAATGACCTAACCTCTTGGCAACAATTACACAGCCAAGCCCGCTTCATCTGCCAACAGCTCCAGGGTTTCTTTGACCCCGAGTCTCCCCCTTCCACACCTGCATACACTTCCCCATCCACTTACACCTCACCCTCCATGAGCCAACCCTACGCTCCCATGAGTCAGCCTGCCATGAGTCAGTCTTCCGCCACATATCCTTCCCTGAGTCAACCCTCTGCATATCAACCTTCCATGAGTTAGCCTCCCGCCTCCTCATACTCACATCCGCCTCCACCTCCGGTCAAGGAAACACCACACCCCAAGCAGGTGGATGCCGTCTATATACCCTCTCATCTCGCTCCACATATGCCTTCACCAAATCTCTTCGTCACTAGCCACACTCCATTTCCTATACAACCTCCACAGCCGTCTCCACCTTCTCATACCCCTCAGCATCCACCTTACCTGAAGCAGGCTCCTCGTTCTCCATTATCAGACTCTTTTACAGATATCTTCAGGGCTTTGATGGTCACTCACGTGTTGCCGCTCTCTCCGGTTGTGCCTTGCCAACCCGCGGTGGAGAATATGCTTCAGTTTTGTGAGTTTCACCGCCAGTAGGGACATTTGGTTGAGGATTGTCCCGAGTTCTGGGAGTACATTTACGGCTTGGAGGGGAAGAAGAGGATTGATTGGGTCGCTATTTGCAAGGTCATTCTACATCTCCGCAGCAAGCGCCGCCTAGGAAGCCGTCTCTGTCTCTACAAGGCCAGGGGCACCCCTGTGATCCCTTATCTAGCACTACACCCACTCCATTGTCTACCTCATTGCCATCTCCATCTCTACCTACCCCATTACCTTCACTACCTCTAACCCTGTCTCCATCACCTCCACAAACCCAAGTCTCTGCTCAGGCTAGTGCTTCCTCCACTTTCTCTGCCACTTCCACTACTTCCACTACTTCCACTCCCAACGCTGCTTAGTGTGTCGTATCAATACGCCGACATTGGGTCCCACGGCCTTTAGCTTCGTCTTCATCCTCATTGCCATCTCCTTCTGCACCATTACCCTTTTCGCTCGAACCTGAGCAGGCTATACCTACACCTCCACCTTCGCCTTTACCCCCTCCTACACCTCCACCTTTGCTTTTGCCTCCACCTGAGCCTATCATTGCCACTATCCCTCCACCACTCGCATTGCCTTTACCCTCACTTACACCTTTTAAACCTTTGCCTCCACCTCCCAAACCTATTACCTCCACTTCTCCACCCACTTCCACCCCACGGAGCGGGTGTGCGCTACCTACGGTGCCCCCAGGGTCTGGTCTCCAGAGAGATGATGAGTCGAGTCAGGAAAGTTCAGTGTTAGTTCTGCATTACAAGATTCAAGATTTCATTTGCTGCATGCCTATTCACGTCCTGGTCTTTGGCGATTTTGGGGATGAGCCTGCCCTTCCAAGGATGGTTGCTAAGAAGAGTTCTCTTATACTAGTGTCAGTTTCTTCAAAAGCGAGGCCGGTGGCAATTTCTTTGCTCGTCGAAGGTCTTACTATTCATGCTATTATCACCTTTCACTCCATCGCAGTTCAGATTGCTGGCCGGGAAGGGTTCTCTACCCGAATGATGCTAACTCATACGGCCGCCAAGTAGATTATGAATTTCATGTTCAAGGGACAATTTGCTATATTCTCAATTCAAGGGAGATTCTACACATTCTATACAATCTCTCTCTATTCATCAATACGACGACCACGTCAACACCGTGTATTACTCTCTCTCAGTTTCGTCCTTCTCTACTAGTAAGGGAGTTATGCTTCATGCCAGATTGTCGAGTGGGATTGTCGAACCTCATGCTTCTAGTGTCGAGTGACAAAGCTCCATGGTATTCTGATGCTCATCACTCTAAGGAGTTATTTGTCCAGGAATATCCATATATTGCTAGCATCAGGTGTCTAGGGGCAACCGCCCTGATGAGGCTGCACATTCATAGTCAGGCCAGGCCGTTTGCCAGATGGGTCTGTTATTTGAAGAAATATTACAGATTGGGAAGCCCGAAGGTCCAAATCTACGCCAGGTGATCCCGTTTCCAAAATGTTTCAGCCAAGAAGAGGCGGCGACGCAAGTACAAAGGTCGCGTGTTGAGCACTCAAGGGTCCACTTCTTCTTCTCCTCCTTTTAATTCATCATTTCTTCTACTCAGCTCACACCCTTGGGTGGTGTATCTTCCTCCATCTGATCCTGTTTTCATCATCTTCTCCTCTCTTCCCCAGTCCGCAAGCCCTCGATCTTGTTCTCAACTGGATCCTCCAAATTTTCCCTCTTCTCACACTCCTAGGCCTCAGCCTATGTCCTTTCATCCCGATCTTGGGACATCTCCCTATTCTTCCCCTCCGGTATATCCGGATTCTGCTCTTGATTCGTCTCCGACCCTGTCAGGTGATTCTAATTCTCTTTCCCCGACCCTGTCGAGTGATTACAATTCTACTCCTTTGACCTTGTCAGATGTTTGCAATTCCTCTTCTTTGACCATGTCGGATGATCTCTCCTCCTCTTCCTTATCTTCGCAGCAGTCAAATTATGGTCTTTCTATTCCTTCTGTTTCACCCTTTCAGGGCTGTTCCCCTTTTTCATGCTAGTTTCGAGACTTTAGCCCGCCTTGATCTTAGCTAATTCTTGTTTATTCTATATTTGGTTCCTTGTTATCAGGGCTTTTCTGCCTTAACGAGAGAGTTCTAGCTCTCGTCTCTCTTACTTTTTATCCTCATTCGTCCAGTTTGGTGTCTATCACTCCTCCACGTAGAGGAATCTTCAATCCTTTGCTATCCTTTCATCTTTGTCCTGTCAAGCAAGGAATACAAAACTTGCGCTCCTCAAAGCTCGATGATCAAGCTCTCACATCAGGATGTTGGTTTCATGATATGGATTTGTAAAGGTATATTTTTTTTATGCAAGAACATGTTATCAATATTATCACTCTTATTTATTCATGCACATGCTTATAATGTCAGTTCCTTCACATGTTAGGATGGCTTAGTTAGGCTTTATTTAATTCAAGTCAAAATGAGTTCGCTTCTGCAGCACCCTTAGGCCGGTGATAGCTCCGTACTGGGAGTCTAGTTCTTTCCCCGATCGTTGAGGGTAACCTTTGAGTAGGGTTTTCCACACACTTCACGGCGAACCATAGCTGATCTCTTTTAAGGCACATCGTTTCTGCTTTGGCCATGCTTAGGATGCACAAAGGCCTTTTCTCTTCTCTGCTCGGCCGAGTGCAGGGGCAAGAGGTTGATGGATGAGACCATCTACAATCCTCAGGCCAATGGTCTAGCTAAGGCCTTCTACAAAATACTCTGTATACTTTTGGCCAAAATAATCGACTAATGCAAGCGTGACTGGGGTGAGAGGATGTTCAAAGCACTCTGGGCTTATAAAACAATTTATAGAATGCCTACAGGGTATTCGCCCTTTTCACTTGTTTACAGGTCAAAAGCGGTCTTGCCTATTGAAATCTAGTTAGCATCATACCGAGTAGTAGTCTACATTGGCCTACCAGGCCAAGAGCAAGATGAATGCCAACGAAGGCTTGAAGAGCTCACCAGTCTGGAAGGCAAAAGACTCGAGGCATATAAACATCTCTAGGCATACCAGGCCCATATAACTCTAGTGTACGATAAGCTTGTTAAACAGTGAACATTCAAAAGAGGCGATCTCGTGATGATTAAAGAAAGTGAAGTCTTGGTAGGACGTTCCAGTGGCAAACTGTAACCTAATTGGCATGCCCCTTACATTATTCACAGGGTTTATGAAGGGGGAGCCTATACAGCTATCGACCACAAAGGGAACAAGCCATATCCCCCACTCAATAGTAAGCACATGAAACTTTACTATGCTCTAGAGCATGAGTTTGAACATAGCCTAGGCTAAAGACCAGGCAACGCTAATCATATAAACCAATACGCCTTTTTTTAGGCTGGCTTCCAACTCTAAGCCCCAATTCCATTCCTTAGTTTCCTGTTTCCAGTTCCCAGCAACTTAAGCCATACACCGCTTTAGGCCAGCTTCTAGCTCCAAGTTTCCAGTCCTAGTAATCTAAGCCATACACCTCTTCAGGTCGGCTTCTAGCTCCTAGTTTCGAGTCCCAGTAATTTAAGCCAATATGCCTCTCCAGTTCGGCTTTCAGCTCCCAGTTTCCAGTTCCAGTAATTTAAGCCATACGCCTCTTCTGGTTAGCTTCTAGCTCTCAGTTTTAAGCAATACGCCTCATCAGGTCAGCTTCCAGCTCCCAGTTTCTAGTTCCAGCAACTCAAGCCAATACGCCTCTTCAGGTCAGCTTCCAGTTCAATCATAAGCCAATATGCCTCTTCAGGTTGGCTTCCGGTTCCCAATCCCTAGTTCAATTCTATAAGCCAATACGCATTCTCAGGTCGGCTTTCAGTCTCCAACTGTAATGCCCCGAAAATATTATAAAATATTTTTGGAATAATTAAGAATTTTTTGAAAATTAATCTTCCATAACAGCATGGAGACGAGCATTCCTTGTTACTGGACGCTTTCCATCTCCTGGTGATTCCTTCATCATCGGGTAATCTGGGATCTGGTGATCTTGACTCCCACAATGGAGGCAGGCTCCTAGTTTCCTCCAACATTCTTCAGCATTGTGTCTGGCCTTATCGCAATGCTTACACACCACATTGGATGGGGTGGTGATGGAAAATGGCTTGGACATCTTCTTTAGCTTTTTATCTTGCGAAGACTCTCCTCCATTACTAGGTCTCTTCCTGTTATTAAAGCTTGGCTTGTAATTGCTAGAACCGACAATGTTCCTCTCATGTCCACGGATCTTGTCAGACAGTTCCGTGGTGTCTTCAAGCAACTATGCTCGCCTTACCATCTCGGGATAAATTTGTATATCTAGTGGAGCCAGCTGGGTAATGTACTGGGGCTTAAGCCCATTCAGAAACCTTTTGGCTTTCATTTTCTCAGTGCTAACTAGATGCTTAGCATACCGAGATAATCGCGAGAACTGTGCCTCGTATTCTGCCACTGAGAATGATCGTTACTTGAGAGCGGAAAATTCAGAGGCTTTCTTTTCCTGGACCCTATCTGAAAAATATTTTCCATTGAAGTGTTCAATGAACTCTTCCGAAGTTACTTGTTCTAGATCTATAGTTGCTTCGACAGACTCCCACCAACAGCGGGCATCTCTCTCTAACTGAAATGTGGCTAACAAGACCTTCTCTTGGTCTGTACATTGCATAACCCTAAATATCCGTTCGGTTTCCCAGATCTAATGTTTGGCATCATCTGGGTCCGCGGATCCTATGAACTTCGGGGGATTCATGCTCCTAAAGCTTTGGTGGAGACTCCCTGCTCCACGCTGTGCACCTCCCTGTGTAACTCGTTGTAGTGCTTGGGTGAGGCCCTGGACGGTCCTCTACATATCGCGCCCTTAAGCACGTTCTGCGGCCATCATCCTATAATAATTAAATAACTATTAGATCATGATTAAGGACTATATTAACTTAGCCTTTAGTTCTACCCACTCTCACAGGGTAAAAGGTTAAACCTATCCATGGACTTGGGTTTCCTAGGAATTGAATATCCTAGGCTCTGATACCACCAAAGACTGTCACGTCCTGAGCGCGAAAGATTTCCCAGAGGTGTCGTGACAAGTCTATATTATTCATGTCAATCAGAGCGTAGTGCATTCACACGCTTACCCGACTGGAGTGACCCTCTATTGCAGTGGTTCAAATACCATCAATTACCTAAGCGAAGAGAAGAAAAGATCAAGCTGATCAGAACAAAGGACTCTTATGAGATCCAGAATGGGATCTTATTCCAGGTCATGGCGGATGCCAAGCGAAAAGTACTCCTCTGATGCCTATCCACCGAAGAAGCTTGGAAGGTCATGAAGGAGGTACACGCCGGGACAGCTGGTGCACACCAGGCGGGACCAAAAATGAAGATTGAGATAAAAAAGCTTGGCTACTACTGGCCGACCATGTTTGACGACTACTGTAAGTATGCTAAGTCTTGTCAAAAATTCTAGGAGCACGCGACGGTGCCTAGAAGGCTGCCTGTGCCACTACATCCAATAGTACCCGATTGGCCATTCGCCCAATGAGGAACAGACGTCATGGGTCCGCTACCTACATCATCTGTAGGGTGCAAGTATATTTTGGTGGCAACTGACTACTTCTCCCACTGGGCAGAAGTTGTTACTCTAAAAGAAGTGACCAGAGAAATCATGGTTAGATTTGTTCATCGTAACATCATATTTCGGTTTGGTGCCCCCAACCGAATTATCTCAGACAACGACAGTCACTTCCGCAATCAGAAGGTCTACCGGCTGGTAGAGAAATACAAGATTGACTGGAGGATGTCAACTCCTTACAACTCGCATGCCAATGGTTTGGCTGAAGCTTTTAACAAGACTCTCTGTACTCTCCTAGCCAAAATTATTCGCTCCAACAAAAGAGATTGGGAAGAGTAGATATATGAAGCACTGTGGGCATATCGAACTGTATACAAAACTCCAACGGGTTGTTCGCCCTTTTCCTTGGTATATGGCTCGGAAGTAATTGTCCTCATTGAGTTGGAGATACCCTCCCTAACGGTCGCGATCCAACAAGAGCTAGTCCGTGAAGGGCAAACAAATGTTGAGCGAAGGCTCAAAGAGCTCTCCAACTTGGAGGGAAAGTAGCTTTAGGCCCAGTAGAATATCCAGGTTTATCAGGCTCGGATAGCACGTGCCTTCGACAAGCTCGTCAAGAAGCGCGAATTCAAGAAAGGCGACCTTGTCATGGTCAAAAGAAGAGAGGTCATGACTGCCAACCCCAAGGGCAAGCTGAATGAGAATTGGCTCAGACCCTATATAGTCTAAAAAGTCTACGAGGGCGGGGCATATGTAATCGTCAACACTAAGAAAGCAAATTGGAGCGGCAACTGCACGTACCTAGCCTATCCGATGGACCGGCTCCGGTCGGAGATGAGGGCGAGCCGGGGAGCGTGTGCACCCGGTGGACACGCTTCGTCGGTGTAGCTCGACGTCGATCCCTACTAATACAATCACTACACTCCACATAGGGAGGGGAACACGGGGATGGACAAATTATTACATGCACTACCCTCACGCAGGAGGGGGGAACAAGGGGTGGGGGAATCCAAACTATCGATCTGTGCTTGCTTGTTCCGTAGCGTACGCCTAGCTCTGATGTCCAATCGTGGTGCTGTAAATGCTTGGACAAAGCCTGGGGGATGCTGAAGGATGCCTGAAAGTCTGACGTCGAGCCGATGTCACTGGAAGGTGGAGGAAGTCACAGTTGATGGCTTGTGCAGTTCTACCTTGCAGGACTGGATGGCGCGGTCGTGGTACGTTGATAGGTACGCTCTCTGTAGAACTCCAAAAGTGACAGGACCAACTCATGGGCGTAGCAGACAGAGAGCACTACAAACCCTCAAAAGATGGCAGCCATCAGATCACCTCACCGGTCGTGGTTGCCGAAATGGTCGGCGTCAGGTTCTTAGGTGAACAGCAGGACAGGTCGACATGGCCATGGTTGAATATTCTGTGCTGATGTTGGAACGAGACGAAACCACTTGGGTTGGCTTTGTATCATCAAAAGTCACAACTTTGTAGAAGACTGCTCGGCCTGAAACTGAGTGGAGGATGGAGTATCTGGGCCGACTAGGTGGCAGTCTATCCTGGGCAAATAGAGAGTTCCATATCTGGCACGATCGAGGAAAAATGGACGCCCCGGGTGGAGACGTTGTCGAAAGAAGGTGGGACCACTCTGGTTCATCGGCGCCTCGAAGAGGAAGAACTCTCGTGAAGGGAGTTCTGGCCGATTCGCATAGGGGAAGTCAATGTCGACGTTGCCAAGTGGCACTCAGGAATAGGTGCGGTTCGGGTGTAGTTGCACAGAAATGCCTGTCGAGGTTGATGCCGTTGACGAAAGGAGGTGGGACCACTTCTGGACTGTCACAGACTCGAAGGAGGATGACTTTACAGAAGACACCTCAAGTTGAATCTCGCTGTGGATGCCGCTAGATGGTCTGCTAAAAGAATCTCTGATGCTGACTGGTAGCAGATTGTAGCAGAATGAAGCTTCTCACTCCACTGGGAAAGAAAGAGCTTCACAACGGCTCTAGTTTCACCTCGATCTGACATCAGGTCTGGTCGCAGAAAGCGTTTTCGCTGAATCCGCAGTCCTAAAAGTGCAGAATAGGGTTGGGATAGTGTTGGGAGTTAATTCCCAATAAAATATCTCGACTCTGATTTAGTAACCACCGCCTCCAGGAGTCAACCAGGGGCCTTCCACCAACGTCTCGATGAATCACCGCCATCAGAAGATCCCCGGAGGTCAACATCCCTTTGGAAGCCATTGTTTGCTGTCTTGCCAACCAGCAATTCGCAGAATCGGAGCCGCTGCACGTAACCGCCCGGGACTCGCCACCTTACTACCCGCCAACCCAAGTTTGGTGCTCTTGGCATTATTGTGTAGCTCTTTGGCTCCCTGCGTGGAGTGGGTAATAAAAATCACTGTTGTAATTAACTTTTATTATTGCACCAGGAGTTACAAAACTTGGCTGGGACATCTTCCCCACACCCCGAGCGTGGAGGTACACTCGCCACACTTTCTGTCGTATTTGCTTATTTAGTATAAGCCCTATTTGCCATAGCATGTGAGTAGTTTACTATCTAGATAGTTAAAATTTAGTCACCGCTGTGAGTTGTGAGTGTGAGACCCGTCCCATGACTCATTCCGAGCACGAGAGTGATCTGACCACCTAAGACTCAATGCCGGTTCCTCAACCATACAGATCAACACGTTTCCCTCGCTGGGGATGATTCGTAATGAGTACTTCTTGTTTGGGGCCGCTTGACTCTTTAAGAACCACGTTAGGTGCCGAACCAGTCATGTCATTATTGGTCACATCATCTTTGGGTCGCGTCGTCACCTAGAGTCCTAGTCTCGCAACAAGTCTGAGTCGAGTCTCATTGTCATCCTGCATCACCTTGGTCAGCTTTCCCCAAATGACAAAAATCTACTCCGCTGTCTGTGTCGGTTCAGTGCTGGCAAACTCTATCATCCTAGGAACAAGCCGCGATGGTTGTAACCCCCGAGGAGCAGTTTCTAGGAACAACGTATAGACCTAGGCATTGAAAAAATGAAACGGACCGACCGTCTGAAAATTCCTGGGGAGACAAAATCAGTGCAAGTCTCCAAGACGAACAGAAACCTAGGACTTTAGCTCGCGGACATCCCTGGCGAGGGAAGCGTGTGGATCTTCGCGGTTGACAAATCAGCAATGAGTCGAGTAGTTAACTCTCTTATGGGGGCTGACCCTGTACTGGCAAGTTGGCATACTACTAGTCCTCTGATCGGGAAAGCCCCACCTCCAAGAGAGCACTACACCTGAAAAGTAGGGTGGGAGCCTCATCTCATTGGCTCAATAGGGGTCTCACAGATCCCCACAACGAATAAAACTGTAAACAGCAATAACAGTAGCATGGCAACAACAATAATAACAGCAGCAATAATAAAATAATGACGGTCAGGATGGTAGGCATGGCTAGCTAAGAAAACCCGAAACCTCTACACTAGCCAAGCTCCCAACAAGGGAACCTCAACCTCTTACCGGGATCGCTAAGCCACAGTGAATCCATGCTCCAACTGCCAAAAGGAACCTCGCAATGCCATGGTAGTAATCCATCCGATGAAAATACTGACAAAGTCTTGCGAATAAATACACAGCCTCTACACTCGGAAGGGCAACAATACACTGGCAGCCTTAGTCCCGAGCTAAGGCCAGTGGGAGAAACCATATGCACACATAGGGCAACACACATGCCCATCTGCTGGAAGGGCCAGGACAACACTATTGGTACCTAAACCTTCACTGGCATAGGGTCTGCTACTCAACATACACAACATGGCCAAATGCATCCACTGACATCTTATACTATGCCAAGGCCTCATATGCACACACACTACACACACCCGGTCCTAGGAGGAGTAGAGGAGACACTCACGCACACCAAACCCTTAGAGAGGCTAGGGTCCGTGCCTCTGTGCCAAACATCACAACCGTGTCCAGCTACCTAACAAGGGGTATGCGCCACTGTGTCTGCCAGCCAAGCACACTTAACCCAACCAAGGTACATACACTCAGGTGGTGCCACCTTTGACAAGGAGCATCGTACACACTGGGCTCTCCCGCCCGGTCCAATGTGATCGGCCACTAGGACACTCCACAACCTCGTGGAGTCCTGCCGAGCTCTCACATCCACAGTCCTATGGAAAGCTACCTCCAAACACGGTCGGTCACGATCTCATGAAAACCTCGAGAAGGGCGTGTACACACACGTGAGCCACTATGAACCCCGGTACAACTCTAAGGGGTATTAAAGAGATTGTTGGCCCAAAGAGATGGCAGACAAGAAGGGGGGTTGAATTGTCCCCTTGTCGAGATGGCAGAATTTTAAAACTCTTTCTTAATTAACACAATGGAATTAAACTTAGCAATGTTGATTAGCCTATAACTAAGAAGAAAAGGACAGGGTTGGGTAGGATACGTGGAGCTTGTGCGTGTGTTGACCCCTAGTGCCTTGTCGTGCGCGTTCTTCACGATTTCTTCCACGTATTGGTACGTTGAATGAATCCCTGAACAAACCTTGCACCACGGGACCGAACTGGGGTTGGAGAGGACTGTCGGGCCTCCGGGTAGGAGTGAGGGCACGGCCCCAAGGGAGTTCGCCCTCCCTAGGGGGCGCGGCTGCGCCTTTGGGTGAATTGGCCCTAGGTAAGCCGCAACCCCGAGGGATGGCCCCCGGGGGTCTTCTTTCGTCATTTAAGAGTGTCCTTTAAAGGACATAGGGTTCTGGGGTGCTGGGGTCAGCCCGTGGGGGCCGTTATTTGTCGAGCCATAGTTGTCACTCGCAAGGTGTTCGGTTAAATACCCGACACACCCTGAGTTATTGGACGGTCAGGCTAGCTGGCTGAGGGGCCCTGGGGTGGGCCTTGGGCTAAGTATAAGAGCCTATGGGGGCTGAAGAGAGGCAGTTTGGGTGTATGGGGTGGGCCTCATGCTATGTGTCACGTTGCACGGTGGGTTGGCAAGGTAGCCTCGGGTTGGCCCGAGAGCTAAGAGTGAGTGGCTCGCCGCCACGTGGGGTGGCCCCGGCTTACTGGGGGGTCGTTGTAGAACCCAGTTGATATGCTGGAATTGCGGGTCGGCCCATGATTTGCTATAGAAGGGCTGGAATATATGCGCCCACAAGGTGTTCGGGAAAATGCCCGGCACGCATGTGTGAGCCGTATATGGGTATTTCGGGCCTCCAAAGCCTATGGTTGACTTAGTTGAGTCCCCCTTTGATCTTGGGTGGTAGAGAAAAAAGGGTCCTGGGGCAGGCCTCTTGGCTTTTCACTGAGTGTCACGTGGCATGGCTTGGAGTCAGGGTGCCCCCGGGTTAGCCCGGGGGGTCGTGTGAAGTGCAGGCAAAGCCCACGACTAAGTGGTCGGGAATAGTCCTGGTTGGTTGCTGGCATAATCGTACGTCATGGCTAACTAGTTAGGGCCCTTGGCCGGCCCCATGGAGTTTTAGAAAGAGTTGGGTAGCCCATGCCTTAAGGATGTTTGGGAAAATTTCTGGACCCTTGTTTGTCGAGAAATTGTTCGGGTACAACAAGCACCAATTCTTCAAGGAAGAAAAAAAATTGTACTACCAGCTATGCTTCTAGAAGGGTTTGGTGGGTTTACCTCAGACTTCATAGGGTTTTGATGGTATCTGGCTGTTGGTTGACAGATTGACGAAAATAGCTAGATTATTACCTATTAAAGTTGCTTGGAGTGTGCAGAGATTGGCCAAGCTTTATATTGAAAAGATTGTGCCACTGCATGGGATTCTTGTTTCACTTGTGTCAAATCGTAACCCACGTTTCACCTCTGGCTTCTGGCGTAGTTTCCAAAAGGCGTTGGGCACTGAGTTAGCATTCATTTCAGCATACCATCCGCAGTCAGATGGTCAGTCAGAGAGGACTATGCAGACTTTAGAAGACATGTTAAGATCTTGTTGTCTTGACTGGCAGGGTTCATGGAGTCAACATTTGCCACTCATTGAGTTTACTTATAATAACAATTTTCACTCCAGCATCGGCATGGCCCCTTATGAAGCACTTTATGGTCATCCTTGTCGTACTCCCTTGAACTGGTTTGATGTTGGTGACAGACGTTTGACAGGACCTGACATGGTGCAGCAGTGTGCAGATGTGGTTCGTCTGATTAGGCAGAGATTGTTGATAGCTCAGAGTCGACAGAATAGTTACGTAGATCAGCGTAGACGTCCACTTCAATTTGAGCCTGGAGATATGGTGTTTGTTAAAATATCTCCGATGAAAGGTGTTTCTAGGTTTGGGAAGCATGGAAAGCTTAGTCCACATTATATTGGTCCTTTTCCTATTTTGGAATGTGTGGGCGAGGTGGCATATCGACTTCAGTTGCCAGCGACTATGCAAGCTATTCACGATGTATTCCACGTCTCTCAGCTGAGGAAATATGTGCCTGATGCATCCCACATTCTCGATGATTCAATTTGGCCCGAAGTGACTGCTGATTTGTCTACGCCAGAGTTGCCTGTCATAATTGAAGACCGTCGTGAGCAGCGGTTGAGAAACAAGGTGATCCCTCTGGTAAAAGTTGTCTAGCAGCATCACTCCGGTAGTGAAGCTACATGGGAACACGAGGATGAAATGCATCAACTTTTTCCTTTCTTATTCCAGTAAGGTATAATTTTCTTTTCAGTTTCCTCCTTGTTCTTCCTTTTAAATTTCGAGGTTGAAATTTTTATTAGGAGGGAGGGACTGTAAGGCCCGTGCCTTAATGGATCCTTAGTGGTTCAGATCTAGATTTTATTCTGTGAATTTTGTCTATTTTTATAGATTTTTAGGCCCTTTTCTGGTGGCGTCGCCACCGACTCAAGGTGCGCAAGTAGCGAGTCAGTGGCATCACCACCGATTCATAGCTCCCAACCTTTATTTAAGTCCAGGATTGTTAGCATGGTTTTAAGGGAGATTTATGGGGTGCTCCTGAGTAATTTTTGCTAGGATTTGTGGGATTTTTGGACCTTATCAAGGGGATGACTTAATGTGAATTTTTCTCTCTTCTCTTTTTTTTCTTTTTATTATTGTTCTTTTAATTTAGTTAACACATTCTCTCTGTGCGAGGTTCATACTCCAGCATGTTTGAGGCATGGAATTTGGATGTCTGAGTCTCCTGGTCAAATGAATAATTTCTTGGAAATAATTGGGCAGCATCTCCCCATGATGGGGGCTGCTCCAAATATCAAGCGGATCGACACACGGGAAATCCGGTGTCAACCCATAACTAAGTGAGAGATCCCAAAAGGAATTCTCAGAACCGAAGGTAAGTGCATGATGAATCTCGAGGGCCATCCTACTAAGGATTCGCACAAACCCTTGGGAAATTTATTGAAGGGACTATGTATGATCAGTTGATCACTCATTTTATATCTCGACCGTGCAATGGGATTTCCAGGGGAACATGTCATTGACAGACAGACCCCCGGGAACCCATGGTGAGTAGAGGCCTCATGGGACTGGAACGTGGACAATTGGATCAAATTGTACCCTCCCCAGGCAATTAACCTGCGATCTCGATAATGGAATAAACATATTAACATCGGGAAGCATTTCCACGTTTGATATCAAAACAGAATTTAACAATGGCGACTGAGACACATTGCCATCGCGTCCCCCTTTGAATGAGAGTGGGCAGTCCTGATCCATGTAATGGGTTCGTGCTTGGCACAAGGATGATTGGAGGAAGTGAAATGACTGAGGGAGGTAAAAATAACTGAAAGGAGCAAAAATCTACTGGTGGGAGTAAACTTCATGAAGCACTCTGTCGAACACCTTAAAGGGGAGGCAGGGTAGCATATCAGAGTGACTCAGCAGAAGGGCTTGCCTAAGGCCCCTACGACTCATTGCAGAGATGAGAGGGCGCTCGGTGACTGCCCCAACCATATTGGCCATCCAATAACGCACCCTCCTCCACTATTCGATTAGTAGACGAGCATGCACTAATCGGTGATAAGGAAAAGCCTCAGGGAGGGGTTTAATGTCACCCACTGGGGTGTGGTCAGAGACCCCCACCTTGCAGCCAACGTCTCCCCTTCCGCCTCGTCACGGGAGAAGACCTTTGCCGGCTCCTTCCAGGGCAGGGGCATGGGGACATTGAAGTGCTTGAGGTCTGCCCATGCCAAGGCCTTGGTCGTCCTGTTGGCGAAGGGCACGAGGAGGGCCTCGGAAGGCAGCAGGAGGGCCGGTGCAGTGGCGTTGCAGGTCCACGACATGGCCGCTTGTGGACACACTTTTGGTTAAATCTTATAGTCTATTCATTTATTAGTTTTTTAACGACGTGGGTGTCCCAGTCACGAGGTGTGATGATCTATGTGGGCTCTGAAGAGCCACGAGTGCGCTCGATCTGACTCATTCAGATGAATGTGTGGTTCGGGTCGGGACCAATTCCCGTCGTGCCATAAAGGCCACGACATTATTTACATCCCCCATACGAGGGAACACCCTTGATTAATTGCCAGAATTAAGGGCCCTACGGCCTGAAGAAGTAATACTAACTGCATGAAATAAATGGGCACAAACGGAGCTAAAGCGCAACGCGAGCGTAGGCTAGGTTATTGATCAATTTGACACTGTCGAATCATTGTCGGGTGCCTATCGGCCTCTCTTTAATATTCGAGTCATGACCTGGTGTGGAAACATGAAAAACAGGGTCGTGACGATGTGTCAATGTATGCCCTACCGAGGCATGTTTAATGTTTTACTTCCCGAGGAGGTGAGGTCAGCTTCACATGTGAATGACACGACCTCCGGGGAATGTTGGCCCGTGGCATTGTTCGAGCAAAGACCGTGACGGGTGGGAAAGTCCCCTGGGTCAAGGCTCGGATCGCAAGGCACTCTTAATTTCCCCTTTGTGGAGTCACGGGGGGGACGGAGATGTTGAAGAAATTACAAAGTTGATGTCTTACCGGTTTTAGGTTTAGCTTGCCTTAGTTATGTTTGACTGGTTCTAATTCTATCATGGCATAGATTTTATTTCAATCGTGGCCTATTGGCGATTCCATTAGTATATTCCACCTCCCCCGATTTATTAGTGGCATTCAAGCACGCGAGGGTAAGAACACACATAGGGTTGAGTTAAATGCACGGGACTGACCATTAGTACGAGGCGGAGGTAGGTCCTCACGCATAGGGGCAGCCGTTAGCCAGGCGTGACCCGACCTTCCGCATATCGCCATTTCATATAACATGGGGTCATGATATGCAGGCATGCATGAGATGCGATGCAATGGTTAAATGCATGCAAATGAGTTTTCTCTTTTCCTTTTTTGTTGTGAAATGCGCAGGATGAGACCACTTTTATTTAATGAAATGCATGAGGGGAAAGTCTCTTAATTGGCCAGCTCCCTTTCCCTACATTGTGCGATTTGCAATGTTCAGTTCAGTTCTTCGAGTCCTCCATAATTCTCTTATTTTAGTTGAAGTATTTTTATCGTTATTTGTTCCATTTGTTTGTTACTTCCTTTCATCTTTTAATGTGTTGTCATTCTTGGTGAAAATTCGACGCATCTCCCCTTGACCCGGATGCTAGGGGGGATGTAAGGGGAATACGCCCACAAGGAGTGGCGTGACCCAACAATTCAAAGTGCGTACGAGGGCAATAACACCTTTAAGAAACTCAAAAATCAACGAATAGGAAACGTTGGATGAACCATAGACCTAATGGCTAGAACACCGGGCCAACTCTTCACCGACCTGGGGAGTGATGGACGCTGGATAACTGAAAATCAAGGCTACCGGGTCGCAGGCCACGAGTGCATCGGGTAGAGAGGGGTAGCCAGCGCGCACTGAATTTCAGGGGACCACGGGGTGTACCAGGCGAAGGGTGCAGCGGGTGCACCAGTTAAAAGCCTGGATGGGTGTACCGGGCAAGGCATGGCTATAGAGTGCCAGGTGGAGGGGTGCCAGACAGGGGCAAATCAATAAGCGCCGGCTAGGGGACTAAAGTGGGTGGGCCAGTTGACGGAGAAGGCTATGTGGGCATTGGCTAAATGCAAGGGTTAAGGAGTGTTGAATGAAGACAACGGGTGTTCTGGGAAGGGCCATTCCTCTGAACCAAATGGGGGAACCTGAAATCTGATAGGAGGCTATCCAGTACTGGCAACCCAGAGACACCACCAATGGGATTGAACAGACTCCATGATGCTCTGGGAGGCAGGCAACCCAACAGGTAGTAGAACCCAAAGAAAACACATGACGAGCTACCAGAAATATTGTAGAATGTGGGCTAAATGAACGAGACAAAAGAGAGATATTCTTTATTGGGTGCAAAGCTAACCAGTGAAAATGATACAATCATTCAGGGCCGTGAAGGGCCGGAGAAGGCAGCAAACACCACAAGGAAAAGGGGAAGATCGAAAAAGACTGAGAGTAAAGACAAAGAAGACTGACATATAGGAGAAATGAGGCCAGGGAGGGAGCGATGACTCCTCTCTCCTACTGCAGCTCTGCTCTACATTGGCACTCTCCTTCTCTCTTTCTCTCGCTTACTCTCTCTTTCTCTAGCTTCTTCTTCTCCTGGGGCCCCTTGAGCTCCCCAGATGCCGAAGCAGCAGCAGCTCCCCTTCTGGCATTCTCCTATGTGGAGAATTCTCCTCTCTACAGCTCTCTCTCGCTCTGATTGTCTCTGCCTTTTTTTTCTTCTCTGTATGTCTCCTCTATGTCTCTCCTTCTCTCTTCGAAGCGAGGGGTTTTTATGCCTCTGCTAGCGTTGACGCTCGATGACGGCTGGAGTCTATGAGGATTGACCCCCGGTCTTATCCCCTGGCAGGGAGTGCATGCATGTTTGCATCAGAAGATGACAGCCGAGCAGGGTCGAGGCTGGCTATGACGTGATCACACTACAGGCCAAGGGTCACTCGCAATGACCGGTGGGTTTGCTGCCGTTGGCACTGGTCCAATGGCTGCAACGTGTCACCGGGTGGAGGAGAGATGACGCTACATCGGATGGAAGGGCTGCAAGCCCTGCCGGGTGATGAACGGGATGGACTGCACCGCTAGAGGGGCTTGAAAGGTGCATCGGGTAGGACGCTAGGATAGTGTACCACTGAAGGGGCACAAAGAGTGTGCCATTAAAGGGGCACAAATGGTGTGCCGTTGGAAGGGCATCGGGGGTGTGCCGTTGGAAGGGCATCGGGGGCGTGCCGGTGGAAGGGCACAGTGAGTGTGCTGTTGGGAGGGGCATCAGGGGTGTGCCGCTGGAAGGGCACAGAGAGTGTGCCGTTGAAAGGGCCCCAGGGGGTGTGCCGTTGGAAGGGCATCAGGGGTGTGCTGTTGGAAGGGTACTAGGGGCGTGCTGTTGGAAGGGCACAGTGAGTGTGCCGTTGGAAGGGGCATCAGGGGTGGGCCGCTGGAAGGGCACAGAGAGTGTGTCGTTGAAAGGGCTCCAGAGGGTGTGTCGTTGGAAGGACATCAGGGGTGTGCCGCTGGAAGGGCACAGAGAGTGTGCCGTTGAAAGGGCTGCCCCCTCCCCTCGTCCTCTTTTTATTTCTCTCTGTCACCGGGCGCGGGCACCATTGCCGTCGCCACCGTTGTCGCCGCCTGCTGGTGAGAGTGCCACCGGGGAACCGTCTCCCCACCTCCTCTTCCTTCCTCTCTTCTTTCCCCCTCCTCCCTCGTTCTCTCTTCTCCTCGTTCTCCTCTTTCTCTTCTTCCTTGCTCGAGGGACGACGGAGCCCTAGGGCCCCCTTTCCTTCCCCTTATTCCCTCCTCTGTTTCTCTTCTTTGTTTCTCCTCCCCCAAACCTTCGTCCCCTTTGTCTCCGGCGTCGTGGGTGGTGAGCGTCGCCGGCTGTGCCGGCGAGGGAACCTTGGAAGCGTCGGGGAAGACGGGTTAGTGAGCCGGGGAAGGGTTTAGGGTGTGCTGACGGAGGAAACCCCAGGGGGCGTGCCGACGAGGGATCAGCTAAGACAGTGTACCGGGGAAGCTTATGGGCGTGTCGGGGAGCGCACGGGGACCGTGCCGGTGAACGATCCTTGGGTGTGTCGGTAGAGAGCCCGCGGGTGTGCCAGGGAGCGCACAGGGACTGTACTGGTGAACGTGCAAGGGGTGTGCCGGTGAGCGGGCTACTCAAGTGTGCCGACGAAGGGGCTGCTCGAGTGTGTCGGCGAGGGGGCTGCTCAAGTGTGCCGGCGAGGGGGCTGCTCGAGTGTGCCGGCAAACAGGCGGTGAGGGGCGTGCCGGTGAGGGCATATAGCGTGGGTGTGCCGGCGAGCACTTAGCGCATAAGGGTGCCGACAAAGGCTTCGCACCCAGTGTGCCGCTGAAGGATTATGGGGCATTCCTTTGCGCCCAGAACTTATGGTGTTGCCCTGCGGGGCCCACCACTACTTTGTTGGGGCCGTCACTCCTTGTGGGCGCGCACCCGTATTTCCCCTTACGCCTCCAGCCTAGGGGAAACTCTGCCGAAATTTCGTCAGAAATTGGCAGCCTTAACTATTATGACATTGGTTCCCTCATTGACTCCACTGTCCACTGCCCTTTTTTCCATTCTTCATTCGTCCGTCTCTCAGGCTTGCGCCACGCAATGGGCCCACACCGAGATCATGTAGCTAGGGGTTTTGTGGGTATACCTCGGGGGAGAGTGACGTTAGGGGGGGGGGCTTGCCTCCTCCCCTTCTTTTCCGCTCTCTCCTTCCTTCCCTTCCTTTGCTCATGGTGGGATGTTCCTCTCCAGTTTCCCTCCATCATGCTAGGAGGAAGAGAGGAACGTTCCTCTGGTTCGTAAGTTGCAGGGAGCAGCTTACGTGGTTCCCTTTGCAGGTTGCAAAGGAAGGGAGGTTGGTCTTCTAGTTGGTGCTTCTGATTGTCAGAAGTTCGAGGAAGGTGTTCCTCGGGGCAAGCTGTTCAACAGCGGTTGTTGGCAGACTGAATCTGCGGTTCTCATCATTACTTAGTGTAAGGAAGCCTTACTGTGTGGAGTAAGGGGTGGACGTAGATTGCGGGTTGCAATCGAACCACCTTAAAAATCTTCTGTCTCTAATTGGTGGTTTGCTCAGTCCATTCTTCTATTACAACTTGTGCACATCTATCGCTCGATCTTTTGCGGCTTAGATCATCTTCTTGTTGTTTCTCTTCTGCCCTCAGCACTTTCGGTGGTTGATTTTCTTATGAATTTTTTAATTGAGGTGATCTATTCAACCCCTCCCCTTCTAGCTCACCTTCCGCACTATTTATCAATTGGTATCAGAGTAGGTTTCCCAGTATGTGGTCCAACGGCCAGGGTAACTCTGGATCTAATGGTCCTCGCAGTTTTATGGCCGAGGGACAGTCCATCAGCCGTCCTCCGTTCTTTGATGGTAATAATTTTATTTTCTGGAAAAATAGGATGGAGCTATTCATCAGAGCACAGAGCCACAGACTGTGGAGGGTGATCACCACATGGCCGTATGAACTACCGCCTAATGAGGACGCATGGATAGAAGATCACATCAAGCTTTCAACTCTTAACTGGACGGCCCTGAACATCATCCATTGTGCAGTTCACCCAGATGAATATGCTCGGATCTCAGCATGCAAGACTGCCATGAAAATGTGGGATGAATTAGAGCTGATTTACGAAGGTACATCCCAGGTGAAAACAACTAAAGTAAACCTCCTCGCCACTGAGTATGAACTTTTTAAAATGAAATCAGAGGAGAATATAACTAAGATGTATGCCAGACTATCACTAATTACAAATAGCCTTAGGGGGTATGGGAAAGAGATTTCGGAAGGGGATATCGTTAAGAAAATCCTTAGATCATTAACCCCTGCATGGCATACGAAGGCCATCGTGATAGAGGAGTCTAGGGATCTGTCAGCAATGACAGTCACAGAGCTTATAGGATCCCTAATGACATATGAAATGAACTTTAAAAGAAATGGGGAAGGAAGTGATGTGAAAATCCATGACTTGCGGGGACTTATGGAGGTCCCAGATGTGGTCACCTAGTCAACCTCAAGGAATATGGAGGCGAGAGGATTACACACCAAGGTAAGAATGCAACTACGATATGGAAGATGAATGGTCCTATGTACACCGGAGTGCATGTAATTTCTAGCCTAAAAGTTAACAAACAATATGCAAACAATGATATAAATATGCACAACAACCAAGGAGGAGACCAGATAGCACCCAGGAATAATAGAAATTAGCAAAAATGTAGAAATAACAGTAATCCTTGGGTTACGTACCTGTAACTGGAGAAACGGTCGCCTGAGGACCGCTAAGGAGATAAGACGGTCTACCGCTAGACTGCTTTTAAGCCATAAATGGCCAGGAGGAGACCGCCAGGGAACCAGAGAGCAGAAAACAATAGGAAATAAAATGTAAAAATCGAGGAAAACATAGGGGCAATTGGGAACAACAAAGAAGAGCAGGTCAAACAATCACTTAACACGATTGGCACTAGCTATCCCACCGTGATCGCCAAAAAATCAAGGGTGTAGATATGTGAAGTGGTGTGGTGAGGTGTGAGAGAGATGGGGGTGTGATGGGTGATATGTGCTAACTCAAGCAATCAATAACATCAAGCATAAAGCATGTGGGCATGTCATCTCAGCAATGCAAGATAAAGTAAAAGAAGAACTAAACACATGCCGTGGGCATGGAGCAAAAGAAGGAATAAAAGAAACACTCACCGTTGGTGTGGAGCAACTATAAAGCAAAGCAAGGAAATAAAAAGAGATGGAGGAATATGATGAAAATAATGACAAATACCTAAAGAAGAAAGATGTGATGGTCACCAAAGTCAATAATGTAGCAAAACTACACTACGTACCTTTGAAAGAAGCCGAGTGAAGCACACCCACCCGCGGAAGAGAAAACCTAGGTGCAGACGCGAAAAATGGTCCGAATGAGACTGCAAGGCAAAGAGAAACAGTCGCTCGATAGATCGCAAAGGAACCCAAACAGTCTAGCGATGGCCACTAGGCGCACCCAGAAAAGTGTGATGTGGAACTTTAATATTCACCCCTCTTGGCCGGCCAAAAGAGTTGGGCCTCGTGTAATGAGCTCTGTAGACCTGCAAAAGAGTGTAGACACAAAAAGAAAGGAACCCAATTAGCCCTGAAAAAGTGCAGTATCTATAGAGCAATGAAACTAACCACCCTGGCAGACCCACCCCAGGTTCCCCCAGCCACTGACGTCCCCGCCACCGCCACCGCATCCTCCGTCCCCGGCTCAAACCGCTGCCGCCCGTCCTGGCTCCCCCCAGCCGCTGCCGCCTCCGCCAGGCCGCTGATGACCAGGTGAGGCATACCACGTGTGTGCCACGTGCCGGCCGTGAAAATGGAAATGAACTAAGAGCCAGTACAAACTCTGGCCTACCCCACAACCTATATCTAGAGTGTTAGCTCTTATCGCAACAGATTATCCTAGAAATCGAGAATACAGGTAAGCAATGGGTGTAGTCCCAGAAACAATATTCGAAGACCTTTCCAGCTGTGGTACTCTACTTTCACAGGATGACCACATCCCAAAGATATAATTTCCACTGGATCATTGATACAAACAACCATACCCATTTTACATGAATAGCAAGACTAGTCTAGTCCAAATTCTGTAAGCTACCAAAGGCTTGATCCTCCACCCCCTTACAAATGGCACCAGTGACTGATTGATGAGGTGTAATCCTCTACCTCTATCACTGCATCCGTTCTGCAAGAACTTGCCTTGACTGGATATCCTCCTCAACTACCTCTGCTTTGGAAGATCGATAAAAAGTCTATCGGAATTAAAAGGTACTGTGCTGCAAGAAGCCTCCTGCCATAAAGAAAGAATTTTCCATGCTGAAAACCTCTTGTCAACTTCAGAGACAGGTGACATCCCTCACTAAGTGGATCTAGAAAAAGATGAGTAGATGATGCAAAAGTCAGATGTACTGTGCTCCAATATCCTGAGCCTGCATAATATCTGTTTACTTCAGGGTTCAAATTGTCAAGAACAGGATCGGGATTGGCCAGCCCTGGATTGATCCAGGTCAACCAATCCCATATGATAAAATTCTCCAGTAAGGGAACTTGGGTTGGGGCAGATGGGGCCATGCCGGGTAGCATTTAAACCAGGTAAGGATATCAGATAGGCCCCATGGGGCAGGGTTACCCTAGGCAATCACCTTGGATCGGGCAGATCTGGCACAATGTGCGATCAAGCTGATCCAGGCCCCGGGCATCGACATCGAGCCGCAGCAGGGCCTTGTCGGCCACCGAACGGGTGATCTCGCGGGCATTGTCGACCAGGGCGAAATCGACCACCCGGCGCAGCAGCCGCCCGGCAATGCGCGGAGTGCCTCGCGAGCGACGGGCGATTTCCCACATTGACTCATAATATTTGACATCATCAAAACCTTAGGATTACAACACGATGCACCTTGTGCATCTACTGTAAAGATAGGTTGGTGCAGTAAGTTTCTACACTGATGTTATTGTTCATGAAGCATTGGCTTATTCTCACACAGGTCGATGCACCTTCATTTCAAAAATAGTCTTTCTAAAAAATAAGATCTACCTGTGTTACTCAAAGGTCGATGCTACTATTCTAACTTGATGCATGGTTTAGCTATATAGGTTGATGTATATTGTTTAAGCACCGATGCTTATGCAGAATTTTGTGCATGATTTGTCTGAACTTTTGAAACATCTGAAACTGCATTTGCCTTGATATTTATCACTTGCTTCATAAGTCTTATGATGATAAAACAACTCACAAATCTCTACTTTCATTTTGACAGAAAACATGAAATAACCCAGATTCTCGCTCGAACACCTAGGTTGCATAAAGACAAAACTCATGATTCTCACGTGGACTTTAAAATTAAAAGGATTAGAGGTGCGTGATCCAAGGCGAGAGGCTAAACTAAAAATTCCACCACGTGGATCAACTCTCCTTCTGTTCTTGACACATGGACCCTAGAAATACACTTTTTAGAAGGAATCCAATGGCGGGAGCTTTCCTTCCACGCACCCAAATCGAAATCTTGTGGGGACTACAAGATTCCATGTTCACGTGTATAAAAAGAGGCCAGAGCTCGATCAGAAAGATATATAGAGAGTGGAAAAGAGAAGATGAGAAAAGAAGAGAGTAGAAGAGCATCAGAGCAGGAAGAGTTTGTGAGAAAAGTCAGAGCTAGAGTGCTGACAGAAAGAGAGCTCGCAGGAGGAAGAAGAAGGAGAGAGTTGGAGAAAACAGAGTATCGGAGAAAGAGCGAAGAAGAAGGGAAGTGAGTGCTAAGATAAGGAAGAAAAGAGAGAGTAGTTTAGAGCAAAAAAAAGGGAGAGCCATAGAGAGAGCTGAAGAGATTTGTCTACAAAGAGTGAAGATCTATTTGTTGTGACTCATGGATCAAATCCATGATAGGGTCAATAGACCAGGATTCAGAGGGGGGTGAATGAATCCCGCTCTAAAAATTTTACTGATTCAAAAATTAAGGCCCAATTAAAACTGAACTAGTAAAGACTTGCAGAAGGCTCGAGCCTAAACATTCATCTACCGAAAATGAGATAGACAATCACACCACAAGAACTATCTCCTTCTTGGCCTTGCAGACTTTTCTTTTCTTCTTTAAATTTTTGTTTGACGGCGCCTGCCCCCAGAACAGACTATCATCCTTTTCTACTGCTTAGTCGATTTCTTCTTTTTATTCCAGGGAGAGCTATTCTAATTCTTCCCACGGGATAAGGTCCCTTATCTGCAAGGGTTGTAACATGGGTTGTTTATATTCATCTAGCCCGTTTATGTAGTTTTGAAGTTGCTGGGCCTCCGCACTGATTTCTTTGGCCACTGGCAATGGAGTCTGTCTCCTCCGATTATGGGTGGGTATTCTGATTACTGCAGGCGGGCTAGTCCATATTGGTGTTAACGCTGGAGGAGTGGGCTATGGCATGATTCCATCGACTTGTGCCCCCACCCTAGGGTGAGGTACAACCCTTTTCTTGGTCTTGACGGGGACTTGCTGCCATCCATGTTGTTCTTTTATCAGCGCGAGGAAGTAGGATTCATAAGTGTGCTCAGTGCTGGCTTCCGCCACTTCCTCGAGTAGTGCATGATATAAAGAGATCATGTTGGCTACAACTCTCCTCAGAAGCACTTCATGGGGTTGCTGAGGGTCAACTTTGTACTCCTCCAGTTCTATTTCTTCTTTTCTTATCATGCCTTCAATGACATCTTTGAACACATAGCAGTCCTCAATTGGGTGGCCCAGCATCTGATGATAATGGCAGAATATTGGACTGTCACTTTTCTTCAGGTCCTCTGGCCTTTTTGGCTCAGGCAGGGTGACCTTGTTGTACTGGGTGACCCAGTCAAAGAGAACTTTGCTCTTCTCCTTTGAAAAAGAGTAGGCCTTTTTCATTTTATCCCTGAGTGAGGGACCCTCCTTCTTTTCTTCTATTCTGTCGGGCTTAGGTGCAGCTACCTTCTTGCCCTTGTCTCTTTGTTGTTCAAACACCTTGATGTCAAGGGTGTTTGCCTCCTTAGGTGCTGGGCACCTATCCACTGCCTTTGCCTTCTGCGTGGGAGCAGCAACTGATGTAGGGGTAGGCCTTGCTAGAAAGGCTTCAATTTTGGCCACCACACTATTCAGGTGGTCAAATGACCAGATTTCCATGGCAATCATTTTCTCCAGTACTTCCCTCCTAAGGTTCTGCTTGCAAATCTGCACATCGTCCTTCTGATGCGGGGGCCGCTTGCATCTCATTCTGAGGTTCCTCTACCTCTTAATATATTCAAGGGCCATTTCATCCAACCTTTGCCTTGTCAAGTATAGTTCAGCCACCGTGACCTCCCTCTTGGTGACATGAAATCTTTCTCTGAATTTCTTCTGCATGTCCGGCCAGTCACTGATCGACCCGGTCGAAAGGCTGGAATACTATTCAAATGCGAGCCCCATTAGTGAGGACACGAAGAACTTCAGCAGATATGACTCGTCTGTGGCTAAGTCACCCATGATGGTCATGTAATATGCAATATGCTCTTTCAGGGACCCCTTCCCGTTGAACTTATCAAACTTGGTCAGCTTACTGATTCCCGGAGGGAGCCACTTGGTAGAATGATGTGGTGGGTATGGCACATGAAAAGCATCAAACGTGACATAGTCACCTTCATTTCGCTCGACGAGCTTCAATTCAATCATCCTCTTCACCATCAGCCTATTCACAGTGGTTGGATCCACTGGCTCGAGGTAGAAGTCTGCTGGCTACAGATAAGGGGTGACCAGGGTGGTCGCCTATGGCAGAGGACGTAGCAATGGAGGTGCCTGGTGCACCTGAGGCAGTACCGGTGGCATCAGCGATTGAGGTGGGCACTACTGAGTGGCCGCTTGGCTATGCTCTACCGACTGGGGCAGAGTATAAAATGGTGGAAAGTCACACAGGTTGACACCTCCCTCTGACGATTCACATTGCATCTCAGGTTGTTTGGAGGTCGAGGTCTGCTCTGTCCTCTCGTGTAGCTGTTTCTTCAGAAGCTCTATCTCCTGCCAGTATTTTTGTAGTAGCATCAATACTGATGGGTCCATAGCTGCTGTGCTGGGGATGCCTTCAGCTGTCTCTCCCAAAGCACCTTCGGGTGAGGTAGTTAGCAAACCCTCCTCTTCTTCAATCGTCACTACATTTGCAGTCAGCATAGTGACTTCTTCAAACAGTGTTTGTTTTCCCATTGCCACTTTCAGCATTTTCTTCGCGACTTCCATTCCTCTAGTGTTCAGTCCTAGCCTCTCGGCTAATCGGGCCAATTCCTGGGGCTCTTCTGGCAAGTCTCCATATCTACTAGCCACCCCAGCCATATTGCAAGTAAAGACCCATACTTCTTTTCTTTGCTTATAGACCCTCCTCCTTGTATTACCAAGGAAGGTCAGTCTTTCAAACACAGAGACCCTACCTTTCTCCTCTCGCTGAGGAGGGACTTCATTGGCCTTGTAGTCTGGGCCATTTTCATATCCATTGTCTTCAACAGATGACATTATTCTATTTTCTTCTTCTTCTTCGACCGCTGTTGACAAGCAGCCTTCTTCTTTGGCTGTAGCTGCTAGGAGCTATCACTACTGGCCTAACGAGGGGTTGCCTATGCCCCTGAAGTAACTCCTGACCATGTTGGTCATCTCCTCTTGACCCCATCCTTGGTTGAGGATCGGGGATAACTGTCAACCTCCTACCGGAGGGATACAAGCTAGCCGAGCTCTCCCAACAAGTCGGTCAAATCTTCTCCCTATTGTAGGGATGTTAGCTTGTCAGGCGCAGGCCCTAGGGGCAGCACGACATGGAGGGTCCACAACCGTCTCTTCTCCTCTAGGGGCCAAGCCCCTCTCATTCATCCTCTCTGCCTTAGTAGGCTCAGGGTAGTGGTGAATAAGTACATTTTGATGGGCAGGCTAGATGTTCTTAGGGATCCACACCCACTTGAATGTTTTTTGCCTTAGGGCCAGCTCCCTTCGGCCTTGGTGGCCGACTTCTTCTTTCTCAACACTTCTTCTGGACAGGGCCAGAAAGGAGTTGCAGACTGGCACGACAGGGATCACGCGATCTGAGATAACCTGGGCATCACGTCGATCTAGAAAGATGTAGACACCACCAATTGGAATAGATTTGTCAGATGACAACAGTTATCCGGTGATGGAAGTAACAGCTTTCCTTCGGGAGTTCCCTTGGCGGTGACTCCCAGGCTTGTTGCAGTGAGTGGGGCGAGCCCCCTGAGCTACATGGTGGAACATGCAACTTGTTAGTTGGATTTGGCCTCTTGGCAGGCCTCTGCAGCTTTGGGTGTTGACAAGCTGGGGCCTCTTGTTGACGCTCTCCTTGGCCATCTCCGGAGCTTCGACCTTCAGCACATCAGTGAAGGCTACTCCCAAGAAATTGGGGAGTCGACTACCGGTGGAAAGGTGCCAAAAATGGTCGCTATCGCCAAGTACCCGAAGGTAGCATGGTTGGCCACGATCGTGGGGCCGATAGTCAAAGTAGCAAATTCAGTAGCCATCATTGAAAATCGTCGGATGAAACCTAGATCCGCACCATTAAGGATCCGCTAAACTACGGGTGTTACAATATCTACCATTTACTATAGTTTTTGAATTCATTGTAAAGTCTAATTCTTGGTGAAGTTAGAACCTTCCACTAGATATTCTTTCTATTAGATTGAAACTTCTTTATTAAGATCTCCATAAGTCTTCGTGAGTCATAGATTCCCACATGGATGTTGAGCTGGTTGTACCCTAAAAACTTCTTACAATATCATCTTACTAGCCTAAGATGAGATTTGACTGGCATTTTGAACTACGAAACAAGGTTCTGTTTAGTTATGTTCAGTCTGTTTTGAACACAATGTACCCAGAGACCACGTTCAAACTTTCCTTCCCTGAAGGCAATGACCCGATCGACCATATTTTAGGACCCGTTTGACTTAGAAATTGTGCCCAGATGAGTGGACGCTAATTTCAGAGACGAGCCATGGCAACTAGATGTGATTTTATCGCAACACTCACCTTGGCCACGTCCTGTCCTGAACGCCCTTGTGACCGCAACTACGTTCGAGCTTGATTTTCATGAAATGTGCTCATATTTTTAATCATATTTCACCAAAGTTCTACAAGCCGAAGATTGACTGTTTGATGTGTTTTAACACATCTATTAGTACGATTATCGTTCTTATAAGATTGTACCTTCCTAGTTACCTCCAGAAATCAAATTTTCTTGACATCCTACACTTACTATACTTGATCTTCATTCAATTGATATTTTCCCAACATGGTTCTTGCACTAAATAGTGATGATTGTTGTTATTTCTGCAATATAACTCCTTTGATTCCACTTGGCCATAAATGGTTTATGAAGTTATCTATTGACTATTAAGGGCTTTAGGTTCGCTTGACAATCAATAGTAGTTCAAACAAAATGTCTAATTTATACTGGGCTCATGAGATACACTGTGGCATGGTATTGTACCAAATTGAATCGAGATTGATTTAGAGAATTCAACTGCATGTAATGTTATTGAACAGAATATTATTCTGGCTATATGACTGATATGATCGATTGATACTGATATTCTTGGCCGAAAGGGTGTATCCTTATAATTCTACTGATCACTACAAAAAAAATTGATGTGGCACAGCTGTAAACACGTAATTTTTGGCATTACTGTGAGCAAATCTCATGTTATATTATAACGCCCCAAAGTAACTTGCACGGTTGGTCATCTATCTTTAGGAGCTCTCTTACACACTCCCTTCCCATTAGAGTCACAGCCTTGCTAGCCACCTGATTACCTGAAAAATATTAAAATAAGCTGGATGAGCGAAAAGCTCAGTAGGAATTACATCTCAATACACAAGCTTGCTTTAAGTGATTACATGTTACATGAAATACAAGTCTAGCTATGTATGGCAAGACAGACAGAGAATAATTGACAAGTGTTTACGAGCGCGGGGAATCCCTTTTATTTTCCCTCGCGGCGGGGAGGCACACTCGCCTTTTACGGAAGGCCGAGATAGGTCGACTTGGCACGTGGGAATTCCGGGGGTATATATTGAAAGGAGGGTGAAAAAAATGATAGGAACACAGAAGAAGGAATGGTGTGTATAGTGGCGATCTGGAGCTTGGCATTCACTTAGGCTGTTGGAGTTGTCATCGGAACCCGTGGCTGAAAGCCCTTATTGGGAGCTAATGAGGATGGGATCTGGGCCTGGAAACCCATATTGAGTGCTGGCCAAGTTGGGACCCGGGGATAGAAGCCCATCTCCAATGCTGATGATGCTGGGACCCAGGACTGGTGTAGACACACTAAATTTGACATTAGCATTAGTAAATCTCATGTGATCATGCAATACCCCAAGTGGATTCCATCTTAGAATTGAATAGGATGAATATTTCTATTTTTCGGATGATTTGCTGAAATGGCGCCCTTCTTGAAGAATGCTATTTGCTATTAGCGCCCCTCTGGGTGAACACTTATTCTTGGGTCATTTGCCTGCTTAATGACTATCTTTAATAAATAGCGGCTTCTGTGGCAGGTGCCAATTATTTTTAATCTAGAAAATTGCTATATTTTTATTACAAATTAGCGGTCTCCATGAGAGATGCTATTTTATTAATGCCTACTATGGGGGGGCGCTATTTGTTTTGGAAAGTTTGATATTACTAATTTTATTTCAAGAATTTGCGTTCACTTATGTGGACGCTATTTTAAATAGCGTTTGATGGGGAGGGCGCCATGTCTCATTCCATTTCTTTCGACCAAAGATCTCCTTCCCCAGTTGACTGTTGCCTTCTTCGATCCATACTATTCTCTGAGAAGAAAATCCCTGCCTCCCTTTAATCCTTTCCCAACCAAAAGCATTACTTCCTTTGATCCTTTCCCCATCGATCAAACTCAATCCTTATAAATAGAGGTTCTTTTGAGTAGCCTAGTACACATGGTGCATGTTGCAGCTCAACGTCCTTGCCAGAACGCTGTTGCTATTCTTGGCCACAACTCGGCCGGTAGCAGCTTCAGTGGCTCCCGGGATGGGAGCGTTGTGCTCGGGCTCGTCGGACGCCTCTACGTCTAGGATGTTGACGAAGGCTACCCCAAGGAAGTTGGGGAAGCCCACGACTGGAGGGAAGCTCCCGAAGCAGAGCAGGACGGTGAGGTAGCCTTCTCGGACGTGGCTCTCCACGACTTGCGGGCCAAAGGAGACCGCTATTCTCGAGGTTGAAGCGTGATTTTCCTGCATTTGCAAAGATGAAACAATTAACATTACAAGAAGGGGGCTGCAGGATCCCTAATTTTGGCAAAGAGATGAAGGGTGGATGATGTCCCACCGGGCGTGCCAGACTCGTGGATGCACTTTTTGATCGACACATTATCGTCATTTTATTTTTTATTTTTTTTATTATTGAGATGGGTTTATTTGGTTTATTAAGTGCGTGGGCGTGCCAGTCACCGAAGTGACGATTTATTCGGGCTCCGAGAAACCCATGGTGCGCTCGATCTGACTTCGTCAGGTGATTGTGTAGTTTGGGTCGGGACCAAATCCCGTCGCGTCATAAAAGTCACGACGTCATTTCCATCCCCTATATGAGGGAACACCCTTGATTAATTACCAAAATTAGGGGCCCTGCGGCCAAAAGAATTAACGCTAATTGCAAAGGAAAGGGGCAGGAATGAATCACACAAGGGCCTGTGTCGAGACACGGGTAACTGGGCATGTTGGTCATTCATAGACCCTTTCGTATTCGGACGGGAGTCCGTGGCGGGAGTGCAGTGAAAATCAAGATAAATCCGTTCAAATGTCTATCGAATACACGACAATTTTAATGATGATCCGGGAAGAATCCAGTTCAGCAAACGGGTCTGATTTAATCAGAATGTCAGCCCGAGGTAAGGTCTGGTCGTGGCCATTTTGGGCTAATTCCCGAGACTCAGGCCCGGCTTACAGAAACAACATTATTGTCCCTTCAGCACGAGGTCACGAGGAGAGGCGGGGCTGCAATATAGAATTTTACTATTATGATTAGTGGGGCCCCTGATTATGTTTCTTTGCTGCCCATTTTCCCTTTCTTTTTTATGCGTTTAGGGTGATCTCGCGATTTTCCTTCATTTATTTACATAGATTCCCCCCCCCCCTTACAAACCTACGGAACCCCGTAGCGGGTGGACCGAGTCGTTCGCCTACTGTCGGATGGTACCGGTGCGACCGGCGTGCTCCGAGGATCACGAAAACATATTTTTCTATTTTTTTCTATTTTTTGAGATATCCTGATTTTCTATAAATAACCCATTTCTTTTTCTTTTTTTCACCTTTTCTTCTTCTTCTTTTTCTTCCCCCCTCCACCGTGAGACCGCACCCATCTCTCTTCCTCTTCTTCGTCCAACGTGCTCGTGGCGACGCCTTCCACCGGTTGCAGACGGCTACAAGACGACGGTGTGCCGACGATGGCGGCGACGAGGCAGTCGTGGCGGCGTGTGGCTCATGGGAGATCGTGGAGGTTTGGGAGTTCTTAAAGCGTTCTTTGCGATTTGGCGGTGATCCAGCGCGTCTCGAGCGAAACCGAGGTAGGGTGACGGTCCCCTAGCTCTGTAGCTTCCTTTCCCGCGATTTCTAGGCCGATGGGAGGTCGAGTGGGGTTTATTTGAGCTCGGGACGAAAAATCCATGTTTTGGGGATCGTGGGCCGATCTAGTGTTTTACCACATGGTTTGGAGGTTTGAGGGCATCATTGGATGCCTAGGACCATAGGGACAAGCTTCCCCCTTGTTTCCCCATCAACCGGCGTTCTTTGGGGCGTGAAACGGCATTTTCTGACGAGGTTCGCCGTTCTCGGGTCGCCGGGATGTAAACGGTCCTAACAGAAGCCGTTTACACCCCTGCGCGGCCCAATGATCGACCGTTTACCGACCCTAGAGTGTCGGTGGGGCACACGGTCCATCATTCGACTGTGTCACTCCTGGACAGCCCATAGGCCGACTGTTTATCCCGTGGGGCCAGCGTGACCCCCGAGGACCATTAGATTTTGACCATTGCACAGTGTTGGGGCTACACGGTCATGGTATGGACGTTTAGGTCCTTTGAACGGTCCCAAGCTGGGCCGTTTGAGTCTTCAACGATCCCAAGAGGACTGTTTAGATTTTGTGCCGTTGAGTGACTGGACGGCCCTAAGGGGGACCGTTCAGCTCCTCAAGCGGCCTACCGCTGGACCGTTTAGGTCCTAGACGGTCTGAGGATAACCGTTTGGTCTATCATTTAGTCTTGAGGATTGAACGATCCCATGGGAGACTATTCACTTCCTCACACGGCCCCATTGTAGACCGTGTATGGCTGTTGTGGGACAGTTCGTATCGCTTCCACGCCCGCGACCTGCATCTGGTCCTGGGGCCCGCGAGCGACAAGCCGGTGCATTTCCGCGTCACCATCGACGGCGCCGCGCCCAAGGACAGCCACGGCGCCGACATCGACGCCGACGGCAATGGCGTGATCGACGGGCAGCGTCTCTATCAGCTGATCCGCCAGACCGGGCCGGTGATGGACCACACCTTCGAGATCCGCTTCGCCGACCCCGGCGCCCAAGCCTATGCCTTCACCTTCGGTTGAGATCGGAGTACCCGGAATGAAAAAAGCCTTTATCGCGCTCTGCGCACTGACCCTCGGCTTCAAGGCGCTCGCCGATGAAACAAGATGTAATGTTCTGTGATCAGATTACCTCATAGTTTGGATCAAGTTTTACTATTGTCATGCAGTAGTTCATATCTGCAGCAATGCTGGTAATGCTGCGTATATCAGGAGTGACCAGTTTGTGTTTCAAAGATTTCTGAGTTTGCTTTATTTGGGGGGTGTATATAATATTGTCTCATCCTTGGACACATTGACGATGATCATTCTTTCTTTAGTCATTGTTTCATGTTATCTTCACTACACCTATATCTTTCATCAGAAAGTTCCCCTGCTCCCTCTTTCCTGGGGAGGAGCTATTATTAGAATTTAGCACAGAAAGTTTCAAATTGTGTTAAAGCTTATGTGGTTTGTTATGACGATGCACATGATCCTCCAATGTGACCGAACAAGTTTCTATGAGGGGGCAATCATGTCTTGGGACAAACTTTTATTATTGGACTCAGTTAGCTTGAGGATGAGGTCTTGATCCCTTTTCATTGACACTTTCTCTTCTTTCAGCCCATGGAGATATATGTGGATGATGAGTCCAAGTTGACCTTGCACGGTTTAGTGCAGGTATATCTGTGTGCTATCATGCATACATTTGTTTCATATGTATTCACTGAATTTTCTTCTTTAACTGTTATCATCACCTTTGAGCAGCACTACATCAAGCTGAGTGAAGCGGAGAAAAACCGAAAATTGAATGACCTTTTGGATGCTTTGGACTTCAATCAAGTTGTGATCTTTGTCAAAAGTGTCAGCAGGGCAGCAGAGCTTGACAAACTGCTTGTGGAATGTAATTTTCCATCCATCTGCATTCATTCTGGGATGTCGCAAGAAGTAAGGTAAAGGCATTTCCTTCACCATGCATGCTTTAACTGCTCATCTAATGTTTCGCTTGGCAGTTAAGTCAGGTATGGTTCTCTATCCCTACTCATTGCTGCATTATTATATGGTATCTGCATTATTATAGCCTCTCAAGGATCGGCTGGTTGCCCATGTGTTCTGGGATCTGATGTTTCCCTTTAACAAAAATGATGATGATCTAGGAGCATATGGTTAATCATTGGATAAGCCACTCGGTCAAGTCGGGTGGGGGACGATGGACTCTGTCTCACACGTCGTGGTTGCAAGAAGACTCTTGACCCCGTCTTGGCTCGGTCTAGCAATATTATCCTTGAGTAGTTTCTATTTTATCTTTCTTTGCATTTGTTTTGATGAATTCATTATTTTAGTCCAGCATGCATCATATCATTTTTTAGCATTCACGCCTCGTAACTCTCTCAGGGTTTCTCCTTGGCAATGGTTAATTGCACTTCATTTCTCTTGGATAAGAGATCACTATTCCACACTGAATTTGATCATTTTCTCTCATCTTGCCGCTTGGTCTGGTTGGCCAGCGTGATTCCTGTCTGAATTTTATCTCAATTTTATCTTTCCCTTTCCAGCTCTTCAGCTGTGTCTTTTCGATCCCCTCATTGTCTGTGGATTGTGTCCCCCAATGAGGTTGATCGTGTTTCCTTTTCTCTCTTTTAGTCTAGTTCTCTAGACATGTCTCATCCTTGTCATCCATTCCTAGTGGTTAGTTCGATGTTTTCAGGAGAATTCCTATCGCTTGTTAGTTGTGACAGGTGTCTTTTACCTTGATGCTCGCTTATCAGTTCTCTCTACTTCATCTCCACTTCATCTCCATTTCACGTCACTATCACTTTTGCTCCATCTCCTTTTCATTTCACCTCTGCATCATTTTTGCTCGTTCCCTTGCAAAGTGGACATCAAGGAGGGGCACCTGTTGACACCTGTTTTCAGCCTACAAGTCGAGTTACTTCTCTTATTCACCTCCATAATGTCCAGAATTAACCATTATTTTTTAGCCTTCTTTGAGCTTATCTCGAGCCCATTTCTTGGCCATTCTTCAAGCCCATTGAGCTTTGGAGGCCTTTATCTTCAATTCCCTAACTTTTGAGCTTGTTTCAGGTCAGTTCGGAGCTCAAACAGATGCCCGGGACGAAGCCATGCAGAAGCTAGAATTCCCCCTGGTAGTCGTCATGTGGTGACCGCTACCATGAGGTAGTAGTCACCCAATGACCGCTACTTGCAGTTTTTAGGGTTATGTAGTGTACTGATCAGGAGTAGGTCTTGCTTGCTACATACCAGTTAGATAGAGACACGTGGGCTTGGTTGGAAGTCGTAGAACCAACATTAGCCAATAATCAAGTTTAGTGGAATGGATTTGTGGAGCTTTTTAACGGGAGGTATTTTTCGGAGAGAATTCGAGAAAGGAAGGTAGTTGAATTCGCATCCCTGAAGTAGAGGAACTTGACCGTTGTGGAGTATGAAGCCTAATTTTCTAGGTTAGCCCGTTATGCACCCCACTTAGTTTGCACGGAAAAGATGAAGGCTATGAGGTTCCTGAATGGATTATGAGTCGAATATATCCCGCAGTTAGCACAATTAGAAATTCAGGTGTATGTTCAGACAGTGAAGAAGGCCCAAGTATTAGAGGACACTATGGATATGACAAAGCGAATTTCTAGATGGCTTGTCAAGATGGGGGGAGCAAATGGTTCCGAGGATAGTGTGCCTACTAATGGGAAGAAGAGACTGAATGGTGGCAATAGGGGTCATAATGATAAGAAGGGTAAGAAGGTAGACCAGTAGATCATCCCCGTTAAGGAGGGGTGCGAGTATTGCGACAAAGGTAGACCAGTAGATCGTCCCCGTTAAGGAGGGGTGCGAGCATTGCGACAAAGGTAGACCAGTAGATCATCCCCGTCTCTTCATTATATTTGTCCCTCCATGATCATCATTTCCTTGTTATAAAATGATTGGAAAGTGAGTAGAATAACATGTCTAATTAATTGATTAGTTCATAAATTTTATCTCTACTATGCATAGTTTGGAGCTTGTTTGAAGGTCGTGCCACTCCGGTGGTGTCGACTGACTATTCACTCTCATTTTTTGCATGATTTAAACCCTAAATTTTTGGACATCGAATGCCTCTCTGTCAGATATTCTTTCCGTCGGACTAGGAATTCATGTTTCAAGACCTCTGTAAGACCCCGCGAGCTTGGGATTCCCACTAGGATGTTGGGTGGGTTGTACCCTAAAATCCTGTACCCCTAGAATTCTTGAAAAGACGGAACAAGGTGCTACTAAAGCTCTACTGAAATTCTGCTAGTTTTGTTGTTTACGGACTTCCCAGGAATGCTAATATCAGTTAGCGGTCGAATGATAGACCGCCTTCTGGTTTCCCATGCCTAGAGTCAACTCCATGCCTTATGAGTCAACCTAGCCTAGCTCTGTCCTGTTAATTGTAATTATTACCTACATTATTTAAAATTTCAATGTACCTCCACACTCCTTTCTAACCCTTTCGAGCCCTCCTGCTCGTGGGTGGCGGGCTTGGATTCGAATGGTATCGGGTAATTCCCGATATCCAGATCTTGGGTCGTTACAGATGGTATCAGAGCAGTGGTTGTGGATGTACATGGGAATTTGAGATAATTACAGTGATCAGAGTCCATAAGGTCTGGTAAAGTCAGTAGCTGGCATAGGGTTTTGTGTTTGTTTACCACTTTTGTTTCTCCCGTAAGAGCTAGAGTGTGCGGTGTTGGCGTTGTGAAGGTGGTTTCGGTTATCGTCGGAGTGCCGGTGTGGGGCCTGAGGAATGAGATAGAGAGCTTCTTCCCCAGAGGTAGTGGCCTCGATTATGCTTTATTCGGCAGAGTTTTGTCAGCAAGAGCTAGTCTATGGTGCAGCGTTCGAGGAATCTGCGGTGAGGTCAGGTGGCTGGCGAGGATTGCTCGTGGCTAGGTGGCCATGAGTGTGCTCCAGAGGTGTTAATGTCAGCTTGGCCACCCCAACTTGAGGTTTAGCTAGGCCCCGAGACATCGAGATCGTGGTTTGAGGTGGCAGAGCGGGTGCTCTAGTCGAGAGATGTGCTCGGGCGAGTGGAGGATCTTCCTGGTGAGCTGCTAATTGTCGAGCCTGATTTTCTTGTCATGCTATATGGCGTCGAAGATGACGCTCCAGTCCCAAACATTTTTGTTGATCTCGAGGTAGGATTGGGCAAAGTTGTTCCAGTGAGCTTTAGGTCTTGCACGTTTGCGTGTGAATGGGCTGCGTTAGTCCTGAATTTGTTTTAAGATTGCATGGCAGTGTCTTGGTTTGTGGCCCAGATTGTGGGATTTGGAGGCCATTGTGCACCACCTTGGATGCGCCTTGCGAGGTGGCAAATGAGATGTGAAGGTTTCGCGGTAGATTCAGGACTTGAGGATGAGTATTGGCAGGTGCCGATCATGGTTCATGTCGCGGCTCTTGGCGTGATGGTCTGCGCGGTGGCAGCTCAGAAGGTGGATATTTTGAGGACCCGAGAATTGAGAATGGATTAGCGTTAGCAAGGACAGATTCCAGGGAATGATGTCTGGTGGCTAGAGGTGTAGTGGCCTTTGAGCCTGGCGTCTTTTGTGGTTTCTTTGCTCCTCGATAAGCATTTTGGCTTGTTAATGGTTCCGGGATCAAAGGCATGCATAGGTAGAGAGTGTGTGGATGCGACTAGCTCAACTGCTGTGGCAACGTGTGGCTGGTGATCATGAGAGTCAGTGCTCGAGGCATGGTGAGTTGCAGTTCGGGGAATTACAGTGATGGTCCATCGAGAGTTGCTATGAATGTGGTCCGACAGGACACTTGGCGAGTGTTGTCGGAGGAGCTCACTTGATGGAAGTGATGGTTTTTCCTGGTGCTGGAAGTGAGGTTCCCAGCATGCGTGAGGTTCGAGGTTAGGTCAAGTGTGGAGATCTCCGATTTGTAGGAGGTATGCTATTTTCTCTTTGGTCGAAGAGAATCGCGTTTTGCTAAGTTCCGTCGTCTTACATTATGTGTTCGGATTGGTTGGCTTCTTCTTGTGTGCCATGAAGTCCGTGCGAGACGTGTTTTGGCAGTATGGTTGCCTGTGAGAAGCGATGTCCATTCCTTTGGCAGGTATGGGTGCGTTGGCATCATTCTGGAAGGATGAGTGCCACTTGGGCGGTGCTTGCGAAGACTCGTGGCTGGTGTTGTGATTTCTGATGCATTGTAAATCGGAGTCTACAAAGTTGTAGGAGGATTTTCAGATTAAGAGAGAGAATTTATGCTTCAGATTCGAGGTAATTAAGCTTTTCTCACCCTATTTTTTGGAGTTAGGCAGCCGAGTTGAGGATGGTCGGGATGGTAGATCCCGAGTCATTATGATGTTTGCGCACGTGGATCAAAGTGCACAGCAGAAGCCTGGTGGGCCTATAACCCATAGATCCGGGATCGTAGTAATGGTTACTACGAGCGGGTTTCAGAGGATGTGTAGATTGCTTTTGGCTATGTGAGCCATGTCGTTGCCATGCCATTGCTTGAGGCATTGCGGTTGTGGTTTGTAGCACTGGTAGGATGGAGAGTTGGGAAAATATGACGGCAAGTTTGTCGCTTGAGTACCCTATTCTTTCATTGGTAGCTGTGAGTGGCTAGTGAGGCTAGCCAGGTGGTCAACTGCGGTAAGGATCTGTGTTGGTTGGAGACCCGTGTGCATTGGTCACAGCGTCGTCGACCAGGTTACTGTGGTAGCAGATGACACTTTTCTATTATGGATATATGTACCATGGGTTGTTCGGGTTGTGTCCTGTGGCTCGGAAGCGAGAGTGGAGCTGAGGATTGGTAGGTGTCCATTTGGAATAATTGTGATGAAACTGGGATGAGGGTATGTAATGGATGATGCCTGTGTACGGAAGTCCCTGGAGGGATGTTGTCAGATGAGAGCCTTGGTGTTGTGACCAGCATGGGAAGATTTCCCAGTAAGCCTAAGTCTAGTGCTGTTGTAGACCGAGGATTGTGGAATCCTGCCATTTGTTTTCACCATGCTCCCCTAAGAGGGTAGAGCTGGCGCGAGGATCAGGATCAAATGCGGTGTCCGAGCAAAGTTCAGCTCGAGATGCAGTGATGGTCAGTGTAAGAGTTAATGGATGTCCTATCGAGATTTGGAATGTGCTTATCGGGCCTGATGAAGGATCGAGAAAGAGGAAGGCGAGCACATAAGGGTTCCCCATTAACGAGTAGCCGATGACCGGCGAATGGTCTTTCACAGATAGAAGATGCCAATTGTAGTGAATCGAGAATGGTGAGAGCCGTGTGTAAGCGAGGCCTTGGGTGGCCGGGTATAAGATATACCTTTTCCTGGATTGGATCTGGGATTTGTTGAAGATTTGTGCTCGGATCGGAGCTGGTCCAGTGTTGTTAATGGCGTTCAGCTTGCCAGGTATGAGATGGTTCATGGCGCAAAGCCGACGGATTTGTGGCAGTCAGTTGAGATGACTATGTGAGCTGAAAGAGGCTCAGTGATGATTGTCCCTTGTGCGGGGCATGAGATCAATCAGCAAGTAGAGAAGTTGATGGTTGGTTGGTCTGTCGGGCATGGGATTTGATCGATGGCAGGTTTTCGTGACGCAGGTTGCGTCTCCTCGGTGAGCGAGATGGTAGTAGCGATGCTATGATTGGATCTCCGTTGTGGCTGAGGTGATGTCAGACTTGCGTTCTTTTTGTGTGTCTTGCTCGCTATGAGAATTGGTGCGTATTGGGTTATGGAGCGAGGCATTTCTGTTTGTGGTAAAAGTCTGACTGTGTCCCTCAGAAACGATATTTTTACGAGAATTGAGATTGCACCTCAAATCAGTCACCTAGAAGAGATTCTAGCAGATTTGAAGAAGGTGAACACAGTGGTACACTATTTGATGAATACAGGATGTCCCCCACGAAACTTAAGGAATTGAAGAAGCAACTTCAAGAGTTGTTGGAGAAAGGTTTTAATCGACCAAGCACATCCCCTTAGGGTGCGTCGATCCTATTTGTTAGGAAGAAGATGGATCTCTCAGACTCTGCATCAATTATCGACAGTTAAATCAACTCACCATTAAGAACAAATATCCACTGCCACATATTGATAAGTTGTTCGATCAAATTTCTGGTGCGGAATATTTCTCGAAGATAGACCTCAGGTTTGGTTACCATCAATTAAGGATTAAAGATGAGGACATTTACAAGGCTACTTTCTGTAGCAGATATGGGCACTATGAGTTTGTAGTTATGCCCTTTGGGTTAACCAACACCCCTGTAACTTTTATGCAACTTATGAATAATGTCTTCAGATCATACCTTGACTGATTTGTGGTTGTCTTCATTGATGATATTCTCATATACTCCAAGACTCGATAAGAACATGAAGAGCACTTAGAAATAGCTTTGCAAACACTAAGATAACACCAACTCTATGCGAAACTTAACAAATGTGAATTCTGACTAAAAGAAGTCTCATTCCTTGGCAACATCATCTCAAAGGAAGGTATTGCTATAGATCCTTCGAAAGTAGAAGCTGTCAAGAACTAAAGTAGGCTGACAACTATATTTGAAGTCATGAGTTTTCTTTATCTGACTGGCTACTATATGCGATTCATAAAAGATTTCTCTAAGATCATCGTCCCTCTAACTAGGCTTACAAGAATGGAAAATCCTTTTATATGGTTCGCGGATTGTGAAGAGAGTTTCTTGACTCACAAGGAACACCTTACCACTGCACCTGTATTAGCACCGCCCGTTGAAGGTGGTGGTTTCGAAGTCTATACCGATGCATCAGGAGTTGGTCTTGGATACGTTTTAATTCAACATGGGAGAGTGATCTGTTATACTTCGAGACAATTGAAGCGTCATGAAGAGAATTATCCAGTGCATGATCTAGAGCTAGCTATTGTTATCTTTGCCTAAAAGATATGACGACACTACGTTTATGGGGAGAAATTCACCATATTTTTGGACCAACAAGTCTGAAATATCTCTTCTCCCAAAAGAAGTTAAATATGAGGCAAAGAAGATGGCAGGAGTACCATAAGGACTTCGATTTTTTCATTCAATACCACCTTGGCAAGGCAAATGCTGTAGCCGATGCGCTTATCATGGTCACTGCCCTCATAGGATGTCAACAGACACCCACGGGTCACGGGCAAACCACAAGATCAAGCCAAGACAAGTAGAAATCGGAGCGGTGGACAATGACTACACTCTGGGTAGAGCGAACTATCACTTAACTGCTAGGCGAACCCGGCAGTCAAGGAAAGCTGCTGCAAGACCAGAGGCAAAGACACTGGTAGTTCTAGATTGAGTCGTTAGGGAACTATCATAGTCAAGGAAAAGACCGCACCTAATCACCTGAACCGATCGATCCAGAAACTACCGACACACAAACACTGCCCTAAAGCACAAACCTAAGACAGACAGACACACAGAACAGACACAGAATGGGACAATGGCCATCACGGCCAACAGAATGACTGTAACGCACCTCCATAGGCACGTTACCTGCTCTAACGCACCAGGGTAGGGGCGTTTGGGCAACCAGGCCTGCAACTACGACTCGAACAACGTAACACACCAACCAAGGCGCGTTACACCACCTGACGCACTAGGACAGGGGCGTCAGGGCCAACGGGCCTAAAAGCCTAACAAGAACCATGCAATGCACCAGGCCAGGGGTGTTATACAACGCGACGCACAAGGGGAGGTCGTTAGGGCTAACTGACTGACCCGATCTTCATGGTAGACATGGTCTTCGAGGGACTGATATCCATAGTCCTTGGAAACCACCAGCACGTAACGCACCACCATAGAGGCATTATAGAATTTTAACGGTCCTATTCTGGTCTGTCACACCTAGAACGTAGTGCACCACCATAGGCACATTACAGCCATGTGATGATCCTATGCTGGTCCATCACACCAACCCAGTCTCAAAGAACGTAAAATGAACAACGGTTATGGCGGTCTATCGTGGGACCGTCACACAGTGTGACGGTCACTAGAATGATCGTTACATGAAATCAGCGAGCAAAATAGGGGAACGGCGGAATCGGCCCATTCCACGCCCCATTCACGCCGAAGCGCAGGGGAAACAGACACACACGACCATACAATACACCTGGGGTCGAAAAATGATGCATGCACGCATTAAAACACGAGATCGGGGTGATTCCGACGATTCGACCCTAAATGAGTCACCGGGGTTCCCGGACTCCTACCGGCCCAAATGACAACTGATCGACACGAAACTTATGGGAATGGGATCCTAACATCACAGCGGTTGTTTTGACACTAATTAGGCTAAGATAAAGAGTGTATCTATATGCACGGACTTGGAAATGCAAAGACCAAATGCACAGAGATGATATGCATACTGATGAACTATGCATTGAATTTTAATGCAAATGACTCTAAAGTTAAGCACATTAAACAAAGTAATTAAATGGCAGATCAAACAAGATGTTGAAAAATAGTGTATGACATCATCAAAATAGTAGGGATGCAACAGAGAGAAGGAGGCTTTCTTCCTTGCATTCCTTGCACCTCTTACATCTTTTGCATTCCATGCATCTCATGCACATGCATTTGCATTTATCTTTCTTTCCCGGGTTTTCGAACCAGCATCTTCCTCATCTTTCGGCACCTCTAGATCCTCCTCATCCTCTTTCTCCTAATTCTATCTCCCTTTCCCAGGGGCATCGCGCCACTTCTTATTTTCTCCAACCTCAATATCTGGGGCATCGCGTCCCCTCCTATTCTCCTCCCCCAGAACCTCCGGATCCTACTTTTCATTCCCCTATCCTTTCCAGGCATCACGTCCCTCCACATTTTATTCTTTCGAAACCTCCAGATTCTCTATTTCATTCTTCATCTCTTCTCCTAAGGCATCGCACCCCTTTTTACTTTCTCCTTTCAAAACCTCCAAATTTTCTTTCTCTTCTCCCAAGGCATCACGCCCCTCCTTATTCTCTCCCTCTGGAACCTCCGGACTTCTCAATTCATTCTTCTAGCCTCATAGGGAATCACAACCTTCCTTCTTTCTATTCTCTTCTTCCAGAGCCTCCAGACCCTCCAGATCTCTCACATCATTCTCTCATCCCTTTAGGGCATCGCACCCCTTTCAACTCTCCCTTTTCGGATTTCATCTTCCTTTTCCTCTCGATTCTCCTAGGACATCGCACCCTTCCTTCTTATTCTCCTCCGAGATTTCTGGATTTCTCTTCTTTCCTCCAATTTATCTTCCTACTCTTCCAGGGCATTATGTCCTTTCTCACTTCCTTCTTCCAACATCTTTAGAACCGTCTCTTCCCATACCTTTTCCCAGGGCATCGTGTCTCTTGGTACTTTCTTCCTCCGGAACCACCGAATGATTCTTCTTCCCATGATTGTTGTTCTCCATCTCTGGACCCTCCGGATCCTCCTCTTTCCATGTATCAATTCCTCCTCATGATTCCCTCCGATCCCGGGTCTGACCTGATTTCTTCCACCTCATTTGCTCTGGGCATCTGCCCATACGGTAACCAGCCTAAAAATAATCTCTCTCGGGTAAGCCGCTCCACCACTCCCGGGTGGGTCAGCACACGCGTGTCATAAGAAGGCTACGACTAGTGGGGGCTCACAGAATGTGGACACTGAAACCACACACGCACCTATCATGAGTAACGTGAAGTAATAGGTGGCTCGAAGCCACCAGACTCTGGACAGCCCACTAGACCTAATAACCCAACAGTCCTTGAGTCACAAGACTCGGGTCAAGATTGTCGCACGTGACGACACAGCACCGTCAATTCGGCCTAATCCCTAGGTCCGAAATCACGGTAACACGTAGCCTTCGGACACCCACAAACACAAACCCACGGCATCCGGGACATTCACAAGGCTAAAGGTCGACCACTGGGTCACAACCGGGTCGACCGGAGCCCAACACAACACAAAACGGACGTGGCGAGCACGAAAAACCACCTAGCGATCTACCCCTGGACCGCTAAGGCCAGCCTAGTAGTCCAGCCAGGACCGCAAGGGCCAAAGACGATCCCAACCCCTAGCGGCCACTCCCAGACCGCCAGGCAGAGTGGCGATCCTCTGCCTGACCGCTAAGCGGAGCCTAGCGATCAGTCGCAAGGCTGCTACCCCACTGACCTCAAACAACTCCAAACTAGAAAAACGGTCACCCCCGGACCGCATGACGCTACCTAGCGGTCTCCACCCGACCGCTAAGCTCACCTGGCGGTCCATCGCGCAACCGCAAGGCTCAAATCGACATACGGGGGAGCCTAGTGGTCTCCACACGACCGCTTCACGCCCTAGCGATCGCTGGAAGGACCGCTAAGGCGTCCTGAACCCGAAAATGACAAAAATGGCGAGAAAGTCCATTCCATGCCCCATTTACACCCATGTGAAGGGAAAAACAGGGGGAAACTAGTCCCCAACCTCTCTAGCACCGAGAGGACCTATTTAAACCCCAAAAATGCGATCAAAATGCTAGATCGGGCGCACACCTCAAAACATGCTCTTTTGACCCCAATGCGAAATAAATCCTGCTCGGCTCACCTCAGCCTACCAAAATCACGGGAAAGGAAGTACAAGGGCCAAGGATCTACCCCCCTACCTCCACCAAAGATTCCGCATGTCGAGGACGCTGATCCATAGTGAAAATGTCGCTAGAAACCCCGCCGGTGTCCCACGCTCACGAACCGGCTCGACACGTGCCACCGCCTCGTCGGCAGACCAGACCAGCCCCCTGGGATGGTCCGCTGTTCGCGCGTCGGGCGAGCGGGGGGGTTTCGTTCGCCGTGACGCGGGGTGTGCGGTGACCGGAGTAAGGGATCGGATATAACTATGGGAGATATGCTGAAATATAGTGTGCTTCAGGCACCCCCTCTCCTGGCCATATCTTTCTCAAAGTGGCACCGTGCACTTGCCTTTTACAGAGAGTCGAGGGGAGATCGAACGGCACGAGAGGTCTCCATGTTTTATGGGAAACATGGCTGGGATGCGAGCGTGTCAGTCGATTTCTCGACAATCACCCATGGAACCAAAGGCTGACTGGGGATGTGCCTCCAGGGAGTGACACGTTGACTTGGGAGGTGAGGGACACGTGGAGGGAAGGGTCGGTTCCGCAGGTGCAAGTGTGCAGGCGACTGTGGGGAGTTGTGTACAGGATGTCTTTCCCCATCGACCGCAAACAGTCAGTGTTTATTTACATCGGATTGAATCTGAACACCTCCGTTCCACTGCTAAAGAGAGGTCTGTGTAAGCCTAGAGTCCTAGGTAAAGAGCAGGGAGCACTTCACAGCTGTAGGTTCACACTAGACCGGACAAGGTTGACTGGGGTCAGAGGTGCTGAGGGGTTCATGCTAGGTGACACGACAGGGGAAGACTGAGGGCCCGAACGTGGATGCGAGTGCATACATCCAAATGGCTGTACAATTACTGAGAGCTCTATGGATTTACAAGTGGGCTATAGTGGCCGAAGTACAACAGGCGCAAGCCACAGGACAATTCTGACACGGTGGTCAGTCCCTAGGTCAATGCGTGACAAAGTGGGTGTCTGCGTGTTTTACAGAGGATTCCTCTCGTAGCGTATGTCGTATTGGTTCCGTAAAACAAGGGGCTTGTGACGGGGTGACTGGCGAGTGCATCAGACTAGTATCTGGGCGAGGGTCAGTCTCAGCTCGGATCGAGCGATCAGACATGGCCTCGTATGTACTGGAAAGCGTGTCATCACTTGCGTGCATGGTCGCACGCTTGTAGTAACATCTCATGCATAGTGGGCATAGACCTGTGTGTCATAGTGAAAGAACGAGCGGGGGGAGTACGAGCGACATACCCTCGACATCCTTAGCCAAAGAGCAAGTCACCCACACACAATTCTCCTTAGCTTGCCACCTGAAGACCTTGAAGCTTGTTGTGTTGTATGTTGGATGCCCCAGGGAGTAGTGGTTTTCATTTTATTTTTGGTCTAGACGTCTAGTCATTTTCCCATCATTATATGCATATTTCCCACCATTTTCATCCACGTTTTTTACTGTCCTCTTCTCATTTTACACCATCCCTATTGTTTTGACACCCCATAGGGGTTAAAAACCCAACCCCCAGGTATCCCCCATTCCATATTATGTTGTCAGTTCTTCCATTTATTTCATAGATATTGCACGTTCTAGGACTAATTTGTTTTTTTTTTGTCTTGTCATTTACTTTATTTTGTAGGTCAATAGAAGCTAAGCATGAGGCCCATCCCCTCTGGCCGACCGGAAGGGGTGGAGGATTAAGTTCCACAACTTGAAGTCTGGCGGCAACACACGGCCCTTTTTCGTCTGTTTACAAGGGTACACAATTCTGTGCAGACCATTTATTGCCTTCCTACGACCTTCTGTAGACCGTCTGAATGCCAACCAACCTTCATCCCGCGTTCCTCTCCAGTGCTGCAAGCGGTCAGTCGAGCAGCCATGTACATTGATGAGCGGTTCCAAGTGGACTGTTTTCACCCTGCTACAGTGCTACCACTTTGGTGAGTGTCTTCTCCCTTTTTTCTAAGGTACACATCACTGCTCTTGTGTAGTCTGTGCCTTGGTGGCAATCACAATTCATACACCATTTCCCCCATTTGGCGTTATTATTATCTTCATATATTGATTTAGCAAGGAGGGAGAAGAAGGTAGAATAGAAAGACAGGTGAAATATACACCAACAGATTTTGTGGTGATCACGGTGGGACTCCTAGTGCCCATCATGCTTTTGTTTTGATTGACTTGCATTCCTCTGTGTGTGGCCGTCTTATTCCCGTCTCAGGCTGATTACTTCAGCGGTTCTCTATGGGCCGTGCTTTAGTTCCCACGGTCTTTAAAGAGACCGTGTACGTTTGCTGGCTTAGGTACGTTACTGTTCTCTATATTTGTGGATATGCTGACTTTCTGCGGTCCTTCCAGGACCGTTTGATAGGTTTCACGGTTGATCGATAGACCATCCAGATCATTCCGGTATGCTTCAGTACCTCCTATTTTAGTTTAGTTCAGTTCAATGTTCCTTTTGGTTTTTCTACTGCTCCCTGTCATTGAACAGTCTTTCCCAGGGCCGTGTATCCTCCCTGAGCGGTCACCCATCAGACTGCGTTTGTGCCACATTGCACTCGAGCTTTGCCTGCAAGCTCATGTCGCAAGGATGTGAAGTATTTCTTGCTTCCGTAATTGTTACCAAATCCAAGGAAATTCGCATAGAAGAAATCTCTATTGTCAAAGAGTTCCCCGATGTCTTTCCATCGGAGTTACTTGGTTTACCATCTGAAAGGGAAGTAAACTACTCCATTGAACTCATCCCAGGAGCAACACATGTTTCAATAGCTCCCTACAGGATGTCCCCCACAGAACTCAAGGAACTGAAAAGGCAACTTCAGGAGTTACTGGACAAGGGCTTTATTCGACCCAGCACATCCCCTTGGGGTGCGCCGGTTCTGTTTGTTAAGAAGAAAGACGGGTCTCTCAGGTTACGCATCGACTACCGGTGACTCAATCAACTCACCATCAAGAATAAATATCCGTTGCCGTGTATCAATGAGCTATTTAATCAACTTTCTAGGGCCGAGCATTTTTCGAAGATCGACCTTAGGTCGAGTTATCATCAACTAAGGATCAAGGAAGAAGACATCTACAAGTCTGCCTTCCAAAGAAGATATGGGCATTATGAGTTCGTAGTTATGCTGTTCGGGTTAACCAACACCCCTACAACATTCATGCAACTCATGAATAATATTTTCAGGCCGTATCTCAACTGATTTGTGGTCGTATTTATTGATGATATTCTTGTCTATTCCAAAATAAAGGAAGAACATGAAGAACACTTGAGGATAACCTTGCAAACTCTAAGAGAGCACCAACTTTATACAAAACTCAGCAAGTGCGAGTTCTGGCTTAAGGATGTCTCTTTCCTTGGCCATATTATTTCAAAGGAAGGTATCACTGTTGATCCATCAAAAGTAAAAGCTATCAAGAATTGGAACCAGCCAACGACCGTCTCTGAAGTTAGAAGTTTTATCGATTTGGCTGGATATTATAGGCGATTCATTAGAGACTTCTCCAAAATTACTACTCCTTTAACTAGACTTACTAGAAAGGATAATCCTTTCATATAGTCCAAAGATTATGATAAGAGTTTACAAACACTTAAGGAACATCTCACCACTACTCCAGTCTTGGCACTTCTTGTTGAAGGAGGTGGATTTGAAGTTTACACGGATGCATCTGACATGGTTCTCGGGTGCGTTCTTATACAACATGGCAATGTGATTTGTTATGCCTCAAGGCAATTGAAGCGGCATGAGAAAAACTACCCTGTTCATGATTTGGAATTTGAATTGTGGGCTTCGTACCCTTGGGAGGGACACCTAAGCCCTGCTGGCACTCTACCAGCTAGGGACTTGATCCACCGCCTCCACTCGGCATCGCCGAGTCACCCCAGGTTCTTGTGTGTGAAACAGTGGTTCGGCCACTTTCGAGGACCTCGCTCTATGGTTGAATGTGCTTGCGTAGTAGGTCTGAGGATCCTTGTCTTGTCACTGCATTCCCCCTAGGGGTGTCACATCAGGGAGCCAAAATTTTGGAGAGTAGGTGGCGAGAGTCAGAATTTTGGAGAGTTTTCATTCATTCATTTTATTTTTGTTTGTTTTATTTTATTTTTATCTTTTTATTCAGACATGCAGGGGTCCATTGACTACAAGCACACAAAAATAGATATATAGCATAGCTCCCCTCAATCGGGGATAGGATAAGAACAATGCCCATGACTCACAGGTAGAGTGCGGCCCACAAAGCACAATTAAAGGAGATGTGCATTCGTCAAGAAGATATCGCATAGCCTATGCGCTGAGCTTAAATCATAATCTACACCCGAGGTAGTTTCTCCATGGTGTGAAAGTGTATATATGTAAGCAGTGAACCTCAAACATAGGGATACACAGACATTCTAAGTAACACTAAAGGATTACTTACCGCCTACATACACTTTTCAGGTTCTTGACTTTCGGTAGCTTCATACAGTCCCGTTACTTATTTTGCATGCTGGACTTCACCGTTCGGTATGAGTTTTTTCATTTGTTTCAGTGGAGATTTACGACTACTAGGATTCACCCTTATTACAATTTTATTATAGAATCTACTTCACTATTTTCACGCGAGTCTCATTATTTATTTTAGTGGAGATTCTCAACTACTTGGATTCACATTTCACTTCTTCATCATCATCATTTTTTTGAAAGGAGCAGGCGGCTTTTTCCTCCCGATTACCTTTCATATGAGTGTAAGCATTCAAGCATCCATAGAGCGTTAGGAAGAAATTTTGAAATCCTTATGGTTAAAAATCATTGATCATATCGCGTACGGAGTGTGGGAGTTTTACCTCGGGTGTATTTTATGAGTTATGTTAACAACATAGCTATGACTCTTCCTCTTGACGCATGCACCCACCAAAATTGGTTTCTCCCCTTCGAATATGTCAGGGCGCATGTATACCTGGAACTGGGGCAGCATTATTTAGCAAGGAAGTATGGTCCTAGGAAATTCATGAATTTCAGGCCATTGGGCCCCTTTTCCTGACAATCAATCAAGGGTTTTCCCCTCTCCGAGGGGATGTAATTAACATCGCAGCCTTTATGGTACGGCGGGTCCTCAGTCCCGACATGATACACACAATCGTCTGATTAGTCAGAATGAGCGCACCACGGGCTTCTTTAAGTCCGCATAAATCGTCACCTCGGTGACTGGCACGCCCTCGCACTAATAAATCGAACAAACAAACGAAAGGATGAATAAACAAACGAAAAGAACGAAGAGTCCCCAAAAGTGCGTCCACACCCATCTCTCATCCCTTGTTTGTCAAATGGACCTGGCCCAGGCCCAAAGGCTAATTGTAAATCACCTTAATGGTCCTTCTTCTCTTAATGGGCCTTCCTCTCTTAATGGGCCTACTTTTCATCTTAATGGGCCCTCTCCTCTCAATGGGCCTGATTCCCTTAATGGGCCTCCTTCTTCTGCCCTTGTTGCCACTGGTCCAATGGGCCCATATGCCAATGTTCCTTCCAGGCCCGCATGTCCTTCTACTCCCAGAATGAGCCCATCTTCTTTTCAGCCTGGATCCTCTTATCCGGCCTGTTACCATGTTCCTGGTCCAAATTCACAATCTCTTGCTCAAGTTGGCCCACATTACTCTCGATCTCTCCCAATCCCAGAGATGATTGCTCAAACCCAACGCTGGCTTGATGAACTTCAATGCCAAATTGATCTCAGACCCTCCTTAAGTGTCTTTTTCGCATTTCAAGATCTTCGACTTCCACCACCTTCATAAATTCCCGCATATCACCGTTATGGTGGAGTCGGTGACCCACATGTACACTTGAAGGAGTTTGTCTATGAGTTGGCTCAGTTTTGACACGACCAATGCTTGATGACCTATTTGTTCGGTCTGTCACTAGAAGGCCCGACTTGGGATTGGTTCTTTTCCCTCCCACAAGATCAAGTGGTGCATTTTTAGATTGTCCAGGATAAATTCATTCAACAATATCAAGATTAGGTTGGGCCCAGGTTTTTTGTTGTAGATCTGGCCCATAATAAGATGGAGCCGGATGAAAAGTTCTGCACCTTTGCTGACCGCTGACGTCACTTGGCTGCGCAAGTCCCGGGACATATTCCAGAGTGAGAGCAAATCAAGATGCTGATTTCTAATGCCACGCCCAAGTATCGATTCATCTTAGCCCTTAATGATATTACCTTCTGGCAACAACTATACTGCGAGCCCATTTCATTCGCCAACAAATCCAAGATTCTCTTGATCCCGAGTCTCCTTTTTCGCCTTCCACATACACATACACCTTGCCATCCACGTATACCTCTTCTTCACCCTCCATGAGTCAGCCTTCTACCTCCTATTTGCCCTCCGCCTCACACCAACCTTCCACCATATATCCTTCCATGAGTCCACCCTCCACAAATCTACATACCTCCATGAGTCGACCTTCCACATACCAAACTCTCATGAGTCAGCCTTCCATCTCCTTATACACACCTGTGTCTCCACCTCTTGTCAAGGGAACATCACACCCCAAGCAAGTGGATGTCATCCACTACATATTACCTCCACATCTCGCTCATGCACCTCCACCAAGTCCCTCTGTCGGTCACCATTCACCCTTGCCTACACAACCCCCACTCCCATCTCTGCAACCTCCATAGCCTTCTCCTCGGCATCCCTCTTGCCCGAAGCGGGCTCTTCACCCTCCGTTGCCGGAGTCTTTTACTAACATCTTAGGGGCTTTGATGGCCACTCACGCGTTACCACTCCCTCCGGTTGTGCCTTGCAGACGCGCGATCGGGAACATGCTTCAATTCTGTGAATATCATCGCCAACAGGGGCATTCGGTTGAGGATTTCCCAGAGTTCTAGGAATTTGTTTATGATCTGGAAGATAAGAAGAGGATTGATTGGTCCGCCATTCGCAAGGTTATTTCATATCTCCATAGCAAGCAGCAACAGCAAGCGCCGCCCAAGCAGCCGTCTTCATCATTACAAGATCAAGGATACCCCTGTGATTCTTCATCTAGCATTGCGCCCGCTCCGTCATCTACTCCTTTACTCACTCCCTCACTTACCTCATCTTCATTACCTATTCCTTCATCAACACCATTACCCGTTCCATTGCCTAGTCCCTCACCTAGTCCAATGCCTACCCCGTCTTTGCCACCTTCTACGCTGTCTCCACAAACTCCACAAACCCAAGCCCTTGCTCAGGCTGGTGCCTCCACTTCCTCTGTTGCTACCACTTCCACTCCCAACTCCGCCCTGCGTGTTGTGTCGATACGCCGACGGTGGACACCGCGACCCTCCTCTCCATCCCCATTGCCCTCGTTACCACCTCTATCACCATCCTCATCCTCTAACCCTTCTCCATCACCATCACTATCTCCACCATCCCCGCCATCTCCATCATCTCCACTGCCTTTGTCTTCTTCACCATCTCCGCCATCTTTGCCATCTCTACTTCCTTTGCCTTCTTTTCCATCACCCTTGTCGCCCGAGCCTGAGCAAGCTTCACCTACTCCTTCACCTTTACCCTCGCCTACACCTAAGCCTGTCATTACCATCCCGCCTTCGCCTTTTTCGGAGCTCTCAAACCTTTCATCTTTGCCTTTACCTACACCTCTACCACCACCTGAGGCTATCATTGCCACTATCCTTTTGCCTTCCAAGCCTTCTACACCCATTTCTCCTCCTACTTCCACCCTACGGAGCGGGTGTGTGCTACCCTTGGTGTCCCTTGGGTCTGGTCCCCAGGGTGAAGATAAGCCGAATCAGGATGATGCATTGCCAATTTTACATTTCAAGATTCAAGATTTTATCTGTCGGATGCCAATCCGTGTCTTGATTTCTGGCTATTTTGGGAATGATGAGCTTCCACTTACCATGAGGATTGTCAAGAAGAGTTACCTTTCGTTGGTGTCAGTTTCTTCAAAAGCAAGACCAATAGCAATCTTAGTGCTCACCGGAGGGTCTATTATTGATGCTGTTATCACCTCTCGCTCTATTGCTGTTCAGTTCACTGGCCAAGGAGGGTTCTCTACCCGGCTGGATCGTGCTAACGCATACGACTTCCAAGAAAATTATGAGTTCTATGTTCAAGGGGTAGTTTACCATATTTTCAACATTTTCCAAGGACATTCTGAACTTTCTATGCAATCTCTCTCAACTCATCAGCAAGCCAGCCACGTCAACGCCATGTATTTGTCACGCCCCGAACCGATAGCAGCGGAACGTGACAGTGTAACAATCGTGAACAATCAGAGCAAGCATAAGACACAAGATTTTAGGGCCCATTTATATGGCAACACAATCTTTATTGATACTCTAATACTCGAATTACAAGACTGGACTTTACTTTCATATAGAAAGAAAAGGACTCATTATTACATTCTTTAAAAAGACACAAGAAATATAAAAGACACAGGCTCGAACGTCTAGGCACTCCAACCAGACATGAACCGACCTAGTCACGCTACTAGGAAAACATTACGACGCCTCAGTCGCGAAAACCTGCCCTCACAGCAGGGCCCAAGCCGAAACTACACAGTCTGGAAACACAATCACGACCTCGCTATCGTGAATTCCACGCCGTCTAGAAAAAACCCTCGATGACGCTCACCAAAAATCCTAGACCTCGACTACGGGAACGCTCTCGAAAATAACATCCAAAATCTCGTCTCACTGACGAGAAACGAAAATCTGGGACATGACAACTCACATCACGTGACGGGAGGACCGCCCACCAGAAGAAAAGACCAGATGCATCCCCTGACGTCTTACACCACGTCACAAGTGTCTAGCTACAACGTCCAGGGTGCGAGACTCAGACACACTTAGTAACCAGAAGTACCATAAAATAAGGACTAACTGAGGTCGTGCTCATCAGCGCGGGTCCGAACCCTCAGTCTCGTGTGCACACTCAGACCATACATCCTAGGCCTATCCTCTAGCTGGTAATTCCCCCCGAGCCCAGACTTGACTATGCGCGGGGGTCCTACGGTAACCAGCCTACTGACCGTCTCTCTCGGGTACACCGCACCAGTGCCCCCGGTGAGCCGACACACACGTGCCGTGGAAGCTACGACTAGTGGACGGGCCACAGACGTCAATACAGAAAATCACGAACTCACCCATCGCGAGTAACACGAGAGAAGAAGTGGCTCACGGCAACTTGACTCTGGACAGCCCACTAGACCTATTAAACTCAACGGTCCTTAAGTCACAAGACTCGGGTCAAGGTCATCGCACGCGACAGTACTGAGCCGTCAATCTGGCCTAATCCCTAGGTCCAAAATCACGGTGACACGTGAAAAATTTCCAACCCCAGGCTGGTCAACTGGACTTGCAGTCCAAGGCCATACACACGGCCCGCACGGATACTCAGAGCACACGCATGGGGTTACTCAGACCCCAAAACTCACGAGCACGCCAGTCGACACAATGCGGTACATCCAGACACCCCCAAAACACAAAACACAGGTCTCACAGTGTCCGGGACATTCACGAGGCCGAAGGTCAACCACTAGGTCGCAACTGGGTCGACCGGTGACCAACACAACACGCAACAGCACGGTAAACATGGAGAATATCCTGCCGGTCCAACCTTGGGGCGCCACAGACTCTGGCGGTCCAACTCTAGTCTGCCACAGGACGGGTCAGCCTAGTAAGGGGAACGATGATCTTGGAGAAGTCCTTTATAAAATGTCGGTAGTAGATAGCTAGACCCAAGAGACTACGGATCTCGGTAGCATTAGTCGGCCTTTCCCAATTCTTCATAGCCTCTACTTTCGATGAATTCACTGATATTCCATCCTTGGAGATCACATGTCCTAAGAAAAACACTTTCTTGAGCCAGAACTCACATTTACTGAGCTTTGCATAGGTTGATCTGTCCTCAATATCTGTAATGTAATCTTTAAATGCTCTTCTTTGGTCTTTGAGTAAATCAAAATATTATCGATGAAGACCACTGCAAACTGATCCAGATGGGGCCTGAATATACTATTCATCAATTGCATAAAGGCTGCAGGGGCATTCGTTAGTCCAAAAGACATAACAATAAATTCGTAGTGCCCATACCGACTCCTGAATGCGGTCTTATGAATGTCCTCATCTTTGATCCTTAGTTGGTGATATCCTGATCTGAGATCAATCTTTGAGAAATACTTAGATCTAGATATCTGGTCAAATAATTCATCGATCCTCGACAGTGGGTGCTTGTTCTTGATAGTAAGATGGTTCAACTATCGATAGTCGATGCAGAGTCTCATTGATCCATCCTTCTTTTTTACAAATAGCACGGGTGCTCCCCACGGGGAGGTGCTCGATCTGATAAATCATTTCTTCAAAAGTTCCATCAATTGCTCCTATAGCTCCATAAGCTCAGCAGGGGACATCCTATAAGGTGCCTTGGAAACTGGACCAGCACCAAGGACAATGTCGATGGTAAAGGTCACTTCTCTTTGTGGGAGTAATACGGGTAAATCATCTGGGAATATGTTGAGAAACTCCAAAACCACATGAATGTCTTCTATCTTGGACTCCTTAGTCTCGTTTCTGGTGATAAAAGCAAGGAAAGATACACACCCTTTTCTTATTAGCTTACTGGCTTGGAGAGCCAAAATAAGAGGTGGCTTGTTCTGACTCTTAGGACTAGTATAGACAAGTTCTGAGAACTCCTTAAATGTCACCTTGCCATTACGGCAATCAACAGTTGCCTGGTATTTGGATAGTCAATCGGCGCCTAATATGACATCATAGTCCTTCATGTCCAGGCATATTAAGTCAGCAGGTAGATTTATCCCTTTTACCAAGACTTCACAATTTAGGTAATGGTGAGTAATATCGGCTTTGTTTCCAACCGCGCTCCATCTTGTCGAATTGAGCGATGGGATCGACGGCTGGCTTTGCTGTCTTGGCCTCAATGCGGCTGATGCGCTCCATCAGCATTGCCTTGGCGGCGTCGAAGTGGACGGCCAGCAGATCGGGAACGGCTTCGATCTTGCCCAACTGGCAGAACTTCTCGACGGTGCCCTTTGAGCGCTCAATTAGCGCCAGAAGCTCCGCAACCTGTTCCTCGCTGATGGTGTTCTGCTGAACAGGAGCAGCGCCGGCAGCGTTGCCATCGTCGTCTTCGTTCTTGACGGCAATGTCCCAGATATCGAGCTTGAGGTAGCGGCGCCCATAGCTCTTGGTGGAGCCGTAGGCATGCGGCCCGGTTTTGTTCGGGTTTCCCTTCATGCCGTACATATCGACGGGGATATCGGCGTGATAGTCCTTGGCGTGACCCGCCTCGTGCATCAGCGTGCACGTGATGCGCAGGCAGTTTTCCTTGGGACTGTCAGCCTCGCCATAGGTCATCGAGAAGCCGTGCTTGGTGATGACCGGCTGGATTGCCTCACTGATGGTTTCGTACTTGGCGTACTTGGAGCGGGTCTGGTCATTGACCGCGTTCCGCACGACCTGGGGCATCTCTGCCTGAGCCGCTGAGAACGCCGCAAAGAACGCCTTCTGAGCCTTCTGAGCTTCCATCCGCTCGTACATGCCCATAAACCGCTCAACGCGGTCTGGGTCGATATCCTGGCTCAAAGCCATCCGCTCGATGACAGACAGGATTGCGGCGCTTTCGGAAGCAGCCGGCGCCACCGGCAACTGGTCAACGGGCGTTGCGACGATCTGCTTTGCCTGTGCGTTCATCTCTCTGTCCTTCCTGTTTCATCTGGTCTTTGAGCTTCACTGTTGAATTCCGGTCTGTAGAGAAGATGCGGAAGTCAGGTATGGGCTCGAATGGAGAGGGGGATATCTGGTGGGTGGATGTCATTCGTCCTCCCCGAAAACCTTCGCCTGCCGCTTCAATTGCCAAGGCTCGACAACGGCGTGGACAAGCACCGGGACGCCCAGCAACGGTAGAAACCAAGGGTTCCCGAGTTGGCTCACCGCGAGGAAAAGAATTGCGTAGGTCACGACCCACGCCGCGAACATCGCCCAAGTCCTAGCAATCCATCTTCCGACGCTGGCGTATGCTTTCTTGGTGTAGTCGTAACCGTCCATCGTTCAAACTCCAGCTTCGAACTCTCCCTCCAGCTGCTTTATAACCAGCATGGAGTCTCCGAAAGCTTCCAGCATCCGGATCCCCATGGATAGAGTGATCTCGAGCCCAATTATCAGGGCTTCATACTCCGCTTCATTATTAGTACATGGCTTGCCGATAGACGGGGATCCCAAAATATCAAATGATTATATCTCCCTCAAAAAAAAGAAAAGAAAAATGAAAAGCCTGGTCGTAGCCATGCTTGATTTCAACAAACAAAATCCCTCAAAACCAATACAACGAAATTACACTCGAGGTTTGGTCCTAAACTGCCCGAAAGGGAAGAGTTGAGTAGGACCATGTTGGCTCACCGAGTTAACGATTTTGTCAGTCCTCTCAAAAGGTTTACTCCCTGCACTCTTCCTTCTTCCCCAAGATGAAGGCTCAATGGAGATCTCAAAAGGTGCACCCCACTAAGACATGCAACCTCATTTTAGCAAAAACATACATATGGTTGTCCACTTTGAAAAGTAAAAGCCATCGTCGCGAAGGAGTCTCGATGTTTCTGGCTGGCCAAGACCTCTATCTACCACCTTGATGTCTTCTTATGTTAACCTCAGGCTTAGGTCAATGCAAGTGCATCACCTATTGGTGCTACAACGTCTGATTTCGGGTCAACGTCGCGCGATTGGTCATTTGGGTTCCAGGGTGTTCCATCATATATCATCTAGAATTGTGAGGAAATAGATCCGGGTTGAGTAAA